>JAWWMO010000083.1:60660814-60708371 GCA_035047845.1 Dendrocincla fuliginosa
CCCAGCAGGATGCACTGGTTTAAACACCCCAAAGCTGTAGGGATGGCCCCAGCAGGATGCACTGGTTTAAACACCCCGAAGCTGTAGGGATGGCCCCAGCAGGATGCACTGGTTTAAACACCCCAAAGCTGTGGGAATGGCCCCAGCAGGATGCACTGGTTTAAACACCCCAAAGCTGTAGGGATGGCCCCAGCAGGATGCACTGGTTTAAACACCCTGGTGCTTGCTAGAGGAGAAGGGAACCTGAAATATGAATGCTTTGCAGAAATTGAATAAGCTCATACAATAAACCCACCACAGCTGAAGAAGTCAAAGGCTGCTCTGCATTCCTGAGGGGGAAAACACAAAGATAGGGGGAAGAGCAAGGACAGAGCCCTCAGCTGCACCTTTGCAAGACTTGATTTTGTACTTCCATGCCAATGCCACTCTTACAGGAAAGCCTTGAAAAGGCACTAGTTTTCAGATTGTTTATCAGTGTTTCTGGCGACACAACAAAGTACAGTAAGCAATACCAATAAGCTCTTTAAACCAGCTGCAGCACTGTGAGCCTTATGGATGCAACCAGACAGACCACTACACCCACTGGAGATCTCCCACCCAGATAAAGGGCTGCTGCCTAGAGCTGATGACAGATGCTTTGAGAGCAGGTCGGGCATGTGGTATCCATGTAGCATCTCGTATCATATGGAAAGCAAATTCTCTTTCACGCGGTTTACTCCAGCTGAAGAAAACAAAAATCCTTTCTGATTTTATCGCCACACCATCTTCTGATCCCCAAAGGTGACAACGAATTAGCATCATTTCCTTCTGATTCACAGTGATAACCTCCCTCAGAAACACAGGAATGGGCGGGGAAAGTCTGAAGCCTTTATTGAGAGCAGACTTTAGTTTACTTGCAAATGCCTCTGCTTCTGAACAACCCTCTCAGTCTAGCACAGTATCCCACTCTTAATCATGTCCCTCATAACCAAAGTTAACTTTGGTACTGCTGACAGCCAGAGAGGGGCGATGGTGGAGAACACACCTGCATATTATACATATTATGCTCGCCCCACCTGGCCGCTCTGCCTAGACACCATCTCTGAAAGGACAGTTTCTAGCTGTGGGTGTCTTTGCAGCACCCTGAGAAGGTGTCCAGTAAAGCAAACCTTTGTGTAAGGAAGAAAGAATATATGTGTTTGGTAGGGAGTGGGAAGGAGCCCCCCAGCTGATGTCAGATGCTCATGATGCTCAGCCAGGATGAGCCCAGGCCAGCGATGAGCCCCTGGCCTGCAGGGGAAAGGCTTGGCCACTGGTTTGCAGTCCCATGATAATGTCAGTTCTGAAACAGCACCCATGGAGCATGAAAGCAGCAGGCAGGACAGAAGGCATCAAACGCTAATAGCCACTCCTTAACAGAAGAAAGAGTCTAATCCCTGGCTTTGGGAAGCACTCAGCCCCCACATGCTAAAAAGAGGTATGTGGGAGAGCTCAGCCCCGAGTGTGCCAGAGGATGTGGGACAGCAGATGAGAACCTGAGAACATACTTTTCCTGAATGCATGAGGAAACCTCATGTTCCCAGGCTTCCCAAGGCACAATCAAACCAGACCTTTATTTTAAGGGCACTGCCAAATAAGTGGCTTGTTTGAACTTGACTCGATGGGGACTTGAAAACATGGAAAAGAAGCTGGGAGCGAGCGGCCGGATGAGGCTCTGCGAGAGAGCCCCAGTCTGACAGATTTATGGAATCCCTGTTTCCATGTGGATCGGTGCTGCTGCCTCCAGAGCTCCAGCAGCAGCAATCAATGACACAACGCCAGCTCCAGCAGCTGCCTGCACGGTGACAAACCCCCCCATGTGGATGTGATGTCACACAGGAGCTCAGTGAAGAGAAGTGCAGGACTCGGGGGGCTTCCCCGTGCCTTTGCCACAGCTGGCGCCCCACCCAGGGGCAGTCGGGCCTCTGCTCTGAAGTGCAGCTGCCCTGGTGGGAGGAATCAAAAGAAACACTGACATACCCTGCAGGAACATGAAGGGCAATATATCTGGGCAGGCAGCAAGGGCAAGGCAATGGGGGACGGAGCGTCATTCCATGGACGGTCATACAGTCACAAGTGAAATGGATTCACACGGCAGGCAGGAACTCTTGTCCTGCTGCTGTATAAATATCAAACTGGCTGTAACCCTATCACACTTGAACAGCTGGCAGTGACTGGGGGAATGAAACACACTGCTGGCTCCATAAATCCCTGTGTGCACACACACACACACACACACGTACCCCTGCAAATTACGGATCTTCAGCAGAGAGCAGTGATGAGGCTGAATCTGAGTGTGGAACAGACTCTGGGGATGTCAGTGGTGTGAGGCTGAGAATAAAGCTGGAAGGGGCCATGGTGTTCCTCTCTGTCATCCACACCTGGGGGGATAAATTGCAGCCAAAAAGGGGCATGGCCTGAACTCTTCGTTCACTTGCCCTTTTCCGAATCCACCATCTGCAGGCTTCAAAGAGGAAGGAAATTTCATTTCTACTGGCTGGGCTGCTGAGTAAGAGGGAAAATTTGCCACTGAAGCAGAAGATAAAGCAAAAAATAAGGGTGGAACAACTTGATTTCCAAGCAGTGTAGGAAATCAAGCTTTAGGAAAATGCATCATCTTTACAGGGAAAAGCACTTCCTCTTTTATCTAAGATCTTTAATCATACCCCCATTCCCCACCCTTGGCATCTGGCCATGGCTTATCCTGCATGAAAGGAAGTGCTGCTTCTTCCAAGAACACTTCCTCCTCCTGATTAATTCAACAGTGCATCCCCAGCTTTCCCTGGAGTTTTTCCACAGGAGCAGCCAAATTAGGCTCACAGATAACTGGTGCATCTCTTGCTCCATATGAATTGGAAGCTGGACATCCACAGCTGATTTAGAGGAGCAGGCAAATCTGGCAGTAAACAAAGCACAAGGAACGATGCACACAACTTGAAACACGTATTAAGAAGGCACCCAAGCATGCATTTGTTTGGCATAACGCTTTCAATCTGTTACAAAATGCAAACCAGACCAAATGAACCAAAAGAATTGCTATCAATAGCCCTGTCCAGGGATGGAGATGTTACAGCCTGTGACCCATCCCTTCCCTGCACAGTGCTGGCAGACAAATTTCAGTGGCAGCTGAAGGGAAGGCAATAGCTGAGTGGAACATACTGAACACAGCGTCCTCCCCTAAGAAAAGAGCTGGCATCTAATGACAAGATCGATGCTTAAAGCTGGAGTGGTGGCAGCCAAGCTGGGATCTGCCAATTTCTGTTGGGTAAGTGTTTGACAGGGGATTTGACACACCCTGGCAGAGAGGGTAACAGAGGTCCCACAGACCACAGAGTTCCTTTGGGTTTTCAGAGAGCCAGGAGGAACTTCTTGAGACATGGGGCAACCAGCTCCAGTTCCCCAGGGCTCTTTTTGCCCTGAGAAAACTGGGAACACTTGCAATTCTCTTCCTCCAAAGCATATTGTGATGATGATGATGATGCAGTATAAACTGGGATACGATTATGGTTATGGGGGCCATCTGATAGGCAGGCATAAGAGATAGTCAGGCCCCCAGTATGTCTCTCTAGCTTATATAAATGGATCCCTGAGGGCAGTGAGCATGAATAACTTATGAACTGCCAATGCATCTGCTCCACAAAGAGAAAATACCATGAGTTTGCCTCACTATAACCTCCAGAGTCGATATTCATGTCCACACAAATGGTTTGGTTCATAATGGAGAAAACAGCTGGTAAGTGCACATATGACAGTGGGGAAAGCTGAAGCAAGGGGAGAGGGGAATCCCCACCCATATTTCAGATAGAAGAAGAGTCTTAGATGTCCTTATGTGGTGCTGCAAGATGAAGCTTTGGAATTATTCCTCCTTAAAGTAAATCCAGGTAAACTTGTGACAACAACACATGCATATAAATACAGATGCAGACACGGGACTGACAGGAAAGGAGGAGAATAATTCACATTTTTGAAGTGTCCCGCTTGCTCCCCTCCACAATTATATTCTCATATGGTGGTTTTGCATCCATCTAAGTCAAACATGTGCAAACAGAGTAGGGCCTAAGGCTCTGAGATAACCCAAGTGGAACAAAAGCATATGAGTGCACATGCAAATGCTCTGGTAAGTAGCACATGGTGTAGATACTGCTGAGATCATATGTTGATATGAACTATCAGAAACCTCTGCTTTTCATCACAGGCTGCACTGCCTACACATCAGTAATCTATATAAAAAGATGGCATGTTTTAGAGTGGCATGAAATACATGTTATTGGCACGTGACAGGTACTTAGAGAGGGGAAAGGTTAAAGAGAGAACATACATGGAATCACAGAGACAAAATGGTTTTCCCTTCCTCTGATGGCAGGTTCTGCTCCTCCTGTAATCTTCCAGTTGCTTTTTTAAGGAGTCTATTTATTTATAAATTTTAAATTTTCAAATTAGAGCTAAGAAGAAACACGGGAAGATTTGTGGCAGTCTCTGAGGAAGGTGCTTAGACATCCTGGAGGAAACTGTTGCCCTCAGAAATCCTGGACTGTTTTCTGAAGGTTTTCTTGCTCTGCAGGACAACACTAAGTCTCAAAATTCTTCATGAAACAGCATATGCAACTTCCAGCCACTTCTGAGAGAAGAATAAATAAAATACTGCAAAGAACATATTAGTGCCTGCTTATATAATACACAAAACTCTTGGAACTCAGGGAAAGATAAATTAATGTGACACTACTGGAAATGAATGAAAGCTCTTTGACTTCTTTGAAGTCAGTAAGAGGCTAAATGCTTCTCTTTTTCTTTTTTTTTTAGCTGAGGTTATGTTACATAAAAGTATATTAAAGCATTACATCAAATGCTCATTTTTTCATTTAGGAGAGATGGCTGCAGGCCTCCTGAAGCAATATCTGGAGCAACAGTTTTCCCAAATATCATACTCAAATGATCCAATTGCCTTTTGCTCTCTTCTGCTGCACACCCAGGCCAGCTTACAAACAGATATATAGGATGTGTGACAGCATTTTAGCCTGCTTTCCAAAAACCACACGCAGCTTTGAGCCTAAGCTGTATTGTTTGCTTGCTCTACCCCGATCACCCCCCCAAAACTAAATCTTTACTCAATGAACAGTCAGAAACAGAGCCACCTCTAGTTCAAACACTGCTCTTTTCACTATCTTCAGTCATTTTCATATTCTGGCCCCCCAAAATGGCCTAGTGGAGGAAAAAGCCCCGTGTATTAGCAATTCAAAGCCTATGGACATTAGGGTTTGCTTTTCTTACTTACCTTTTTTTAGACTTTTTTGAAGCAGCCCACAGAGACCTTGGGATTGACAGACCTCAGGCTGGAAACTGCATCTCAGTAGAGCTGCACCAATTTACAGCAGATTAAACCCCCAGGTTTTAAAGCTGGCCAATGGCAATCAAATTAAACAGCTGAATAGGAGGATTGCACAGCCAGCACACGGTGGGCTTTACCCAGCACAGGTTTGTGTTGGAAGGGTGGAACACTCTTCCAACCCCTCTTCTTGCCTGGGGTAATAAAAACACTCCTGCAAAACCAGAAGCTCTAATTTAAAATAAATTCCTGGCACAGACTGAGGCCTGTGAGCTCCAACAGAGTTGGAATGAGTGGCCCAACACAGGTAATGGGCTGAAGTTTATTGCCCTTCATGCTGTGAGGACATCCTTTGAAGGCATCAGCCAAGCCTGCCCCAGTGCTGAGGCTGCATGAGAGCAATTAAACAGACACTGATGTCCAAGAGCTGCAGAAGAAGCAGTTGCTGGAGTGTTTGCTGCTGAGTTAACACTCAGGGCCATGGGAATGAGATCCACACGTTCCTCTCCCCTCTGTTTTTCCATGCTCAGCCCCCCTGGCTGAGGTCTAGAGTACCACATCACTCCCAGCTTTTCCCTGTTACCAGTCTTGGTGGTTCTCCTGTGGTCCTGCCCAAACCTCATGGCCAGGTCTCGTTTCCCAGCATCAGTCCCTGTTTCCTCCCTGCCTGTCATGGTGGCAGTGGGGACAGTGAGGCTGATGGTGGGGTGTCTTCCTAACTCCTTGTCCTCACCCTCATCCTTCCTCCCTTTTGTCTGACTCCAGCTGCAGCCTGGCAATTGGCCTGCTCTGATTTGGGGCAGGAAAACTCACCTTTGCTCCCACTCAGCTGCTCTTGCAGGATACATGACCAACCTTCAAGTTGGACTTGAATTGTTCGAGGGAAACATGAATCAGGAAGAGGCCAGAGCAGGAAACAATGACCAGAAAGAAGAAATGCCAATGGGAAAGGTGAAGCATCTTCTGCAGAAGGAGATCTGGCTTCCAGAAAGACTTGGGAAAAGTCTTTGCTAGAGGGAACATAGGAGGAGCTGCCACAGTAGGCACTGAGGGCTGCCCTTACCCAGGGGTGAGAGGTTTGATGTGATGGAGAAGGAGACACCCAGCCAAGGAGGCAGCAGGAGGGGTGAGCTGACAAGGGGAGAGGGGTCTGTGCATGGAGAGCAGCAGCACTGCTTATAATGGGAAAGGATGGCCAGGGAGGAATGGCAAACCAGCTGGGTGGTGTTTGCTGGGGCAAATGGTACATGGCAGGGGGCAAAGGCAGGAGGCAGCATGAGCTAAGTGTGCAACAGAGGCCAAGCTGCCCTGACACACCCTGCTCTGCCAGGCTCCCCAAAAAGCTGGCCTTCTCAGCCCTGTGCAGCATGGAGGGGTTTCCCAGTAATAGCACAAATTCAGGAGACAAATACCTCCCCATTATTCCAGCATTTTTCACACCCAAGAGGATCTTTAGCTGTGGACCAGCAGTGGCACGGACATCGCTTTTTGATTAATCTTTCATACCATCTGCTCTCCCTCCACCTATCCATCATCTTGCTGCCTGAGTGATGATTACTTCAGAGTGCAAATCACCCAACATCGTTCTGGCTGATAAATTATATATGAAGGACAGGACTTGGTGAGTCAGACTGAAGCCAGTGATGCCGGTGTGTGTCTGGGGGCTCAGACACCCCGATGCCCAGCACACTTGGGAATGGGCTGATTAGGTTAGATGGAGAGGCTCCAGTGCAGTTAGTCCAGGTTTACACAGGTGTAAGTGAGATCAGAATTGGCCCTCAGTCTGGGGAAAAATATCACCTGTTTATGAAAGGAGATTTCATGCACATGGAAAAGACCCTATCCTTAATTAATCACATGGAAAAACACTAAAAACATGGACTAACCAGCAACAAGGGCAGCTTCTCTGTACACTGGTACCATCTTTGATGTACACACCAGCTTGGCAACTACTGGTGTTGGTTAATCATCCCTTGACCTGGGGAGAAAGAGTCACCTTCATTTGTTTTACTTTTTCCCATTACCTGCATAAATGAAAAAAAACACAGGAAAGAACAGTTTGAGCTGAACTTGTTGAGCTGAGTGAGAGGAATTGCTGCCCAGAGCACTGAAGACAGGCCCCTTGCCTGGCAGGGATGAGTGTCACCCTGTCCTGACTGTCTGCACAGATTGCTGGAGAGTGAAGCTGTGGGCAACAGGCACTGGCTGGAGGTGAATACTCATTGGAATTGTGGGCTTTCCTCTGGAGGACAAAGATGATACCAGGAAATACTCTGCTGTGGGTTTACTTCTTGCAGTGGGAAAGGGTGGAACTGGAGAAACCAAGTCATTCTGCCACTGGAAGGGGAATAAGAAGCAAGGACTGGGAAGGTTGTTACCATCTCTAGTGCCTCTGCATCTGCACCAAGCCACAGGTGACCCTGACAAGCCTGCCAAGATGTTTCTCCCCTTGTTTTGAGTTCTCAACATTTCAAGGCTCACCTTTATCTCATTTTAAACACTTTCCAACATTTTGTTCTTCCCTGGAAATAATGCACAGAGCATAAAATAAACTACAGGGGCCGAAAATTATCATTAGAACATGTCCCAGAGACATGAAGTGCATCACACTTCCCCCTGTCACCACCTGCAGTTGGGAATTCAGGAGTTTTTTGGAGTCTGTGGTGACCCCATTGCCTTCAGGCAGACTGGCAGTAGGGTGAACAGCACCCCTTTGCCACCTAAGCCCCAAAATACAGCCCTGACTTGCAGCTGATCATGCCAGAAACCACACCTTGTGCACCCCATTACAGCACATTTTCTTGCCAACACCGACTAGGGCAGAGACCAAACCTTCCAGCTGCTCTGCAAAGTCACGAGCCAAAAAATCTCCACTTAAATCTGTTGTCCCTTTCAGGGCTCTGTCCTGGTGTGAGAGTGTGACAAGCCTGGAGCAAGTACAAGAGAAGTTCATGTCTCTGTGATGCCCCCCTGTCTTGCTCCTGGAGGAAGCTACAGACAACAGAGCTTTAGAAGAGGCCATCTCACACTGGGGGGATAAACTTAGCAGGGACTAAGGACCAGCACTAGACTTATCCCTTTGCCTTCTCAAAATCAACTCATTACAGATTAATATTAACAAAAGGAAACAGAAGACACAGAGCTCAAACTTTCCCAGTGCCCCTTTCCTCTCTAAGCCAAGAGCAAACCCCACCTCCTTGCATGCAGCTCCCACTGGGCTAAGGATGAAAGGAAAGGTGCAGCGTGGCTGTGGCCACGGTATTTCATGCATTAGTGGAAGAAGTGCAGAGGAACCCAGCTCTGAGAAATACCTAGAAATGCATTCTGGAAGAGAGCAAGACTCACACAGTCACTGTGCTGAGTACAGGCCACTGCTGTGGGGGAGTGGTGGGAAAGGAAGCTGGAAATTAGGCAGATTATCCAAAATGTTATATCCTTCAGAACTCGAGGGACATACAGAACGAGGGGAGGAGAGACCACTGGGGCAACGGGGCTTAGTTTGGCTTCTCCTGAACACAAAGAAACATCCTGCACTCTGGCATGACACTTCCCTGGGAAGGAGGAGTGTGTGCTCAGGGATGCTCTCACGACAGTGGGAGTTCATTTTACACCACTCCACGAGAACAGGGGAGGCTTTCTGTGTGTAATCACATGGGAGAGATCTGTTCCTACGTCCTGAAATGCTTCAAATAGGAGTTGTTTCTGAAGGAATATACACTGGGTGTAATTAATGTCTCTTACTGCAACACTTGAGTGAATCCCACCTCAAAGCTTGACTTGTGCCATTTAGAATTGTGAATAAGAAATAAAACCAAATAGTTGCTTTCTTCCAATTCTCTTCCTACTGTTCTAAGTAAAATGTTGAAACTAAAAATATGTGAAAAATACTGCTATCTGAACATCAGGCTCAAATTTTCTTGAAAAATTGAAACCAGCATCTCTGAAAACATTCAAAGTTAAGTGAAACCCATTTCAAATTTTGCAGTAGATGAAGTTCTCAATCTATTTTTATTTTAAATACCATTCACATGGTTTTATTTTTCCTACTGAAGCAAAGAATATGGATTTCATTATTTAAGCTTCTGGTATCCAAAACTACCATAAAGAGTCAGCTGCTGAGGACTTGCATTGCCAGTGGTTTGGGCCCATAGCCAAAATCACAGACCTAGCCCTGCATGGGACAGAATGGAATGGTTCAACTGGAGAAAACCTGCTGGTCTCTCCTTGCACTAAATGGTAAAAAAACCCCAACCTACCTGAATTGCAAACACTCCACAGTTACAGAATGCCCCAAACAGACCTTTGGTTGCTTTGAGAAACCCAGAGGGACTCGAACATTCTGCTGGGAGACAGGGGGGGTGTGAGATGTTGTCCCATCAAACATTTGCATCAGAGGTTCAGCATTCTTTCCTCTGCTGGTTTGTAACCACACCCAGGGTAGAGTTTCTCAACGCCCATGCTCTAATGGGAAAAAGGCCCATCTCATATCAAGTTATGGGGGCACCAGAAAGACAGGCTACTTAGGGGGGTTCCAGCTTGCTCTTATTTACTGGGGGTAACCCATGGCATCCTGATGCCTTCCTCCAGAAATGAGTGCAAACACATCCATCTCCTGCCAACCCTCTGGGAAGGACAGAGCTCATCTGTGGGGCATTTCCCTTTTGAGCTCAGTGCTGCTGAAGGAGATGAGTTTTACACTAAGCCCTTGATCTGGCACGGGTAGGGATCATTTCATTTTGCATCACTTTGCATCCTGTGACCACGGCCTGGCCTGTGGAGATGTTTATCTCCCTCTCCTTTCTGACAGCTTTATTCTTCCAGGGAAGGGAAGCTGTCCCAGGAGGCCATGGCCAGGGAAGGAGCAGGAACTCTCAGCTGGTTGGGATCAGGCAGAGTAAGACAGGAAAGTGCTGTCAGCTTCCCTTCACATGGGAGCCACTCTCAGGAGTACCAGGCACTGAATTAGCAGAGACCTCATCTTTCAGTTCATGTTGCCTAATGCAAGACCAGTGGGGCATAAAGTTTCTATTATCTGTGTTTTAATAATGGATGAACCTCCCCTCCCTCTGCTCCAAAAAGCCCTACATATAACCCCAGAGTTGGCAGATGACACAGCTGGTGCTTTGTTTGCTCAGCTCCTTCCAGATGGGTGTCTGGTGCCACCTCAGATGAGTGGGCTCAGGGAACATTTTGTTACTTGCATTTGATTCCAAGGCTGCCCCTTCTGAGCCCAGGTCTGTTTAAGGGTGTTCATTGTGCAGTTGTGTTAGCCCTGAGGATGGCCAGGGGATAACGAGTGTGCTCCTGAACCTCTGCATTTTCAACTCCACTCCCTAAAATATCACTAACCAGTTGACCAGCTATTAAGGATACCAGGAGGATTATTATTCTGAGTGACAAAAGTCCAATCAGACAAGGGGTCCTCAGGTTTGGACCTCCAAATAAGGCCTCGATTCAAATGACTCCCAGGTTACAGAAGGATGAACATCAAAGCCACTGCTGGAAGAGGCTGGTTGCTTCCTGACTGCTTTTCTCAGGACCAGGACACTCTCTCCTGTGACACAGTCAATTTGGAGGCCCAGGTTATTAGCACTGTGCTAAGGAAATGCTAGAAAGAGTTGAGCAATTAATCAGGATTTTATAAGTGTTACAGGAAGAAAGAAAATGATGTGCCAATTTTTAACTGAAGAAGGAAAAAAGCAAACTCAAAACAGGCACAGAAGCCTAGAGAGAGTTGGAATGGAAGTGTTAGGCTTGGCCTGTGGAGAATGAGTGGGAATGGTGAGGTGGGAAAGCACCAGAAGGAGCACCAGAAGGTTTTGCTGGCCCCCAGCTCTGCAGGTCATCAAAATCACAGCACAGCCATGTGCAACTCCTGAGGAGACCCAGGGGGGGAAAACAATAGACTGCTGAAAAAGAGGGACAGCAGTGGAGAGAATGTGATGGAGAAGATGAAGAACAAGGTCGGAACTTTAAGCACCCAGACAGAGATGAAAAACTGTGGGGGAACCCTGATGATTCACAGAGGTAGGAAAGGATAGAGAGATGAAAGCTCCTACTCACTGTAAGCTGCTGAAGAGTTCAGAAGGTTTGTGAATAGGCAAGTGAGGGAGTGTGAGCAAGTAAAATCTGCTTGTTTTATAATAAAACCACCTTCTGTAAAGTCTAACTTTGAGCTTTGCTACCAATGCAACACTGTTTGCTACAGAAAAATAGCTCATACACTTGCTGCTAGGGCAAAACTCAACATACTGTGGTGCACTGGGTACATTCACAAAACTATTTCTGAATTGTAGAGCTTGTTCAAGTACCCACACAATGAAACTCCAGCCTTCATCACTTAAAACTTCTAGGAAAAATACAGGGCAGCAGGGAAATGGCACATGGCCAGCAGATGTGACAACCTTAGTCTGTCTGCACTCAGCAAAGTGAGCTCCTTTCCTAGGACATTGTCCCACAGAGACTGTCAGCAATAAGGTCCAGACAGAAATCCTCCCTCTTTAATTCCCAGAGCTTCAATTTGCAACGAAGCAAATGGGACAACTCTTGGATAAGTGGTATGATGGCTCCAGGACAAAGTGCAGGCTCAGGTTGTTCCCCCCTGCCTTCTGCTGGAAAACCCCACACATCTGTTCAGAGGGAATTCAAAACTCCTTGCATTTCTGGCATGTGCTGGTACCTACAATCAGTCCATCGGGCTGGAAGAGGTCAGGCACAGTTTGCATCTCAAGCAGCAGTGCTACCACTAAATAGTGGAAAGATAGAGTTATTTTAATGAGACACAGGAACCAATAACATGCAGAAAGTATCACACTTCACTCAAATGGTGCATAGCTAAAGAAATGGCCATGCTGGTTCTCAAGGCAAATCAACAGCAAATGCATTTAGAAAAAGTAAAATCAACATATGATGTTCTCCTCCTTCAGGACTGCAGTTTACAGGGGATGGTATAACATTTGTGTGTTTGCATTTGTGGTTTTCATGGGTTTCTGCAGCTGGATATCACTTGCTGGAAAAGCCCTTCAGCCACTTCTCTAGCTTTGAACAGCTGAACAGGCTCAGGTTTTCACTTTGACCAGTTAAATGAGGATAGCTGAAAAATTTAACAATGACACACCAGAGCAGGGACCTTTTTGGGGTTTATTCATTATTTTTCTCTCGGCAGCAAATTGTATATTATTAAAAGGCTTATCTTCTATTTTGGTGCTTTTACAGAAGTTCAAAGGGGAGATGCAGTTATTAAGAGTCTTATGAGAAAAATACTTACGGTTTGTCTCGCTCTGAAGAAGTGCCAAGTCAGAAATTTAATGGAGACATTCTCACAAGCAAGACAAAAGTTAGTGGTATAATGAACCATAAACCCAAATTTACCTATTTTCTATCTTTTTATTTACCATTATATAATCAAATTGGCTGAATTTGTCTGTGTCTCACAGGAGAGAGTAATGTTGCAGAACCAAATACTTACAAACATGATTTAGTAAAATCAGATACTTGGAATACATCAATTCTGAGCATTTATACCAGTCAGTAAATGCCAAAGCCAAATTACTAAGTTGGAAAATTTTTATCCCCAGGAGGTCACTCCAGTCCCAGCTCTTCAGGCTTTACCTACACATTTTGACCCATCAAGGGGTTCAGGTAAAAATAAGTGCAATGATTAAAGTGGTTAAAGTTAACTCCAAGAACCTCCACATCATCTTACATCTGCTGTAGGCTTGGCCTTGCTACTCCACATGTCTTTCCCCTGCAAGGCTGTAGGACAACTACCTGGAATGTTTTAAGAGGTGCCCTGTGAGCTCAGGGCAATCCTGTTATGCAAGAATTAATTAACTGTAGTCAGTTCTTTCTTTTCTGAGCAGTCCAGGAAAAGGAGGACAACTTCTTGATGTTCACAGCCTCCCTCAGTACAGTACAACTCTCTAGAAAGTCTAGAGGAGTGTGCAATAATTACATGGCTGGGACTTTACGAAGAGAGCAATAACATTAGTAAAACAGCAAGGCTAATTTGCTATTCAGGGATTCCTTTTTTTTTTTTCTTCCTAAGTCATATTTAATTACTATCCTCGTTTCCTTGCCCACCACTCTTTCCCCTCTCCCTTCCCCTCTGAAGAGCTGTGGAATTTCAGCACTGAAGGAGAAGCTGATTATGCTGCACGCTGGCACCGAGCTGTCCAGGCTGTACACAAAAGATCCTGAATAGGCAGGCGTGGACTTGCTCTAAATATAGTTCAGACGCTACTTGGGCATTTCGAATCAAAGATCTGCTCCCAGCAACAAGTCCTCCAAGAGCGTGCGACTTGGCATGCCTGGAGCTGTGAAGTGGATGCAGGCAAAAAACTGCTGAAGTTATGGGGAAAGAATATGAAGGGTGCTAATTGCCATCTGCCAATGCCTCCCAAAAAAAAAACCCCAGTCTCTGCGATAGACTTTCAGCCTGGGAAAATGTAAGAGCAGCAACAAAGTGTTTACAGGAGAATACATCTAACAAAGCAAGAAGCGTTCCGAGACACCTGGCAGCAGAGGAAAAGGCTTCTGTGCTACAAATCAAACATTAATGCTTCTGCTCCAGTGTGCATCTGCTGCCTTTTATTCTTGAGGTCCCCTCCCTGAAATAATAATTGGGGAAATAACACCAAGGGGGTTGCTCTCGACAGCATCTTGTGCCAGCATTTCTTCTGGCTCCTGCCCTTTGGATGCGGTGACAAACAGCATGATGCCCTGTGCCCATCCCACACCTCAGCTCTGGCAGCCCTGCCATGACCTGCAGGGCCTCTACACCAGTGAAATCAGAATAGTTTAACCTGCCTCCAAGTATGCACCTGATAACAGTGACTGGCCTTTAAAATACCTGGTAGGGAGGTCACCCTTTCCATGCAGGAGCTGCTGGGTGCCTCGCTTCCCCAGTCACATATGGATGCTGCAGGGTGTAGGAAAGGAAAGAGAAGGAGATCAGCTGGGGAAGCTTGCCAGATGTTCTCCTTCTTAAAAGATTAAAGAGTATCTTGTCCTCATTACATGACAAAATTACCTCGGAAATACCAGACTCTCATTTCAGCTCCTTGCCCTTGACTCACAGAAATGTTTGTGTAGCTTTTATTCCAATCAATGTGGGCCTTCGGCCTCAACAGTACAAGGGATTCCCCAAGTGCTCAAGCTCTTAATAGCACACACATAAAAATCCACATGATTTTCAGACTGTCAGATTGGCACATTTGTTGAGGGTGATCCTTTCCTGACTGACATGCTTAGTAGGAGTTTGTCAGATGGAGCACTTCTGCCCACGTGCCTTTTCCAGGCAGAAAGGCAGAAGAGTTAATCTTAATCTTAATCTTTCTGGAACTGGTCACTTGAGAAATCATACCTACGTTGCCTTAAAGCATCACATACAGACTTGTTGGGTTTATCTGATAGCTTTTCTGGACTGAAGGAGTGGGACTCATGGGGCAAGAAAGGCAGCAAAGGCAGGCTGTTGGGACGTTCAGGCACCATGGGATGAGTGTGGCATAGGAGCCAAGAGAGAGCAGATTAGATAAAACAGGCTGGATCACAGACTGCTGGAGAAAAGAGGGGATCGAAGGCAGGTCTGGGGAAACAGCCTAGAAAAAAAGCAGTTCTAGCCCAGCTATGCTCTATCTGCACAGAAATGTATTTCAGAGAGAAGAAAATTGCCTTGCAATCCCCTTAAATGCATAAAGAATGGGCAGCTGAGTCTATAGAAAATGCCAAGCTGAAGGCAAACAAATGCAGACAAACCTGAAGCCTGACACCCAAATTCTTCTCCGTTTCTCATCACCAAGCCTTAAATGATGCAAATGGAATGGATGCAAACTCCAGTTTTCCTAGGAGGATATAACCAACCCCCTGGACCTTGAATTTGGGGGATACTTTTGACAGGTTCAAATTTTGTGATCTAAGTCCATGTCTCACTATATGGAAAATTCTCTGTTTTGAAATGTTTGCACCACTGGGAGACAGAAAGGTCCACCAATTGAATCAACATGAAAAATACTATTTTCCTTCATAACAGCATAAGCCAATTGGATCAACCATTCTCCTTCTGGTATTAAATTAAGAAAATTAAGTTTATTTTAGATCAAGCGGGAAGCAAAGACGTTAATATTTCAGTGAAGTATAGCTGGCATTTTATTTGACTTTACAGTTGTTTTTCTCCTTCCTGAGAGGCATGGGAGCTTTAGGGATGAAGAAAAGGAAGCCTCACTTCCTGTAACAGAAGTGCCATCGAGTATCTTCTTAAAGAGCAAAGCCAGGACCTGGCTACAGCATCTCTCCCATGAAGATACACACACCTGAAGATGAGGATGAAGGGGGTACAAAGCAGCTCCTGCCTTCTCCATCATTGGAGGAACTCATGGTCTTGACATCCCCCCAGCTCAGCAAGGCTCAGAGGAAAGACTGGTGGGAGGACAGGAACAGCTGTACCTTGCATCTACCTGTAGCAGGAGAAAGCAGCTTCCAGGAGACACTGCAGCAGTCCTGTGTGTTTCCTTGAGGGAAGATCTCACATTGGTTTTTAAGCTTGTGACACGGGGAGTTTCCTAAAGCTGACTGGGGTATGACAAAGTAGCAGACAAGACACTGCCCCTAGCAAGGCAGGCATTGTGTTCTGGGGTTACACGTTAAAAAAGACACCTAGGTCAAGAACAGGAGGAGAGATGGATTTCCTATCATTGCAGATAGAAAACAGAACTGCAGGGCAAGGCCAAAGGCAAAGCGTGTGGGGGCTGAAGCAAACCAGCACGGATTTCTTTCCTGTCCCAGCCCCATCACGCAGGCTGATGGGCAGCTTGCTCTCACGCCTAGCAAGCACAGGTTTGTCCTTCCTCACAGCATCCCTCTCACTGCCCTCCCCCAGGAGGCTGCAGAGCACAGGTGGGCACTGCTGTGGCACCGCACCTCAGTGCTCTGAGAGCACTTTCCACTGGGCTCCAGGGGCTGAGCCTATTAATTCTGCTTTACTTGGAGTCGCACGAACACACTTGATCGCCTCCCTCCCGCAGTGCAGCTTCATTCAAACTCCTCGAAGATGTTTGTTAACGCGAGTGGCATTTTTAGAACTGCACTGTATGGGTGATGTGAGCTCCTCCAGTACACGAGCTGCTTATCAATCACTTAATTAGGATGTCTTGGTCCTCACCCAGATGGTCCCTTTCAGCAGATAGCATTGTGCTTTAAAACTTTGGATAATTATAGCCCTGTAAATGGAGAGCGCAAGATTTGTTGGTTGCAGCCAGCTCATCTTTCTTCTGTAACAGCCTCATTGTCTCGTCATTGCCTTACTCACAATGCCAGAGATCCTTGCAAATGGAGACACCCATTTAAAGCCCCCTCAGCTGGGCAAACAGAAGCAGGAGCCTCGCTGATAGTAACTCCAGGAAGGATTCAAATCTCTCAGGAAGTTTGGCTCTGCAGTTTATCCTCCCCTCCTTCCCTGCGCACACCAAGGGGAAGGGAATGAACCCAGCATCTATGTTGCTCTGTTAGCTGATTCAAGACATATTTTAAACCTGATTACGCCAGCCAACAATACCCTGTCAGCACTTTGCTTTTTATTCTCTTTAAACAAAACCAATCAGCCAGGGTCCTGAGGGAGGCAAGCCCATCCTTTCCCTGGGGTGAAAACGCCGCCTCAAGCAGCACTGGGGCATTTTTGCCAGCACATTTCCTTCTGCTCTGCCATCAGCCGTGGGCTCTGAGCTGGCTCCCATCGCCCAGGGGGTCTGCAGCAGCTCTGCTGTGCCCAGGCAAAGCCACTCTTGTCTCCTCTTGGTGGCAGCTCGTGTCCCCTGTGTCGCATCCCGGCACAGAGAGCCTGCCTGAGTGCGGAGTTTGAAAATCACCTTTGTCAGACGGGGAGATTAATCCCCCAGCAAAGTGATGGAAGGCAGTAGCAGAGTGCTGACACGGCGTGTGTCTCTCAAAGGCAGAGTTCATGCATACAAGTCCGAACAATCGCTATTGGGATTCTGCCTTCCAGCACGGGAGGTCTGGGCTGCCCTGGCCACAGGGCGCCTGCGTTTGTTTCATCACACCTCAGCTAAGGGGAAACCTCCAACTTGAATAAAACGTGCCAATCTGGAGAACAAAACTTCTTGCTCATCGCATCAAAGAAAATCTGAATTCTTTCTTCTGTCAGAGATTTGATGGGTCGGGGGTGAGACAAATGGATGTGCTGCTTTTTTATTGCTTTGCAAACCAGATTTTCTGATTTCCCACAAGGCTCTGTGGATAGTGGTAGAACAGGCTGTACCACGAGAGTCAGAGGGAAGGCAATTTTTCATCAGCCTATAGCTTTGCTTACAATTTAACTTGTTTAGGAAAACACCTACCCATAAAAACATCCACATGAGAGAATTAGCACTGCACTTGATTACGAGACAAGAAACCCTGGAGTTCACTCCTGAAACCTCAGTGCAAGACCCACAGGACAGCAGAATCAACACAGATATTTTTAAAGTTTAAATAAAATACAGGAAAACTTGGGGAGGGGGGGAAACTTTACTCCTGTCTCCAGGGGTATTTTTTGTTTTCTTTTCTTTTGGTTTGTCGTGTTTTGGGTTTGAGCATATGCAAAGTTACAGGCCCTGTTTGCCACTTACGTAGAAGGGTTTAAAAGCACAACACTTTTTCCCTCCCATTCAAGACACTGTGAGAAAAGGTTATTTACTTAATTTAGGAGTTGACTTATCCAAGAACTTACAGATAAAGCTACGAGTTAGCCACAGTGTTTAAGGGGAAGTGAAGTACACTCAGAAATTATGTATTGGGGCTGGCCATGAGAATGTTAACAGCACTTTCTATTCAAATTCCTTTCAGCAAAACCTTCTCTGAAAAGCTCCACAAATTAACAAAAGGTGGCTTTTCAGGCAACAGTTTGGAAGGTCACCAAGAAAGGTACCACCTTCCCAAAGACTTGAGCATGAGTAACTCCTCTGAGTCAGTGTCTTGTCACACAAAGCACCACGCTAAATTTAGGCAGGAACTGGGTTACAGGCTTCAGATTTTAAAGAGTTTCAGTGTCTCTTCCCACCGTCACAAGTGACTGCGCTGACTAAAACTCCTTGCAAGGTTCATGTGGAACAGCGAGAGCACAACTCGAGGGATTGCTCACAGCCATGGGTTCCTGCATGACATTTATCTGAGCACCATCTTGTTGCCTCCCACCGGTGCATTAAGCAACGTGAGTAACATCAGTCCCGTATCTAGTCCCATCATCTTCTCCCCGGGGTAGGAGACTGTTTGGTGTTGGACTACGTGTGTGTGTGCACGCACTGCCATCTGTGCCTGGCTGTAGTTAGCCAGGCTGTGAGACTGAAATCCAAAAAGTGGGGAGCAGGCTGTGATGGCAGTGGGATTTCTCCACCACATCAGGGGGTTTTGCAGGAGGAAGCCCTTGTTGCTGCTCTGACTTCAGCTCCAGCCGTCGTGACATCGCAGCTTCTGAACTTTGTGGCTCATGCCATGGTTCCAAAAATGAAAATAATCGCCGGGTTATCTTGTGCATGGCATTGTTTCATAATTGCAGTGTCTTTATTATATATGTTATTTATTTTCACCGGTAGAGGAAAAAGGAAAGTTAAGATTCCCTCCCCTATTGTTCCTGATTAAACTATTTGTTTACACAACATGGAAAAACTGTACCAAAATCAGCTAGAAAAAATAAGCTGCTCCAAATGAAAATACAGCTTCCTCCTTAACCTCAGGAATTACATCTAATTTACTTGATTTAAACAGACATGCTTTACTAGGATCAACACAGTGAATTTTGTTCGTGGCACATGCTAAACAAAACGAGCTCCCTGTTGGAGAAATAAAAAATGTTTATCTAAAACCAAAGGGTTTTATTATTGTTGCTTTGCAAGTTCAAACAGTAACAAGTTTAAACAAACTTAGCATTGACATCACTTGCTACTTAAAATGTTGAAGTTTGCCCTGAGAGTCAATTAATAAAATCAAATCCCTGTGTTCACCTGATCACTCAGTGCAGCATCAAACATCTTTTTTCCTCAGTGATTAAGCTGCTCCCAAACTAATGGAAATATTCTATTACATTTTGAATACAATAATGCCAGACTAATAATGCCAGTAATTAAGAGTGGCATCGGAGGATATTGGATAGCTGCATGCAATTCAATAACTTTTTAATATATCAGAATTTTATCAATAGCAACATATATTTCATTTATTCCTATCCTGACTAGTTTGTATTTCACCTTAAACATGCAAAACAAGGTATCATTTACTGTTATTTTTAAAGTACTTCTGCAGACTGCAAATTCATGACCATTTGCTAAAACATACAGCTCATTTCTCACCCATATTTTAGCCTGCAATTTACTCCTTCAAAACTGATACAGCGCTCACACACTGTACCTGTAAGCAAACAGAGAAATCCCAAGATACCATCACAGGAAACAACCTGGAGTAAAAACAAAACTGGGAGAGCTTAGCAAACACTTGCTATTCTCCAGCACTAATGAGGCAGAATCTCTTCAAAACTATGGTTGATTGCCTGGGAAAGAAGAGGGGATAGAAAGGTGGGGGCAAGAGGCTGCTTTTCTTAAGCAGGCTGAGGCCAAGCACTTTGGAGGAGTGTGCAAGAACTGACAGCTCTGGCCTGAACACCTTGGACTTGCAGGAGAGTGCTGGTCTGAAGCTCCGGCTCTGATTGTCCCCTGCTCGTCCAGCCAGGCACACAAACCTCAGAACCAACCTGCATTTTCATAAATTAAAGATGCTTGAGGAACTTAAGGGCTTCTCAAAACCTTTCTCCATGAAGAGATCAATAGCCAGGCTGGCCATTGCCTCGGGCAGACCAGAGTTCAGAGCACACGGGGGTACCACTCTCATGTGAGGAGCATGCAGAGCTTGGCAGAACTTCCCTGCCCTGCTCGCTCCTCCCTCCCCTGACCTCGGCTGCCCTTCCCTGACTTACCCTCTTGTAAACACAGATAAGCAAACTTCAAAAAAATCCAGATTCTCTTTGGGTAAATGCCCGAAAGTTCAGAAACTGGCTTGGAAACACAGTGAGAATTGGCCGTCTTGGGAGGCTGCCAAACATTCTCCAGCGAGGCTGGGCTATAAACACTTCAAGAATAGCCTCTCTAATAGTATTTTGGTGGTGTTTGTTTCTCATCCTGTCTGGCTGGGAAAGTAAAGTATCACAAAAACAAAAGGACTCGGGAATAAATCTCCCAGCCCCGTTTCTCTCTGGTCTTGTGCCCAGGCCCTGGGCAATGCCAAGCAGTGCTTTCTGCCAGCTTTGCCCACACCATCCCGGGGCAGGGGCAGGGATGTGCCGTGGGTTCAGTGTTTGGGAACAGGGAGGACGTGCTATGGCTAAGCTGACCAAGAGCTGTCTGCCACCCAGGACAGGCCTCACTCCCCTTTGCCACACCTGACAGCGGAGCTAAACCAACAGAAAACTAAGACTGGGGAAAATAAAGAGGAAGGGGATAATTTTTTGCCTGGCCAAATTCACCATGTCAGCTCGCTGTGGCGGCCAGGCACGGACCAGGGTAAGGTTGGGGACAGGAGAGGGAGGGGGACCAATCCTGCTCAGCAGCAGCCAGCTAGAGATGTGAAACCACAGCCAGACACCCCGAACGTTAAGTTAAAGCATCTTCGTGTCATGTGGAAACACTTCTCTGCTTTTAGGAACCCAGATGAGTCACCGTATTCATTCAGCCTACAGTCAAAGGCGGCTCTCTCTCCCTTCTGCAGTTCCCCCCCAGCTCAATCCAGGGCATCATCAGCTCAGAGCACTCGCTCTGGCGTGGGCAGCGATCCAGACAAGTGTAACCACATCCCTCCACCTTGGGGCAAGTCACACCGTGGCCCCTGCCCAAGGCACACGGTCACCATGAGCGGTGGCACTCCAGGGAGGATGCAGCTGTCACCACGGGGGAGGCCAAGGCAGGGCTGCACAGCACACAGAGCACACAGAGGAAACAACGGCCCTGGACAACAAAGCAAGTGCTTGCAGGAAGAGGGGGGCACATGAAACCTGTCTGGAGTGTCTCACGCTTGGCTGGCACCAGAGGTTGAGCGAGCTGCCTGTGATGCTGCGTGGTTTCTCAGCAGGCTGGGGGCTCTGCAAGCCTGTGTGGGGAGGATGTCACTCTTGCACCATCCCACCCCAAAATGGGGGCCTGCCCTCCCCCTCTCTCCTTGTGCCAGACCTAGGGCTCATTCAATCCTCCCATCTGAGCCAGGCTGAAAGAATGAGCAGTTAGAAAGAAAGCCAAGTCCAAAAAAGCCCTAGAAGTGAGCAGTTTTCTCACAGGTTGAACCTTTTTGGCTCTTACCCTGTAGTCAGGGCACATGTACATGGCCTGGCCTCCCTGCTGGTCTGTCCTACAACCCAGCTGGGACCAGAGAGGGCCATGTCACCAGCTCTAGGGCAGCCAAGGCCCAGAGGCAGTGGGACTGTGACCTTCCTGGGATGTTTCATCCAGGCTACGCACAAGATGCTGGAGGCCCTTGGAGGGGAAGAGGATCTAACAGGAACAGGAGGGAGTATTGCCCTGCTCCCATCCGTGGGACAGGGAAGCAGGGCATTGCTCCTGGCTGTGCTTGTTCTCTGCTCTCTGCATGAACATCCCTTCCCAGGTGACAAGCAAGGTGGTTTTGGGTGTCTGGAGCCTGCACTCCCTGCCAGGAAGCCAGGCAGAGGCTCAGGCACAGGGGGTGCAAGCACCCCAGTGCTGGCACCCACCCGTCACCTCTGCCAGGAGACCTGGCCCTTCAAAACACGATCCTAATCTCGACTGCCTCTTCTGAAGTGAGTGCTCGAGCTCACGGATAAGAGGAGCTTGTGGGAAGGTTATTTATAGCTGCAGCAGCTTCCGCGACAGCAAATAGTAACAGTGCAACGTGAAACCGAGCCAAGCAGAAGGGCTTTTCATTGAAAAATACATGACAGCTTGTTTGTACTGTCGTAGGGGAGAGGACTATGAAAACGAGTGGCGTCAGCAGCAGGTTTTCAAAAGCCAGTGTCTGGAGTTGGGTTGTTGGGCATCCTTTGGGGCGCCTTTCGGCAGTCCAGGAGTCCCAGCTCTTGTCAGCTCTGAGCAGCCAGCCCCGTGGTATGTGTGCTGTGGCAATTTGGGTCTCTTGGCATGGCCATGCTGCCCCAAAGAGCACTTTCAGGAGGCTGTGGTGCACACAGAGCACCTCATCCCTGTCTCTGACCCACCACAGGCACAGCAGCCCCTGCCCTTTCGCGTGGTCCACAAGGCTTTGTGCACAATCACATCACTGCTTCAAAAGGTGTCCCCCAACTGCATTTGCAGGCAGAAGGTTGCTGCCACACCTTGGCCAGCCACCTCTGCTGTCTCCAGGGAACACCCACAGCGATGGCAGAAGCACATCACCCCCTGCCTTTACCAGCTGATGACTCTCCCCTGCCACTGCAGCACCGGCACGCTTCAAAACCTGCGGTTGCCAACGCTGCACAGGAAAGCAGCAAGGGTTATTTCATTGCTTTTTCATTCCTTGATGCAACAACTTTCCCCTGATTTGAATTCGCAGTCCTGGAAGATGGCTCAGCGGGCCATCTGATGGGGAAAACAACAGTCAGCAAGGCGGTACCAGCCGGGATGGTGATGAGAGAGGAAGCAGGGCTGCTCACACACGTTCAGCTGAATCAGACACCACTGCCCCCACGCCTGCCGCCCACCCGGCATCGCTCACCCACCTGGCACCACCCCTCTGAGGTGAGAGGCTTCTGCACCTACAGAAGGGAGAGTCAGGCTGAGCACTTCTCCATAAGAGGAAAAACTACGCACAGATTTAACAACTCTCCTGCGATATTCATCTGACGCCAAGGGAGGCATCTATTTTCTCTTGCCTCGTAGGCTTTCTGTGCTCAGCACACAGCTGTCAGAGCCCTCCCCAAAGCTGCAGGAGGACCTACCCAGCTTTAGGCAATGTGGGAGGAACCAGAGGTCAACCAAGAGATGCCCTAGTCATCCCCTACCCAAAAACACGAAGGGGCAGCCCCTGCTGAGCCACTGCTGGCCCCTGGGAGAGGTAAGGCTGTGTTTCCCTGCGAGGGAAACACACCTGAATCCCTGAAGAGGAAGGGGTTCCTCTTCCTCTTATTTGTTAGCTGGTATGTGAACTGATGGCTCTTTTCCAGTAGCTGTTAAGGGAGTTTACAAAAAGGGGATACAATCTGATAAGGCTGACTTTTTTTTTCCACCTCGTTGTGACATTCATCCTTGTTCCACGAGACACCTCTGAAAATATATTTAGCGTCATACTGTTCCATAAAGTGAGAAAACTTTTATTATCCTCGCTTAACAGTCAGGAGCTGGAAAAACAAAAGATCAGGTTGTGTGCTATTTTTAATTTTTTTTAAGTGACTATTTATTTTGGTAATCTCCATTTCTGAGGGCCTGGCTTCAGCCAGCTGTCCTATTATGGTTCTATCCCAAAGGCAAGGGAAAGAGGGAGGCAGAAGGGGGAAAGGGGAAAGGATCACCCCCAAGGCAGACAGGAGTACTGACACATCTACCTGGGCTCCCTCATGGTCACTCCCTGTGTGGCCTTCACAAGGGTAATGGACACGGCCAAAAACTCTCCATCATCCCCTAGTCCCTTGGAATCCCCTTGGATGTGTGTAAGGATCCACCCAGGAGGATTTTATTTCAGCTGCTGGAAGGGAAGATCATCATGGCTGCAGGTCTGACAAGGCACTGCAGCAAATGCTGAGGTCAGTGGGGAAGACCCAAGACACAGTCTGTCAGTGCTGTAGGACAAGTGTTCCCAAAGTGCAGCTCACAGCCTGGCAGAGGTCCCCACCAGGGACCTTGCTGGGCACCGTAAACAGCCTGAAGGATTACATAAAGGATTGCACAAGTGAGGATGCCCCACCTCGCTCCCACGTCCAAACTCCCAGGAGAGTGGCTGGAAACGCTGTTCTCAAAATCCCTTCCCGTGTTGTCACAGCAAGTACCAGCTGGGACAGCCAGAGGGGAGCTGTGTGCTGAAGAGGAAGGGTTCCAAGGCAGTGAGCCTCTCAGACCTGCAGGGTTTGTGAAATGCTCACTCCACATCCCTGCCAGGCCCTCAGACTCTCAGTGCAAACAACCAGACACCTACAGACAGCCACATCATGCCCAGGGCTTCATCTGGAATCAAGGATTTGAACATCCAGTTTAAACGCCCTGGGTCTTACTTTGAACGTTCTGCCACTGCACTTCATTTGTGAGATAGGGAGGAAAGTGATGCCTGCTCCCTGGAACAAAAAGGCTACAGGACTGTGAGTCACTCAAAGCCAGGTCATGCTCTAAAAGAAGTTCGACAACCTCCTGACTCTCAGCATTTATTATCCATTGGAGTTTCTCATTCATTCCCACTGGGAAAACTCCTCTGACATAAACCATTCCTATATTTTAGGTAGACACAAATAAAACAACAACCTACCCTAGCCTGAAATTGCTCCTTTTTTTCTGAAGCTGGATTTGCCCTCAAAGCAGTTGTACTTTCAGAGTGTTGTCCCCAAAGCAGGGTTCTTTCACTGAGAGTGACACAATTCCTAATGTGCATGTGCTGATCTACCGATTTCCACGGAAGTGTCTAAGGTAACTCTAGGCTGTGTTTTCATTTATCAGCCATCACCAAGTTACTGCTTAACCTTATACTCTATTACAAATTCTCCCTGAATCTATTTGAACAATTAGTTGTCAAATAAGGAGACTCTTCACTGCCCCATTGCCCTGGCACCCAGTTTTCATGAGTTTAAGACCAACCCATAGTTGCTGTGAACTTTCTTTGAGGATTTTTAGCTTCATCTGACAACAGCAAGGGAGATGTGGGTTTAAATTATTGACTCACACCTTTATGAAGCACAAAGGACCGGGAAATTTCCTGAGCTGAGTTCTGTTTGCAGCTCTGCCAAGAGAAAAAATGCAGCTCAAGTTTCGCTCTGTGTGTTCACAGCCTGATAAGTCATCATGGGCCAGGGATAATATAAAATAAAACCACAAAGTGATAAACAGTGGGGTAATATAAGGAGCTCTGGAAAAGAAGAAGAAATACTATATATCAAGAGTAAGACCAGCCTAACGAAAGATCCCCACTAAGGGAAATGACCTGTGAGCTGGCCTGCAAGCTCCACACATCTGTGTTCCTCAGAAGAGAAGGAGGGGCCCAGGACCAGCTCCAGTTTCTCACTCCCAGGTTAACCCACATCATGAGCACGGGCAACCCACAGAGGGAAAGGAGCCAGCAGCTCTGCAGTGATCCTTCTGGCTGATATATGAGCTGGAGGAGTAGCCACGGAGCAGAGCTGAGTGACAACCGTTTTGTTGGCCCCGTTGGAATTGCTGTCATATTTAATATTTATCCCACCTCGTAAAGGAATGGAAAAAACCAAATCAACAAGCAAAAATTTGAGGATGGGGAAAAGGGAGAGAGATAAGTCAGATCTGCTGAATTAAAATGCTTGGGAGATTTCCAAGTGTTTCCCCTAAAGTATTACAAATGGACACATTTGTTTTACTGTAAATTAATTTGGTATGTGAAACGCAAAGGCATTTCCAAGTTGGAGAAGTAATTTTCAACTTAGTTGTTAAATGAGGCATGTGGTAATTAAAAGAAAAAAAAATGTACAGCTTTTTTTTTTTTTATTTTTAACTAATGTTTTCCCTGGAGAAAAGGGAATTCAATCCCTACGATGAGGGGAATTCAGGTGCGTATTGGGGATAGACTTGGATGAATTTCCAATGTCAAACACCTTTCAATGTGACATTGCAGTCTGCTGCCCCTTCCTTTGCCCTCTCCTCTCTGGCAACATGAGCCAGATGGGAACTTTCCAGGGGCCAACTATGCCATCCTGAAAATGAGCCCCTGTGGCTGGCACTGCAGATTGCTGTGCAATGCCCAGGGAATGCCCCACAGAGCCACTCCTCCCACCTGAGAGCGGCTGCATGTGCACACTTTGCTGCAGGGAGCAGCTCAGAGAAGGGGAGAACTGCCCTTTGCATGAAAGAGGACAGGCTGTCCTGTGCCCAGGGTAGGTCCTGGTGCCTGTCCATGGCTGAAAAAGCCTTTCACGCAGTCTGAAAGGGAGAAACAAGACATCCAGGTGAGAGGTCAATATCCAACCTTTTGCATGTGTGTAGGACACAAGAAAGGCCGGGGCATCCCTTCTTATTGCACTGTGGCTGCAGTGAGAGCCCCTGTGGCAGACCCTAGCTGCAAAAGTAACCTGGAGAGCACACCATCAGTGGCTCTTCCCCCCCTAGACCCTTCTCAGGCGCTCCACGCCCTGGATGTGCCATGGTTGTTGTTTCAGTGCTGGGCACCCCAGTGGCCCTGCGTGGCTTGGCCATTTCCACCCCATGGCACTTCCCCAAGCACACAAGCAGATGCTGCAACAACAACAACAACGTGCCCTCTTACAACCTGGCACGTGTCACAGGGTGTTGAGAGGCCTTTGTGTCACCCCAGTGTGTCTTCAGCTGTTGTAGTGCAGGGTAAAATGTGCACCAAAGCGTTGGTGTCAAGTTGAAATAAATCAAAATCAGCATCATTTTCATCCTGCCTGGCTCGTGGCAGCAGCAGCAAACTAACAAGTGCTAACCCCAGAGCTGTGAACATTTTGTTGTTAGCACCACTGGTGATTTATAAGGAAACAAGCAAGATGTTGCTTGTGCTGGGCAGACTCAAGGCAGAGGCAGGAGATAAAACCCATCAGTGTTTATCCACCACCGCAGGAAGGGGCTGGGGAGGGGGAGAGGGGATATTTTTGCATCGTGGTCATGTGAAAAGGCAAATTTCACATGGATTTTCATGCAGAGTCATAAATCAGTCCGTGTTGCCACTAAAAGTTCATGGTCTTTTGCAAACCTCTCAGTGGGGCACGGCTGAGCTTAGACATTGTAAAGAAACCTGAAGCCAAGCAAGTTTCAACTAATATCATGTTTTTCTGTGAACATTTTGCTCAGGTCTAACTAGTTTGCTTAGGAGTTCAGGCAAGTACAACCCTGTTCTTCAGGAATAAAAAAAAAGAAATCTTTTTTTTTTCTGAGAAATCAAATACACCACACAAAAAGTAATTACAAAAAACCTTTACCTAAATCTAAATTGCTGCCTGCTCTGTGCTCATTGTATTACTCGCAAAGGTTTCAGTTCAGGTAAGGACTCAGCTTTCCTTTCAACACCTAATTTTTATTTGTTCATGGTTTTTCCCCCCTTGGGAAACTCGGTGGGCTGGTTTTAGTCGTGGCATGGCTCCCTCACATTTGTTCAGTAAAGCATCATGGTTTCAGACAAGCAGTCAGAGGAAAATCTTCTCTCTCCTCGTTGCAAAATAAAAATGAAATTATAAAATCGCCTCGTAAGAACAATTAAAATACATCAGATCTTGCAAACATATCCCTACGCTTTCTGTGTTTGCCAGTGCCCACCTCACCTTTCTGGTCTTGTAATTACAGTGGGAGTGCTTTGAAGTAGGAATTGCTTTCAAGGTTTAACTCTGGGGTGCTTAAAACACAAACCACGGCCTGTGCCCACATCTGAACTTCCTGGGCAGGCTGCAATTGGGCTGAAGCTGCAGCAGCATTTACCTGGGCAGGTGTGTAATGCCAGCAGAGATGCCCCCAGCCCCCAGAGATGCAGCCCCTGCTTGGGCACAGGAGGCATTGGGCCAGAGAGAGAGGGGAAATGGGCGATGCTCACCCTGTGCTCCTCACCAGCCCCAGCTCAAGGTTGCCTTCCTCCCACCCATCCTCCCACCACCACATCCCTTTGGCTGGCAGATGAGGGTGGGGAGGAGGTGGCCCTTGGCCCTGCTCTCCCTGCTGAGACGGTGCGTGGTGATAAGTGGGTTTCTTTCCACACACCTCCGCAAAAGTGGGGTTTGCAGAGGCTGCTTTTCTTAGCCCGGCATTTAAAAGCAGAAGTTATCAGGGCATAAATCATCCCGTGACTTGTTGAGAAGCCTGTGAGAAGAGATAAAGGCGAGACAGTTTGACAAACCGTTAGGACAGGCAGGAGGAGGAGGAGGAGGGAGGGAGCCACAGAGCCAACCTGCTGTGTCATAGGCCAGCCAAAAGGATGCACATAAGAGTGAGAAGCTGTTTCCAAACTCTCTGAGGCTGGCCGTGACAGTGCCCGCTGCAGAGCTGGGTGTAATAAATATCACACTCACAGAGAGCATTACATCACGTAAGGGGAAAAGCCAGCAGATGAACTCACACCATAAAACCTTGGCTTGGTATCTGGCCAAGCCCAAGCAGACAGCCCCGTTATTACAGAGTCGACAGAGCTTTGCACATTGCTGTGGCTTCACTTTTCCTCTTCCTGCCACCTCCTCCAGCAGAGCCAACACTTCTCAGCCCCTCTCTGTGCTCCCACAGCCCTACCAGTGGCACCAGTGGCCATCCTGGGCACCCATAGCCAGTGGTGCAGTGCAGAACAGCCAACCAAATGCTGGGCAAATGTTAAACACGTGCTCCTCTATTTCCAGCACGCCTTCCTCACAGCAGCTCAAGTTTGTTTTTCTAGATTTCCTAGTGAATTTATTGACCATTAATGACTCTGAGTGACACACTGAAATTTACAGACACAGTGGGCCTGATTCTCTTTCACATTAAGACTCTCTTATTTCTGCCTTGAATGGGGCTACATTTCACTGTGCACACCAAATCCTTTTTACAGCAAAAGGAGGGTTGAGAGTTAAGCCTGTGTCTGGTGTCTCTCTACAGAATTTCCCAACAGCTGGTAGGGGCAATGCTGGGGAACACTGCAGTGAGGGGAAACTGGAGTGTAACTCAGATCCCAGCACCCCCAGTGCCTCTTTTGGGGCCTTGGTAAGGAGGAGAGGCACAGCAGCCCGGGAAGGTCGCTGCCAGCAAGCCCCAGCCCCTCTGCATGGCTGCAGCCACTGCAGCATCCAGCCTGCTTCTGCCTCCACATCTTGTGGGGCTTTCTCCAGGGGTCTTCTGAAAGTGGATGAAATATCAGGCTCAGGATGAGCCAAACTCGCCCACTGGGGCCTCTCCTGTCTAATGTCTCCATTCTGTCAAAATTATACTCGATCGGGTTTCGTTATTGTTGTTTCTAACTTTCACCTCTGCCTCAGCAATTCCATCTGGTAGGTCATATTCCTCTCTCTGATTGCTTTTTGGATAAAAACACGCTCACTGGGGCCTGCCTGGAATTAGTTTTTCTTTTTATTTCCACTAGCTGCTCAGCTCAACCCCATAGTTTCCCTGACTTAACACGGACCCACCTTTGCCTTTCTGGCACAGGCATTGCAGCACTGATTCCTGTGTGCTACAATAACCCCATTCCATTTCTAACAGTCTCCAAGGGGGTGTCATTCACAGGGACTTGAACTGAAAAGCATGAGTTTCACACCACCCTCTTCCATGTGCACCAGTGCAGATATTAAATCAGCAATGAGAGGAATAAAAAATACTGCCTTGGCTATGGCCCCAGGACATTCTTAGAAGACTGATGATGTGCATCTGCCTTAACTGTCTGGGTTTGAAATAATTAAAGACCACTATTCTTTGCCTTCCATTAATTTCATTGAGTATCTAGAAACGTTTTTTTATTATTATTTAGAATTTTATGCCTGCCTTGTAAGAACAGCATCCTCAATAACCTCATTTCCACCTACTATAATTACAGCAACTTGACCACTAAGGTATCATGAGAGGCTGAAACTTTACTGGCTCCTGCACCACTGCCATTTCTGCTCACTGGCACTCTGTTATGTCACAACAGCGTGGAACAAAAAGGTTTCCCAGCTTGAAAAGCCTGCAAAAAAGCTCCTCTTTTAGGTTACATCACCGGCTTGCTCTTTATGATTGCAACGCTCAAAGGTCTGGAGCCTTTGCAGGGTGTGTACAATGCAAACTCTTCTCCAGTGAATAAATATGACACACTGGCTTGAGGAAAGGAGGACTTGGGCAACCAACCAGTTAAACCACCAGGCAGCCAGTGCATGGGTGAATTACAGACACTACACCTAGTAGAGTTTTTAGAGCTTTTAAGTAGGCAGAGGGAAACAAAACAAAAGCAAGAAGCGTTTAAAAGATTGTTTTTAGCTAGCTAGCTGCTGTGTGTCACAGTGGCAGACCCCAGAGTGCCAGAACTGTCACCTGTACTGGAGGGGGAACACCAGGCAGTGGGACCTGTGCAGCTCCACACCTGCCTGTGTGAGCTGGACCCCAGCTGAGGAGAAAAGGTATCCTTGTGGAGATCTCAAAAAGATCCCTTTGCTGATGGGAAACCTGAGAAAAGAGCCACTTCCCTCTGATCTCTTCTGCTTCTCACCTTGCATTTCTTCTCTGCCATGGGTTTTCCTACAGACACCCCAGGGACAAAGGACTATTGCTGACTGTGGTCCCAAAAGCTGGGAAGGAAGACTGACCCTCAAATAGAGATGCTGGCTTGGAGAAACAACAGCACAGCCCTTCAAACCCTCTATTCTACCTGAAAAATATTACCTCTTCCCCAGACAGGATGCCAGGTAAATGTAGATTTTTTTATTTTTTTTCCCAAGCAATAACCTGAAAAATAGCAATCCCCAGCCCATTTTTTATTTTGCCCAACTTCTCTCTCCTTGCTTGTACATGTCAATATTTACAAGCTCTACCACTTCTTGGATTATTTATTTTTGCTGGTTTATTTCACTCTGTGAAAAATCTCTCCAGCTCTGGACTTGACAGTTTGTTGCTGATATCCATCTTTATTAACTTCACTGCCGCCAAGAAACAACAACAACCACATACAGTCATTAAAAAAAAGTCTCACCCGGGATGATGCTTAAATCTGGGGGTGGGGGGAGGAGGAGGCAGGGCAGAATTCTCCAAAAATAGCCAGGGGTTTTCACACATATATTTCTGTGTGGATGTCACCGAAAGCCACTTCTCCCTCTACTTTGTTGGCAGTCAGTGAATTCACTGACAGAGGGGGTGGCAGGAAGGGTGGCTTTTCTGGCCTCCCTGTGCTGCACTTTGCCAGGCCAAAAGGGCTCAGAGCTAACAGGCTCCCTCTCTGCATCCCCAAGGAGCTCTGAAATGCCAGAGCCTGGCAGGCAGCAACAATCTTCCCAGGTCACTTTTAAATTTGGCCTTTGAATGGCAACGAACCACACAGCTTTTAAAATATTCCCTGTAATGTGATGGTGGAAAAGGGGTTTCCCTCTTCATTAGGTAGACCAGGGCTCTGGCCCACCTCCACTTTGCAGCTCCCCATCACCACCAGCAAAGAGCACTTGAGGATAATCTGAACTTCCCACAAGCGTTTTGGCACTTCCCGGGTGGAAATGGTTGCCCTGCAAGAGGAGCTGCCCCAACAGCAGGCTGGGCTGGTGGGTCTCATCCCCTTCAGCACAACATCTGCAGGCCTGGGTCGAGTAGGGGATGTGCCAAAGCCTTGCTGCCTTTGCACCAAAATGACCCAGAGCCCACCCCAGTATTACATCTGCCACTCAAAACGTGGGGGCAGAGAGGTCTTTAATCAATCTGGGCAGATTGAGCCCAACCCTTCACATTTTCTGTGTCCTGTATTTTCAGAGTCGGAGCACAGGCAAGACAGTCTGGCACACACAGACCCCTTTAGGCTGGCTCTTTTCATCTCTCTGTCCAGACTTTCCAGAGCAATCTAAAAATAAACAAAGCCTCTAGCCCTGATAGTGGCAAAGATAACCTTCCTGCCCTGAGCCACCTCCCTCCCAGCCACAAATTAGGGGAGGTGACATAGTTGCTCTATAGACACTCATTCCCAGTCTCCTCAAACCCCACCGGGTGACACTGCAGGGACCAGCCAAGCCCACAGTGCCACCAAAGCACTGCATGCCATGGGAGAGTGGCATCAAACCATTCAGCTGCCTCGAGAGGAAGAAGGTTCAAAGACTTGTGTACCCTTTGAGGAGAGGCCAGCAGATGGAGGGCAGGCCGGGATGCTGTGACACACTCCCAGGAACAGCAGGACAGTTTGCTAGCACAGGTCAGCCTCAGCCTGCTGAAAACAAGCCCTCACTGCTCAGCGTGGGCACACCCGAGAGAGGCTTTGGTTAAACCAGCTGGCATCACACTAAGTCCTAACCTGCTGTTGGGTATTTTCTCTCTTGCCCACTTGTACCGAGCTTATTTAAGAGTAGGCACGTGCCTGGATAGGAAAAACTTTCCTGTGAGCTCCAGGATTATCTCTTCTCAGCAGCACTGTCTGCACTGAGGGACAGAAAGCTGAAGGGCCTGGCTTGCACCCCAGCAGCATGGGCTCATGCAGGCTGACAGGTCAGGCATAATGTATATCTTTCCACTTTGGCAGACATTCACTCCAAAGGGGTTTCCAAATTTCCTCTCTAGCCTCCTGTGACAGCCTTGGATTAATTTTGTCTGGAACAGGAGATTTATTGCTTTTGAGTCACCGTGGTTCACTTATCCGCTCTGCATCTTGAACCCAAAGTTCAGGTGGCATTTAGCTATCACCCTCCTTATCAGCTGGCTGTGGGAATACCCTGGTGAGACTCTATATCTTTCCACTGACTGCCCATTTCTTCTTATCTGACTTTCAGCTGCAGCAGTCCTACCAGGGAGCCCTTTCAAAAGGATGACTGTGGTTCCATTGGCTGTAGGAGGTTAACAGCATGGGTGGTGAGATTCACAGCACTCCCAAGGCTTCCCCGGAGCAATTCAGGCATGCTAAAACCCAAAATATTGGAAGAAACCTCCAAGCTTTCCAATTAAATCAGCTTGATACCCAGAGGGCCTGACTCTTCCCCAGGGGCTTTAGCTCTGGTTTACAGCCAAAGTTGAAAGGAATCTGTTTTCCACTTCCCATTGAGATGCAGCTGGAATCCCAGCAGCACGGTCCATCCTGGGAGCTGGCACCAGCCCAGATGGCAGGAGTGCTGTGAGAGAGGCTGCTCTGGTGCGGTTCTCATCACTTTGGGCAGAGGTTAGTTCACCAGAACTGGCATCTTTGGACCCAGGTCTAGGCGATTCAACTCTGACTTAAATCTGTCGCCTAAACCCGGTTTGGATCTAATTGTAAATGTCTCTGGACAGCCCTGGAGGGCGTGGGAGATTTTCTTCTTTCTGCCTGAGAAAAGCTGCTCCAAACGCTGCGTTGTCAGGTAGCCCATATGTTTGTTTATCTGCCTGCTCACTTCCTCAGCCCCGCTCTGATTAATGTCTTGATGGATAGTTACGTCTGGCTTCAGTGACAGATCCTTCCCACCAGCAGCACCGTCTGGGGACACGTGTAAGCTGCTCCGTGGGATGCATGACTGCGGCAGGGGGAGGAAGGCAATGACCTAAAGCTGTCCAAGGCAGCGTGGGGCTGCGGAGGAATTTGGGGATGAGCTGGAAAGCGTCCCCACGAGCTGGAAAGTGTCCCCGCGCCTCGGCAGGGAGTCATCTCCCCAGCAGCACCACGCAGGGGGAGGACTGGCTTTGAGTCAGAGCTGTGCAGAGGAGCAGCCGTGTGTGCACACAGGAGCCTGGGTGGGAGTGGAGCCCACCCCAGGTCACCCTTGCTCACAGTGCCACGGGGTTGTGGTAATTTATTATTTCAAATGAAGGGTTTATTTCGGGAGCTCAGGGTTTTATTTCCCGTCCTTTATGACTCATTAAGTCAGGTGAGCCCCCTCTATTATTTACTTATGCTTTGATATTTCAAGGGCAGGTCCTGAATTAGTATTTGTATCAGCTGAGCACTTTCTGAGGCCACGCTCTCTCATTTATCTGCCTGCTTAGCTAGAGATTTATCTTGTATTCACATGCATGCTATACATACACCTCCTCCAAAACAGCAGGGTTTTGGCAATTTGCTTCACAGCCAACATCTCACTCCCGTGTTCTGTGCTTGTCCATAACTGTTGGTGCACTAACACAAAAGAAAACTTCCAGGCATCTCAATTAACATTTCTGTTTGAAAACACAACTAGGGAAAAGAAAATAACCCGAAGAATATCGTGAAGCTTGGGAAGTGGAAATGTTGCCATGTGGCAAAAACACACTGAGCTGAGAACAGAGAAAACTATTCATAAACATTTTTAAAAAATCATGACAACAAAACGATGACCAAATAAGACCAGCTAACCCTCACTTCAACTTTCACCAAAGCATTTGAGAGGAAAGAGGGGGCTTCAGAGCTGATATCCCTCCCCCTTGCCCCCCATCCCCCAAGCACTTAATCAGAGCTTTACAAACCAGTAAAATCAAAAGGGACTGTGAAATTCCAGCCAGAGAAGCGAACAGCAGATTAAGTGGATTAGTCTACTGTACAGGAATCCAAGGAATGCAGCCTGCATGTGCTTTTGTTGTGGATTACTCAGCAGCAACATTCTGGGTTTACATCTCCCAGGAACATATGGGCATGTGCAAAGCAAGGAGAAGCAGCAGTCCCCGACACGCTGTGCCGGCTGGGCTGATTTCAGCAGATCCAGCCTTTTCTGGGGAAGCCAGGAGAGCATCCAAACACTTTCTTATTGTATTGAAAAGGAAAACGGAGCAGGAGACAAGCAACTTCTCCCAGAAACAGGCAGGTGCATCCAAATAATTCACAGGCAAATATATCTCCCTCTAACCAGTGGCCGCCCACCTGTTAATGGTCCAGTGAAATCCTCCACTTCAGACACTGCAAAACTTTTAGGAAAGTTGGGTCCTGATCAAAACTCAGCATCTCAGACTGGTAACAGTTCTGGGAGTCTTTTAATTGGGTCTGAAAATACACATGAATTCATAGCCTGAGCAGACTGTCAGAAGGGGTTGGGCAGAAACACAGGGAAGAAGCAGTAAGTGACAGATAAATGAACAAACTATTACTAGCCAGAGTTAGCAGTTTGTATTAGCAGCCAGCAATAAATAATTAATATAGCCCTAGGAGATATAAAGCCATGGTATCTCGTGCTTGGCTCTAAATGGAACTCAAGATAACCTACTTTGAACAGTAATGTGTTCACAGTATGTGGGAATTAACTGCTCAATGTAATAAGTATTATTGAATTTCCCATCTCTGTACAGATAAAGGGCAACTGGCACCAAAAAACACAGTAATAACAGTAACCAAATGATAAAAAAAGCAAACAAACCTGCTTTTCATTACATCCTTAAAATGTTATAGGTTGAAATAATCTTAAAAGGGCTTAAAGCCCAGCAATTAAATATTTCCATTTCTGTTTTCCAAGACTGCAGCTGAGAAAACGAAAGAGGCCTAAGTGCCATACCGTGCTAGCCTTGCTAATAACTCTCTGTGAAAAATCTCATTAATTCAGTCTGGCTCTTCAGATCAGCCGCTAAGACCTTGTATTGTCAGTCATCCTCTGGCCTTTTCAGGATTTCCACAGCCTAACTAGCAGAGTCTCCATGGAAACCATGCAGTCATGCTTTGCACATCCCCAGAACTTTTTGTTCCTGACAAAGCTTGAAAAATCACATGCAGCATGGAGAGTTTAACACAGTGAACTAAACCCTGACCCACACTTATAAATGATAAACCCCAGCATACTGGCTTTATTATAAATGATTTCCTTACAAGATACTTAGCCAAGCTGGCAAAATGCTGAACCAGACAACATAGGAGGAGCACAGCTCCAGAAGAGAGGAAACAAACAAACCAAAGCTAAACACCGAGTTTTGGGCTAGTTCTGCCTCCTTTGAAAGCACTGCAAGCACGCAGGTAGGAAACAAGCAGAGAGCAGAAGCTGCACTTTGAAGGTGCCTCTCCCTGAAAACACATCCTTGGAGCCTTCCAAAGAGCAGTCACCGTGGCACTGCTTCACTTCTCTGGCTGTGCATCCTGGCCCTGTGGCTGCATGGTGCCCCTGGGAGAGCCCTGGCCAGGCACTGCCCACCCCTCCAGCCCTGCAGCAGGCACCTGCATTGGTACAGCAGAACACAGGAGGGGCACTGCTCTCCAAATTGGGTGCTCTGGCTTGCAGCTGGGAAGCAGCAGGCTTGGAGGGTACACAGTGGCTGGTGGAGGGTAAGAAGGTGATGACCCGCTCAGCCTGACTGCTCCCCACGAGGTTCTGCTGGGATGATCAGAGGTGATGGTCACTGGTTATGCTGACCCTCCTTATCCCTGCTGATGCATGGAGTGAGGACTCAGGCCAACATTACTCCCCACTATAAAGTGTTGATTATAGCCAGGAGGGCAGGAGTGAGATGCCAGGCACTGTGCCCAGAAATGAGTCCACGGAAAGCCCCACTGCACGGCCAGCACCTGGCTGTCACTTGCTCCTTGGCACACGGGATTTTTCCTCTCTTCTCCCAAGCAGTGCTGCCCGACCACGCTCGGGGAAGCCTTTGCACAAAGATGCTCCACGTGGGAGGACCAGCCAAAGTCAGAAAGGTCACGTGCAGAGAAGAAGTGACTGCAGGCCAAACTCACTTTGCCGCAGTAACTTCTCAGCCCTGGTGCAGATGAGCGGGTGTCTGGGTCTGTGAGAGAAGGGGTGACTCACAGCCCAGGGTCACGCTTTCATCTGGGAGGGCTGCCAAGGCAGGCAGAGACACACACTCAGCCCCAGCCGTGCTGAGCTCACTGCCTTCTTGGGGAGGAAGATGCAATTCATCTCGAGAGGATCAGAGTCCCCAGTGGGCTGAACCAGTCATGTGGGAGCCGGCAGCTGAGCGCTCCCACCCCTGAGCTGCAAGGAATGAGGTCAGGATTACCAAGCCAGCCTTACGGGGGATGGCTCAGGAGGTGTTTGGCACATGGAGTCCTTTTCCCCGGTGGGATTCAGGAGGCCCGAGCAGACTTTGTTTCCAGGGGGTTCGCCTGGTGTGTCACCGCAATGGATGGAAAACATTTCCCCTCCTCCTCCTCCTCCTGCAGTGAGGAGTGGGGCACAACCAGCAGGAAGGCTTGGGTCTCTGGGGCCTTGGGGAGGATAACCACAGGCGTGGGAGCCAGCGTGGCGTGGGACAGGCAGGCCTGACAGATGTTGGCTGAGCTGGCTGAGGCTCTCTGGGGCTGTACAAGCAGCAAAATTACCCTGCCACTGGTGCCCTTTGTGAAATTGTACATGTGTTGGCCTAAAAGCAATAAAACATCTTCTTGGCATCTCTTGCTCTGATCTTTTATTTTCTTGTTTGCTTCCCTTGTGGTCAGGGATGAGACCTTCTGGCAGGCCAGGAGCCACGCCAGCCTCAAGCACTGCCTTGAAGGTTCTAGAGATTATAATGGCTGTTTATCTGCTGCATACAATGTAAAAACCAGTTGGCACTGGAAGGGCCGTATTATTAAAATACAATAAGGCAACCACATGTGCTACTTCGGAACTCAGGAAGGTGTGGAGATGTGCAAAGGGCAGGGTTTGTTGCCATAATTGTGGAGGTGAGGCAGGTCCTAGTGAAGGAGTGCTGGTCCCTTACCAGTTATGCTTGGCTCTGCCCCTTCTGCTCCACCTGAGTGTTGCCATGTCATTGAAGGTGACCCCTGAGCTCAGTAAATACCTCCAGGTTTCATTCTGTGGTGGCCCTAGACGATCCCCAGCCCTGGATGGAGCGAGCTCACAAAGCCACTCTGCTGTGGTCCCATGGAATGAGACCCATAAACCCCATTTTCTGTGAGGTATTCTGTTTTCACACAGGCCCACTAGGGCTTCAGATAGACAAGGCAAGGGGAAACCAGCCCCTTCTCAGATGCACTCTGACTTGGAGCCTCCTCAGCTCTATTGTTAAAATTCCTAGCTATGTGAGGTAAAATCCAAGTAGGATACTCATAGGATTTGCACTTTTGTGAAAAAGAGACGTCACAAGGCCTTGAATTGACATATAAAGGAAATGGCATGGATGGGGCATCCAGGAACACAGACCTCTCTTTGAATTTATAGAAGAAAAAGGGAGGCAAGAACGGACAGGTGAGGTGGCCACAGAGCTGGCTGTGGGATGTCCATGGTGAAGGACGAGCAGAGACAACACAGCAGAGATGAATTATCTCCTTTGGGATCTTTTTAGTACATTTAAAGCAGGAACAAACACAAACCCCAGGCCAGCAATCTTTATCACAGAGCTCCCGTGGTTTGATCTGGCAGGAGATACCCTGCAATAATGCAGAAGCACAGCCTGGCACTCCCTGCAGATATGGGCAGGCTATTTACCCTTTCTCTGACTTCACTTTCTCCATCTTGACAGTGTTAATAGCAGATACTTTATCAAGTCTTTCATAAAATATATTTGTTGGCAAAGCTCTCCAAGAGCAATGTATGATGGCCATCTTCCTCCATGTCTGCCTGGAAGCAATAGGAATTGTCAATTTTCAAGTTAAAGTTTAATCAATCTTTAGGTTCTGTGAGAGTTAAATATTATCCTAAATTGAACCAGCAGCTAAGCAAACACTATAAGCTTTTAGTGAACTCGGGAGGAGTACAGAAAGGAATCCTCCCATGTCCTTTGTCTACAGGGGTGCAGTGTTTATTCTCCTCCATGAAGCTGCAACTGAACTTTGCAGTTGGTTCCACAGCGATTCAGTTACCATGAGATCTTGTCAGGGCTGCAGTTTGGCTACACAAGGGGCAAACAGGTCTATGGGAAATCTACCCTGAGCTGTCTCCCTTCCAATAGTTGTGTTAGCAGCCAAAATCTGGCTCTTGCTTAACTTTACAAAGCCCAGTGACAGTCATGCCTGGCCCACCTCTATTATGAACAAAGTCTGAATAACTTCTACCATTAAAAGTCTTTTCTTTCTATGCCTTATGTACTTCACAGATATTTTCATTAGAAAGGAATTAAGAAAAATTCTTCCCACTAGCTCCAAAGAGAGCCTTGGGTTCTTATAGAACACTTTGAGACTCTACATCATTTCCAAGTGCCTTCTGAACGTAAAAACACATCACAAGGTGACAGTGGATGACAGATCTTACCCCTCCCTCTCAGACACTGCCCTCTGATGTGCATGTTTGCAGGTCTCACCTCCCGTGCACACCCAGGAGACACAGACAGTGCTGGGGTACTGCTTCGGGTGTATCAAAATCACATTTCCACACTGAAAAGGGAACTGCTTATTTCCAAATATCAGTAAAAGCTCAAGCATTATGGAATCAAAATTCAGGAGCCAAGAATTAGTTTGCAGCCATCTAAAAATGCCATTAAAACCGAGCTCTCCTGAGTGTAAGAAACCTATTTGTCTCATCCTGGAGGGAAAGATGTGGACTAGACAAAAATAGTTTTCTAGTGAGTTCCTCTGCAACCCTAAAATCCACATGCCTCCTTCTTCCACTTGCATGTTCCCTTCTCAGTATGAAGCTGGGCATTCAAAAGGAAGAAAAGGAGAAGTATGAATCCAAGCTGGAGATTAATGTCAAGCACGCCTGGAGGAGGCTGTGCAGTTTGCATCCTGTAACCAACATGTTGGGCTGATGGGTGAAAATTCTACCTAAGCTTTCAGGCTCTCACCTCAAAAGCAAAAAGAGACACTCAGAACCTTTGAAGAGGTTTCTGGTCTCCAGCCAGAAAAGGTCGTCATCGTAAAGAGATGGGCGAAGCAAGGAAAAACAAACAAAAGGGAGGGAATCTTGGAAAATCACCTCTTCTTTTTGCGTTTCACACAGACCAGGTTTCTCGTGCATTTCAACACCCAGCTGCTTCCAGGAACAGAACAGACATGCACGTGCCTGCAAAGCAAAACACAGCTGGAGAGCTAATTTTAGGCCCACCAGTCTTGGCAATGGCCCTTCAACCAACGCAGGCTACACGATTTGCATGCGTATGGGCAAACACCACGTTCCTGCAAGCCCGTCGAGATGGGGGTTAATGCAGTTTGCTCCAGGTACCACCAGGTGTGCCTGTTGTTACTTTTGCCTGACTGGGAAGATTACCTGCTCCTCTCCACAATGCAGTTCTTGTGTCTCAAAAACCCTGTGCAGAATCCCCCAGCTATGCACAATGGAAAAGCCTGGTTCCACAAGTCTTTTCAGGTGACATTACACCATCATTCATCCCTTGGAAGGCTGCTGAGTGAGCAAACATTTTTTCCTTTAATTAAAGGAAAAGTGGTCTTCCTCTTTCCTTCAAAGAAGCAAATGCCAACATGTTTAAGGAAAGAAATAACAGGCAGTATGTTTGCACTTGGGACTGGGTTTCAGAAAGAACAAGACCCCCTAGTTACAGCCAAGGTTTGGAAAGGGATTATCCTGTTAGTAAGAACTTCTTTTTCAGGTTCTGTTTGTACCATAGATGTAAAGACTTGTTTGGTCTTAATTTAAAGCCCAAGAATGCTCTGGCTTTTAAACCATTTCCCTGATCCAACCAACGCTGGAGATGCTCCAGAAGTTTCATGTTTTACTGACAATCCTCAGACTATCTTTCTGTCAGAAGTGGCCAAATGTTCCAGCACCTGGAATTCTTACATCCACACCAGGATCCAGAAAAAGAGGAAGACTTGTAAAAACCACCCATTTACACCTGTCTCCAATCTGCTGGTAGTCCCTGACCCTGTCAGTGCTCCTTTTCCTTTCCCAGGAGGGGCACTCATTTGTGATAACCCCCTCTGCACTGGTGCTAAAGGGGCATGGCCTCAGGTACCAAAGGGCACTCAGGTTACTGAAGAATGACAGAAAACACTCAGGGACACAAAACATCACCCAGAAAAGATAATCCAGTGCCCTTTGTCTGCTCAACGCAAATGGAACTAAGACAGGATGGATTTCTGCCCTAAGTGATTCATCTGCATTTTGAGAAGATGGGGAAAATCAAAAGCTAGATGTGCAACTTTGCTGTCTGCCCTGCTAGTTCCAGTTGAGGCTTGCTCTAAACACATCTATCAGACACTTCTGTAAACTCTTCTCAGGCTGCTGGGTAATAACTTGCATGACACTAAAGGTAATCTCAAATATATCTTTCCTTCCCTTTTTATCTTCCTTAACACCAGAGGCATCCACCCCATCGTTTATGTGAGAAACAGACTGGATAATTTATGGAAACAAAAATAGTCTACTGAATTGAAATAAAACGCTTCAATATGTGGCAATAATAACAAAGGAAATAAATTCTGTCATCACACAGACACTGACTTTGACAAAAAAATGTGCCCACACCCAGAGCAAATGAAAATATTAATTCCATCTGAAACTGCCTTCTCAACAAATGAGATAAGAAGAGCAGGCCCTTTTGACAGTCCATGTGTTAAAAGATTGCAGGATTAAGCAATGCCTTCATCCTGGTGAAAATGCTATTACCTAATTAATTTCTAATAGACAGGAGCATTTCACAGAATGTCTTTATCAATGCTTGAAACAGATGCATGAGAGCAGCTGCATTTCACCTTTGTTCCCAGCTAAACTAAAGGCCGAGCAAGGGAAATTATTTAGTGCTTTGATTTTCTGCATTTGTGGTCATTAACCCAGCACTCTGCCAGAGGAAGCAAATATTGAAAAGTAGCTCTGATTATCACCCTGAGGTGCAACCTCCCAAACCTGATCCAGCTTGCAACAGGCACGTCCCTATTGAAAGGCACTGCTGACACAGGTATGCATGCAAAACTTCTCTGCTCCTCAAATCAAGCAGATTGCAAAACTGCAGCCAGAAACCCGAGTGGCAAACATTTACAGGCCTTTGTTCATCTAAAATTTCGGGTCAGATCAAGATTCCTGTGTCCGTGTGAACTGCTGACAGTGGAATGGAAACTGCACCCAAATCACCCCTACCAGTTTAAAACAGAGACCTGCTCCGAAATCCAAATAAAACATTGAGATATGCTGGCTGTTTTGGGTGGTTCTTCTTGACAGGTTAACCTAGAATATTGAAAACCATTCCTAAAAACTAGAATTGGATCTGGCACCTATTTCACCCAACAGGATGCAGAGAAGGGTACTGGCAGAGCTCAGTAAACAACATATTTTTAAACTCAGGGAAGATGCTGAAAATACAGCGAAGGCACAGCTAAGGTTGAACTTTCTATTAATGAAAAGAGTTCTGTTCATCTGACTTCAATCATTTCACTCAAAGCTAAACAAACTCTGCTGTATTTTTAGACAACTGTTTGGGGTTTTTTTTTAAAAAAAAGAAGTGCTTGTTTTACAACAGAACTGGTGACTTCAAAATTAAAAAAATAAACACCTGTATTTGTAAATATATAGGTGGGAAGCTCTTTCCAAAGCCAGACCCAAGTGCTTCTCACACTAGATGTGTCCTCAGGCTCTCAGGTATGTCAGAGCACATATTCTTACCCAGGAATTTGCTTTGGATGCCAACGAAAGCAGCTGAACCACATTGCAGTGCTCAGGTTTTCTCAGGTGAGGTTAAAGGACTCCCCACAGCCAAAGCAGGGCTCCAAATGCGAGCAGAGCACAAGCCTGGGCCACGGATGGAGCCACAGTGTCAGAGGTAATGGCACAGAGGGGTTATTAACTTCAGGAACCTAATTATGTCCATTTAAATGTCATCACTGGCAATGATGTCACAGCCTGTTATTTTAACAGAAGCATCCAGCTTCTATGGCTTGGGAATTTGGGGTTGCACGTCTCTCATTCTGTCTTTGGTCCTACAAGGCATCTTCAGCTGCTAAAATTCCTAATTCCCACTTTGGCATCACTCCACGATGCTTTGGAATTCATTTCTCCATCTATTTGCCAGCCCGCTGGAAATCATCCGTTTAGAGGCAGCATGAAATTAGTGCCAAATTAACCAACAAGAAGTTTGTTTTGCTCCCTTCTCTGCTCGTTCAGTAAAGGAAGGCACTCAGCTTATTCTCTGCTCTAGAGGAGGATACCTCATCCCTGGACCTTGCTGGGGAAGGCACTTTGTCACCAGAGGAAAGGGAAAATGTGGGTTTAGCTCACAGAAATTCCTACTCAATTCTGGTCACGTCAGTATGGATTTCTTTCCCAAATCAGTATTTTCATTAATGTGCATAATTTTTCCTTTTTCTGTGTTGTGGCTCTCTGCCCCTTCTGTTTTTATAACCTGCAGGAAGCATATTTCAAAAATATTTATTAGCTTATTAAATCAAATTACTCTTGCTCCTGCTGGACCGAGTTTTATAGAGTGCCCACAAAAATCAAAGAGCCTGTGCTACAGCAACAATTTGTAGTGATGGCAGAGAAAACTATCCCTTAATCTTTTTAATTAGCAACTGCAAATACTTCAGTTTACTAAATCAGAAACTATTGGCAAGAATTACTCAGTCTGCTCAAGTGCTGTGGCTCAAGACTGCAGAATAAACAGTCTTGGGGAAGACAGGCCAAAATGAATCAGTGTATTTGTTGAAAGCTCCCAGAGAAATGATCAGCAATGAAACAGTCACCAATATGGACCTGTAAATACCTGTAACTGTGCTTTACATTTTAGAAGCATTTGAGTAAATGAGACAATTTCACATCTCTCTTACTGCTGGGTTTTTGAGTTCAGATGAGTCCAGGATACAACAGTATGTATGTGTGTGTATATATATATATATTTCCACTGCACTTGATTTTAGAAATAAAATTTATGTGCTGGAGAACAAGGAAAAACATGCAATAAGTCTGGGAAGAGGCCTTTAATCCTCAAGGTGATTTACACAAGGTTATATACAAATATATCCTATTTGTATCTATGTATGTGTATATATATAATTGAATATGAAATGAAAGCATTTCCAGGAGTCTGATACAACAGCAACAGGAAAAGCACATTTGCTAACTCTGCCAATTTTGCCCTCAGGTTCAGAATTCCCAAAGTGTCTGGGAGAACCATTCCTGAAGGCTGGACTTTTGCTGAGCTCATTACAGGCAGGCTCATCAGTTGCAAGATTAGAATTGATTTAATAAAATGTTCACACGTGCACCCACCTTAGAATTTGGAAGAAATGAGATGAAGACATATAAATTTGATTTATTTCCAGCATTTAACCAGGAAGACTGGGGGGGGGGGTTCCTTCTGCTTTTTTGCATTTCCCCAATATTTAAGTTCTATATTATAAGTTCATGTGTTGCATGTTTTCCCTGCAGCCATTCTTTGGTGCTCAAAGTTAAATGAAGTGTTTTGTGAACTTTTGTAAACTGAAATTTGGGGCTTCAAAACCAGACTTCCTTCCTTCCTCCTTTTCATTTTCCTCACCTTTCCTGTAATTGCATTTCAGTTTTTAGCTGCTTTCTATAACCCGAGCTTACGTTACAGGATTGATTTGAAAGCCCAACAGCTTCCCAAAGAGCAGAAACAAAGCCTTGCATGAGAAATAAGGAATTCCATTCCATCCCCACCTCCACTGCAGCCACAGGGGGAAGGCAAGACTCTGTTCCACGCAGCACCTGAGTCACAACAACTTAACCTAAGACTCGTGAGTGTGTGATGGGCAGTCTGAGACCCCACGGGTGGCACCAAAACAGGACACCTGTGAGTGGGCACAGCCTGCCTGGCCCTGCTCCCCTGGCCAGCCCACGCTGCCTGCACACTGCTGTGGAACCTCATTCTGAATCCAACACCCTCAGGTGGGTGGTGCCCACGCAGCTCAGCGTCCTGTGCCAGGGCACAGCCTCTCCAGGAAGCCTCAGGACACTGGGACACCAAGGTAGAAGAAGCCCTGGGGTGAAGGCAGGAGAACAGCTGGATGTATTTGGGGGTTATCCTTGCTGTTTCCTGCCTCCCTGCCCCGGCTGTGCCCACAGGCAGTTTGCTTGTGCCATGGGTGCCTGCAGGAGCAGGGGGAGCTTTCCTCTGGCTCCAAGGGCTAGAAGTTGGGTGCAGCTGGCACAGGGAGCCAAATTAAAGCTGACACCAGGCAGTCTGGTGTCACAGCCGTCTGCATTCCTATTGATCTGAAGGCTTAGTCTGCATTCTGGCTTTATCAGCCCGTGGCATCACGACTGCCTTCTCCTCCCTCTCATCCTTCTAACCTGGAAAACACTTCTGAGGGTGCTGAGAGACAGGTATCAAAGATCCACTGCCTAAGAAAAGAACAACATGCCTCAGAAGAAGCAGCTGCCTGGCACCTTTGAAGAAAGTTTCGTGACACTTTTTCTATTTAATTAAAAAAAAAAATATTCCTCAATATACACATGATGTTCCACCCTTGCAGATCATTTCAGAACCTCTTCTGACAGTGGTGGATTTTAATGAACCTCTTATCAAGACGGTGCCAGCTCAAGACAGACAATGTGTGTATGTATAGGCATAGATCTCAGTCTTGTTAACATCAGAGAGTGAAAGGGATGGTGTGCAGGAAGATTTATTGCAGGGAATTATCCAGATACACAAAACAAAGCAAAACAAGCCTGAATCATTGGCACAGAGTTTTCTGCTCCTAATCAGCTCATAAACTGAGAGTGCTGACCCAGGGAGTGGGGTTGATGAAAGGGTGATCTGCCCAGACTGTGCTCCATTTGATTTAATTATTCTTCTTCTGTGGCTGTCACATGCACAAAAAAGCCATCTCGAGGAATGAAATAAATAAAATAAAAATCATTGCACCACTGAAAGAACGATGGAATATAAACCAGGTGACTGTGCCAAAGTGGACCAAGAGACAGGTTTCATTTTGCCACATTGCTACTGCAGTTTTAAGGAAGAATAAACAAACCTCCATATGGGGAGTGAGGGTTTAAACAGCAGTCACAGTCAAGCAAGACTGAAAACTGGCCCTTACATCTTCTTATGGCACACTGAGGCAAAAAGATACCCTGTTGAAGTTATCAAAAATACCTCATACACTGCTAAGAGGTAAAACAGGAACAGGCTCTTAAAACTGTGCTCTCACCCACAGCTTCTCACCAGGGGCTCAAAGTGAAGCTGCAATTAAGCTCAAAATACCAGAGCTGCTCTGATCTTGAATATTTAACATTTAAATTCTGAACCACAGAGCTACTGAGGCTGGCATTTCGTGGCAGAAGACCACAGTTGTCATGCTGTTATTATTCCTGATGCGAGTTCTTGTAAGGGAGAATTGCTTACCAAAAAAAGGTAACCCCCACATATTTTCTGTGACTCTCACAACTGGTGGGGGGGTTCAGATAACACCAAAATCCAAACAGTCTGCAGATCTTACCCAGCCAAATGTAAGCTCCTTAGCTCAACTCTAATATTTATGATAGGCTTAATCCAGTAAACAGATAAATTGGGGTAAGTGCAAAAAGACCACACAACTGCATGTAGGCAACAAAGACCACACAGGCACCTTTTCTCAGGCACAGGACATTAGGAAACTAAGGATGTGCCAAAAAAAACTTAGACTATTGAGCTGAACAAATAAATAGTGGTCATTAGAGTTGAATAATGAGCCACGAATCCAAACAAACAGTCAAACTTAGCAGGCAAAAGCTCCCACAGTTTACTTTGGCATTACTTTAACGTCACCTACGTGCTAACATAATGGGGGAGGTCAGAAGTGCCCTCCAATCTATAGAAGGTTTTGTCATTGATTTCTCTGGGGTGATCATTCCACCCAATGATTTATAGCATACAAGATCTGCAGCAGCTCTTCACACACTTAGGGGAACCTACTCCAAAGTTGAATGAATACAACCCCAGTAGTAAAGCACAAGAAGCACAACTGCAAAAGACAAGTCCGTATTAAATAAACAAGCTCCAAGAAAAAAGGTCTGGCTTTAAGCATGGTTTGAATAATTATGGGAGATCCCATACAGGCATTGGAAAGCATGGATTCTTCTTTCTAAGCCTTTCTGTTGGAAACACAGGGCTAAATCTTTCTGACATTCAAGGTACTCCCTGGTTTCAAGCAGAAGTTTACTTTAGAAATCAAGACAAAGCACTCCTCTGAATTTCATGTTGGAATAAAATGGTTTAAAACCCCCGTGAACCCTGTGGGGTTAGTGAGAGATAAATGAGAATAGCAAATTCATCACCAGAGAGCTTAAAATCTGTTCCTGTGCCTATACAGAGACCTTCTCTAAGGGTAAATACCTGGGGAGCAAAAAAAATTGCAACAGTCCTATGTCTTATTACTCAGGCAGCCACATTAGATAATTCCAATGATAATTTCTGGATTCATCATTTACATGTTAGATAATCCCAATGATAATTTCTGGATTCATCATTTACACTTAGCACAGGCAGTGATATACTAAAATCCTACTGTTACTGCCCTATTCCACATTTCCAATTAAACCTTATCTGCCCAAAGTGCTCCTACATTACTGGATATCTGTAAGCCAGCAACTTGATATTTGCATAGAGCTCTGTACGTTCCAAAAGCTTTGCAAACAATAACCAAGTAAGCCCCACAAATAGCGGGTGCAGGAAGCAGAGAAGTCAGGAATCCCCCTTCTACAGGTGAGGGAAGGGA
>JAWWMO010000083.1:60708471-60718731 GCA_035047845.1 Dendrocincla fuliginosa
AACACCTGCTTATGGCCATGCAAACATTCATAAAGGATGGCAGAATGCCAAATCAAGGGCTATAGTTTCTAATTAACTTGTGATTTCTGGTTCTTCACCCTTGGGTTCAGCTAAGCCGAACTTGGTACCAAGCCGTGTTTTCAGCTCTTTCTCACATGAACCCAGACCCCTTGAATTCTCAGGATGGGTATTCAAAAACCTTTGCAGACTTCAAAACACAACTTTCCCAATAAAAACCATATGGCAAAACTAGCCATCAAATTATCTGCTAATCACCAGGGAAACCTTGTGAAGGGAAAAGGAGAAAATTCACTTTCCCAGTGAAATGACATTAACTTTCCCTATGCAAGTATCAACAACTTGCTCTTACATAACCCTTTTCATGGCATTTCCAGCTCTCATTATGCATTGCAAGCTATTTGTGTCTCTGCTTGGGTTTTTATGGATTCTCACTCTTTTCCCCTTCTGCCAGTGGGGCAGAAAACACGAGCTGGCCTTGCTGCCTAAAGCTCTTTGCCCTCACAACTGTTGGAAAGGGAAGCAACACCATCCTTTGGAAAGAGCATTTATAATTCATGCTGCAGTAGTGCCTGGAGGGGCCCTTAGCAGACAGGGCTCAGGTTATAGCTGCCACTAACTCTGTGTGCATGTAATCAAGACATGGATCTCTGCTTAGCAAGCAAGCAGATGGTTAAATACAGCAGAGGAGCAAAAGAGCTGCTAGCAACACAAACTTTTGGGTCCTCGGGTGCTCACTCACACCAGCCACTGCACAGGGCTTCAGTGTGAAAGGCTGGCATGAGGAAAGGCCAGGAGACTCTGTAGGTTCTTATTGGGGGTTCCTTCTGGACCAAACCCCAGGTGGGGTGCTCACTAAAAACCTTGAGTAGGGAAGTTATTGATAGAAGTGATGTAAGGCAGCATAGTCTGGCCTCAGGCTGCAATGGGAACAGGAAAATAACCCTACAAGTGTGCAGGGGGGTTTGGCCTCTGTGTTTAAACATGGAGCACATCAAGAGCAGAGCAACAGCAGCTCCCTGAGCGCTGCAGACCAGGAGAGGCAACGATGGGGAAATGGAGGGGGGGATCTGTGTGTGCACATGCACATCTCAGAGTACTTCACATGAATTATTGGCAGCCTACACAGAAGAACTGACCCGAAAGCAACATACAACACCACGTGTTTCAGGTCACTGGCACCTCAAAGTGACCAGCTCACATCATTAACCACCTTTAGTAAGTAACTCGGTGCCACATTCAAGTCAAGGAGGCCCCACCTGACTCCAACAGGACAACTGTTCTGCAGCATCCCCAGGATGGCTGGGAAGCCTTTGCAAAATTTCATCTGTGTCCAGTTAACATCCCTTTATCCCCACACCAGCACTGTCCTTTAACCCTTATTCCTGCTGCTGAGCCCTGGATCTTTCTAGGCAAAAAGCAGCATTTCTTTTGCCTCGATGGAATGAGCCCAGCTCTTCTAATCTTCTTCTAATGGGAGACAAACTCCTTCTTTTCCCAGTTGCCCAGGTAGCCTGTCTCTGCTCCAGGCTGAGTTCAGCTTTTGCCAGTAGAGATGACCAGAACCACACAAAGCCTTCTAAAGGAGAGCCCAGTGGACAAATAATCCCTTTTCCTCCCTCTTTGCTGAAAATCATCTGTCAGATGTATCTTTGCACTTTCTACCTGTTCTTTTTTTGCCTGGCCACATCACTTCAGAGGCTCACAGACAGTCTGTGATTGACTAATAGGCCAGTCTTGTCTTTCTCCTTCTCTGTCATTTACAATTGATGGATTCCCATTTTAACATAAATTCTTATTAGCCCCTAAGTGATTGCCCATGCCATTACATTCTATTGCTCAGTTCCTCAAGATCTCATCTCATGTAGCTGAAGGATATTCCATTAATCCCTTGCATTAAGAATGCATCACAAATTTGTCACTGATAAAGGAAGAGCACTTCTGTAAGTTACAAGATGATTATATACACAGGTGTGTGGCCTTGGAAAGAAAAAACAAAAGCAAAGGGGAGGTCACAAGAAAGGTGAAACAAATCACTCAATTACACAATTCAAGCCTTGTAACATAAGGCTGCCTGTACCTGCTCTTATTTTTGAGTGTTTGGTGACACTGCTTCCCTCTCGAGAGCCTAAATGCCTTGATCATGCTCAGCAAATGATTCTTACATCAGTTCTGAGAGATCTTTCCATCATCCTCTCTGACCATCCCTCCCATCGCCCTCACCCGTGGAGAAAAGAGAGGCAGAGAGTTTTCAGGTGTTCTGGCCAAGGTTTCCTGAACAACCCCAGGCAAAGGGTGCTAATGTGTGAGAGAGACCCTTATTCCAGATCTGGTCTGCTGGGGGCTGATCTGCTCCCCAGTGTCTCTTCACCCCACCCCTGTTCAGTTTTGACTCTCAGTGAATCACGAGAGATACCTGGGCTATAAAGAGTCAATGAGAAACAAATCACCAAGTGTCCTTCAGCGTGGTGGGGGAGGAGGGCCGGAATATTGTGGCAGATTCAGAGGAACAGCTTGAAAGCAGCTGGAGAGCTTTGCAAAAAACCCCCTACCCTGCACACATACAGAGCAGTGCACAGAGGGTGCCACGCACAGTATTAATGATGAGCGTGTTATGGAAGACAATATCCAACATCTCCAGTGCAAAGCATTCAGGACAGCAGCAGCCAGGGACATTATTCCACACTCCCCTATGCACCTCCACTAGGACTTGATTTAACATCATAATATTCCAAGTCTGTCAGCCTGGGACAATTTGTATGAGTGAGATTTTGGGGGTCGCAGTGAAATATGCACTGCAAAAAAACCCCAACTCCTTCATGACAAGGCTGCCCTGAGAGAGGAATACTAAAGAGTAAGGGAATGTCCCCAAACCAAATCAAACTTGGCAGGGCTCACTTTCCTTGTGAAATTAATTTTTAGCATCTTCTCTCCAGCGGCCCGGCCTCAGCTGTCTCCCTCTGTGCACACTTAATGATCTTGTTGAGCAGATAACCAATCTCGGGTTGATTTACAAGGCCTTTTATTGTCTGAACTGTCTATAATTTTTTTAATAGAGTTTCACTTGATATTGCAGTAAAGCGAGGTTCATTTTACATATTTAATGAAAAAGTGAAAACAAGCCAATAAAGACACCAAAGGACCAATTTGCCAAATTGTTCTGCTCGGTCTGAAATATCCTACGTGCCAAATATCTGGGAGACAAATGCACGGGCTCTCAGTGTCTAAGTTTAACAACAAAAAAAGAAGACCTAATAGAGTGCTTATCACCTATTTTGTGCTGTGAGCTGTTGATTGTTTTCTCCTCTATTATCCCCACTCCATTAGAAGGAGTTGTTCTGCCGCTAAGCAAACAGCAATCTATTCCCACCTTCGCAGGGTGGCAGGAAGGTTTTAATCGTGTGGGGCTCAGCCCTGCACCCTGTCCCAGTCCCAGTGAGCATCTGGGACCAGTTTCTGCTCCTGAGAGCACATCCAGGGCAAGGGTGCTTGGAAACACTTCCCACACAAGATCCCCGGAGCCAACCTGTTTCTCCCTGTCACCTGTGCATTTTTTAAGCCGCTCTACACTGTTGTTGTTGTTGCCTTATGGTGATTCTTTTCACTGCCAGCAGCGCCCTTTGCATCCCAGTGGCCATTAATCCATTGCATCAGCCAGCTTAATTGGGGGAGGCCACTCTGATTTCCAGCCTCTGTCCCTCTCCCACCCCACAATGTTTAAGGGATGTACCAAATCTATAGTGTTTCTACATCTGAATGGAGCATATAAATGCTATTTGGTCAGATCTGGTTAATTGGGGGGACTTGCAGTTTAGTGGCTAGGAACTGGTCTAATCAGGGAGAGAGGAGGAAGGAGAGGAGGGAGGCAGGGGGGCTTCTTTTTTTATGAAAATGTGGACCTCCCTACAGTAATTCCCCTTCAGCTGCTGCCTCACAGATGGACCTTTTAATTGAATTTTTTTACAGGCCTGAGGGAGGGAGTTCATTTCAGGTCAGGTGAGGCAATTGAAGTGAATCTAATAGCTCTGGTTTCTTTTCATTGGGAGCAGAGGGAAGTGTGGTGTTTTGTTTTTTCCCCTTTCCCTCCTCCCCCATCCCCTTTCAGCTCAGCTAAAAAGTTTCAATTAAAAATTGAAACACACACATGGTGATTTCCAAGGATTTGTTGTCTTCATTTTGCCACTAGTGGCAGCAAGGTCAGCAGTGGGAGAAACCTGGAGCAGTTTGCATCCTGTTCTGGTTTTGTTCCCCACAGGAGGAGGAATGCAGCACGTACAGGGTTCACAAAAATGGCACAAAAGCATCCTCTTAACTTGTGTTGGCAAACACAAGAAACCTCTTCCAGATCTAGAAACCTGTCGTGAATGAGTTACCAAATTACTCATCCCTGGGGCATTTTTTTTTAGTACTATGATACTTTTCAGGCAGATGAGTTCCTGCCTCAATGGGTTTGTTTTTAAACAACTGAAAATTAAGGGGGAGCCATCCCAAATAAAGCACACTTGAGCACAGCTTGCTGTGTCTGTATTGGATAAGAAAGGCTAGGCTTAAAACTCAAATCTTGTGAAGGACCAAAAAGTCCTTCCCAAGCTGATTTTTCCATCTTGCAAAGATTTCCAGAGCCAAGTAAGCCAGGCTAGCAAAAGGACATTAATTCTGTGTTAGTTTTTTTCCATGGAGCAATGCTGCACATCACACCATCAAGGTTGGAGTCTCTTCTAACTCCACATGGAGCCCCTGAACAAACTCACTGCCACCAGCCCTTGCACCTTCACTGAAAAACTGGAGCGTTCAGCACACTCCAAGTTTAAAGAATACCTCTTTAGGGACTGTTCTGATGAAAGGATGACGTCCACAGCTTGTTTTGTTGCTTCCAACCTAATATAAACGAGGAAATCTGGGAGTGGAGACTTTCCAGTATCTGAAAGGGATCTACAGGGAAGGTGGAGAGGGGCTCTTTATCAGGAATTGCAGTGATAGGACAGGGAGTAATGGGCACAAATTGAAAGAAGGGAAATGTAGGTTAGATATTAGGAAGAAATAGTTTACTGTGCAGGTGGTAAGACACTGGAAAGGTTGCCCAGAGAGGCTGTGGCTGTCCCAACCCTGGCAGTGTTCAAAGCCAGGCTGGATAAGTCCTTGGGCAACCTGGCCTGGTGGGAGGTGTCCCTGCCCATGGCAGGAGGAGTTGAGGCTAGATGATCTTTATGGTCCATTCCAACCCCTTAACATCCCATGACTCTGTGATAAGCGGAGCACTAAGGCCACAACCAACCAAACAGAAAGACTGACTAGGTTACTTCATGGCTTCATCTCATTTCTCATAAATTGCTTTGACCACAATTTATAGTTAAAAATGAAACATATATTCTGTGTTAACATTCATATGTTTCAGTATTTCACATATTGCAATAACACAATTTCCAAATGCAACTTCATTTAATTTTAAATTTCCAAATGCTAAAGCTGCAGTGGAATGACTTTGAAACTTTTTTGAGGAGGAAGAGGAAAGGGAAGATCTTACTTGGCATAGCTCTACTTGCAATATCAAATAGCAAATGTGTGTATCTGTGTAATGCAAATAGCAAATGTGTGTGTCTGTGTAAAGCAAATAGCAAATGTCTGTATCTATGTAAATTTAAACTAAACCACAGGGTAAAGCAGCTCCTTTTGCAGTTGGGTCTTGCATCTTAAACCATTCTGGTTGTTGTCAGACAAGGCCACCTAGCATTTGGCTTCCCCGCTGGCATTTCCAGCATCATCTCATTCACAGGCTGCTTTATTTTATTTTATATTTTTTAAGACCTACCAACGTACATAAGAGTGGGATACATGTCCACAGATTAAATTTGGGGCGAAGGTCCAACAGAAGCCTTGGGTCTCCCTGATTAATATTCCCTTCATCCAGCCCCATTTCGAGGCCCCAAGTGGGAACAAAGGTAGGAAGCCATCGTATCCCTGCTGCCAGCAAAAAGGAGGGCTGGTTTAATCAACCATCCGTGCAGCACTGCAGCAGAAGGGGCAAAAAAGCACACATTTAGGACCAGATGCTTCTCCTTTAGATGAAAGGATGATTAAAGCACTTGTGCTGCAAACTGCAGCGATCCCTGCGTTACAAACACAGCAGTGCCTGCCTGGCCCTGCCCTTTCAGGAGCACAGAGCAGATTCTGGGGGTATAAACAGAGGTGAGAGGGGGGAAAACCAGCAGTGGGGAAAGCTCAGCCCACACAGGAGAATGTAAATGCTGCATTTGCTGCTCTAAGGAAACTGGCTTTAGTGTCACAGCATCCCAGAGGTGCCCTAAAACTTTTCTACCCACGAAGAAAGGGCACAGATTAAACCCCTTGTGTGGGACTGACCATGGGCAGCAGAGTTGTATTTGTCTTGAGACCCCACCATCTCCATGCATAACCAGGAAGATTTCTCTCAAATGCAAGGAAGAATTCTGAAATAAACCCCACTGCCCATTGCAAGCAATCAGCTGAAGGTTACAGGACAGCTCCTTCTGCAGTGTAAAACACAGGACAGTGGTGGGTGCCTGTCACAGCTCCTGCCACAAGAGAGGGTTTTGTCTACAGCACCCCTTCAGCAGTTTGAAGAAAGCTTCAACATATTCCATTAGAAATGCCTGCTGGACAAACATTGCATATATCCATTCTCTAATAAAATGTCATTTTGAAGTGTTATATTTTGAACTTTATACATCAAAAGGGTTTTTACTGCCTGGGCAGCTTCAAAAAGAAGAAAAAGGGAAAAAGAAAGAAAAAGGGACAGATTGACGGTTAAGACAGCATTTCAGTCTTAAAAGGAAACAAAACCCAAGCTCAATTTTTCTTATTGTTCCCCCTATTGTGAAGCATCCACGCCCATAAAACTGCCTGGTACTGATAGAAAGGATTAAGTCTTTAGGCACAAGACGTTTCACTTCTTGTTGGATCCTGAAAAACCTATGATATCCAAGTCTCCAGCAAAGGACAGTCGTGGCAGCTTCTCAAACCCACAAAGAGTTCACAGAAACAAAACAGAAGGCAGAGCTGTTTGTGGGCGATCCAGACATAAAAGAGAGCACATGATGTGACATGCACTTCACTGTTCAGAGACCAACACACCAGCCTGCCCACTCCAGAAACTCTGAAGGCTTCTGTCAAGTGAATCTCCCATATAATAACCTTCTAGAGATGCAGAGAACTAATTATAGGAATCACCTAACAATGGAAAAGCATAAACTTTAAAATTATTAATGGATAAAAGACAGGGAGCAAGGAGATGGAATCTTTTGCACCGGGCATTCATTTTCTCTTGAAATTCAGCGTGCTCCGATGAGAAAAATGGGTACAGTTTCCCTTTACATGACAGGAACAATAATTGAGTAGGATTAGATGTCATCCATGAAAATACTATATTTATGGCTCATTGTGATCCATTCATTGGTTTATGGATCCGAAGTCCCAGGGGTGGCGTCACAAATCCACATAATGCCCCCAAGTCGTGGACGGTGCATTTGGCTCTGCGGTGCCGCCGGCGGACACGGAGAATGCCACGTACCCAGACAGCTCCCGGGAGAGCACAGAGACACAGCTCAGGTGGCAAACACAACCTCTGCCCCCCACCCCCAGGCTGCCAGCTCAGAGAGCTGCTCTGACACACTGACCATTTTCTCCCCACTCCTCAGAGATCTTACACGTCGACCACTTAGAAGCGTCCAAGATGAGTGTGCTACATCTCCTGTATCACATGGAGCCATTTCTTCCTTTGCCAAAAGATGGCAGAAGCCCAACCCTGATTTTGTCCATTGGGCTACCCAGAGACATCACTAGAGCCACATCTCACAAACCTGACACCACTTATTATTTCTTTTTTCCTACATTAGGAGCCAGCCTGAAGTAGCACAGTAATATGTAATAACCCTCCCCATGCAAGATTTCCTGTGTGGCTTTGGACCAGATCTATACTCCAACTTCCCCCTGGAAATTGAGGGGTTGTTTTTTTCCTGGCAATGCTTTCCTTAGTTAGCCTTTTAGATTATCCATTTCCTGAGACAAATACCATTTTTTATTTCATGCCTGCACCAGACTCAGCCAGGCTCCAGTCTTGGGTGATGCTTTAAGGCAATATCATAACAGTGACTCAAAAGGGTAGGGGACAGGACTTTACAGCCACTGCTTACACAGATAACATATGTCTGCTGGTAAAGGGAGGTGCACTTTGCTAAAAAGCCTTCCTCATAAATCATTAATTAGGTATTTACAAAGATCTCAGCTGCCCAATGTCTGAAGCTTTAACGAAGACAGGAGGAGCAGTTAAAGGAGTTGTCATGTTTCCTTAGACATGCATCTCAAACAATGATTCTGGGTGTTGGTCTATTATTGAAAGTTACAGTAAACTGATAAAATTCTGCATGCAGCACTCTGGCTCGACTGTCAGTTTAAACACAGTGCTATGCTGCAGCTACAGGTGACTGTCAGTAGCCTAAAATCATAAGTAATCCAGCAATAACTTTTCCTACAACTAAACAATCAAATGGAGAAGAGCACCCCAGTGCAGGATCTTTCTGAGGTCCAAAGTACATCCCCACAGCAAACCCCCACCCCTGGCAATAGCTACATGGCAATGTTCCTGTCACAGGCAGCAGTGTTTCTGCAAACCTCCAAGGATCCCTCTACTAGATCACTGCAGCCAAGCCAGCAAAATGCGTGGTTTGCATGATGAAACACTTGAATCTCAGCCCTTAAATTAAGAATCAAATGGGTCATTCACACCACAAGCACTGAATGTAACATTATCCCAAAGCACATTAAAATTTGAGCAGCAATTATTCCAACTGCTTGGGTATCACTACCAAGGAGGCACCAGGACCAACCCAAAGTGTGGACCCCCCCAGTGTCAGCAGTAAAGCAGGTGACCCTCTCCTGGCTGGCTTGGCTAACCCTTCCATATATGATCTTTGCACACCATGTTTGGTGCTTGAGGTATCAGTTCTTTTTAATGCCAGGAGAATGTACAGAATAAAGCAGACACAGTGCTCTAATGAGAGTCCAAAAATGACTCCCAAGTTGTGAGTGGAAAGACTGATGGGCAAGAAAAAAAGACCCAGAAGTTGAACAGCATCTCAACCTTCAATTTCCCTTTGCTTTACCTTTTCTTAATATAATTTAAAATATTTTGTTAGTGTAAGTTGATTGACAGTCCTGGAACTTGTATTCCTAATATATATATATATGGCTCCTATTACACCCCTCAACAACCTGACCAGTTAAGTGATTCTGTGAAATTGAGGGAGAGAAAGGTTGGAAATCTTACTCAGGCCAAATATATCCCCCACTGGAGCCAGGGAAATATTCTGTACTGCCCTGGCCTTGCTGGCCCCTTTTGTTAAAAATGAAAAGCCAAACCCCAATGTCACTTCATAATGGTTTTATGAAAAGCTGTAAGCAGGACTGCCTGTGCACTGTGCACACTGAAGAATAAGTGGTGCCTCTGGCCTTTCAGGGTTTGGGGAATGTGTTTAGACTTATGGAAGACATTATTTGTCTTAACTGATTTCTACAGAGTTATCCTGGCTCCGGTGTGGGTGGCTCCAAAGAAGGCACATCCTCAGCCCCAATTTTCTCCCAGGTCCCATCATATCTTTATTATCCCCAATCTGGTCAACAAATCCCACGTGTCCTGGAGGGCTCCATCACCTGCTTAGCTGGGTGCACCATCGAGGACCCAGCACTGCAAGTGTTAAAAGGTGGCCTTTTCCACCCAGGCAGCCACAGTGACTCCTTTGAAGCCATTAGTCTATTGTATAAATCCCTCCTAGTTTGGAGGATTACAGAATAAATACATTGTAATGGCTCTGTAGGAACCTGGCCCGGGGGGTCACCCTGACTTGGGTTTGTGCTTTATGTCCCAAGGGACAAAAATCGAAGCACATTAAATGCTTCATGAATGTGAAATGGCCAGAGCTTGAATCTCAGGAGCTTGTCTTGAATGCCACCTCAGTCCCTGGGCAGAGAGGGGCTGCCTTCAGCTGGCACATTGGCACCAGGCAAACTCACACAGGTTCAAAGTTAGAGCAATAATAATTGTGGTGTGTGTGTTGAGGTGGGGCTGATCTAGCTGTGTGCATTATAGGAGAGCACAGCCAATAAAGACATGCATAATTTGTGCTGAAAAAACTCTCTCTTCTATTAAAAGAAAATCTTTGAAAAAGTAGGTTGGTCTAATAAGACACTTAGAGACCCTTCATAGCTGAA
>JAWWMO010000083.1:60718831-60741664 GCA_035047845.1 Dendrocincla fuliginosa
TCTCTCTTCTATTAAAAGAAAATCTTTGAAAAAGTAGGTTGGTCTAATAAGACACTTAGAGACCCTTCATAGCTGAATGACACCAAATAACTACACAATTTCACTCCTCTTGCCTCCAGGTGAGAAAGATATTAATGGAATTTACGAGCAAGGAGAATAACTTATAAACTTATCAGACTCCCTTCAAGGCTGTCACCTGACAAATCATCTTAAAGCAACTCTGCCCTCTTGGGTGAAAAAAAAAAAGAAAAAAGAAAAAACAAAGGACATCCTTTCACTCTCCACCCATTAATTTAGGCAGTGAAAATCGAATTTCTGCAAGCTCTCTTACCCTCTGCTCTGCCTCATTCTGTTCTACTTTCCTTTTCTTTTTGTAAGCTAGCAGAGCTTTGTGCCTCCTTGCAAGTGCCTGGCTTTTATAGGTAAATTCTGGCTGGTTTTATCTACTGCTCAGCATCCTCTGAATTAGTTGTACATCCCACTAGATATTTTGGTCAAGTTTTGGGTTTTTTTTTTGTTTTGTTTTCTTTTTTTACCATGAGAGTTTTCATTCCTGGCAGAGAACTTCAGTACTGAAGAATGAAGGAGAAAAAGGAGTATAAGAATGGCTGCCATTTAGTATCTGAAAAAGTTAATAGCAACTGAAAAATACTGACATTTGCACAGACACACAAACATATGGTACAGTATTTGGCTGTTTGCTTTGGTGCATTTGTTAATCTTTTCATTAAAAGTATTTATTAGATTACTGTGATTTTTAACAATTATTTTATTGTATTTTTTTTTAATTAACTATCCCCTAGGGAATTACCCACTGCGCCCCATCTCATAAATATAAACCTTTGACATTTTGGAAGAAACAAGCACATATTCCACTAAATTACATTTGAAGAAACCCTTTAAAAGTTGAATTTCCCTTCTCATTATTGCATTAGGGCCCTTCTTTACTCCTGCTGAACACACATTTACATTAGGCAGTTGTTAATTTTAAAGGAACCTCTTGAATTTATTCTCTATGGATTTGGTGTAGAAAACCCAGTTTCTCCCCAAGCCAAAGACTTGCAAGATGACATGGCAGGAGATGTTATCAGCCAGTGTGACATCTTGCTCCAGCAGCATTGGAACACATCCTTATCCCAGTGGGGATGAGAATGCACTGAAGCCTCTCTCATCACCAAAATGATTCCCCCCTCTTGCCCTCGTAATGAGTTTCACTCCATCTCATCCCTGCCTCTCAAAGATTCTAAGAAACAGCAACCTTGCTCCAAAAATAAAGGAGAAAATGATGTCTTTATACCCCTTTCTTGCCCACCCAGTGGCACTGGCACAATGCCCCTGGACGAACAGGTAAGCTCAGCACCCTCTGGTCAGGCAGCTGCTGCCCTGTGGCTCGGCAGGTTGGAACCAGGTCTGAGGGTGTATCTGCCCTGCAAAACGATGCAGAAAAGCCCAAGCAAGTGCAGCCACTCTGGTGAACAGCCCAGCTGGGCACTGGGGCACAGCTTTGTGGCCCTCAGCTACCCCCTTCACGTGGCATCGCTCCGAGCCACGTGCCTTACCTTGCTCTGCATCGTAGCTGGGCTTTGTGTTACCCTGAGCAACTCCCCCAAACTGGGGTAAGGACCTTGCTGGGCTCCCCTCCCAAAGGTGCTGTGAGCCTTCCCCAAGCATGGATAAGCACTGAGGATTGCTCCCTGTGCTGAACAATGGGCACCCTCCACACAGCTCACCGAGCCCCTGCAGCAAAGAGCAACATCACAAGCCCCTCACGCTGCAGTGATTTTATTCCAATCCAGCGCTCCATTTCTCCTCTCCCTGCTACAGATGAGGCCATGTTTATTAAGGAACTCCATTAGTCATCCCCCCCTCCCAGTGCCTCCACCTAGCTGCAAAAATGGTTTTTCCTCCAGGGCTATAGCAGCAGCTGGCACACTATTTCCTTCTGAGGTGTAGCCAAATAATGGCCTTTTGGAGGGGGATCTGTTTCATCTCTTTTCTCCATATGTTCCTTTCAATTGAGGGGCTTAATACACTCATTTTCACAGTAGCTATCTAAGTGTTTTTCCTTTTTTTGAGGCTATTACTGAAATGAATAAATGTGCACAAGGCAATGAGGCACATGAGTCAGGTCAGTACACTAGACCTTTCCTTTGGCAGTGTTTTTCCAGGAGACCTGCAGAGAGGGGGGTTCATCTGTGCCAGAAGTTGATCCCCTTGTTGGGGGCACAGGAAGGTTAGTCAGGTTTTATCTGAGACAAGAGAACAGTCTTCCTCCAACAATATTTCCCCAAATGAATGCAGCATCCCTGGTCCAGAGTACAGCAAAACTACTTCATTTGGGGCTACAATTTTTTACCAAGGTACAGCAAAGCAGAGCAGATGAATTAAGAAAAGGCAGTGAAACAAATAACAAGTAGCAAGGACACTGGAATCTACGAGGAAGTACATAAACTGTGCAGGGATTTGAGGAGGCTGACATGGGAACAGCACAGATTTCAGAAGATGAATCTCTGCAGTGATATTTTACACGAAGGAAATGTGAAAGCTGAAGAGGCCATAGAGGAGAATGAAGGCATCAATATGAAGGATTGCAGGACTGAGACTGTCACTGCCCACAGTGATGGGATCAAAATTCACAGAGTTCCATTTTACTTCAGAGCAGGAGGAAGGAAATGCTCCCGAATCTGCCCCAAAACTGCTGCAGCCTGTTCTGGCAACACATTGAGGTACTCCCTGCCAAATGCCAGGTGTCCTGCTTTTCCTCTGCAGAACTAGGGATCACGGATCTTTATTTATGGACAGGACAAACACATCACTCAAAATAAGCCAAACAGGGGAAAAGCCCCAAGTCACGCCCCAGAGAACTTAAAGCCTCGAGAGGGTACACATGAACACACTTGGAAATATCTGAGACATGCCAAGATGCATTTCTTACACCATTCAGAACTGCCTTCACTGCTCAATTTGCACTCCCTGCAGCATGGCTTGTGAAGAGAAAACAAATGGCATACCAGACCACACAGAGAAGCAATATGGTTACCAGCAAAACATTTATTAGCCTAGCAAAAGAAACACAAAGGCTTCTTTTCAGAATTTCCCCCTCTCCTTGCTATCCTCTCCTCTCGTCCATCATTTGCCTTGCCTGGGCTGATATTTTACAGCTACACAAAGCTGTAGTTTATTTAAAGTGGCATTTTACAGTGAAATCTCGCTCCCGTTATTTAAAAGCAACTAGCCTAAGTCTCAAAAGCAAGACAATAAATGCACCTCCAGAACAGACTCCAACAATACCACAGGTCTTGAATTTATCCTCATCAGCTGAGGTCACCTCATCACTCAGAAGAGCTGTGGCCAAGTGAAGACAAGGGGACAGGAAATATAGCCACCCACACCAAGGAACAATAAATTCCATTTTCTCTGCAGTGCTGTTATGTATTTCCCCCTCATAGTTCATACTTTTCATTTATATTCCCTTAGCTCCCACTGGCTGGGCTTTTAATGTTTCTTACACCAAAGATCCTCCAGATTTTTATTCTTTTTTGCTTTCTACCCAAAACTACCTGTTATCTCTGTACCTTATTGCATCCTGTCCACCTCAGGCAACTCTTCCTGCTCCTCTGGCACAGCATCACAGGGTGGAAGCTGAATAATAAACATGCCTAGCACACAAACCCACTACTCAATCAGTGGACTTGCTGTCAGTACATACACTGACTGCGCCTCTGTTTCCAGAGATCCTGAAACAGCTCTGGAAGTTGATGCCACTAATATACTCTGGAAGGAGGGCAAATTCCCATCACAGGCCTCAAACAACCCCACAGTGCTGCCCCTGACCATCAGCCCCTTCCAGCCTCTGTGGCACTTCCAGGGTTTGCAGCATTTCCCAGCTTGTCCAGGTTGAAATCCAAGAGAAAGGTCTCGCCTCCCGCTCTCTAGGAGAATGGAGGGGCCTGGGAAGGAGCCTTCACAACCAGCACACACAGTGCCAAGGAGAGAGAAGAATAACCAAGGAGACAACTCCCTGCATTGGCTCCTCCATTTCTCTGGCAGGACTCCCTGGCTTCACTCACAATGCGACTGACTTTGTTGCTTTCAACATTTTCTTCCCTTTCGAAATATTTTACTCATTAGCAGCCTTCCTTATGCTCAGAACAGGAGACAGCAACCAACCTCTCCTCTTGCTAAGAGCTAAATGCTCTGGAAAGGCTGCCCTTTCCACCAGGCACATCTAGCCAGGATTTTGTATCTCCTTGTTCCCTCCTCCCTCTCTGGTGAATCTCACCTGCCCTCAGATGTTTGCAGACTGTTTTCTAGGCTGATGATTCACACACAGCCCTTTGCCATCCTCAGCCCTGCCTCTCCACCACACACCTTCCCTTCATTTACCTGCTTCATTTAGCTCCAGCTTCCTCCAAATTAATCTTTTACTCACTCCTCTCTTTTTCCCCACAAAGTGTGCCTGTATCCCAAACCCTGATGCTTCTTTGGTTCCAACATCATCTAAAAGCCACCCTCTGGGTTTCATACTCTCATTTTTTCTCACTTTCTCCTGAAGAACCTTTGGGGCTTTTTCACATGCACTGCCACATGTCAGTCCTGACTAGAGAAACCTCCAGAACTGTTTCATTTGACCCTGTTAAAATAACCTTCGTCAGACCTCACTGCTCACTTCCCATGTGTAGCTGGAACAAACACAAACATCTAATTTCTGAATTCAAAGCTTTCTAGCTCAGATTCTCCTTTGACTCCCCACTCAGTCATGCCTCCTGGCATTCCTTCTCCACCAGCTACTGGACAGGAAATCAGTGCAGTGCACTGTGCTTTGTGAGGTCTCCTAACATGAGAAGTCTCCACATTTAAGCTTTTCCTGAGGACCGTCCTCTGTCGTGCTCCAATACATCAGTTGATTTGGTCCATGTAACCTGTCCCTATCAAGCATTTCCTCAATCCCTCCTGGTGTCTCCCACCTCATTGTCTTGGCTCACAGATTGCTTGTTGCTACAACTGCTGATGCAATGAACATTTGACCCCATAAACACATCAGCACTACCAGCCTCTCCTGACAGGAATTGCAGTGATGACACACTGCCCTCCAAAACAAAGCCTACAGAGGGCAGGGACACCTTCCCAAAGCTACCCCAAGCCAGACAGGAAAGCAATTTCTTACCACCTTGAAACCCAAGCCTCCAAGAAAGACCATTCTAGGGACATGACCAAAGACAGCAGCATCCCTTTGGATGAGAACTACCTCCACCCAAGGGAGACAGTCACCATGCAGCAAGATCAGCACACTGTGTCAGGGGTCATGCTCAAAACCAAACCTTCCTGTGCCTCTTCCAAGCAATTTGAGGGAAAGATGTGGAAGAGGTGAGTGTTAGAGCGTTCATGATGCAGGCTGGATGGGGCTGTGGCAACCCAGGGACACGCAGCAAAAAGTGAGGCAGGATCTGCCAATCATTCCCTGGCTTTGCCAGGATAAAAAAGGCAAAGGACCCCCCTCCCTCCTCCCGCAGCACCATCTCATGTGAGTGCTCTTGTAAAACAAATCACACAGAAAAACAGGATTTGTAGGATCAGGCTGGCTTCTTTCCAAAACACATACTCAGTGCAGAAAGCTGCAAGAGAAAGAAGAGGTACAGAGAGCAAGGTGGTAGATCACTGCCCTGACAAATCAACAGCGGGACAGTTTGAGGGGAAAAAACCTGGCTGAGCTATTTAGGATAATTTATGATATTATTTTTACTGGGATAGTAAATAGATAAATCTATCCTACTGCAACTTAAATAAAACCAGGAACTGTGATGCACCTGAAGCTATCAACCAAAAAAGCAGTGCATCACAGTGTAACTCACATGCTGACATCTTATTCCAAATATCAGAAAATTATTCCAAATATCAGGAAAAGTCCACACTATGGACTAACTGCTTCTGAAATGCGGTTTCAAAAAAACAAAGCCGCATTTTTGCTCCACTGGAACACAAAATAAATCTGCTTGGACTTGTCTTTCGACTTATTTTTACAAATAGATAAAAAACTTAAGGGGTCTTCCCATTGTGCTAAAGAAAACCCTTGGCATCTGGGGGGCAGGCCAGCCATTGCTAATTAGGGCTTTTAGACAGGATTTCAATTAAATGCATGAGGCTGATCAACCAAGGTGGAAAAAATCCATAATGTTCCAAGTCTGCTCTTGGTTTGCCAACCCTGCTCATTGTGGAATGAGATTCCATAAGGGAAGGTGAGCTTTCCCAGACTGGGATAGATGCAGGGAGGGAGGGGGGGTGTGACTTGTTCACAGCAAAATGGGCTTCTCTGTGCCAGGGCAGAGGTTCTTCTGGACATTTAACACAATCTGCAAAGCATTTGGGAGGGGTTTCAATGAATCTGATAAAAACCCAGCCATATATTTTGAGTCTACTTACTCTTAATGAATTATTTTTATTTTAGTTACAGCCATTTATTTTTAAAAGATGCATTTAAAAACTGAAGAATGATAAATGCAGTGAACCTGCTATAATCCCAGGAAAACATTTTCCCAAATTAGCCATTTATTTATACTCATTTAACTAGCATTTATTTCTTAAAATCTGCTACTACATTTGGCATGTGAATGTCTGTTTTGATGCAGTAATTTTCAGGCCACATAATGTCTTACTTTAATATCTTCAGATTAGATTGCAATTAGATAATATGTTCAAATATAAACAAGGCATTTTCAGGGCAGCTTGCTTTGAGTGCTCACCTGATAGGAGTTTCCTCTGCAGACCATCAGAATACTTATTTCTGGAAAGGATTACATGAAATATCTTTTTCTCAAGATACTATTCTTAAGGAGTGATTTAAAGTACAGCAGGAAAATGAACATAACACCTTAAATGTGGGCAAGAGATGAGTGTGTCATCTATAATGCACTTGAAAAATGTCTTTCTTAACCTCCACAATAATCACAAACTTATAAAGACAGAAAAGTTGTCTTATTTTAGAAGATATAATTAAATATAGACATCTAAGTAGAATTACAGAAATTGCAAGCACACACAATTTAAAGAGGGGGTTTGTCCCCACAGAGATAGAACAAGGATTTAATATTGGTCAGGGAAAATATGAAACAACAAAACAAAACCCTTTGTGGCACCCAATTTTGGCAAAAATCAGTCAAAATTAGCCAAACAACTCAAATAAATTTTTCCTCAAACTCCCTGGATTCAAGCCCATCCTTAGAGTGTTTGAACTACAGTGTAATTAATTTTTAAGTGTGGATTCAAATGCTTAATGAGGCTCTGATGAGGAAGGAGTAGAGGGACAGGAGAGGGGCCAGAGTCCCACCTGAGTCTCTGTGCTTGGTGAATTTACTTGTTCTGCCCTGTTTGGTGTCAAACAGCACAGACAAACCCTGTCTCATTGCCACCCTTGTGGATATTGAATAAAGAAAAGCCTCCCAGCAACATGTTGTTATTAATCCCTTCTCTTCCTTACAAAGCAGCAAATACTTCTGCACCCACAAATGCAAATCCCAATTTGAAGGTGGTTGAGCCCCTCTCTGGCTCCTCACATGAATTTTATCTCCCTGGATTTGGTACTGGAGGAAGTCTCATCCCAGAGCACAGGAAGGCCATTAGCATGACACCACTATAAATGGCATCAGAAATGGGATTTTATTTTAAAATACATTTCCATAACATAGAAATATCTCTTTCTGCACATTCCAGTTTTGTTTCATATTAGGTCCCTGCAATAATACAGTGCAGTAGTGTGGTTATTGCTGTATTTAGGCCTTTTCCTTGGGCTGCATTATACCTAACAGCAGAAATTTTGGACAATTTTATTTCCAAAAACTGAAGTACTCAATCGTGTGATGTATCCCCAATTTCTCAAAGAATGGGTATCTTTTTGAAACCCAGTGCACAAGACAAATAAAACCACTGCCTTTTTTAAAAGCTGAACAGGGATAATATAACTACACTGAATTTTTCTAATTCAGTACAAGTACTAAATGCCTTTATTGACAACAGCAGAAGACACACAATAACACAGATCAAAGCTGAAATGCCAAATAACTTTAAGTCATAACAACTAATTAAAAAATAGCGAGCAAAAACAAAGAAAAAATGCACCAATTTAGGACTTCCCTTTGGTCAAAAACATCAGGAAGCAGTTTCCCCATCCTATGAGGTTTTTCCCTGTCAAAATGTTTTCTGTGATAGGACATTCTGTTTGGTTCAGACAAGAATGTGAATTTGCCTAATTGTGAGGGGTTGCACTGGTGGCTGTTACACAACTCACACCCCATTGCAAAACCACACTCGTCACACCAGTTGAAAAACTATGACCACACTTGTTCTTCCTTAAGAAACCCCCCACCTCTCTATTGTCTCTCTCACCCAAAAGGTTTCAGCTGACAAAGAGGCACTTTCTGACAAAAATCAATATGCTAAATATTTTTAGTCACCCTCTCCATAGGTTCACTCTCCATCTTTTCTGAAATTTGCAGTTATACAAAGAGAGTGCAGTAAAATGAGACTGCTGAGAAACCCAACCCAGACACATTTACCACCCTCTTTTGTCTTTCCCCATTTGTGTGTGGCAGGTGAAAGCTCTCAGGGAATCCTGTGCACTAGAGGAAGTGGAACATTTCCAAATGAGGACCCTGCAACAGGGCCTGTATATCTACCAAATATTAAACAGTGCAGACTCAATAGAAATACTGAGTTTTACAACATTATCGTTTTTCTCCTCCTGCTGCTCTGGGCCACAGGATAGAAATTACTTCTTCCCGCTGGTCTTCCCACAGGAAACAGCCACCTCACCACTGCTTTCTTTGCTGGCATCCCCTCTGCTCCACAGGTGCCAACCACCTTGGCTCTGCCAGTTTAGCTGATTAACATTTCCAGTTCATCTCAGAGCCACTGTTCTCAGCCTGGATTTCACTTTGCTGTCTGCTGCTGCTCTGGTTTAGACCTGATTAAGAACTTCCACATGCCGGAGAGCTGCTGCCTTCACCCAAGAGGAGCCACCTGCCTGGAGGAAAGGTGCCAGGTCTCTGTCTTGCTCCCGTGCTAAACATCCACCACCAGCCCAAGAGGTGGCTCAGGTAGGAAGGATTAACATATCCCCTAAAATCCACCACGGGACCCTTTCACAAGGGCCAAGGTAGCAGAAAGGCTTTCCTGTGCTTTAATTGCTTGCTGGGTAGCTGTGACCAGCTCGATGGGCACCCACCACTCACTTTGTCACTAAACCGAGCTGAAAGATCGTGTAGTTCAGTCAGCTCCCATCATCCCTTTGTCCCTCATGTGTCTGACATGTGGATGAAGCCTTGCCTATTGTGCCTCCTCTATTCTGGGAGAACAAAGGGGAGCTGACAATGAAGTGGCTGCCAGCCCATTGCCACAGTCCATATATCCACCCAGCTGTCATTACACAGTCAGAGCAGACGTGCTAGCAGGGGAGAACAAGCGGCCTGTGTGAGAGACAAGTGGGCTTAGCTAAAAAAACTACACCAGCATTTACAATACACATACTGCTATTAATACACTATTAAAGGGAAGGGAAAAAAACCCACATGTAACCCCGTGACCTCAGAAATCTCTGGTAGCAAAGAGCACTTAAAGAGCAGGCTTGGAGGGATTCCCTGCATGCCCTCTGCCTCCAGCTATCCCGAGCAGGCACCTAACCCCTGCTCTAAAAACAAGCCATTGTGTCATTCCATAGGCATGCCCAGCACCAACATTTTCCATGGAGGAATGCATCACTTTGCTAAGGTAGCCAGGACTCCTCCTGTTGGGCGCTGACATGTCACATCAGTGGAGTTCTTGTTTACAGAAGTGGCAGATTGTTAATGTGAAGGCAATTTCCTGCATTACAACAAAATCCCATGATATATTTCAGTTGTTGAAAACCTGGAATGAAGCAACAGCTCCATGATATGGAAATGCCACTGAGAACTAAGTGGTAACTGGAACTAAATTTTATGAAGTAACTGAGCAAAAAGAAAAGGGGGGGGGAAATGCAGCTCTCCATATGAAATAAGGTTCTCTCTTGAACTACTCCTCACTCCCATCACAGATGGTGAAGAGTACACAAGGCTTGGATTTGCTGCTCCTGGTTCAAGTGAAGAAGAATGGAAATTCCCAGGACAGCTGCTCAGGGTTTAGCAGGTTAAGGTGAAACCTCAGAGAGAGCTCCTGGTGAGTTGCTCATATGGCCTTTCAACGCACGTGGTTTGTACACCAAAACGCAAAAAAATGAGGAGAAATGGAGATTGTAAGTGGGACTGAGGTCACTTGGGACGTCTGGTGCTGCTGTGCAGCCACTTCCTCACCTTGGGGAAGTCCTCTCAGCACTGTCAGTTTTCTTCTGTAAGATGAGAACAGTGATATTTCTCTTTGGGCTGGATATTGTCTCTTTGGATTGGCCTTAACATTTACACAGAGGCTCTAACACCCTGGGACCCCAAGGGGTCTGGTGGAGCCTGGCCAGAACTAACCCAAGTTGCTCTCCAGCCTCCCAGACATCGTGCTGGGCGCCAGGGGATGGCTGGAAGTGTGTGGGCTGCATTGCCCAGGCAGTGCTGCTCTCTGACCTACCCACACAGCCAGCCCACAGCCCCAGTTGGTTCAAGCAAGTCCAGCAGCCTGGCAACACCAGATCCCCAGCCCGCCCTTCAGGTGCTTCCCAAGTGTCTCACTGCCAGAAACAGAGAAAGAAAGAAAAAAACCTTCATGAAAATAATTCTCAGGTTGATCCTGAAAATTTCTGTGTCTGGATAGGCCTTGGCACTGCCACAGCAAGAAGCAGGACAGGATAGTGGGACCCTTTCAAAGCTCATACTGCCTGGTGTGAGCATCTCTGCTTCTGCTACAGCAAAAAAAACTGTTTTCCTCCTTGCTTCTTGCACCTCTCAATGTGATTTTGCTCTATTTTGGTTTTTTCCCCTAACCATCCTTTACTGATGATACATCATCCAAAAATGGTGAAGTCAAAGTACGCCATGGTAAAGAATATTATCTTGCAATAATCGAGCTGTTTCTTTGACAATGGAAACCCCCTTCAAGTGTTTTTCAGAAAGGGTTTTTCCAAGTTCTCAAGGCAGGTTTGAAGTCAACCCCACATCCCTAAAAGGAGGACTCAGAACTGTCCTGAGGGGATTAGCATCTCTGCTCATGTTTCAGACTTCTTATCAGTCCATCTTCAGCTGTGAGTTCCACTTTCCACACTAAACTCTTCTCCCCCATGGCCCTGCCACCCCTTCATTTGTCCGTGATGAGCCCCAACTATTTATCACCTTTGTGGTTTCAGTAAACCCAATAAAAGGCTTTCTTTTCTTATTCCAAGCTATTTAAGATACACTTAAATAGAAAATGCTTTGTGCAAGAACGTCACAGTGCCCTCCTCAAACCTCAACAAAACCTACGAGCACAGAGGTGATTTTCTTACCATTTCTCATCTCTTTCTACAGAGATTTGCTTGCAAAACAAAGGCTGCTTCAGCAGGCTGGAATGGGGACTTCATAGCTTTTGTTTGAAGCGTGGAAAACTGATGTGTAATTTTTTCCCCCTCCTAACAGTTGTTCAATAATGTGAATTGAGAGTACAAGTACCTATTTGAGGGTGAAGGAGAGTAAGAATGAGTCATTTAGCAGCTTGGATTTCCATGGGGGTCAGTATGATCACGACAAAGCCTTGGGACACAGGCCAGTTTTAAAGCAGTTTTCAAGAACATTTCATAGCCTACTGGACAAATGACACACTGGTTGGAGCCACGCCAGTTCATACCAGCACCAGCAATGCTGCTGAGGAGTCCCTTTGGGAGGCAGAACTATCACTGGTGCTGGTTCAGCTTTACATGTAGCTTTTTCCACAGGTGGAGCAAAGGGAGAAGAGGAGAAGGGATGCATTAATGAAGAAAGCCTTTGATACCTTCTTACAATCCCTGGTGACAGGCCTTGCTGCTCCCTAGGTTTATTGGTTGTGAATTCGGGGTTGTTGCTGCTGTCGTGATTGGTTTTCATTTGTTAGAGCAGCACTTGAAAAGCCCAGAGTCGTACAGATTCAGCAGAGGTCAAACAAATTGTTTGCATTTTTGCTGTAAAAGGGGAGTGAGGGAGAGTGAGACAGATGGTAAATTGGCTGCTAGGAAGCAGAGCTTGAACTTTTTCAATCATGTCTCCCTCTTAACTCACAGCTGGTGAAACTCTCAGTTCTGTGGCAGGTCTTTCACTGGGCAGATCAAATCCAGCAGCACAGAAAACAAAACTCACCGGGAGCCACACAGGGTGAGAAATTATTTCCTAATAAAACTACAAAGCCCAGAACAATAACTGGGCGACACTGACATGTATTGTTGGCCTTTATCACAATCTCTTTATAAGCCTGGTTAAAGAACAGAGATGCAGTTGTCCTTTGATGTCCTCTTTCAAAGGACTCTACACCCGCTTCCCCCAGCGATAAGCTGGGGAAGGGGGAGAGGAGAGCCTGAAACACAACAGAAAAGGCTTTGCAAATAAATATTTTGTTAAACCTCTATATTTCTGGAGAGATGCAGTGACAGAAAGTCAGATGCCATTCAAGCAGAGCTGCTTTAGGCCTGTGGCAGCCACTTCAGATCCAAGAGCTTCTTGGAAACTCACTGGCAGTTCAGGAAGGGAAATGTAGAGGTAAACTTAGCCTTTGTTGTGGGCATCAGGGTTAGCCCCACTTAGAGCCTCCCTAGAGCTGACTTTTTCCTGACCAGCACACCACTGGTGCTTCCCAAATACTCTCTGGTGGCTCCTCATCTCCCAGTGCCCAGCTCTTCCACAATGAGATGGGGCAAAGCTCACCTCAGCACCAGCTCTCTCACACAGCTAAATACCCACCAGACAGAGCAGGAGCAGCTGAAGGACAACACCTGAGTAAATCTCTGAGTTTTTTACCACAGTGACAAGTGTCTGGAGGTTGCATGACCAAGAAGAACATTGCTCTGTCCCCACCAGGTTCACAGTGGGACACTGTTCATTATTTTTTTGTGCCCCTTCTAGGAGGCAGCAGCTTTTGGCAGAGGTGCTGGAGGACATAATGTTTGAAACAGTTAAATCTACCAAAGATCCTCTGTGAGAGCCCTAAATTCCATATTCAAAAGCAATGTAAACACTTAGCAGCAGAGAACCAGATGCTCTTGAAACCTCTGCTCCACCTCATTCCCTGAAAAAGCCTAATAATTGTAGTATGACCCACTAAAAGTAAGCTCTGGTTTGGAGTTTGCTGCTGCAGAATCAAGAGACATTCCAGTTTGGCTCCTGCTCTTGTTCCCAACACACTAACTCCATACAATAGAGCATTGAGATCTTGAGGACTTTTTCAGGTAACAATCAAATGAGCTGCCACACTCTGAGGAGTTCAATAATTCAGTCTGATCCCACCTATTACCATTTTATTCCAGGCACCAAGAGAGCATGCAACTTAGCCAAGGTCAAATGTGACGTGTGTGCCAGACCTAAAGGTTGAACCCATATATCCCAAGCTCTAACCTTTCACAGTGAGCTCACCTCTCCTCAGAGGGGATGTTGGTCACAGCATGTGAAGATGCTTCACATTTATTACTACGTCATGGTTGAAACTTGGGTTTGAAAACTCTTCACAAATAAGGTCAAGTTTCCCAACAACACAGGCCAACCAAACAGATGCCACAGTTGCTTCAGTGTTTTCAGCATGTCTAGACACCACGTGGTGATTGACACCAGCGTGCTCCCGTATGTGCCAGGAAGAGCAGAGCGCAAGATGTGATAGAGGTACAATGGAACAACTTTGGAAAACGCACATGAAGTCAGAGAGAGAATCAGGGGCTTTCTGTGTCCTGCAAACAACTGTGTGAGCCTCAGAAGCACCCAATTAAGAAAACAATTAAGAGTGAGGCACCAACCACAGCTCCTTTGTGAGGATCATTGTGAGGTGCTGCCAAAACATTAGACTCCCTTGATTTCAAGCACAGCCTGGCAGAAAGGCTGTTCCCAAGAGGACCCACAGCAAGCGCCCCAGTCTCTGCAGCTTTGGAGCACAATGGAAATCCTGTTAGAGCCAGGAACGAGGACTGCAAGCTAAAGCAGTAAAATTTTATACTTCCTAAACAACAGGCAGGAAGGGGAAACGGTGGATCCTGGAAGAGCTGTCAGAGGTAAGGAATGCACTGTCTAGTACTCCTGCTGCTGGGCCCCCTGGCAGCCGGGTGCCCCATGCCAGCACTGACAGGTATGGCATGGGCTCTGCTCATCCCACGCTCTCCTGCTCCAAAGGCAGCAGCAGCCTGCTCTTGAAAGCCAGTCTCCCTCTTCAGTCAGCCACGAGTCTCACATGGTCAGACATGCACTGCAGATAGTGTTAGCTTTATGATTAGAGCTGTCTGCTGTGAGACACATTTTAAAATTCATGACCTTTCCCATCAGGGTTCACAACCGGACCGGCCTGAAGATGAAAGACTGGCTTAGACTCCCGCTGTAAGCTGCTTCCCTTCTTTCCTCCCCCCACTATTTCTCCTTCAGCATTTACTTCCAATTATTTTACAGACTGTGTTTTCCATTAACCGTGGTTTTAAAAATTGCTAATGAATTGAGGTAAATTAAAGTTCATCGGTATCTGAACCAAGCACGTGTTTCAACTTTGCAGTCGTGCCTGACTATCAAAGGTATCTTCTTTTGTCAGGTAGAAGATGCTCTAGGAAGGCTGCAGCTGGCCAAAAGAGATAGAGCTGAGTTTTGAAGGAAGAAAAACAAGAGGGAGAGCGCTTCGGTTGGCTGTGAAAGAGGTATTTGCAGAGGGATTGGCCATAATACCAGTGAGATGAAGAAGGGAGTGGAGGAGGGGGAGAAGAGAGGAGGAAATGCAAAACCAACCACAGCACACGCATTGGCACTTGCAGAGTCCTGGAGACTTTGCCAATGGAAATTAGAGGAATGTGTTTGCTCCTTGCCACAATTAGAAGCAACCAAACCGAAGAAAAAAAACTACTCCTCTCAGTGGGATTGTTGTCATGAATTGTATTTTACCACTCTAACACACTCCCACTGCTGGCTTTTTCTCAAGGAAAATCCATGAGAATAAGAATGCATTTTCATAATTTACACTCTGAAACCCAGGATGTTTCTGCCAGTTCCCAGCAACTGCATGAATCGTGTTTCCCAGTCAGGCTGGCCAGAAAACAACAATTCATTTCGCGAGGCACTTGGGGACTGCAAACAAGGCCTTCCGAACACAAAAAGGGGATTCTCACTAAATCTAAACCACGTGGGACCACTCATCGCCAACCGCCCAGCAGGGAAGTGGCTGCACACGCCTGCCAGCCTTTGCAGAGCTGGCCAGGGCACAGGGCTCAGCAGAGAGGGATGTCCTGAGCCAGGGGCATGCTGCACATCACCCTGGGCAGCACTGCTGCTTCTCTCCTCCCTGGGAAGAGTCCCCAGCCACTGCTGGCATGCCTCTCACCAGCCACCCGCATGTGCCTTCCCAGTGCTGCCTCTCCTCTCCTCTCACACCCTTTGCAGGCAGTGCCACACAACAACCTGGGCTCACCCCAGGCACAGCATCACCAGCTCACCCCTTCTTGGCCAGAGAATATGGCCATGCCTGTCACCTCTTCCTGGGACAGGGTGGGGAGAGCTCAGGGGTGGCACTGGGCAGGGGCAGGCACAGCTGGTGGTGCCCTCGGCACCCCTAAAATAGCCTCCCTTAAGATGATGCAGTGCAGGGCCACGCACAGCCCATGGAAACAGCAGTAAATCTCACTTTCACTGGATTTTACCCATGGCATGAAAGCCATTACACGTTCCCCTATCTTCAGCTTCACCCTTTGCTTTGCTGGTGATGAAGCAAATCTTGACAGACAAGCTCCATTACCCTTATTAAACACAGCAGCAGTAAACTACCCATAGATATCTCTAGGCAACCTAGCAAGGTGCATGGCCACCCAAGCTCTTCATCAGTGTTGCATGGGGGAGAGCAGAGAAATGCCTCCATGCTGGCACTGGACTCAGGGAGATTAGCAAAGCCTTTGTCCTGCTAAGTAACACAGAGAGGAACCATGGATAGTCACCCCCATGGGAACCCAGGCAGCAAAAAGTGCCTGGTGCCTGACCCTTGCACTCTGCTGAGTTGCTTTCAATGGAACAAAGCCTCACATGTGCATCTCTTGGCCTTGGACACTGGTATTTGCAGAGCCTTGGCAGGGTAACCAGCATGTTTTAGCTCTACAACTAGCAGTGCTTCTTCCCTCTCATCCTTTAAAACCCAGCCTTCATGACTCCCACTGGTTTCCAGCCCTCCAGAGATGCCAACAGGACATGCCTGGAGGATGAGAAGTGCATGGCTGTTTTAAAACACCAGGCAGAGCAAGCCTTTAAACACAGCTCATCTACTTAAAGTCAACAGCCATCCCCAGCCCCTCCTCTTCCCAGAAAGGGCACATTGTGCCAGCTGGTGCCAAGGGCGGCACTACCAACTCATAACCTCAAAAAACACCCCTGAAAGAAGCAGACTGTTTGCAAAGACCTGTGTCTCTGTGTAGTTCAGCCTGACAGGCAAACCAGGCCCAGTGAAGGCATTTCTTTACCTCACCTGAGCAAGAGTCCCCTTGCCATGACTTTGCACAATGCAGAATGATCCCCTGGATAGGGGTAGTGAGTGATGCCACAACAGGTGAGAAACTTACTCTCCTGGGAAACATAGAAGGTAAGGGGTGTGGATTCACTTGGCTGAGTGGAAGTTCAAATTTATCACCCTCCATGTCCTGCCAGGGACATTGATCAGTGTTTGATTGATGAACACCCCCCAGGGGTGGGTTGAGGATGGAGATGAAGTTCTCCCTCTGCATGCCTTTTTCTCTTTAGTAAGCAAATATTGGAGTTAATTATAGTGCCTGGTTTTGCTCTCTTGAGCTTCCCACAGCATGGTTGGAGGTGGTATGGAGAGAAAGACCCAAGTTTCCCAGGACAAGGTGGATCAGGGTGGGCCACAGACCAAGGGAGCAGTGCAGAGAGCTGTGTGGCAAGAGAAGAAAAGGGGAAGCTGTGATATGGAGCCACTGCCAGGCCATTCCACCCTCAGATTCACAAAGCTGGGCCAAACTGGGGACATGACAAGTGACAAGATGGGGGACACACCATGCCTGGTTGCTGGCGCTCCTTAGAACTGGCAGCAAAACCTCAGGATCCCCAAATAAAATGCAATTGAAATAGGCAGGGATAGTTTGCCTTGATGTGTGACCCTGACCCTTCAATGTGTGAAGGGTAGTAAAGAAACACCCACAAAGCACGCTCTTTCAGTTCCCAAGGCTTCTCTTTTCAAGTGCCTGTTACTGAAAGAGTCTGGCTCCTGGGAGCAGTGGGAATTCTCCTCTGTTCCTCAGAGCTTCTTGCAGTCCTTGAAGGTAAAAAAACCAAACCTTAGATGAAGGGAATATCCAATTTCTGTCCTGTAGAATACCTATTCTAGAACAGCACAATGTTCACTGTTTGAGACACATCCAGATTCTGGCACTGCTGTGGCCAGAATTGCCCATTATTATTTTTGGCTTCCATACTGGTCCCACCACAGGGTATGTGCTCTGACTACAGACACCTGCTTGTTCTGCTGTCTGGCAGAGGACAACCTGCTGCATTTCCCAGCTCCTTTCAAAGTGCTCTTCATCAAAGCCCAGGATCTATCCCAACGATGCTGCTGCAAACAATGCCAAGAAAACAGTTTTCATGTTGTTCTTCAAGAATGGCTTTGGATTGAAACTTTAGCTTTCCCTAGTTTGGCGTGGGGTAATTGGGTTGGTTTGTATCAAGGTAGCTGACACAAAGGGGACCTCCCTGACAGTGGGACTCCTCAGGGACAGGATTTTCCTTAGGGATCCAACTAAAGAGAGGGTAACTACAGGCAGGGAGCAGCCCAAACTCCTGGTAGCAAGCCTACAAGAGTCCAACTCCAGCAGTCATCCAGGAGAATGGCCAATGCCATGATCTCACCTCCTGATGGAAAAGGACAAACATCTGGTATCCACAAACAAGTCTCAGAAAAGGAACAGGAAAGGATCAAAGATACAATCACTGGGCTATGTGAGATTCTGAGATTCAACTGGGCGTGCCAATAAACCAATACAGAATACAACCCCAAATCCCTATCACAACTAAAGCTGAGCTCATAGAATTTAGAGCCATTTTCATAGCTCCTATTTGATTATAATACATCCCTACTGATTTCTTCTTCATTGGTGCAGTCTCACTGCTTGTACGAAACAAGGATTTGAACATAAACTTACTCTAGAAGGTAGGAAGAAATGCAAAACATTAGCTGCATCAGATGTACATTATGTGCATTTTTCAAGTCTACTTTCCTTCTTCGAGTAAAAAAGCTTTCAATTTTGTTTATAGACACACACTGTGCATCTGTCTCCTCACCAGAGACTGAATTTGGGGAAATCTCAAACACCACTAGAAACCTCTTTCCAGAGAGAATACCACGGGAGGCTTTTCATGTGTTCTTAAGATTTCTCCCAGCATGTGCATTGATCATGGCAAGGGCTCATTTCAGCTCCTCTGTAACGAGCAGCCAGATGCACCCTGTGCTGGGTAAGAACAAATGAGTGGCAGAGAAGAGATTGTCTTTAGTGTAACCCGGTTCGTTTGCCATCACTCGAGCTTGTCAGGTTGTTTTCCTACTCTGCCCTTGTCTCCTCTTCCACCTCTGAGTCTATTAACACCTCTAAGAGGAAGAAAAATGTCCAACTGTTCCCTCAAATTGGAACACACTTGATGAATACCTTGTACATGAGGTATTATACCATCTCCATGACCTCCTCAGAAACCAAACGTGTCATTCTGTCTTGGTTTAAAAAAAAAAAAATCTCTCCTAATTTTATTAGCTAAATGTTAGCTCCCAAAGGACTTCATGAAGGCCAGGGTGTCAGGGGTTCCAGACAGTGCCAAACAGCAATGGGGCACAGCAGCACTTGTTTTTAAAAAGTGCCCAAGCTCCAGCCTTGTTTCCACTCTACAGCTTTACAATTACAGCAAAGAAAATGCAGTGGGTATTAGCAGAAAGGTGGGGTGATGCCCAGTGCCACAGAGCCAGCCTGCAAGAGCCAGAGGTAGCAGAGCCCTGCCCCACTGGGCATCGGTCTAGAGGCACAGCTGGGAAATGCTTGCCCTCAGGACCAGATGGAGGGGCTGGGATGCAGCAGAAGGACTGCATGGGGAAAGCACTGGGAAAACAAGAAGGAAGAAATGCCATTACTCTGTACACACAGGCAGAGCTTGAATGGCACCCTGTTTTGGGGGCACCTGCAGGTGCTGCACACCCAGCTGTGCTCGTGAGGAAGCCTGTGGTGCAGCTGGGCACAAGCACTGCCCAAACCAGCACCAGGCATGCCCCTGCCACACACAGCTGTTCTGCCCAAGCTGCATATTTCTGCTCCATTTGCTGAGCCTCAGCTCCTGTCTGGCAGATGAGACAGCATCCATCAATCAAGCTCAGCAAGGCTGTTCTTCTGCAAGAGCAGCAAGTCTCTCTCCATACTCCCTGCTCAGCCAAACCATCCTGGAGCTCTCAGGACAGCCCCATATGCCCAGCATCTGGAGAATGCATGCAGAGAGCACTGCCTGTGCCCTGCCAGGGCCACGGGAGCTGGTGGAGTTTCCTTCTCCAGCACAGTTGGATCAGGATCCTCATGCAACCCATCAAACCAAGCAGAAGGCAGCCACCTCTGGGTCCCTGCAGGGGCTCCCAGAAACTCAGGACAACGTGACAAATGCTGTCTGGAGGAGCATCTCTCCTCACTCTTTCCACAGGAAGGACACCCAAGTGATGCATGGCCTGAGATGGCAGATAACAGTGGCTGTTGGAAACCCTCCTGAATGTTACACCACTGGGATCTTAATGTTATTATCCATACTGTCCTGTATAATATACTTAACTGCATCCAAGAAAGAAAGGAATACTTAATGAATCTTGCTACTAAAACCTGTCAGAAAAATCATTAGGAGCAGTAAATTATGACAGGGAGAGAATTTTGCAAATGAAGGCCTGAAAATGTATGTGTTTTCATGTTATGTTTGAAAAAAGTTAACTGAAAATTAAAAATAAAATGCTCATAAATTTAAGGCACAGAAACAAAAGGCTACATGAAAGTTAAATAATAGTATATAGGGGGGAAAATGCATGTGCACCCAATAGTTCTAGCAGTCACAGCTCCTGTGAACAGGGCAAAGCCAAACGCCTAGTTGTGTTACCCCCATCCTTCCCTGCCTGTGCCAGCACCCCAGAGGGGCTCCCTCCACCCAGGGGGGCTGAGGAGGGGCTGCAGGTGGAGGGATGGCAGCCCCCCAGCCAGCAGTGACTCCAGGCATCCCCCCAGCAGGTTCCATCCCTGTCCTGGCCGTGCCCACCTTCCCCTGCCTCCTCCAGGAGCTCCCCATCCAGGCCCCCATCCCTCACACTCTACATGGAAACATTCAATGCTGCCTGCACAGCTGAGGAGTTTGAGCAATTAACCATTGCTGTTTCAGAAATAACATTTGTGGTGTCACAAAGCCAAAATAAACCCCTACCTTTCCCAGCTGATTTACTGTCTCTAATTTTTTCTGGAGGGAAAAGGCAAAGCTGTGCCAACAAGACATTACTCAGGGCTCAAACTGCTAGTCTGGGTCACCACGAGACTTTTGCTCTTCCCATGGATTTGTTACCTCCTAACTTTGACCTCGGGAGCCTGTTTAATCTCTGCACTTGAACAAAGTCACCTTTAAAATAGAAATTGGACTAACAGAAATCGAACTGTTCACCAAAAGGGCTTTGCATGGTGGAAATGAAGGCATGGGTTGAGTTAGTAACTATATAAAATTAATTTCTCACTTCCAAATGGAGGGGGCATCGACTTTGACAGCCTTACACAAATGACTATAAATAAATACACGCACTCAAAACTCATAACAGGCAGTTCAGACTCAAGTTGGAAAGAAAATGACAGTAAGAAGATCAACATAAAAGGGATTAGGAGAAGTTTGAAAGGAAGGTTTGAAAAAGAAGTGTGATTGGCATGCAGAAGGTGGGCAGATTTTCCAGACACAGAAAACAGCATGAGAAAGGCTCCCAGCGCCAAAGGAAACAAGATAAACGGCCTACCAGGCAAAGAAAAGTAAAAATGGGCGCTGTGTTTCCAGCAAGATTGATGTCACTGTTGCTCCCACAAAATATGTGCAAGTACTTCGCAACATCTGTTCCAGAATGTCACATTCCAGCAGGAATGGGCACTGCCCGCATGTGTAAGAACCTGAGAGTGTTTCTCACGGGCTCGTCGTGTTGGTGCAACTAGGAGCTGATGTTTGAAAATTTGGCCCCGAAGAGCTTCACTGGAAGCAGAATGCAGACAGATTTCTGTGAATCTCAATGTGTTTTTTCTTTTTATGGCACTGTCTTCGCTGAATCCAGCAGAAATACCATTACCATGATAAGCTCTGTCATGTCGTGTGTTTAACCAACGCACGTAAAAAGCAGGGAACCTTTATGTTATATTGTAGTTAATTCATATATTAGCAGACTGCAGCACCTAGAGAGCTGAATATCAATATTTTAATCAAATGTGGTACAAGGACTATCAATCCTTGAAGCTGCCAGTGCATCAAATGGCAGTGCTGACTGGTCAGAAGGCTGGGACAGGAAACCACATGGGGAAAAGGAGAGCAGGCAAACTGCATTTGCACAAAGAGCTTGGGAATCACAGCCATAGAGAAACCTGACCAATATCAGGATAAAAAGGAACTGAACTGGGATTTTGGTGGGCAGAGCAAGATATCCCTAATTTTATGAACAGCAGGCAAACCCTGACCTGAGGAGCTGCACCTGTGGGACCACGTGAGTCTCTTTGTATACCAAAAGGCTCACAGGACTTCACCAGAGTGAAGTCCCACCTCTGAACTGAGCAGAAGCACTCACTGAGCACTTGCAGCCAAACTGGAAGTCAGGGGGCTGTATTAAATGCAGACACAGGACTGAGGTGATAAACAGAATGTAGTCTGGAAAAAAAAATTAGGTGTCTAAAGCTTACATTCACTTTGACCTTGATCCTGCACTCTTTGCTCTCTTAACTACAATGTGAAAGCAATGCTCTTCCATCTCATGGTTCTACTATGAAAATAACTCCATTAATATTTTTAAAGCATTCAGGAGACTGTCATGATGAATGACAGCAAAAAACCCTCTGAGGAAATTAATAACTCTGTCTTCAGTGCAGTATCTGAATAGGTTGCTGGAATTAAGGGATCATCTCCTCCCTTGCCTGCTAAAAAATTATGAAGAAAAACTACTGAATAGCTGCTTAGTGAATGAGGACTGTCAGTCCCATGGACTGTCTGGAAGGGACAAGGCAATGGAGACAGAAAGGGCCAACTCACCTGGCCAGTAGGGAACCCCCAGGAAGGAAAATCAAGGGCAGCAACCCCATGGCATAGATGGGGAAGCTTGGGGGGCACAGGGAAGGGGAGCTGGAGCAGAGACAAGGACAGGCTGTGTGGGCCAGTGCTGGAGAAAGCAGAAGGAATAGCCACAGGAAGATGCACCCCATGGGAAACAAGGTATGCAATTAAATCACACCTGAAAAAAATTCTCTTACAGGCCTAAAAGCTGGGACAGGGAAAGAGAGCAAGACCCTTTATACAGATTTTTAAAATTACTCCCATTAAAGTCTGAGCCATAAAACTCTACATATTGATGTTAAAACTCTACCTATTGATGCTGAAACCATGTAGGGCAAGGCTTTGAGCACTGAAATCCAGGTGAGAAGAGCCAGCATTCCAGCACAGGATGTCACAAAGCCAAATTATTCCCTGGCAT
>JAWWMO010000083.1:60743842-60793869 GCA_035047845.1 Dendrocincla fuliginosa
CATCAGATGTAGAGACCATCACTGCCAAGAACTCCCATGCAGTTGGTTTGAAAAAGAAATCTCCTATATGATGAAGTAATTTTCTGAAAAGATGTTTTTTGAATCACTTGTCTAGTGGGTTTCCATAGAAGCCATCCTGTTCTCCGAGCAGTTGAAGAGTCGTGTTAAGATCCTGACACCATTCACAAGAGCCAGAAAATTCAGAAATTGAAGACCCTGTAGCTCCTTCCCTTGGTCACACCATGTGCTCATACTTGTTTACATTCAAATACTATCTCTCTTTAAAGGAGGACTCTTACAAAAGGTTTCCACCTCTCTGATAATGACAAGAAAATAGAGGGGGAAAGGAATAAACACCACAGAACTGAACAGCATGAAGGGCTTATCTCCTTCTTCAGACACTTTGAATTTCATGAAATTTCCTTCACATTTCTAAGGGGATTAAATACAGCACTTTAAAAAAAAAAAATCAAAAAGTCCTTGCCATGCTGTATTTGTTTTCTTTGAGCTTTGTGACCAACAATAAAACCACACCTACCACATCAATTATTTTCACCAACGAAAACACAACCTTCCTGTATCAAGAGCCTGAACCACTATGGGGTTCTTGCCCCATCCTTGAGCCCTCTCCTCTAGTGCCAGCTGTGGGGTCTCCCCTTGTGCCTGTGGTGACAAAACCAGGCACTTGGGACACATGAACCTGCACAAGGCAGCTCCCTGGAGGAACAGAAATCCCAAGTGTTTCCCTGTCTCTCCTGGAGCCCTGTGCCAGCATTCCACAGGAGGTCATAGAGAAGCTGTGGTGTCACAGGGAGTTTAAATGAGCCCTTTGGATTCCAAGGGTCATCCTGGTCCCTGGGTGACCCTTCCCCATCAGGGCAATGACAGCCCTCAAAAACTCTCAGCTCCTCTGCTGCAAAGTCACCTCATGCTGGAGAGAGGAGCAGAAATTTTAGCTTCTGTTTGCTGCTAAGGAGCAAGCTCACCTGGCTGCTCTTACTGAAAAACAAACAAGCAAACCAAAAAGAAAAATAAAGGCAAAAAAAGAGATTTACCTGGAGTTTTATCAGAGATCTGAAAGCATTAAGAGCCTGTTCAGCTGTGCCCTTGCTAACAGGTGTCCCCAGCAGTGAAATGCAATTAATATGGAGAGGATTTCTGGGAACACAGGGATGGATAGGTCAGCCAAATAATCCCACGTTAAAATTAGGGGGTTGTTTATAGCTAGTAGCATTTAAAAATACAAATATTTAGGTAGCACTGGGCTTGCTGAAAGGTCTTATAACAAAATTATTAAGCTTCTTACAGCATAGTGGCACTGACACTTCTGTAAAGCCCTGGAAAGGTTCCAGCAAAACCAAAAATGCCCTGCACCACAACATTACATGCTAAAACCCACTTCTTCCCCTGCCTTATCTCCCTTCCACATCACCTTCCTGAGCATCCTGGTCTTTACCCTCTCTCATTTTCTTTGATGCACTTCTCAAGAGAAGAACATCTGATCCCAGTAATCTCCAAAGGGCAACAACAGTGGGAGGCCTATTAAATCTCATTTTCAGCTTGTTCTGAGAAATTGAGAGGAGGGAGAGGACGAACAAGAGAATCCGAAGCACTGCAGTTGGTGTAAATAAGAGAAAACAGAGGGCACATCAAAAAGAGAAGAGGTTGTTGAAGGATCAGTGGTCCCAAGCTAGAGATTATTAAAGGGGAAACAGAGACACCCCAGCTGGTTTTCCACCAGCAGCAAATGTTTGTTGTGAAGGGAGCATGAAATAAAATCTGGGGCAAAGCCTGCACTAATATGACGTGAAGATTGCCAGTGTGAATGCAAAGAGGCCTCGGATGGCAATCATTACACATCCTGTGCATTAACACAAGTTGGGCTAAAGCAGGGATTGGAAACCTGAGCCCTTTCACTGGCATTCCACTCTGGAGGCTCAGAGACACCTCCACACCCAGGGCTGGGATCCCCTCATTTCTGAACCCCCCACAGAAACAGCAGAGAAGACACATTTCCACTCCTCGTTCAAACACAGGCAGATGCAAGGGAGTACTTTTGGCAAATCAGTTTTATTGCACAACATTTTAGGGGAAATAACCTTGCTGAGCTAACTAGGTGCATGGGAGAGAATATATAGGATTCCTGAGGGTGGAGAGGAGGCTGAAGCAAATTCATCCCTCTGTACTGAACACACCTATTTACCAGATGTCAGGAAAGCAAGACACCTCTACAAATTCACTGAACTTGCCTCTTGATTCAAAAAAGGGGTTTTGTAGATTAGAAAAGACCACACAGGCTACTTTCTGACCTTCAAAGCAAGTCTGGAGCTTGGATGACCTATACATTTGTGGGTGAACAATCCCAGGAGGATCCTGACTCAGTGCACTCTTGGCACAAGGCTAAAAAGGCACACCATCAGCATTTCCTCTCCTCCTGGGGCAGTGGAGGCAGCTGATGAGGCTCAACAACTTCCAGTAATTAAAGAAGCAGTTGGAATAACATCACACTATCACCCAGGAACTTGGCATGCCTTTTTTTCTGCTGCCCTCATACTCAGATGCTTTGCTTTTATTCTCCTCCTGCCCTACCCCACATCCATCATGAAAATTTAATTTCCCTTTACTGGAGTTCACAGGCATGAGGGGGAAGTTAAAAATAAACAACTTGCACGTATTCATTTGTAGCAGGGGAAAATCCAATAATCTCAGGCCTTAGTGCATCTAAAATTATGTAATCATGTCCACTAGTGGTGTGGAAACATTCGAGCTGGCAAACAGGGTTGCAGAGCAGACATACCACTGGAAGCTTGAAATAGCAAGTGGCAGACACTCAAATAAAATAACCATAGTGAAATGTGGAAGATTAGAAAGGAAAAGGACACAAACCAGCTCTGACTTGACCTTGGTTTCAGTTTACTCCAGATGAAACAACTGAGATACTTATAGCCCTAAGCCTCATCATTTAGTCAGGAATTGCCTGTGATGAAAGCAGTTGGAGGGAAACATTTTTTACACACATTTGTCTGCTTTGATTTTCCTCCAGCTGCTGCCTTTCCAAATTTGATCTCCAGACAGACAGCATTAAGACAGGTGATTCAACAGACCAAGCTAAATTGAAGATATTCTGGCAGCCAGGACACAGAAATGATATCCAGCTACCCCAGGTGAGGAGACCCCTGTGTTCTGGAGATCCAGGAAGGGAGATGAGCTTTGGCTCAGGAGCCACCTTGGACACTCCACATCAGTGAGAAACACCACAAGGACCCTGCCCTGCCTGCTGCTCATCCCCCCTTCCACACTGGGGGCCTCTGGGAAGGGCTGCATTGCTTGGATGCAGCCTGGGGTGCAGTGTCACCATCTGTCATGTCCATCTCACATGGAGCTGCTGAAGAGCAAGGCAGTCCTGCACCCCTTCTCCCTCTTCTCTCCACCACCAGAGTCCCTCCAACCCTACACAGGCTGTGCCAAGGAGCCCAGAGCATAGAAAACTGACCCTACAAGGGCAGAAAAAGTGACCTGGCCAACACAGCCCTCTAAGCAAAGGACACAGCAGGAGAGCTACACAGCGATGGGGCTGGGAGGGATCAGACCCCACCTTGGATGAAGCATCCTGCTCTGTAAAATAGACCTCTTGACCTTCCAGACATGTTCTCTGCTCACCACGTGGCTGTCATGGTTAGTGCAGAGGATAGGGCAGGAACACCAACACTGTCCTTTCATCTGGGACTGGCTTAACCTTCATCTTTTTTGTACATATAGGCACTGAAACTGAGCAAATCCTGCTCAGACAGAGTTGCCAGCCTGGTGACTCCCACTCGAGCGAGCTGTCACATCCCCACACCGTGCCACAAACACCACCCCAGGCACTGGGCAGGAGGCAAGGTCAGACTCCACACCACAAGCTCCCTTTTCCCCTCTCCATTCCTCCTGGCCCTCTGTAGCAACCCCTACTCTCTAGCAAAACCCTCTCCACACCTCAAGGCATTTGGGTGCCACCAAAGCCACGCTCACTGGTAGAGTCCCTTGGCCCTGGCAATGGCACATTTCTGTCCTGCTGCAAAGGACAAGCCGTGCTGTTTATTACCCCGTCCTTGTGTGGGAGCATGTTTGCATTCTTAAGAGCAGTGGTGCAAGCCACTTTCCCTGGCTATTAGCATAAAAAGCTCGGTTCCCCCCAATTGCTTTGCTGTGCTTCAGGAGATTGCCACTTTGGGTTTTGTGCTGGGGCAGCAGGGGTGAGATTAGCTTCCCAAAGAGAATTAAACCCATAAAGGAGGGAGAGGAGAGCCTGCTGCTGCTATTCAGGGGCAGTGGGAAGATACACTCTCCTGCAGACTGAGCTTCAGAGCACGGCCCCCCTAACCTTTATTATTCTTCTTTCACTGCCAGGGAATTTAATTGATCAAAGCAACCCAATTCTTGGCACAAGTGCTGGAAGCTGCAAATCTGTTCAGACCTTGAGCTTACAGGCAGAAACACCCTGAAGTCACTCGCAGGTTTTGCACTCAGCTTATACAGGGAGCATGTCCCAGCACCACAGCAATGGGCTAGGGACAGAAAACGCTGCAAAAGAGGGAGGGGAAAGAGCTGATGAGACAAGCTCATAAGGATTTGAGCTCAAGTGGACCTGCTTGGCTCAGAAAGTTTGGACAATTGGGATCATGTCAGCCCTGCAAAGCAGGAAGCCAGAGATGGCAATGAAGCGCTGCTGTCTCCTCAAGGCCAGGAAACATCAGGCTCACAGCATTGTCTTGTGACATTTGATCTCACACACGATGGCACACGTCCCCATCTGGGAGTCTCCATCAGCATCACAAGCGTGGAGAGGATGGCTGCTTCTGCTCTCTGCCTGTTTTGAAGATGCTTCTCACAGCAACCAACACAAAACCACAGGAAGAGGCACAGAAAAAATAAATTGAGGGGAAAAAACCCCATCCAGAGGGGCACCAAAGACACACACAGGTCTGCACAGCAGCACTGCCAGGCAGGATGGCAGCTCCCAGGCAGCCCAGGGTTGGTGGGGAGCACTGGCCACCAAACAGAGCTTGTCACTGGTGTGGGCAGATGGCAGCAGCAGCCACTGGTGGCTTGGGCACTGCCACCAAGCCTCAGCTGCTGCTGCTGGCCCCCAGTGCCCACAGCCCTGCTGGGACATCCTGACTGGGCTGCTTTGATTGCTGCTTGGCTGTTGCTGGTGTCTATAAACACCAACCAAATTACAGCTCCCTTTAAAACCCCAAGCGAGTTACTAAAACAGCCCAAGATCAAGAGCACAGACCTGGCAGCAATTGGCAGGGGCAGGCTTTTAAAATTATCTACCTAAATATGGATTTCTAAGAGAGAAAGCAGAAGTTAAAAGACTGTAAACTGTTGTCATAAATATTTGAGTGAGAAGCAGACTGGAACAAGAGTCTTCTGGTCTCCTGGCTGTAAAGATGCCTTTTACACTACCAAAACATCCTCTGTTACTCTCTTTCCCTGCCCATTCATTGCTCCTGTGGCTCTTTCCAGCCTGACTATATATAGAGCCTATGGCACCTGAAAGGAAAGCTGCCTGTGTTTTATGCTCTTCCTAATTTGCAAGAAAAACAAATGTAAATCACACCTCACATTTCCAGCACCACAAAAGAAAAATGTTAAGATTAAAAGCTCTGATATGTACAACAGCAGAATCAAAAAGAGTGATTGGATACCAGACAAATAACTTTATATTTTTTTAAGGTCTGCTAGGGAAAAAGAAAGGCTTGACTATGAAATACCGTTTCCTCTTGATTCACTTAGTATTGTTTTGCATTAAAAAGGAAAAAGCCGCATTGTACAAGGCATGCAGCAAGCTGTGAGTGCAGCGTGCATGTTAAAGCAACATAGTGAGCATCAGCACTTATTTATTAAAATTCTGATAAGAGGTGAAGCTCAATTTAGTCGATGTCAGCAAGCCTCCTAATGAGGCCTCTCTTTATTTTTTTTAATTTTCTTTTATTATGAAAGGGCAGCTTTGTGCCTCCTCTAATCAGCTTGACAAAGGACATAAAAATGCAAAGGGACATAAATATTACTGTAATTACCAGTGAGAAACACCATGGACAAATGCAGGAAGTAGCCACAGATCTGCCTGCAGACGTAATGGCTGAACATTGTGGGTTACTTGTTCTGCTCTGGGAAAGAAGGGGATTTCGTAAACCATAAACCACTTTGATGAAAATCTAAAACCAGCACCGAATGTGCAGCTTTTTCCCCAGACTCAGACGCACTCAGAAAGTACCTCTGACTAAGCAGGATCTACTTGCCCCTTCACTAGCTCTGCAAACACTGACGTGTCCCAGTTTGGGAGCTTTCTGCAAGGCCCACATGGGGCTTTCTCCTGGCGTAGCAGATGAGTAAAACTGCCCTTCAGCCCCACGCCCAGAGCTCAAACTGCAAAGCCTGCAGAGAGCCTTAGAGGTGGCAGCAGCAACATCAAAGGCAGATGCAAGGGAAGGTATTGCTACAAACCTAAGAGTTGTTATGCAAATTAAATGATGCAATGTAAGGGTATGTTAATGCCTGCTTTAAGCCTCTAACATGCCCAGTATGAACGGTTTCCAGAAGCCTAAGCAGATTCATTCTCAGCTGGAGGCTTGTATAATTAATAAAGGCACCATGCCTTCTCTCCTGACCCAAGTGGCTAGGTACCAAACCATTTAGAGCTTTATAGGTTAACACCAACATCCCAAACCGTATTGGCAGCCTGTGCAGATCCTGGCACATTAGTGTGATGTGTTCCCAGCATGAAGCACTACTTAATAAGCGGGTCACCACATCCTGCATTAGCTTCAGTTTCTGAGTGGGCTCAACATATAGCCCCATGGAGAGTGTATTATGGCAACGGCATCTCAAAGGGACAAAAGCATGCACAACTGCAGAGAAGTCCATTTGAAGAAGAAAAGGTAACCGTGTTCTCACTGGAGACAAAGGCATTTAGAAAAGGGCACTGCCACTGCTCAGGCATCCTGGAGCATTCTTCAACCTAACACACCAAAGCAGTTCATGTGTTAGAGGGAAAGGTGGTTGCTTTTTCATATAACAGAGCCCACATGGATTCAACCCTCTCCTCCTGCTGCCCCACCAGCAACAGTCCCAGTTTCACCCACATGAATAAGCAGCCCAGCTTGTTCTCAACTCCAGTCCCAGGCTAACCTAGCTCATGGGACACTGTGTCTGCACTGGAAGAGAGGGTTAAGCAAGAGTAGAGAAGTGATTTATGACCCTACTGGCCCTTCTTCCAAACAGAGATTGCTGCTTGACAAGCCAAACTTTGTCTTGCACAGGTCTCCTTAGCTGAGTGCAGAGCCGGCCCAGATTTTCATGAAGATGATCCTGTAGGAACCAAGCTGACTTTGCAGCGTGAAGAATTAATTACTCAGCTAATTCTGTGCAGAAACCACTGTGGAATGTGCACAGTGCTAAATGCTTGCATTCGTGCAGTAACACATGGGTAAATGGAGATGGTCCCCACCACCACAGCCCAGTGTGCTCAAGTTCCCTGGGCCAGATAAAGTCATAAAGTAAAGGAATGATCTATTGCATATGTAGTGCATTAGAGCTCTTCATTAACAGAGGGACTAATCAATTTATGGAACTCATGAATCAGTAAAGCTATTACTTATAATGATTATTGGCAAATTAACATATCGCAGTGCACTGACCCCAATTCATCTCTGGTGCACACCCACCCACAGCCTGAAGGGCCCAGCACCATTCCCTGCCCTCCCACTCTGCTCAGGGCCACTTGACACTGTGGATAAAACCCCAGGGCAGAGTCAGCCCTCCAAGGTTTGCACTGTGGTAATCACACCTGTGTACTGGCTGTACAAGTGATAGTGAAGTAAAATAAATGCTAAATGTATGGAAGACCACAAGCTTTGGCCTCTGGGCACGAGTTCTAAATCCAGTCAAGGGTTACCTACAAGCAAACCCAGTGGTGGGGTACAATTTAAGAGAAAGAGGTCCCCTGCCCAATTCTGATCCAGTTGGCCACTTCATACTTGGTCTTATTTTGGAGGTAAAATAACCCAGCACGTTAATTCAGACCCAGCTTTAACCCCACAAGGATCCCAGGGAGGAAGAAGGTCTGTTTACACAAAAACCCCATGGCCAGGCTGCCTGCACCCCAGTAGTGCAGTGACCCTACAGGCAAATTAACCATTTTCCAACAAATGGAAAAATATTAATGAAAGAAACTTTAAAAAAAGAAGAAAAAATGGCTTTATCCAACCTACACTCAGCCACAGAGCACAGTAGGCCACATGTATGAACGGAGTCTTTATTAGCAATCCTGTGGCTTTAAACCAGAGGAGATGCACAGGCTTTGAAATCCGACAGACAGACAATCATTCCCTATTTAATTCTACTAGGCTTTTTCACTGAGGCTTTTTACAGTCTAAACTGACATTCTTCTCTCTATTCATTACCCACATTCCTGGCCTAAAAATCATATGACAAGGGAAAGGAAGTGGAAAATTAGGTTACAGTGCAAATAAACATACTGAAAACATTGCACATTTGAAAATAAATTAAGTTTAACTATACTTCCCAAAGGTTAACTTCATAGGTTCTCTTATTAGAAAATATCAAAACACTGTTCATTTACTGCAGGGCTCTCCTGCCTCCTGCTTTGTTTCTGGGTCATGCAAGTGTCACGAGGGGTCAGCTCCACATTACTTACAAGCCACGCTTGCTTAACAAAGTAATCCCCAATCTTTCCAACACTCACCCACTGTTAAGTGCTCTCTCATGGGGTATTGGGGACATGTACCAAGTGCTCGTGGGTTCACCAAAACAAGGAAGCTCCTACCAGCTGGATCATTGGTTCCCTGAACACACAGGGAAAGGGCAGGAGACCTTTAAAGACCACCTTAAATCAGCATGTCCTTGCTGAAATCAGAGAAGGCACGCTGCTCCAGACCAGCCAAAAGCCCACCCTTGACACTGGCCATGTTGCTGTTTGCTGAGCTAAGGTTTAAGCAGAGGTTGTCAAGGTTTCTGCTCATTCATTATAGTTTGTTTTTGTTATCAAAGCAACAGTCTCGCCAATGAAAAGAGTGACCAAAAGTGCAGGATGTTAGTTCAGGGCTCTGTATGCTTCCCTGATCCAGAGAGAAGAGTTTGGGATGCACCCTCCAGCTCTGTGCTGATGCCACAGTTGCAGCCACCCTGTCCCTCACTCTGCTCCAGTTTTCATGGGAAAGGAGCACAAGAGCCACAGACACCTGAATGACTTAGCCAGGTCCCACTGGGGAAGGTCAGGAGATGACAAAGTTCACATATCTCCACAGGCCACTTCAGAACCTTTGTGTCTCCACTTTCTGTGTGCTACACTGGGACACATATTTGAGGCATAGATATGTGATGGGGGGTAAGGCCCAAGTTTGCAGCCTGGTTTGAGGCAACGCATCAGACCAGATGACATAATTGGGGGAAAAAGCTCAGTGTTTAGAGCTTCACAGGGTCTCAATGGGTTTCATCTTTGTGTGAGAGTTAATTGTCAGTCCCCTGTCCTGCTGCCATCACTCCACAGCTTCCTCCTGCTCAAAGCTGTCCCGTCTCTTGACCAGCACGACAAATGTGCACGTCTTAATCATCACCATCTTTAATGGACTCTCCAGAGTAAATGGCAGAAGCCCAGCTGCAATATTTACTTTTCGACAATGAAAGTCCCCCAGGGAAAAAAAGAGGTGGGGATGGGGAAGGGACTCTTTCTTTCTGCTGAGCACTCAGTGTAATTACATTCCTAATGGCGAATTTATGATATCTTATCTTGTGCACAATGAAGGCTCTGTGTGAGACACCAGATTTGATACGACACTGAAAAGAAAGAGTGGCTCACAGTTAAGCAAAGCTGGAGAACTGGATGGCCAAGTTTCTGTTCTGTCAAGCACCAACATTTCATCACCTTGAGGGCATTATTAAACTTACCAACCCTTTTGGTCCTCTTATTGGTAAGACATTTCCTGGAGAACAGGAAAGGAGGAGGGGAAAAAGCACTAAAACGTACTCTCTAAAGACTTGAAGACATTTGCCCATTTTATGACTCTTATTTGTTCTTGCTCTCTGTTCTTCCCATTGTGCTTCTCCCCATTTAGATCTTGTTGACATCACTCCTTTGTTATCTCCCTCAATTAGCTGTAATGAAGTCTTTTGAGCTACATGTGCATGCCTTATTTCTTCACTTTTTGCTCCTCTGAACTGTGCCTATTCACTTTTCCTCATGCTAAAGTCTCCCTTCTCCCAGACCACAACATGCTTTTCATGTGCTCCTTTTTTTTCACCTTTGGTTACCCAGTGGCCAGAGTGCTTTACAAAATAAACTACCCTCTCTGAAAAGCAATAGGCACACACATGGATAAAGCTGAGCATCTGGAACAGGAACCTTCTGAAACTCCAGTGCCCCAAAATACAAGGACAGGAATCAAAAGGAGATAACATGAAAAAAACCCTGAATGGGCACTTATAATTTCTGGCACGTGCAAACAAGTCTAAGGGATGTTTGTGGCCATAAAACCACTGGACTGCAGATCATGTAGCTGTACCACAGCAGCCTGTCCTGGCCAATCCTGACTCGATTGGAAGCTGTTTTTATGTAGCATCTTTGGCAATCACAGCATTTCACAGCACTTTACAGAATAATGAGTTGGCATACTGCAGCTATTATGCACTTAGCAGTAGTGCACAGACAACCTTGCACATCTAGAATCAATTTTATTGAAAAGCTGATGGGCAGGACAGACAGGTTATTCTCTGCCTTTTTGTTTTGAGAAGAGCCATGGATCTTGAGCTTGTCTCTCACAAGGCAGTATAAAAACTGGCTGCATATATATAAATTCATTTTTTCCCCCCAAGGAAAATAAAGGAAAGGTGTGTTTTTATAGAGTGATAGCTGAGGTGTGTTAAAAGGACTCTAATATTCCAAGAACTGCCTCCTGTTCCCTATTAGGATGATAGGAATATTTTCACTGACATCAAATAACATGCTTTCATCCTCCTGGATCTATTTAAGAATTTTCTTAAAACAGACACAAAATGGAATGATTCAAGTGGAAGATGGAGATGGCACTGCCCCTGAATGGCAGGTCCTGGGGGCAAAGGCAGCTCCCTCCCTGCACAGTCCATGATTTGTCTCACTCTTTGCCACCTTGACAGCTATTTATATGTTTTTCTGTTATTCATGTGTACCCTCCAGGTAATGGTACATGGTGTGGCATACCCTGTGAGCTTGTGACACCAGAGCCACCCATCCTTCCCCACTCTGTGCTTAGTGCAGGGGCAAAGCACCCCCCTCTCTAGGAGCCCTTTGGGAAAGCGGGTTAGTCATAAATCCCTCTCTGACTTTCTCTTTCTCTGCAAAGCATCTGACACACCATCGTTGGGGATGAGCCCAAATCCTTCCCCTGCAACTGGTCTCAGCCTCACACATCAACTCTGTCTGAGAAATTACATGGGTCACCAGCAACTACACCTTCCTGGCCACTGTCCTGTCCAAGTTATACAGGACCCAACCAGCTGAAATGTTTCAGTTGTGAGTTAATTCACAACCAATAAATCAAAACAGAAACCACAACTTTCAGCACAGGGTCATAGTGGGACCCAGAACTTAATTTGTTTTTTTAACCAAAGTTCTTCAGTGTGTTTTTTCTTGTTTAAATGGAAGGAGAGCAGTACTACCAGCAAGCTACTTTTAAATTTTATTTTTTTTCCTCCCAAATGCAAGCTGTATTCAGAATTTTTCTTATCACACTGTTACACAGTGGCTTGGTGTTTCCCAGGAGAGTCATAAATACCTCACCAAGACCCCAGCAATGTTTGTAACAGTGATTACTGGGAGGGGACCACAACTGCTAACATTAGATATCCTTTAATTTAGAAACAATAGACACAAGAAAGGCAACGTGGCCCAGCAAAAGGGACTTGGAGGGACTTAGTCCTGTCTCTGTCCCTGCTCCTCTTGTACTTTGACTCATCCATGTAAATGCTTACCTAAGCAGGAGAGTTGATCCTTAACTCCAGAGGACCAAACACACGGAGATCCTTACACAGAACATCAGGAGCCTTTTATTTTAGCATTATAGAGTTATGCAGCCACACTGATGGTGTGACAAATTCCTGGCCACACTGACAGCCTGCTTTTAAATGATGAATAATTCCTCCTGTCTATCTCAGATTATATGCAAGAAAGGTAACTCTCCAGCTTATATCACTGCAGTGAAACTTTCAAAATAAACACAGCAAGGAAACATGTTGTGACAAGTTACCTGCAAGCCTGGAAGACAGTAGCTCTCAGAGGTCAAACTCCTCCATTTACCCAAAAGAAGCATTAACTCTTACATCTGAAAAGAATATCAATGTCACTGCTCAATATGTGACACATTCTCTTTACAGAAATACAAAGACAATCCGTTTATCCATTAGTGCAGGGTGTCACATCAATTACTGGGATAGATGCATCAGGGAAACTCAATTGCTCTCATAGATTTTTCCCAGAGTTAAAGCTGCATTTGCCTCAACCCCAAAGGAAGGAAGAACATCCCTTGCTCATTATTTAAAACCTTCACTGCTACACAAATCAGAAATCCCTGCCAGCTTTCACAACTCCACATGTGCAAAATCCCTCGGCAGTGCCAAATGTGTCCTCAGAGGAGCTGCAATCCTTGATGTCTAGTTTCAACACTGCAGATACGAAGTTCTTCCACCACCCACCACGGACAGACATTTCCATGCAGGTGACCCAGCAGGGCTCTCAAAAGCTGTGCTGTTCCCACAGCCCTCCAGTCATGGCAAAAGCTGATCTCTGTTCAGGTCGTTTCCCAGTCTCACAGGGTAAGGGGTGAATACAGAGAACAGTAAAATGGTTTGGAGGAGCACTGGAGCTGCACTAGATGTTTCTAGTCCTGTTAGCCCAGCTTTATGGTTTGGGAGTCCCACTGAAACACCCCCAAGGGCCAAGGCCTTTGACAAAACCTGCACTCCCTTTCTGCCTCTTACACAGCCTCCTGGATCCATTTAACCCCATTATTTATTAGCCTCTGGAATCACAGATGACAGAATGCCACAAGCAAGGCTAACACTGCTTTTCCAGGACTCACAGGTGTCAGAAACACTTGAAACCTGGCGAGAAACTTCCACCCCACAACCTTGGAGCTCTATGTAACTTGTTCAACTTCTCCAAGCACAGCTCAGCTTTCAGGTCCTGACCTTGTCTGGAAAAAGGTACCACAAAGGCAAATATGAGATGCAGCGTTTGAGAAGCAGCCAAAGCTTTTCAGAGTATGGAAATACCTTGCTCACTCTGAATTTGCAGCTTGGGCCTGTGTTTTGTTGTATTTAACACAGTAAGCTAAATAGGTGATTCTATTTTACAGAAAGACAAAAGGCAAGCTGGACTTGTTGATCTTTCCCATCCTATGTCCTCACAGGAGAGCTGCCCTCTGGAGAGTTTATTCCTCTTTCAAAGGACAAGTTGTGATTGCTGAGCTGATTTCAGCCCGTATGGTTTCAGTCCTGAGCGTATTGGCACAGCTAACAAGAACACCCCCAGCAGTAAGGCAGCCCCGTTGCTACCCTTTCTCTGCCTGCATGCAAAGCATGCACATGCACATTAGTCACACTGCTCCCCTGTCACCCAGACACATCGCTTGAAATTCGGGACACTGGGGAAGGGATTCAAAACATTCAGCTCCCTCGTGGGCTCCTCTGCCTGAGGAACAGCTCCTCCTGCATTCCCCACCCCACACACCCCCGAGCCTTCTTTTTGAGGATGGAGAGGGGTGGAAAACAGAGCAAGTGGAATGATATCGTGCCTCTCATCCCACAGTCCAGTGAGTCAAGCAAGCTCCCAGGAGGCAGGAAACCCACCTCCAGCTCCCTCCTCTGCCTCAGAGCCTGGACTACCTTAGATGATCCCATCCCAGAGCACCCAGGAACACGCTGGGTATTCAAGGACTCAAATTTGGAAGGAACCACCCAAATCAGTCCCCCTGCTTTAGGGCAGGGCAGCTGAACAAGGAACAAGCTGAACAAGTCATGGAAGGATCTGCAGAGCTCTGGTCCTTCTATCTCACCTTGTCAAACACATTTTCTCAACTCCAAACTTAATTCTGCCACCCGTTTATTAATTATTGACTTCCTAATCAAGCACCAGCAAACAAGGCATTAAATAAACTGAGCAGCAGTACCAAGGCATTTGATAAACTAGAAATAACACATCAAAGGCTACAGTCTCATGGTAATACAAGCTCTAGTTAAAGGCCTCCCCTTGCATACACGCCTTGATCTGTTAAGGTTATTAAAATGGCAAGCACAGCTGTATTTTTATTAAAATAATTAGCTCCTTCACTCTGTTTTGAGTGATGTTCCTCATTTCAGATTCAATTTGAGCTCCATCCTATCCAAAGCGGCATATGATTGCAAATTACCTTTATCACAAATGAAAGTTACAGTGGTATTTAAAAACTAATTATTAACTCAATATTGTAATAGCCTGAGCCTGTAAGGGGCAGAGTTCTAGAAGGCATCAAGGTGGCATGCAGCATCTCCACAGAGCTGAGCCACAACCCTGCACCCCGGGGCAGAAGTGGCCCCAAAAACGCCCATTTGACACTTCCTGTGGACAGCAGGCACCCTCCATCCGGCACAGGTTTGTGAACTTCCCCGCAGCAGGGTTAGTTTAAGTAATAATAATATTTATAGTCGAAAGAACACTGTTTAGATACACCTCCCACACTATGAGATTAACTATTTTCAGAAGGAAGAGGTCTGTTATTCACTTTCTCTGCTGTGCAAAGATCAGAGCAGGGAGTCAAACCCCCATTTTTATGATTTTACTGGGGCTGGAGAAGGAAATGGTTGATCATGTAGTTTTAAGCACCTTTCACACAGGAATCAGCAGCAATACCAAAATTCCAAGGTAACTCTGTAGGTGTGCTCTGGGCAAGCTGCCTCCCACCCTACAGGGACTGAGCTTTGTGCTGGGAGGAGGAAAAGGACCATTTCACAAGTCCTACTGGCCCCACTTTCTGAGTCTGGGATAAGTCATTAACTATTTTGTGATAATAAAGATGACCAAGAAGGCTGCTGAAATTAGGGGGGTTTACCACAGCAGCAAAATGGAGGGGTATTTAAGATGTAATCACAGATGTTCTTTGCTGCTCTTCCCCTTGAGGGAGTTTCTTCCTGGCTTGAAGGCCACAGACCCTCCCTCATTTCTTGCAGGGATATGTGGCCATCACTCTCATATCTGTAATAAAACCCTGAACCCAGGGCATTAAACAAAAAACAGAACCCAACTCTTCACCTTGAGCACAGCAAGTAATCAGTGCTGTTGGAGCACTTCCCACAATTGGCAAATGTGACTCTGGGTCCAGAATTAAGTCATGTCTTGCCCTGGATGACACATTGAGAGAGCTAAGGTGATTACAGGAATTGTTAAAACAGAAAAAGTGACAGGTAATGGCATCAACATGAAGGCAAAAATTTCCTGCAGACAGGGGTTAACTAAAGAAAGGAAAATGGGTTTTGCAATAAATGTAAGCAATGAGACAAAGGCACAGGAGAAGCTTACATGGGCTTCCAGAATTTATTGAGACGCTCTTTATATATACATACTCATCTAAATTCACCTCAAAAGTGCTCCGTACTGTAAGCAGCCTGCCAAGAATTAATAAAAAGAATATTTATATATTTCTGTTTACTCTTTTCTGCCAGTATTTCACATAAACAGGCCAGCAGAAAGTGGGGGGAACATAAAACACACATGCACAAATAAAATGCTTGAATACTGTGCAATCCTTTAAGGTTTTTGGCTTCGAGATCTTTTGTAGCTGCCAAAAAAAAAAGGCAGAATGTTTTCACTCAAGCAATCAACCAGCACTTACATCTTATTTAAACTGCAGTGATGGACTGCCAGTAATGCTCTGTGCTAGCACCAAAGGAGAGAAGGCACACATAGATCTAAAACCCCCCTGGTTAGAGTTTTATCTCCTAATTTCTCACCAGCAGATGTTACATTGCTCCTTCACATGCTAACTGTACTCAACTTTTCCAGCTTCCTGCACCCATGAAAACATGCAACTGCTTCCCTGTTAGTTACCCCAAGTGAGCTTGCCCCGGAACTGATTTATCCCAGCCCTTTTTATGCCATCTCCCTGCAGACAGGCTGCACCCAGAGCTCCTATTTTTCTTTGCAAAACAGCCTCTCAGTTTGTCAGCAGGCTCCACACATGCATCACATGCAATGGACTGGACCTGTCACAGAAGGGAAAATGCTGAAAGGATCAGTTTTCCTCCTAGAATGCAGCCCTGTCACAGAGAGCTATCACTGTGATTATCCCAGAGGCTTGGGACCACAATACACATGTTCTCCCCTGTATTTTACCACTTGGATCTTCTTGTGGTTATTCTTTCTGTATCTCAACAAATGTAAATCCTCAGGAAGGAAAAATACTTAAGAGACTCATCCCTCCTGAGTTCATGAATGTTTCAAAAATAAAAGACAACACTGGTGAACAACTTCATCAGAAGAAAAAACACACTTTTCTTTTGAAGGTTGCTGCACAGAACATGCTACCAGAAGTACGTTTAGATAGGCAGGAAACATCCCTTCTGTGATGTGAGACTTCAAACCAGAGAAATAGATTCTGTTTTTTCTGAAGTCCTGCTTTGTGTGTGTGTCTTTTCCCGCTCCTCCCCACGAAGCTGCTGCAGTTCAGAGCTGTCAGCTTTGCTTCATTCACGGGACCTGGCCCAGCTTTAGAGAATGGGGCTCTTTCTGATAATGCTAGATACTTTTTTAGATGTTTAAGAGCTGCATCAGGAACACAGTGGTCTGAAAGCTTGCCAAAAATACGACTGACTTTATAAGCCCTATTAGTGGTCAGCCTCACCAGCAGAGTTTTGCAGCATTGCCAAGCTGCTCTGCCTGCATTGGCTGTGCCATGCTGGCTGCAGCTGATGCAGCCTGAGAAGTGAGTCCCCACCCCAGCTCTCCCCGAGCTTGTCACCACCTTCCTGTCCAAACTCACCCCACCTCACATCTGACAGAGCAGCTTCACATGCCACCAACCCTCTCGACCAGCTGTGTGCAGAGAAGCCAGGCTGGAAAACACCACCCACCATCAGAAAGGGTTCAGCTAACTGGAATCACATGGCCAGGAGTGGGACAAGGACAGCTGCGAGGCATCTGGAGTAACCTGGGGGACCACGAAGGAGATCAGCAGGCCCCATTTTTTGGGGAGACCTGAAAGGAGAGGTTCTTCCCTTGGAGGTTTCCAGCAGCTCCATCCAACAGAACAAGCCTTCAAGCACTGCAAAGGCCCCTGCTCTGCTGTTTCCAAAAATACACAGCCAAAAAGCTTCACACAGAGACAAAACCTCCTGTTATCTCCAGGCAATTTCGGACACCAGGAAGCTTACATAAGTTTCTATTAATAGCTGTAACAGATCATCCAAAAGGAATGAAAGGCAGCTCACACTAAAGTTGGTGCATGGGTCAGTCTGTAGACAAAACACGTTGCCTGCTTTGTGGTAACAGTTCTAGCATAAACACAAGACACTTGAAGAACAAACCTTAACTAACTGCACATTGGGGTGGGATTCTTTCCTCTCTCCCCTCCAAACGTGTAGAGCTTCTCCACAAACTTCCTGTTTCCCAAGGAATATATTTTGGGGGGCAGGAGGAGAAGAGAGGAGAGGCTGCACATCACCCCACCAGCACACACACCCTGGGGCACACAGAGCAGTCCCCACACCTGTATTTCAGCTGTGGGATGGGCCAGAGTGACTGAAGCTGCCCACAGGCCCCAGGGATGTGTGTCTAGCACTGAGTGATCCCTTCCATCCCTTCTCCCAGTACAGACACTCCTACAGAATTGGCTCTCGAGTCTTCATTGTGACACTGCTTGGATGAGAAAACACACAAAGCAGACAGATGATTCACAGGGAAACCTCCCTGACAATAACAAATACCCAATGGACATTGCGTGGACTGGCCATCTAGCCCGACTATTAGATCCTTAAAAAATATTTTATTTTTTTTTAAAAAAAACAAAAAACAAAAAACATAAAATCCCCATGCTAGAGAGCTGAGATGCAGGCAGCCCTCAAAAGCACCTTCAGAATCATCTCTCACAAGACTTGCTATGTTTAAACCAGCACTTGAACCCATCCTTCTTTTCCTCACCACTGCTGGATTTTCATTCTGTTTCAGTTTTTCAGCCTCTTGCCACTGTGGCTCCCCAGAAGAGAGACCAAGTCCTGCCATGGTTGGAAAAAGCCAAGGATATTATATGGAGCAGCTCTTCCCTCAAAAGATCCCCACGGGACCTCAGCTGGCAGTGAGGTGTAACCTGTTTCCATAGCACTTCATCTCATGGTAGGACAGCAACAGGAGGTACCCCTGGACTGATGTCCCCTCAGGGCACCTCATCCTACCAACCAACTCACTCAATCTTGCATCTCCAGGATCAGCAGCCTCCCTTCCTACAGAGCAGCTCAGTTTTGAGAGGACCACCTCACCCCAGCAGGGAGAGCAACCAGACATGGAGCCTCCCACCTCTTCACCACCAGAACAAGGACAACACCATCCTGGCAGGCAGGAGAAAAGAAGTGATGCATGTGATTTAAGGAGGTGAAACCACAGCAGTACTGAGCCCTGTGGTACCAGGAATCCCACCCATTTGTGGTTCTGGTGCTAGTGATGGTACAACACGTACCAGCACATCCAACTGCATCAAAGATGTACCCAGAAACCAAACCTCTGTGAGCTGTGAACTGCTGTCCTCATCTCAAGATGATTCACTCAGATGCTAACGCTTGAAATGTCACTATTGCTAACTCACAGCTCAGCTGGGAAGGGTTGGATTAGCAAAGTCTGCATGATGAGCATGAGTCACAGCTCATTTTGGCACCACCAGTGAATAGGCCACACACCCACCACCATCTCTCCACTGCCTTCAAGAACCTGAGCTCCAAGGCAGGTCATCTGAGCCCATCCAAAAAAAGGGCCTAAGAAGGGCCTAGGCTTCCAAGCAAAGCCAAAGCAGAGGAGCCAAGCAGAGCTCATGGGTGTATCCCAAGCCCACAGAAGGAGAGCTCAAAAGGCCTGGGGACATTTGACCAAGATAGTTATTACACAAGAAACAGATGATTTCCCATCTGTAGCCTCCTTCAGGGAGCTTTAAGGCTCACAAAGCCCACATTTCTGCTCCCCTCCAAGTCAGGTACCTGCTACAGCCCTGAGTCCCTGCTGAGCTGACTTCCAACTGGGCCATTCCCAGTACAGATACCAAAGTGCATGCCCAGCTCCAGCCTTCCTTGACCCAAATTTGCACCTTACATCAGAAAGGAATGGACAGGCTCAATACCCACAGTGCTGGATGGAAGCTGACTTTGCTAAGCTGACAGGATGCCAAGCATGCGTGGTTGTGCTGGGGAGCAGGCAACACAGTGCCTGCTGCTTCTTGAAGAGCATGGGTGAAAAAGCAGAGTGGAATCTCCAACAAAGACAATAGAAACTGAGATTTTGTGGCAATGAAAGAGGAAATCATTGCTGTAGGCCGGAGAGCAAAAATTCATAGCAGGCCATGGATGTAGGGTAGAGCACAGTGCATGGCTTGGAGAATGAGGACAGAAGAAAATAATTTATATTAACCCAAGGGTATGTCAGAGAGGGGAGTGCATGGACAGGAACAGTCCTTCTCTCTTTTTCCATTCTAAGACTGCTGCAGCAACAACATAACTTTGCTTAACACCACAGCCATATTAACCAAAGGGACTTGGAAAGCTTAGGAGCAACACAGACTGACACTCCCACATTTTGAAAGAGTCCTGCCATGACCATAAGAGACTGCCAGTAATTTGATATGGTATCACTAGGCACATCAAGGATGTCAGAGCACAGATATAAGTACATTTATTTGTTTCCTATCCTGACTTTGGAACTGAGTTACAAAGGTGGAGAGATAGTTCTACAGCATCCTTACCATCTCTTCATTTGGAAAACATCACAGCACTGTTGTTGGAAGTGCAGTGCTCATGAAGGAGTTGTATTTAAAGTGAGTATTTTCACAAGCCCAGGGGCAAATCAGTTTCACATCATCCCTGGTCCTTCCTTACAATTTGATTTGGTTGCCTTTTATTCCAAATCCAGCTTCCCAGCTAGAAGGGCTAGTCTACTCCTCCTGCCTTGCAGTGGTGTACAGCATTCCTGGAGTGCTACACCACGGTGGGACTGAGCCTGCAGGTCCATGGAGACCTGGATCAGTGTCAGCCAGGCTTGTGGCACACCAGCCCTCCTCCTTTCTCCTTCACCAGGGCAGGAGTTACCCATTTCTGTGGCAAGCTGGCTTGGCAGCAGCACCAGCAAACTGCTCCCTGAAGCAGCCCGTTCTGCAACTACAGGAGCAACAGGGTGGGTGTTAAGCTAGAAGGCAGCTGGTCAGCACCTCAGCTGTGGTTCCAGGAGGTGGCACTGGAATGGAGCCAACAGGTCTCTGAGGTCTCCCTATATATCACACTAAAAAGTACTTCCTAAGGAGAAATACATCTTGCTTAATAACTAAATAAAGCATCCACTCAGAAATAGATTCCCCCAAAGCATGATGTCCAGTATTGCCCTTTGCTTTCTGATATGCTGGGAAGAGAGAAAATGGACCAAGAACATTTCAAACTTGTTTCCTGCATAAAGTCATGTCAGCAGTGTTGATATCTGTTGCAGATGTGCAAGTTATGTTTGGATACAGATTCCAGTGCCTCACAGCTCTCAGCCGTACACACATTGACAAAGCCAGAGTCAAAATAGCTCATTTCAGTTTCCCACAGCACCAATGCCATTCACCCTAGCACAGATGATCAGCACTTCCCCAATTCCCAAGCATCAGCAGTACTCTCACAGAGCTGAACAACCCTTGTGGCAAAAACTCTGCAAGAGAGGATTTCCCTAAATCCTACATGAATTTTGGGGGCTGCTCAGTCTCTTTGTGTACCTGTCCTCAGTTTTTTCTCTCTAGGGCAGCAGAGACCACCAATGTGCTAGAACCTTGCTGTTATCCCTCTCTCTGAAGGGCTGACTTGTTGACGCTCTGCAGAGCATCACCATGAGCAGCCCTTGAGCAGGTGCAGACCAGTGTCTCTTGTTCAGAAGGTACAGCCATCCCCCTACATCTCCAAAGGAAAGGCACACAATAAGGAGCTGCTATGCACTGGTAGGGGGTGGGGAAAGGCAGGAGGACATTTATTCCACGTTGTTAAGTCCTGTAAAGGCAATTGGTTAAGTTTATCAGCAATGGATGGATTTGGGGTAAGGATCATCAGGACCAGGAGGATTTACAGAGTCCCTTATTTCCAGTGTCCTTCCCCTTTTCATGGTGCCCATTTTTTCCCCTCCCACAAGGAAATTAAAATTGTTGCTGTAGTATTGCTGCCCTCCTTCACACACAGGGCATCAAATCCCCAGAGAGTCCCTTAAAGCCCAGTGCTTTCCCAGTGCTGTATCCTATTAGTGCACTGACCCTTTGTGCATCCAGCAGAGCTGCTGACCAGGAATGCCTTTGGAATCTGAAAGCTGAGGCACAAAGGCAGCCCTTAGGTTTGAAAAGGGCACAGTGGAGGGGTTTTCCCTCCTTGGAGTGAGCTCTTGCTGGCACAGGAGTTACGGCAGAGCAGGCGAGGAGAGGGTTTGGGCCCTTCAGCAGACACAAACCTCTTATTAAAGAGGAAACAAACTGGAGTCTATACCAAGGATTTCCCAAAGAAAAGCCTAAGCAGCCTCAGACATAGCCAACTTCCCAAGCCCAGGCCACCACGGGGGAAAACTCTAGGGAAAGAAATCTGGGTTTGAATCTGGATCAGAAGGACAGAAGGGCATCCCATTCAGAACACACTAAAGGGAGCACTTGAAAAACAAAGCATCTTTCAGGTATTAGAGCTACAAAAGCTTTTTTTAAACATTCCTTGAACTTAAAAGATGGGAACAGAGTGCCTAGCTGATCTATCAAGCTAATTTTAAATAAGTTAGTGTGAGTTGGTTTAGAAAGCAGCTTCTTTCACATCTCCAGAAGTTTTGAACAAGAGTGGGAGATATCCACATGCAGAGAGCAAAGAGATGTCCCAGATTAGCTGGGATAAACCTCAAAATATAGTCAGTGACTGTTCTGCTGAGGACAGTCAACCTCCAGGAGGAAAAGGCCAAGATAAAGTGGTACCCCAGAGTAATGACTTGGCTCTTACACCCCATCTCAAGCCAAAAGCCCCAAGGTGACTTATTTCCAATGTCACAGTGGAAGACTGATAAGACAGAGACACCAAGTGTAGTCCCACATCCCAAATGCTTGATTTGTTTTCCCTTCACCCACCCCACCACTGAACTCTTCATGCAAGATTTTGTTTTCTCAGTAAGAAGTTGGGGATAGATCACCATCCTGTCACAAATAAGGGATCACATGAACACAACTGTGTTTAGCATTTCACTTAAAAGGTTTTGTATCTTATAGTTTTGCCCCAATTATGTTTCTCCTTCAATCCCCACCAACCATACTTTTAATTTCTCTTATCCTTCAGTTCAGGTACTCAAGATAGGAAATAAAGACTTAAAGATTGGTTGACTACACAATCAACTTTGGTAACAGTGTCTCATCATCAAAATAAAAATTCAACATGAGTGTTTGTGGGTATTTGCAGCTGTTATTTGCTCCTGTAGGCACAGAGAAAGTTAAACAAAAATACATAGTGTGGCCCTTATGTTATCTAAAATATGTACTTCTACCTGGAAAGTTAACTGCTTTAAGTGGAGACAGGAAAGATAGGGACAAAATACAAATACTGAAGGTAATATAGTGAAAATAACTGATGTTTTCCCTCCCTTACAAATATTTCTAGCTCCAAAAAGGGTAAATTTGGAAACAGATAGAGTTGGATGTGCCACTGCTCTCCCAAGCTTAATATCTGCACGGATCACCACAGAAATCTTCCCTTACTGCTTGCTGGTTTCTCTGAGCAGCAAGACCTTCTGCCCTGACAAGAAAGGCCTGTCTTTTCTACAAGTCTCGTGGAAACCTCTTACAAAGAAGGGCTCTGCTCCCTCAGCTGTTCTGGAGTGTTTGTGCCCTCCAAAAATAGGGTTTGGACAGCAAGAGGAAGCAATGCTTTCTCAGTCTGCCTTTCATCTTGATTTTTCCTGCCTGCATCACTCAGCCAAGCCCATGCAGCACACAACATTTGTATCATCAATAAAATAGCCTGCTAACACCCTTGGAGGCAGGAAAACAAACCTGGAGCTTTGATTTCAAGGTTCAGCTGGAACAGGCCACCAACACTGGCTGCACAAAGCATGAGCAGGGGGCTCCCACCTGGTTCCCTTTGTCAGCCCAGCACCACAGGGCATCACACAGCTCCTCTGCTCCTGATGCACAGCTCCAGTTCAGCAAAATCAGCACCACTGCCAGAGCTGGCTGCACTTACAAGCCCCAGTGCTGGTCCAGCCCTCTCTTCCAGCTTCTCCACCACTTCAGCAAACAATCCAACTTCACAGCCACACTGAGGGACCTGAAGGGCTGTGACCACATTCAAGCTGGAGCTTAAAGTTAAGATGTGCAGCTATCAAAATCAAGGTGTTTTGCTTGGGGCTGATATGAGTAGAATATAGTTCTCAGGAGTCATTTTCCCTCCATTTGGTCTTCTTTCTAGGCACTTTAGTTGATGACCTGAGGAATGCAGAGAGCAAACCCACCTCAAACCCATCTGCTCCTGCACCCTCTTATCTAGCAACTCTTCTACAGCAGCTCAGTATTTCCTTCATTTCTAGAAAAGATGTGTGCATTTTTGTTATCTCAAGGCAAGGAACACACCTGTGTCACCCTGATCTGACCATACAAAGCAGAGTGGTAAACTGAGGCCCTCAGCAACACCCACTTTGGCTCAGAGCTCCCATCTGACTGCAGTTGCTGCACCAGAACACAGAATTCATTTCCATTTCAGTGCAGCCAGGCAGCCCTGACCTCAGTGCCAAACCAGAGAGCTTTGTTGTCCCTGTGCCACAGGACAGGCCATGTGCACCAGCTCCCTTGGGGTTAAAAAACACACCCTGTGTGTCTTGATTAACAGCAAAGAGCCTGTCTCAGAGCAGCTTCCCTTTTCCAGGTTATAGAAAAATTAAGGAGGAGGGAAGCACAGGCAGAAGGCCCAGAAAGGCTGCCAGAGGAGCATCTTGGTGATCAGATCAGTGCAGCTGAAAAGGATGAGGCAGGTCCCATCCCTCTGTGTCAGCACTGCAATCACAGCACTGCCCTGTCCCCACTCCCTGAGAGGCCTCAGCTTTGCCCCTCTCCTTGGCAGGGATTCCCTCCTCCAGCTCACACCAGTGAGGCTCCTCAGGTGCTCCAGCTGCACCCAGTCACCCTCCTGGTGCACACATCTTGTGACTCCTTCCCAGGCAGGAGCCAAGAATAGCTCCCTCATCTTATTTACACAACAATCATGAGCACTGTAATAAACAAATAAGCTCTGATGAAGCTGCTTTATAAAATTACTTCAGATTTAAATATTTTGTCTTCCACCAAGCAGGATAAGCAGAAGGGCTAGCACTATCTTTAAAGCAACAAACAAGAAAATCATAACTGCTCAATTGTTTCTTTCTAATGTGTGTGAATATTGATGATAATCTGGAGCATGCAAAGAGAATTTTTCAGCTTTTTTTCCCCCCTTCAGTTCTTACTAAAAAGTCTCAATCAAACATATTTAATTCTTTCCCTAGTTGACACAACACATGCTTAAAGTTCCACTGACCTTAATAAAACATAGGCAAGAACTTGTTTTATCTTGCAATTGAAGTGTTACACTCAAATCAGAGTGCATAACCAAAAGCAAAATTAAAGTGCAAAGGTGGTAAACTGCAACAGATGTGTGATCCTGAGAGTGAAGGAATTCAGTCCTGGAGGATTTGTTCTCTGCTTTGTCCAGTAAATCAGATCAATGAGTTAAATAAAGGTCTGCAAGGGAGATGGTTATGCTTTCACTGTATGCTGGAGAGCTTCAATTCACTTCTTTTGTTTGATGCCACTTCTATCCAGCTCACATTTCAAGAAATTGTTGTTTTTAAGAGCAAGATTCTGGAAGTGAGGGAAAGATCTGAGCCACGAGTTTGTCCTCACAGACACCTTGAGCCCAGGTGACTGGCCATGCATGGCAAAGGTGACTGGCCTTACCCTGTCAGGTAAATCTCTTCTGGTGTTGGTGTGCCTGGGACCAGGGCTGTGGTGAGCAAGCTGCTGTAGGAGACAGGGACATTCCTGCAGCTGGACACACTCCACTCTGCACAGACACAGCAGAAATACCACACCAGCTTGGAAAGAATATCAATATCACCTGAGAATATCACCTGAGTTTCTCCCCAAAGGTGAACAATCATTAAAGCCATACAACATCTGAAAGCAGCAGATGGATTTGGGGGAAGATCCTTGTTTTATTTGTTGTTGGCATCATGAATGTCCTGATAAGTCCTAATTTGAGAGAACCCAACCTGCTTCCCCCTCCATGATGTACTCTAAAAATGGAAGTGGACTGGCAGGAGTTTGTGGAGACTGTGTTTACAGCAGCTCTGAGCTTCATCCAGGGAGCAGACACAGAGGACTGCTTTTGGTGGAGCTGGCATGGACATCTGTCACAAGGAGCAGGTCCCACCAGAGGAATCAGGTTTGCAAATCACAGAACCATTCATTTCCGCTTCAAGTGTTTCCTCAAACCTAAAAGACTCCAAAACTGAGCATTGCATTTGCACATTTCTGTGCCAGCACAACATAACATATGCTTGACACATCTAGAAACATTATGGTGCTGCTTCCATTTCCTGCCAACCACCACAGCTCTTTCTTTCCCTTCCCCATTTCAGGTTTCAGGAATTGTTTTGCTGAAGGAGGAGGAGGAATAGAAGAGCACTCCAGTACCTGGGCAAAGAAAGTGTTTAGAGGAAAGAGGCAGAGCACGTGCTCCCAGGATCAGCTGGAAGCAGAAAATACCACAGAGCGTGACACAAACTGAGAAAAGATTTTGTACCCGCTTTTCATTTGTTCCCACAACAGATGGGTGCTGGCCTGACTCAAATCCTCCCTGAAGTAGCAGTCATTGCATATGCTCCCAGAGCTGTGTCAGCCCAGCTGAAGGAAACACCAAACACGAGCTGAAGGACCAGCACAGCAGGCATGACCAGGATGGCTGCAGAGCCTCAGAGCCCCAAAGGGTCCTCTCCAGTTCTTCCAAGGCTCCCAGTGCTTCTGGTTATCCCTGACATGAGCAGCACTGGGTTTGAGGTGCAGAACAGTGTTGATAAACTTGATATGCCATTTTAGGAAGACCACAAATGGAGGATCCACCCTTCCAACAGGTTCACATTTGGGAAAGAGTCAAACATCTGAAAGATTTGATCCTTATCTAAACAATTCAAACCCTCTGAGCACCACCCAAGTCTGCACAAATGGACTGAACTCCTGAGAGAAAGCCCTTTCTCATGGAAGTTTGAGGATTTGCAACCCTGGCTTGGCAAGAAGTTAACATGAAAGCAGACTCCCTTGTGGTATTTTGGTATTTCTGATTCCAAACACAGCCAAAAAAGCAGAGCAAGAACATGGATTTTGATACATTATCTGAATTTTTAGACATATAAATTAATTTTTTTTCCTCATGACAAACCCTCACATATTTTTGAGCGCAAACCCCATGTGATGGCTCAGCTTTACTATGCACTTTAAAGCCTGAGTTCTGGGCATTGTTTGTCTCAAAAATAAGGGCATCACCCAGCAAAGACACTCTTTTCTTCCCTTTTTACAATAAGCCAGCCCGGTACAATGACAGACCACTGCTCAATAGAAGGTGGCAGTAAGACTTTTACGTTCCTCCAACAAGAAGTCCTCTGACTGCCACACTATTGGCAAGGTAAATCTAGCAAGGGGTACTCAAAGCTCCAAGAGGGACTGTCCTCTATAAATCTCCTAATAAGAAAGTCAAAACACATGATATTTTCCCCCAAAATATAAAAAGGTTCAAGCAAAATCAGAGATTAACACCCTCCTCTTGACTGGCTATATGGGAAAAACCACATTTCAGAAAACAATGTGTGTGTATTTATATCCAGCAGCTACAGGAACAGAAAAATGGTATTTTACCCAGAGTCTGATCCCCAAAGAGGCCCACAGTGGCAAAAATAGGATAATTGTAAAATAATAGCTCGTGGTGTTCTCACACTTTTTTCCATGCTGCTAAAAGCAATTCACTCAATCAGCAGTTGGCTATCACCAAAATTCCCTCCTTCATCTCTGTATTCCACTTAGGGAGTAGCAAATATAGGGCACTCAGCTCATAACTTCGGGGTTTTTCAAGCAAGAAACTTCTTATAAAAATGAAATAAGTCTCTGCTTTAATGGCCATCAACTGAGCACAATAGCTATGCTGGGAACAAGAGATCTTGAAAAAAATCCCTTCATGACTATAGGGCTGATTCTCTCCTATTGAATGATCGTGGCACGATTCCAGATGCAGAAAAGCCAGCTCCGCTAGGAGGGTTTGTTCTTGATTTTAGCTAATCCTCCCAGACTGCAGAGGGTTCTGTAATAAACCCATCAGCAAGGGGGCTCCCAGAGGGCAACACCCCACTCCTCAAAGCTTGGATCCCTCCCCAGTCACGCAAACCAGTCGAATCCCACAGAAAGAAATCCATTTGTGCACCCACTGCTGATTTCCAGAGAACCTTTACCACGGATGTTCTGGGAAAGTGGTTGTCTCCCAGCTGCAGTTGCTTTTTTCAGCTGGTCCTCATAATCAGTTGGCTTCCCTGCACCCCTGTTGGTCACAGGCAATATTCCTGCAGCACAGTCTATAAGAATGCCTTAACCTGGCATGGCTCTGGACATTTTTCTACTTTTTCCACAGCCTCTTCGACTAAAGGTCACTCTTCCCAAAATATACCAGGGTGACCCAGCCTCAGAATAATTCAGGACTCAACCATCTCATTAAAAACAAACAAGACTAGTTAAAAATAGAAAGAAAAACCAATTATGTCTTGAAATTTATAAACACATCCAGCAGACACATCTGCTAAATCAAGACTTGAGAGATTTGGTTGGGGTCTATACAGCAAAAAATCTTCCTGCATTTACAAGTCTTGTATAGCAGTCATCATATCTGTGCCTCCCTCTTCAGGCACCCCAGTTTGTCCTTTCTGAAGCTTGATTCCATCTCATTGAAATAACTAATTCTACTGTATCCTCTTGCAATTCCCATAGCCAAGATATTCCTCTCCTCCCCTCAAAACATTCTGTACCATTATTATGCACAGTCAGCATGTTGTGCTGTCTCAAAGTCAGCTGAGGCCTTGGAACATTAAGAAAAGGTGCAAGATAATGTTATATATTATTATCACCTTAATTTTGTGTCCATCCAGCAACAGCTCATCAATGCAGCATGAATTTAAAACTGGATTCTACCAACTCTTTGCTCCAGGCTACCCCTTTGCCTTCCAGAGATGTCAGGAAATTAACTGGAGCCTGGGGAAAGGGGGGACAGGGGAGGAATCTCTGACCACACAGCAAATATTAACACACAACAAGGGGCTCCTGTTTTGGTGGGTCCCAAATGTTGCATCCCTTAATGTACTCCCTCATCCTTCAGAAGCCCCAACAGCTGAAACCTGTCTGAAACAAGGGATGAAGGGAGCCAAGCCATTCTTCCACCAACAGCTCCAAACACTGCCAGCACAACACACCAGAGCTGTCAGCATTCTGCCTCTCCTGCACTATTTCCCCCATGACAGCCCAGCAAAACAGGACTGGTTCTGAAAAGCCACTGGAAAAGATCATGCTAAGGGAGCAAAAGCCAGCCAACAATCGCAGAGTTACCACCTGACCAAGCTGACAGGCATTTCATTTGAGCTAGCTAAGTTTACCCATAATTTGCAAACATTCTCAATTCATAAATCAGTAACAATTCAGAAGTGATTATTGCTGCATTACATCATTTTCTAAGAACAGCATCAATGCAGCTGCTTGCTACATCTGGGAGTATTTTATGGATCCCATCCACAAGGCAAGGGAAAACATTTTCTGCCAGGACCCACCAATTATTAACATGCTCAGAGAGTAAAGGTAGGCTGAAATGAGGACTGCTTCACCCTTCACCTCTTATGAGCTACACTTCTCTCTTCTTACAGCTCCAAGTGAAAGAAGCCTGGCACACTCTTTGAAACAGTTCATTTGAATTTCCATCCCCAAATCCATCCTTTCCAACTTGGCACAGGGGGAAGGTTCTCTGTAGAGGTGCAGTACGAGTTGCTGCAGATCAGGACTCAGGTGCTTGGCAGGTATCTGCATCCAGAGCTCAGGTAACACCTGGCTGTACAGCCCTGCCTGGAGATAGAATGATTCCTCATCTATCATAAGCTCAAGGGAAGCAGAAAGGCAGATACCCAAACAAACAAACAGCAGATTTAGAGAAGCCATTGGGTCTTGAAATGTAGGAAACACTAAAGCAACAAAGCCTCATGGTGTGCTGAGGAGACAAGCAGCTAACATAGCTTGCACTACCTCCCTCTTGGATAATGTGGCTTTCCTACCAATTCTTTTAAAAGTCTTTGCTGAGTGAAACATGCCAGGTGGTTCTCAGGATTTTGCTTTAAACAGTCATGTGATGTGGGTGTCTCTGAGGTTTAGATATGTAATCCCCCTTGGCAAATTCTCTTTCAGAGGTTCTAATACTTCTGGAGACATTATCAAAACTGTGCATATACTTCTGATGATGTACAAAGCTGGCATTAACAACTGCAAGCCCGTAGCCAAGAGAAGAATGGAAACTCCCTAAACCAAAGATGCCTTAAAATTAATATTTCCTTTCAATCACATAAGACCTGGTGCATCTCAGGTTGCCCTTTTGCCACCTGGTCCTTCTGCTTTATCCCCTCACAGTGGACTAACACACATGGGCCACTGTTTGACTCTTGTAGCCTTGCCCATGTATTTCAGCTGCCATTGACATCATGTAAGAGACTGGCTGGAAGAGACACTCCAAGGAGAGTGGAGTCAGAACATCCCTCTTCTCCACAGCCAAGTGCACCATGCTGCCAGCACATCTGCTCCCCACCAAGCAGCCAGGTTCTTTTGGGCCTGCATCTACATTAGATGGTGGCACAGAGCACCAGCAGCATGGAACAGTGAGAACTACACAGCTGAAACCTGCAATTCAGGGGCCAGCCAGCACCAGGGCAACTAACCCCCCAAAACCAGGCAGCAGACACATAGTCAAGGACATGAGACCCTCCTGTTGCACTGAACTGGAGCAAGTAGGCACCAAAACACCACCATAATGAGAAGTGGTGGTGATGCTATGAGGTCCTTCCTCCAATTTCAGCTGTGCCTTTACTGAGGCAAAGCTTCCAACAAGAAGATACAGCCACACTGCAACTTCAGACCATCCAACGCCAGCCCTGGGGGGAGCCTGAGCCTGACAGAGAAAGAACAGGCAAGACCTGCCACCCAGAGCTCAACCTTCAGTGAAGGGCCTGGAAAGGGGGAGAGGAGTGTGTGGTGCTGGGGATCAGCTGAAAGGCTCTGCATGAGGGGTGACAATGGAGCAGCTGTCCCACAGTGTGGGATGACACCCAGGCTGGGCTGCGTTGTGCCTGTTCCCTTCTGGCAGCCAGAAGGGCTGCTCTAGAACACCCACACTTTGCTTTTATTACTGTTCCTGTCATTTATTTGCCACCGGGGTGGGGAAGGCTGTGTGGTCAGGTGCAGCTTTCCATGAGGAGCACATCCCTGGTGGGCACTCAGCCTCTGGCTGCACAGGGAGCTTTTACACCCTGTGGTGAGGAGGAGCTGCTGTCTGGGTCCCTGTTCTTCACTCAGGTCTCCACCCAAGCACAGGACTGTTCAGGGGTAGCAGATACCCCAGAGTGCTCAAGAGCCACAACCATCCCCAGCCTCACTGAGCACAGCAGGCACAGCCTGAGCCCTGCCTGCTGGTCAGGCAGAGTGAAATCCAGCCTCAGTGGTGGGGAGGGAATCCCAGCAACAATGCTGCTACTGGAATTATTTACTCCATCATGAAATCAGTAAAGACTGCACTTAGGGAAACAAAATAATGAAAATCCTGAAACATGATTGCCTTAAACTCTACTAAAGTTCAAGTCTCAGGCCCTTCTACAAAACTTCACCAGCACATCACAACACAGCCACCAAGAAAAGTAAAAAGAACAGAAGATACCTAAAGAATAAAAATGCTTATTTAGGATCCATCATCACCAGCTTTTCACATCCCTGAAACTGTATACAGAAAGCAAGTGTTCTGCACTGTTACTTACACAGACACTGAAAACAGGTCTGCCCCCTCCCCAAAATAAAAGTATTTCAACAACAAAACTGCTGTAGCCCTCCTGTGAAACCAACACAACCAGTACTGTCCACAAACACAGTTTCAAACAGTTTCCAACACAGTTCAATGTATATAATTACATTTATATAATTACATATGTTACTGGAGCCATTGTGTACATCAAGATCTGGTGCTGGATAATCTGATTGACATCTTGCTGTTCATGGGCACATCAAAATAAGCACTAAGACATGACTCAAATAAGCTTTGGGTTCTAGATATTTAAAGTTTAGATACCAACCTAAATAAAACATCATTATAGCATGAATTTATATCCAGTCTATTGTCTGGATGTCCTTTCATTCATGTCATCACCTGAACAGAAATACAGCTTTCATTTGTTTTGAAGTATATTCCAAAGACACACAGGTCACAGTTCTACCACTGCAGCTTGGACATAACAGTATATAATTTTAAATAGTTTCCTTTTTTTTACTGATGAAAGTACACTTCCTTCTTTTTCTGTCAGTCCTCACACACCAATATCAAATGGCTTATATAAGCATTACAGCTGCTGATTGACTAAGAACTATGCACAGCAAATAGTTTCCTAAAACATCCTGGTTTTTTGACACTCCTCAGTTCCACTCAGTTGTCTGTCAGTCAGACTTACTCTTGGGGATATTTTACCTTTTGATATCCATACAGACCCAAGACAAACAGAGGCTCAGGGCAGGTGGGTTCACTGGGCTCTACTGCAACATGAACAGCTAACAGCATAAGCCTCGACCAGTTGTTGCATACAAAAAAGTAGGTATATCACACTAACAAGTGGCAATTGGGGTCCTCAGTCAGGGAAGCATTGCCAGGTATTCACTTATTCATCAAAAAGCCAATTTTTAAAATCAAAAACGCTTATCAAAAAAACAACAACAAAAGGAACAAAGAGAAACTTTGAGGAATGGTGTTTAATTCTTACAGAACAAGCTGCCCATAACAGCAAACCAGTCAAACCCTGGAAGGTCTCCTGGTGAGGACTGGGAGTACAGCAAAATCACTGCACTTGACACGCCAGGAAAACAAGCAGACAGAGTTACTAAGGCAGCTCCTGCACCCAGCTCTGATGGGCTGTCACAGGGGAGGTCAGGCCATCCTGTAGCCAACAGTGTGCCAATAATTTCAATTAAATTCCGGTGGAAAGACTCAACATCCGGGGGAGGGGGAAGAAAAGGTTTCCTTCAGCTATTGTTTCCTTTCCAAAGATCACTTCTTCAGCTAAAAGGACAGGGAAGAAAGAAAGGGACTGGGTGAATAATGCTCCGTGACTAATAGCCGTGGTCTGACCAGTCTGAAACAGCTTCAAGTACTCCTGACCTTTTGGAGAGCCACAGGTTCGACGCTGACACAAACGCAGAACACAAACTCTCACACCCCCTGCCTTTTATCAAACGGGCCCTGAGATGAATAAGCTGACAAAAACAACACGGAAGGGACGTGCTGAGTAATTCCTGTGATATTGTGCCGTGGGCTGGCTCCGGGTTTGAGGCACACAGCTCCGAAGGCTGTGCTGACTCTGTTTCAGATGACACATTCTCATTAATCACACACAAACACTACGCACTGTTCCACAGCTCAGATGTTCTCCTGAAGCAGCACTCCAGTCCCCAAGCCCTCCCATGTTACACAATTCCTCCAAGAGGACGTCAAGCTCTCACCCAGCCATCCACACATCCCACTCCCTGGTACCTCCTCTGGGACCTGACTCAATGCACGCACTCCCCACGTCCTTTAAAGGTCTGCAGCCCAATCCTGCTTTCAGGGGTGGCACACCACTTAACTGGGAGGGCTTGGTTCATGTCAACCAACAAACTCAGCCAAGGCTGCAGCATCATCAGGTCAAGCTTGGCAAAAAGCAGATAACAGTCATAACATCCAGCTCTTAATATAGTATTTTAGGACTTTTCAGCAGCAGACCTTAAGAAAGTCACCCAGAGGGTGCAATATTCTTCTTCTGTGGCTCTTCCCTCCAGGTCATCACCTGAGCATCTTTCATATTGCTGGACCATAGAGACATATCCCACTGAAGCAACACATTCCAGTCCTGGATAAATGTAGATGTAATAATCCCTATGAATATAATTTTTCAGCCACTGATAGACAAAAATGCATCCTAAAATTATTATTCAAAGGGAAGGAATAACTTCCAGGACCGAGCTTACCTGCACATTTTTCAGCTCACAGGATATATAGCAGTCTTAGTCACTACTCCCAGATTAGTTTTAGCATTTGAGTTTTCATTTGTTTTTATTCCATAATCACTTTTAAGACATTAAACTTTGCCTATTAATATCTACATTAAGTGATCAGAAGTACAAAAAACGCTGTTTTATTTCTGGAGTAGACAAGCACACAATCCTGGAACAAATGCTGAAATTCACTGAAACATTTCTTGAAACAGCAAATGTCAGAAGGCAATATGATCCATTCTAGAGAGAAAAATACCATGCTGATTGCATTTTGAACACACACTGCCAAATTATCAAATAATTGCATGATCACAAAAAAGGTGCACACCATTAACTATAACTAGTTAGCAAAGGTAACTCAATAAAACTTAATGGAAAGGGCTCAAAACTCCCAACTAAATCATTGAGTTAACTGCAAAAATCAACTCACATTTGAATAGATGCCTAAGTATTATTCAGCCAGCACTCAAGCTGAGAACATTATCTACTTTGGGAGAAAAGCAGCTTGGGCTAAAGCAAGAACTGTGATATGACTGCCACCCAAACCTTTGGGGAAAGTCTGGCAGTGCATCCAGAGTTCATGCACAGAACATGCTTACTAAGTCAGAATCCTAAAATCTGCATGCAACAACTGAAACTGAAGGCAAATTCAGATTTCAGACCGTCCCCATCTAGAGGAAAACTTGTTTGTAATTTTGAGGAAAGGATCACAAAACTGTGGAAAGGCACTGTGTGAAATTCACACGGCTACAGAACTGATTATAGAACACAAAAATAGGGCTTTGAGGTACAGCCTGAGCAGTGAATACCATAAACCCAGAGCACTCCAGTCCTGGGGAAAGCTTAAATAACCTCAAATAACACCATGGCAGCACAACAAACGGCAGGGACCCTCTCGATTGCAGACCCGTGGGCAGGAATAAGAAGCCATGGATGAGAACAAAAGAGGGACAATGAAATGGATGTCTCAGGCACTGACAATTCTGAAGACAAGAGGTGACAGGAGAGATTTTGAAGAGAGAAGTAAACAGAGTGGAAGTCACAAACAGGAGAGCTGACAGCCTGAAACTGTTTGGATTTTAAATGAGCTCAGTGGACAGAGAAGGGGAAAGATCATTGAACTGTTACCCATGAATGACAAGGATGGAAGTGGAGCACTGTGAGAAAGAAGACATCCAGCATATTTGGCAGCAATAGCTTAAGGAGGGTCTTGAACAGGGACACAGTGGCAACAGATCCTGCTTAGTCCCTGACATATATCAAAGAAGAAGGAGATGGGGGTAAATGGAAAATTGTCCAGCCTAGGAGGAGAGATGAAGAAAGAAGGAGCAGAAAATTAAGCAAAGAAAAGAGAGGAAAGACCCTTGGGCATGTGCAGAATTGCTGATGAAGTGTTTACTGATGAGTGGTGAAAGAATCTCATCGTGTCAGCTCAGCGAGCTGGGAAAGGCACCTCAAGACTGCAAAGGGGCAGAAGCAGTCCCTGGCACAAAGGCAGCAAAAATGGAAAAGGAACTCAACGCATTAAGCCAGCATTTTCAGGCCAGTATGGGGAAACTGGCTGAGGGGGGATGCTGCACCAGAGTCCTTCAGGGATACAGAACCAATTCCCTTGTTCCTGATCCGCAAGGATATGTTGCTCCTCCCACCCACCCCATAGATCACCTTCTAAATTTAAGATTAAGCCTCCAAATGTTTGGGAAGGATACCAGGGATTTAAGGAATAAGGGGACCTAAGGAAACTCATGCACTGTGGCTAACAAGCCTTTTCAACTCCACAGGAAAGGTCTTGGCAAACATCAGCTAACGAAGCCTGGCAACAGCCAGAAGCATTTGCAGTGCCCCACTGACCCACCATGCAGTGCTTGCTGAAGTAACACTCCTATTTCTCAGATAACATTTGCCAAAAGGTTTCCCCACCCACTGTTTGCCCCCTCAGCCATTCCAAGGATGCCAAACAGCAGGGCTGAGACCACCAGTGTCCATTCTCACCAGAGGTGCTGTACCATGCCTTGCAGAGGGAGAGCCAGGAGGAGTCCTTCAGCTGCCATCGGGCCATGACCCACTGCATGACCACAAACACCCTTTTATGCACTGGGAAATGAAGAGACTCCCCTGACCTGGTGCTGCTGGGCCTGTGCCTCTTCAATGGGGAATGCTGCTGTTACTGAGATTCTGTAATTCTGACCCTTGCTTACCAAGGGCAGGAGGTTTTAAGCAGTCAGTGAGACAGGAAAGGCAGGGAGGGAAGGAAAAAAAGAGCTCTGGTTTCTCTAACAAGAACACCAGAGTGTGAGCTGTTACATCTGAAAACTTGGCTCATGTCAGTCCACTGGGGAGGTCCAAGGGCATCAGCTAACACAAGGCATCTGTAAACACAACCATACTGAAATGCCCAGGCTGAGGCACCTGAACATGCCACACAAGCTGCACTGAGCTGCTGCAGTTAATAAATCCTCTTTCCTGATTGAGTCTCCTGACCTCTCATGGCACCCCATGCTCTCCACTCCATCCCAAGCCAGCAGACCTTGCTGTGAGCAGCCCAGAGGGCTTGCTGGACACCCTGACATGAGGTGCTGTCCTCCTCCCCACCACAGAGGAGCCATGCTAGACTGAGCTGGGGAGAGCAGACACCTTTTCCATATCTAATGGAACCTCTCAGCCTTACATGCATGAGGCACCCTGTAAGAGGAGCACTGGAAAAGGCAAGGTGGTATTGTATTGTATTAATGTCACTTAATGGTAACTGTCAATGATCGTGATGGAATAAATATGGAAAAGGAAATTACTGTAATTGATTGACAGTCTGGAAACTTCCACATATGATCTAATGAGAGAGACCTGTGAGGAGCTGCTGCAGGAGAGGCTATTAATGCAAATCATATGCACCATGCCTGCTCTCTGAATTATGCAATGCCATGTGAATGTCTAATCCGTTTCACCAGGCTTGTCTCCATCCAGAAAGAATATTCCACTGACACACTGATTAGTATATTAGGGGAGTTTCAGAAGTTCAGTGCTAGAGTGGGTGCCATCACAGTGTTATTAATTTAGCTCAGAACAAAACAAACAGGCCTGTAAAGCCATCAGAATCACTACATGGGTCTACAAGGTAAGTTTGTCATGGCTGATGGGAATTTGCAGGAATGCCTTGTGATACATGGTAGGACTTTAGAAACAGATAAGGAGAATATCGATTTTCTAGGAAACTGCTGTTGAGAGCTCAGGAATTGCAGACAAGGCAGAAGGCCTGATACAGCTTCATGATATTTTGCATGGATGGATTTCCAGCAAGAACACTGTGGTAACAGAAACAGGTGAGAAACCTGGGAGAGGTTACTGGTGTATTTGTATTGCAGTAATGCTACAGACACACAAGCAGCATACCAATATGTTGGAAGATTGTGTCTGTCCCAGGGTTTCTGGGTTAATGACACTATTTTCCCCTCTAAAAAATATCCTTAGATCAAATGCCACTTAGGTCAGTGCTGAAAGTTATTCTGATGGAGTCATCTTGGTCCCTGGGGACCACTTGTTGTTTGTGCAAAGCTGTAACACAATTAGCACTACAGTGTCTATTAAAGGGAAGCACAGGTCTGGACCACAGGAGACCTCACACAGTTTCAGATTGAGCTTGGGGATGTGAAGAAAGCTCATATAAAGCCTCCTATGCCTGTGTTGGCTATCTCTCCCTCATTTCCAGCAAAGCAAAAATCATTCAACTTTGACAGGAAATTGAGAGAAGGCAGTGCAGTGTATATAGGATTCCTCACTACTTTCTAAAAACAGGCATTTGACAAGCCTTCTACATAAATAAAGCCAAAAATTACACCTGAGTAATTCACTCTAGTCAAAACAAACACTTAGAGCACCCATTTTGCCCCAATACCACTTTCATCAAAGGTTCAGAGCCTACCTATGTCTAAAAAAAGGTGGAGAGCCCATGACCTCAGTAACAAAAGTGAAAAACAGACAAAGACCAACTTTGTCTCAAGATAACTTGCTCTCCTCTCACCATGCCAACAAAGTCCTGGCCCTATGAGACACCTGGGCCTTTTATACCCACCTAGCCCCTGCCAGGAGACAGGAAGGGTTCCTTCAGGACTACTTCAAGGACATGGAGGGCTCAGGGCAAAGCCAGGCTTTCCAGGTAAAATAGTGCTGAAGGCACTTTCCTTGGTTCAGGTAGGGTCAAGGAAAGCATGTTTTCCACTCCTCCTGGTCAAGAGAGGCCCCATGGCACCTCTGTGTGGAAAACAGGACAGACACCCTGCAAGAGACCCTCAGTCTCTCCAGTATTCTATTCTGGATCCCTGTTTTCCACCAGTCTGTCTGCAAAGCACAATAACAGTAAACCCTCTCTTTTGTGTGACTGCTAAGATTTCACAGAGTTATTACTTGTGCAGCAACAAACCAGCCCTGTTACTGCCTAGGCTTTATGGCACCTGAGCATGCCTGGGGACAGATGTGACAGCAGAGCCAGAGAGTGCCTGAAAATCAGCACGAGGAACAAGGCAGGGTTTCACATTTGGCAAGTCAGGGCTGGGGAAGTAGGAATCCACATGTCATCATAACATTACCTACTCTTGTAGGGGAAAGATGCCAGCAGTGACCCTGGATTCAGGCACTGCTACTTTATTTGGAGGTTATTTGCAGTGCCTCATGACAGCAGAGGCTCAGCCACAGCAGCTGTGCAAGAGCAGCACTAGGAAAGGGAGCCCTTGACCCAAGAGACCTGCAAATATAACCCCCCAGTGGAGGACACTAGATTTCTGGGCTGGGTGCAATGATCACCTCCAAGGCTTTGCTTCTGTAGGCAGATGAAAGGCTGCCTTCACCCACTGGGAACCCATGGCTAAGGAACCAGCTCTGAGCCAAACACCAAAGAGCTGGACTCAGCAGGACCCTGGGTGCAGGGCTGCCTGCTCATGCTCTGGGACTCAGCAGCAGGATGGGTGGCTTCACACCCAACCCTAATGGACTGCAAGGTACATCTGTGCAGGGAAATCTCAAATCTTTTCCCTTGGGATAAACACACCTGGCAGCCAGTGGTTTCAAATCCCTTCACAGTGATTTCAGGGAAGAGATAATGCATGTTTGTAAGCTCTCAAGGCATCACAGCAGCCTCCTGGCAGCTACACAGCTCAGTAGAAGGCTGCAGGCACCCTGGAAACCTGCAGATCCCCAGCTGGGACTGGAGTGCCTGCACTGGCACACTGCACTGCCCTGGTTATCCCTCTTTTCCTTACTGCCCCACCTCAGAGGTTGCTTTGCTAAGGCAAAGATTAAGGATGTTTTGATCAGACTTGTCTTGCTGAAAGAGATCTCTCTCCATGAGATTTTGATGTTTTGAATTCACACCACAGAAGTGTATTAATTTTTCTCGGGAGGTTGAATTTGTCTGGGAGGGATGCACAAGGCAAGGCAAGGCAAGGATGGGGAGGGATTCTCCAGGAAACATTAGGCTGCTCTAGCCTTGGAGGGGTTATTTGCCACCCAGGGGCCAACACTCCCAGATTTTTGCAGAGATCAATGTTTTCAACGTGTAGAAACACTGAGGGGAAAATACTGTGCATGTGTGTGGCTTTCAGCATCCACAATTTCACTACTTTGCTTGCAGAACAGTCTGATTCTTTCTGTGCTCATTCAATGCAAAGTCTGCTTTTGGGTAGGACAAGCCAGAAAGGCAAAACCTGGGTCCAGATTTCAATTGCTGCCAAAAGTGCAGGCACAGGAGGGTTCACACTGCTGTGTATCCAGTGGCCAGCTGTGAATTAACAATCCTCTGACACTGCAGAACCAGTGCTAGAGCTTAAACAAGGTGGCACACCACTCTGCAGAGCCCGGTAATGAAGGAGGATGGTATTAACATTCCAATCAAAACATCCAGGAGGAGGAAAAGGAGAACTGGTACTTCCAGTGTCAACTCCAATTAGGAGGAAATAGAAGCCACCAATGAGAAATAGGAAGCATCTGTATGTGAAGGCATATTTAGCTTTGAAGCTGGCGTGGGAATATTGGCTTAGTCCTTACTTTCCCCAAGTGTTATGTCATCTCATGTGTAATGTTGACACTTACAAGGATTACTTATTAAATAATTCCTTTACAAACAACAGGGAATAATTCTGGCCTTTGATATAGACAGATTATGATCTCAGATGCTACTATAAAGATCTTATATTCATCTTAACAGGCTAAGCACATGAGGAATTGGGGAAGAAAATACATGAATGCAAAATATGGAAAGTAAACCCAAGAACATAAAAATCAGAAAACCCATGTTGAGCCACAGGTTTTAGTACCTGAGAAAGGGAAATTAAGAGATTAAATCAGTTCACACTAGCCTTCAATTAAATAAAAATTGTGTTCTATGCCAATCTGGGAAAAAGGTCTTTTTTTTTCTTTTAAATTAACCAGTTCTCCATTTTGGGAATGCAAAGGGAAAAGCAAAAGGGTTTCAGAACAGCCTGCAGATGTCTAATTAACCTGCCCCTGCCCTGCAGTCAGGCACAGCCAGCTCCCAATTACCTGCAGGTGCTTCATCATCCAGGTTGGGGATGAAGCCTGGCACGATGCAAAGCCAGCTCTGATGGGTGCAGTGCTGCACGTACACTGCTATCCTGCCCTCCTAGTCCTGGAGCAGTGGAGCCTCTTGCAAACAGCCCAGAGCCTGAGTTAATAAGCTTTGTGGGGCCTGACCCAGCTCTCTGAGGAGCTGGCCTGGATGCTGCAGAACCAGGGGAATGCACCCATCACCACCTCAGGCCCCAGTGCTGCGAGACTTCCAGTGGCTTCCCCAGGGCTGTTTGTCCCAGGAGGGCTCATTACTCAGGCAGGGGGATGAGGAGCACGAGCCCACCAAGCTGAGACCCTCACACCCCACCCAGCTGGGTCCATGTGCATGTGGCAGAGTGCAAAGGCACTTCCCCACCGTCTGGGGTGTCCAGAACACAAATTAAACAGCTACAGGTGCTGAGCTGGCCATGACCTGTGCCCTGAGTGCCTGGTGCTGCAGGCTGTGTTACAGCTGAGTGCCAGAAATGAGATCTGTGGCCACAGAGAGTCTGAATTCAGGAGTGACACAGAGCTGCAGTTGCTGTGTCTGGGGAGCCTGGACCCAATCTCGTGGTCTTTCTTTGGAGATCTTTCTGCCTGAAGTCCTGAGTGGCAGAACCAAAGGATCAAATGATCCTCCCTTGTTAACAGCACACCTTGGCTTCAGGGAAATTGTACTCAGGGTCACCTTGGCACCAACCAATTTAATTAAGAAGCAACTTATCCTTTCACTAGGACATTTTCTCAAGATGTCCCCATCTGAGCATCTGTTGGAACATGGGTGTGGGGAGATGACTCCTTTAGAAAGAAGCTGAATAAAAAAATAAAAGAAACAGTACTAATTTAATTTGTTTCTCAAACTGCAAAGCCTTGTACTTGTACATGCTTGAAGGAAATGAGGCATTGAAGCTGAGAAAATGCATTCAGGCCCTTCAGTAGCACTTCCTTCAGAGGAATGAGAATACGAAAGGCCCTTTTCATACTGTCCCATTGTCCCAGCCAGCCCTAGGTGTTCAGGCAGGGAGCTCCAACAAGCAGCACAGCATGGGGTTACCCAGGGCAATGAACGACAAACAACTTAAAACTTCTCCATAAATCTGAAAAACAAAGAGGCTTTTTATCTGTGCACTGCAAAGAGGAAAGGAGCAGAGCCCTCCATCCCCAGAGCCCACTGCACTGGCTGATCAGAGCAATCAAGCTGATGGTCTGACAGCAGACCTGCAGCAGGCAGCCCTGTCCTTACAGCAGAGAGCAATCACTCAAGGAATCCTTCCCACTTGCCTGCTGCAAAAGGCGCGGCCCTCCCCCTGAACCCCAGGATCCTTCCTGGGGGCAAAAGCCTGCTCTTGCCTCTCCTGCTAGTCTCACCTTCAAGAGGCACAGCCCCCTCAAAGCCTAAGGGTCACAGCAACTCGACAAAGGCAGCACAGGGCCCACTGTTAGTCTCTTCCTAAGTGCTAAGGAGAAGCTCTTGCTCTATAAAGGAAATCAAGCCAGAATCACTTTTTTTTTTAAAGCACTGAGTGGAATAGCAAAGCAAGAACTTTTTTCCAGCCTCGAGAGTGGCACAGAGCAGAGAATAAAGCCTGAAATGACTGAAAGCCTGCAGAACATTTTATAAAACAGTTATTTTCCCCCCCAACAATGGCACTCTGTCCCTGACATGAATCAAAAATGTCACAAGGCAGTTTGGTGAATGCTGGGTATTGAGCTGCAGCAGCTGCAGGCAGACTTTGTGGTTAACCCTGTGAGACTTTCACTGCTACAGCTGGCTGTGATTGTGTCTCCCATCCGAGCAGCCTCGCCTTGCCTTCCCACTGCACCCCTTCAGCACAAGCACAGCCTTAGCAGTGCCTGCCCTTCCCTCCACCACGAGCATCACAGGACCTGTTCAGCTCAGAGATGGCAAATTAAGAGATGCATCTATACATACCTATTACATGTGAGCCTTCTGTCTTTTAAAACCATGAGTTTGGGTTGTGAGGTTTTTAAAACACACAAAACATAATGTGACCTAAACTCGGACCTGTGCTTCTTCAGGTTCACTTTACAAAAGCCTCAAGAGGAGAATAAATCAGCTTTGCCCAAGGAACATCTCTCCCTACACCCCCTTGTAAGCTGTTTTTCTGAGCCCAGTACGATCTGTTGCCATTCCTTCACAATCCAAAGCACCAAGAGAGGGTACCCACTCACATTTCTATATCCAGCTCTACAACAGGACATTTTCCCTAAAACTTTCAGCACAAGTGATGGAAGCTCTCTGCTTCCACAACACCAACAAGGCAAGGCAGTAAAGATCAATTAGTGAAAAGCAAATATTTTCTATCTCAGGCATCAACAAAATTTCTGCAGTTTTCCAAGCTGCTGTTAGGAGCCTACATTGTTTCAGATTTGTCTTAAAATTCTCTTCCTGAGATCTCCATGCAGAAAAATGGTAAGGAAAACAGAGATAAAAGGAGAGTGTCATAATCAAGAAACAGAAGCCTGGTTTTGTACTAAAAGTTATCAGTTTAAATAATCTTTTTTTTAAAGTAACTTCTTAGCAATCTAACCAGCTTCAGCCACCATATCATCCCCAAGGAACCATTTTGAACAGAGGTTTTAACTAGTATCTTTAAATAGGCTCAGAACAGCTGTAGGGATTCTGAAGTGAACCCCCTCATGGAAAAAAAATATGGGATTGGTTTTTAAGTCTAATCAAAACAATTTAGGTTAGTGCAGTAAGTTGCATGCACTTCTTTCTGTGCACCAGTGCGAGTCCTTGCACATGAATAATTTTCTTTACAGAGTTACAGGCTGCCACAAAGATGGTATATCGAACTAGAGCAGTCCTGTACTGATTTCTGTGAGGGCAAAATAAAAAAGGAAAACTGAAAAACTTGCATTGCATCCTGGATTTGAATGCACACAGGAACTTCCTTACTGGGCCAAGCTTCATGCACTTGTGTCAGCATAAGCCCACAGCCAGGTTAACTAAGTGGAAGATCTGTTCTCTACCACAGAATTGTTTTAAAACAAAGGCACTATAATCCCCAACCTGTGATATTTTCAGGAAATTCTGCTGAGGTCCTACTTTGTGATTGTGTGAATTTTTCCTTTCAGAGCAGGCTTGGCCTTCTGTAGGAGGAAGACTGCAGTCCTAATACATATTTGGTGGCTTTTTGTCACTGCAAGCATCATAACTCTCTCCCAGCTCCATCAACCTGCTGTCACCTCCCCTGCCACCAAACCCCTAAAGCTTTGGGATTGCATTTCCCTGTAGTAAACACTGTCTTTTCCATAAAATTTCACAACAGGTATCTTTAAAAGCAAGGTACTAAAAGACACTATCAACTTAAAACAGAAGACCCCTCAGATGTGGCCTCTCAAAACACCAAGGCATGCACGAGCAACAGCAAACCACCCCCACCTTGTTCTAGAGTTTTGAACAACAGATGCAAGGAGGGAAAATAAAAAGAATCAACCAAACAGTAAATTTAAATGCAATCAGATTGCTCATGAACACCCGCTGTGTGTGCAGGATGGCAAGGCAGACAGGAGAGCTGCTCCTTGTCTCCATCAGCCTCTGCTCCACCTGCCAGTGCCTTAGCCTGGAGCATACCTAAAGGCTACGGCAGGAACTGCCCACGAGGAGAGCAGCACCATGAAAAGCTTCACTGCATCATTAGGGCACAATTTGTGCTAATCCCCCCAGTTCTGCAGGAAAATGTGAGCACCTAGGAAATAGCCTGCCTTTGAAGGGGAGTACTCATGGCTGGGTACAGACCACCTGTCAGCCTTCTCCTTTACTTAATCCCTAACTCATCCCTCAGCCTCATTTTCTTTCCACTAGGAAAAAAAAAATATAGCCCTCCTTTCCTAATTCTAATGCAAGCCTCCTGATAGCAAGAAGCATTGTTTTAATAAGCCTCAGCAAAGCATGCCCATTTTTAATCACACAGTTAGAAAAACTAATACAAAAATAGAGCCAGAGAGGGGAAGAACAAAAGAAAAGGGAACTCCACGCTGCACAAATTGATCAAAAGCAAAACGCAGCAGCATTGTAAGATGTGGGGATCTGCTCACACCAAATCCAGCCTGTGGTGTCCCTCAGGCTGTTCCAACCTGGGGTCTGCACATAAAATCAAGAGGGATGGGCAGGAGAAGCTGCAGGGACAGGGTGGAGCTCAGGAGGAATCTCCCCAGCACACACTGTCTCCTCCAAACCTTCACCCATCACCTGCCAGGGCACTGGGCTATGCTTTGAGCTCAGGCCAAAATCTACTTGCAGACCAAGCACTCCTGCTTCCCCCACTGCCTACAGGGCTCTCTCTCCTCCCTGCCTGCACCAGGAGCTGCCACCCACCACTCCACCTGGCCCAGGGAACAGAGGTGGTCAGCAACACCTCCCCAGCAGCAAAGGAAACATCCTGAATTGCCCCACAGCTTTGTGGCTACTCTTGAAATAATGACCAGTGCACTGGAAGTTATTCACACACAAAAGAAGGCTCTCCTAAGAGTGAAAAGCAACTGAGTGGCAATTGGGCATCAAGCCACACTGCCTTCCAGGACAATGGGCCTGTCTCAGTAGTCACTTGGGGAGAAAAAGAGCACTTTCAGATCACGCATCTCCAGGAGTCTTCTCTGTGCCTTGCAAAACCCCCAAGGGCTGAAGGCTGCTTGCCTTTATGGCTTTGGAGCTTGACACCAAAAGGCTCTGGCCTTTTCCATAACATAGTGAAGCTGAACAGTTTGGGGTTTTTTTTTTTAAGTCATGAGAAGGGTTTGTGTCACTTGACTGGCCCAACATCGTTGTATGACTGATATTCATGAAGCTTATTCTACACTCTCTAAGCTTAACCTACACTGTGGCAGTGATTCTTCTCACTTGAAAATGTGCCAGAGTTACGTTGCTATTCTGTCAGCACAGCTTACAGCTGGACTTAGACAATGCAAGCAAAACACTACGAACACCACCCAAAACTCTGAAATATTATCAGCATTTCCTTAGGTCCCCCCTTTCCTTAGGTCCTGGTTCAGAGATTTTTGCCTGTGTCTCAATTTTTCAACGTTGATTCGCTCTGTGAAATCAACGGGGCAACTCACACAAGTCAAGACTAAGCCCTCAAAGCTCTACAAATGTCATCCCCGAAACGCACAAATGGGGAGCACAAGTCCAACAAAAGCTGCAGCCGCTCTGTTTACCAGGGAGAAAGATCAATGGGCTCCAATGAAAGGAGAGGAAGCTGATGTTCTCACTGTAACTTGTTGGTAAAACAGTGAATGGTGCTATCGAGACTGACAAAGGCTCTTTTTTTTAAATGAAGAAGCCAGTGGAGTGTGTTATCGTGTAGTTACCAACAGGCCATGAAATGGGGAACATCAGCAAGTGCATTCAGCTCCTTTGTTTGCTCTTTCATAGAGTTAAGCAGAAGCCTCAAAGTGCACACGGGGAAAAACCACCAGCCCAGGATAAAAAAAACACAGGAAAAACCACACAAGCAAAAATGACAAACTGCTAGGATTAAAGAAACCACAACAAACCAACCCACCCAAAGGGGAACACAGACCAGAGGGATGCACAACCGTGTTTGTTCAGTGTCTTGCCCATGTCCAGGGCATGCACAGCATGCCAAATGGGCTGGCAAGAAGAGCATGGAAACAGCTGAGCTCCCCTCACATCCCTGTGTGAGGGTGTCACTGCTGTGACAGGCCAGCCCTCAGGACCTGTGGCAGCACTACAATCTGGTGTTCAGGTGCTCAGACCCTTCTTGCTGGCACATCCAAAGCACTTCGGGATGCTCCAAAGTCAGGTCACCACCTACAGCCTGGCATTTACTGGGTACCACTGGATCCAAGCCTCTCCATAAGGAGGGTGTTGTCCTTCCACAGACACAGCCCCTCCTCTCCTCCCAGGGTTACTCCCACACCCTGTTCCAACACCCTGCAGCTGCTCCTGGAGGTGTTCTTAAACCTCTGGATGTTTTCAAAGGGACTTAATCTGACTGACATCAACAAGGACGCTGCTGGAAGAAGGGCAAATGTGTGTGCAGGCATTTTTCTCATCACCTTGGAGCTCTGGGAAGCTGTCATCCAGCCTACATGTATGCTGTTTCCTTGGCCATTAAAAATAACACACCTGGGTATTCAGGTGTATCCCATACACTGTGTCCATGATATACATTTCATACGTAGGTAGATCTGCAATGCTGGTGAATGAACAATTAAAATGCTATCATACAACTAATGCCAAGTGTTTTGCAAACATTTTTTTTGCTCTCCCAGGACTTCTTCACAATGTCCTAAATATAAAAATCTCAGGAGTCCAAATTCAAAGCAAAGCTTTGCACAGGGGAAATTGTGATTTTTAACTTGAAGGCTCAAAAGAAATTTCAAGATTATATGAAAGACATGAAGTTAGTTATTAGTAATGTTGTTCTTCAAAGGACCATAGACACTGAGAGGACTGAAGGCATGGGGAAGCCAAGTAAGTGGTGACAATGTTTTTAAAAGGTTAACTTTTTCTTTCACTCCTCCTGAAGATCTGTAAAGAGACTTAGTAAGATCTCCTTCCCCCTCATTCCTCTTTGCCCACCTCTGCTTCCCGTGCCAGGCACGGGTTGAGCCAATATGAAAGGAAAACCACACTTCTCCCTCCTAATCTGTGACACACATCCATGCAAAGGGGCAGCCAGAACTCAGTCCTCTTTCTAGTCCTTGTTTCAATGAAAATTGACAGGCCAGGGGCACAGTCAAGGTGGCCTGCATCAGGAATCAATAATGTTTAGCAGTGACTCACTTCAAATAAAGCATACACAACCATTTGATATCACTTAATAAAAGCATTGCTTCTGCTAGCCTTGTATTTCAAATTCTATACATTTCTTGGTGTGGTCCTTCTTACCTGTCACTTCAGTTTTTTCATCAAATAATCACACGAATCAAAATATTATCTTCCAGGTGTAGTTAAGATGCATTTTGTATCTATACAGAGGTAAAAATAGCTATCCCTTAACATCTCTGAATGCGAGTGTTCCTTCCCAAACAAGACTTCACTTGACAAGGTATTCAGCAACAGTTATTACACTTTAAGTGCATATTCTGCCTTAATCCAACAGAACTTGCAGCTTTCCATTGAAGGCATAACAGTTGAATTGATCTTTTATACAGGGGGACAAATTTAATTTTCCGGCTCCAATTTGGAAAAGAATGCCTATTCAAGACAGCACTTAAGCCCCAGGGAAGTCAATGGGACCTAAACACGTGTTTACAATTAGCCATGTGCTTAAGTGGTGGTCTGAACTGGGTGGATAAATGTGAAGTCAGTAGGTCTGATCACATAAGAAAGAATTACCAGGCTGGAAGAGAATTACAGAATTTGGCTGTAAGAGGCTGGAGGATTAGTAACAAATGTGTCATTCCTGTAAGTAATTTACTTCCACCAAAGCCATGGCAGAGCTGTTTAAAGTATGCACTCAGATTAATTTGAGGGACAGACTTAGAACATAATTATCAACCAGGGACAACTGTAAATTTGTAATAATATACAAGAATCACCGACTGACTTTCAAATGCAATCTACAGAACTGTACATCCTGCTCAGCTGCCTGTTCCAGCCCATTCCAGAGCCAGGTTGTGACTTCACACAGAAAACTCAGCAAGTAGCAGTGCAGGCCAAAGCAGTAATTGTGGCTCCAAAAACTGAAACCAAAAAGCATATGTAAGAGTCCCCAAACCCTTCCAAAGTTATTTTTTGTAATTTATGAGAACAAGATGAGAAGTCATCAAGAGGTCTTAAAGGGCTTAAGCTCACAAGTCTCATTGACTGATAAGGGTCCTGTAAACCATCAGACATATCTTAAGATACTCAACAGTGAGGATAAATCCCTTTACTGGCCAAATTTAAAGAAACTTATTAATATTTCCAGGTAGGTTTATCATGTACAGCATTTACTCTCTTTCTTCCCAGGCTTTCTCAGTATCACTGACACAAGAATAGCTGATACATCTACATTTAAATAAGTTTATATACTCCTATGTTACATGTGAGAGGAAATGGAATCATCTCCAGATGTAACTCTGGTTCTGTAAGACCAATCAGAAGTTTAACAATTAACAACACTCGGACCACATAACCCTTATTGACAGGATTGAGGTTTTTTTAAATCAGTTCTCCTCTTGCACTTTTAATGCATTACAGTCATAGCTGGCTATGGAGGGTGACCCTCCAAACTGGACTGACACCAGTTTTTGAGAGCCAGGAGCTACTTTTGACAACAAGTAAAACCATGAGGAGCATACAAGCCATTCTAACCCTCCAAGGCAAGGCAGGGTCTCAGCAGCTCCAGCTGCATCCCACAAGGCTGTGAGTCCCCACAGAATGCCAGGACACCAGGGAGAGCCCTCTCATCAGGACATTTTCCTTCCTCTTCATCCTCAAGAGCCACAGAAATAGCAGGCCAGGCATCTCTGCCAGCTTTCCCCCTTCCATCAAATAACAGTGTCTGCTCACAGAGTTGTGGGTGACTATTCTAAGGCTCCCACTGCTTAAACAGGTTTTTCCCTCAGAACCTTGACATTACACACACAGAGGACAAGAGCTGGTCTCAGAAACACAGGAAAACTAAAGCAGCTGATACTCTTGGCTTTCAGCAGATCAAGAAATACACTTGCCTAAACAGCAACAATAAACAAAACCTCCTTACCTGCTGCCATTCCTCCACGACACCAAGATGCTCCTGAGGCAAACATCAGTCTTCCACAGCACCAGAGGCCTTTTCTCCACCACACAAACCGAATTGTCCTCCCAAATCCTGAGATGTTTCTGAGGCAAACATCAGTCTTCCACAGCACCAGAGGCCTTTTCTCCACCACAGAGGTCAAATTGTCCTCCCAAATCCCTCAGCGCTGCACCAGTCCCCACAGACACGACTCCACCTCACCTGAAACAACTCCTGAGAAGCCCCTTTTTAAAGCATTTCCACCCCTGTTCCAGCTGATCCCCATCATCAGAATTAGGGGCTAATCAAGGTCCTAAGGCACAACACCTGTTGCTTAATTGCCACCAGCTGTGGCTCGGAAACAGCTCAGACACCCTCCCCTTACCCCAGTGTGCTCTGCCCCAGTGTATGATCACCAAGACATCATGCCCATCACTGGGGGCCTCAGGACAGGTGCGGGAATTTCTCCTACAGGGTTTAGATCAGCACAGAGTCATAAAGCAAAGAGAGAAGGCAAAAAAAGTGCTTCATCCTGGCTTTGCAATCTGTCTTAAATACACCCAGTTCAATATCATCCTCACCAGAACAATTCCCCAATATGCCACACTGCATTCAGGACAAACCAGAAGTCTGCAAAGGTGGCTCTACATACACCCTCCCATTTTACTGAGTCTTTGTTGTGCCAGGGGTGGACAGAGAGCAGTGTAAAGCCCTCCCTTTACGGGCTGGTCCCCACATCAGGGTCACTTTGCTCCCTGGGCACGCATGGGGTGAGTTTCTGCCCTGCCCCAGCCTGACTGCTGCAGCTGCCACAGAGGAGCACACGCTCCACAGCCTCTGGCTGGCTTTGGACACACCAGGTGCAGCTGGTCAGCAGGCCGAGCAGCACTGCTTGGCACAGGAGCTCCCAGAGCTAGAGAGAAACCACAGCACAGCGCTGGGAATATAGGAGTTGTCAGCACCACAGCAGGAGAGGAAGGGACAGGCACGCATGGATGGATGGAGGGACGGAGGGAGGGATGGAGGGATGGATGGATGGAGGGACGGAGGGATGGATGGATGGATGGATGGACGGATGGAGGGATGGAGGGATGGATGGAGGGAGGGATGGAGGGATGGAGGGATGGATGGAGGGAGGGATGGAGGGAGGGAT
>JAWWMO010000083.1:60796042-60806208 GCA_035047845.1 Dendrocincla fuliginosa
TCCTGCAGCCACTGCCTGCTGGCAGGGGGATAATGTGGGTCCCTGACACTAATGACTGGCTGGGGCAATTTATCAAAACTCCTTCGAGGCTTGTGAAGACAAAAGAGAGACTCGGGACATGGGATTGCCAAATTTGGGGCTTGACTTTGAAATAAAGCTTCATCCAGGTGAGAAAAGCACCGGAATGACATAACTCTGTGTGTGTGTGTGTGTGTGTGTGTGTGATCCAGGCAACCTCCCTTGGCTTCAGACCACCAGCTCTCGCAGGGCACCTCGCTGCCCAGCAGGATTAGGCACACTGGGGGGCTTTAGGATTTGCATCAGCCATTGGGATGTTTTATGAAGTAGTCAGTCAAATTTAAGATGCAGCCCTGGGTTACTGGCATGGTCCCTCCTCCCCTGCTGCCTCTAGGGCTGGCAGGCTGAGCAGAGAGGCAAAGGATGGGAAGGACCATGGAGAGTAGAGCTGCCAGAGAGCTTTCTTTTGAGTTACTGCTGAGCATTTGGAAAGAGCCCATGTGGCACGTGCAGGCTATGTTAGAGATGTACAGAGCAGTTTTCTGACCTGGCAGCAGGCAAAGTGCAAGTGCTTTAATCTAAATTCATGTATTTATTTATTAAGTTTGGCTACTTTTTTACTTGCCTGTCCCATTCTGAACAGGATTTTCCTCAACTAGTCATTTGCAATAACCCTGAAAGGCAGGAAGCAGCATGTTCCCACACTGGAGCCTGACCATTACATCACACCAGTCAATAGGAAACACTCCCCCCAGCTGCCCCAGTAGCTCCACACTGCCAGCACACACAGACCAGCCCCTCAGCACTCATCTGGGCAACGAGGAGCCTCCCCAGTCACACAGTCCCCACATCCTGGAACAAGAAACCTGGCAGTATTTTGTACAGATGTGCATTTTCTACGCAGGGGACGAAAGCGAATCGCAGGCTGGCTGGCCCCAGAACATCAGCATCACAAGCAAAAGCTCCTGCTTTCCCTCCTGCCCCCAAGGGGAAAGACAGAGATGGTGAATATCATTTATCAGTCACCTTGTGCTGAAGGATCCTGTATCCTCCCAGGAGCACAGACAGAATGAGTCAGAAAAGAGGTATATATGGAGGTGATGGAAATAGCCTGGAGAGCCTTTCAGTGGTGAGGTTACTGTTCTGGATCTGAACCTTATCAAGCATAGTCACTGCACAGCACTTATTTCATGGCCATGAGTTGGTCATCAGGCTTTTTAGGCAGCAGCTGTTCACACCATTAAAAATACCACTGGCAGCACTGGCCATCTTCACAGAGACACCAGGGATTTAATTGGAAAGGACACCCTAAATATTCTCCTTTTGACACTCTAGATGATCCGCCTCAACCAGGCCTAAGGCACATTGATGGAAAAGCTGCTGCCACCCTACTCTGCATCTGGTGAGCTCAGTCACTGGAGTGATGAAAGCAATGTATCAGTGAACAGTCTCAGGGAAGTATTTGTTTAAGGGGTAAAGAATCCCCAGAAAATGATCAGCTAACATCTGCTGAACTGCTGGCAGCTTGACTGATCTCACGATTTAGAAAACTGTGTATTTAAGAAGAAAATACCAAATGAGAGCTGGTATGTGAAAACACTGGAAGTGGGGGCAGTGAATTCTTGATGCAAAGGACAGCTGGTGCTTTTTTATAATTACGCAGGCCATTTTTTCCTGCAGCTTTTCCCCCAGCAGTCCTGGATGACTACTCCTCAAAGGAACCTTGCTCTGGTAACAGTGAGAGGTAATATGTTTTTTTCACTACAGATTCACGTGAAGCAAACTTCAGACTCGTGTCACCTTATCTTCTGCAGTGTCTCCCCCTCAGATTTCTGTCTCATGTTTCACTCTTGCGCTTGCTCTTGCCTTGAATGCTCAGAAATGTAGTGGTCAAGGATTTGAACAAGAAGGCTGGGAGTTTCCTCCCTACAGAAATAGCCCACAGTACCCAGGACAGTGGCTGAGCCCAGAGCATGCCTAGAAATCATTAGCATTGACCCAGGGCCAGCACATCCTCACCTGGCACCCCCCCTCAGCTGGCATGCTGTGTCTCACCAGCACCCAGCACCTCATGACACCCACCCTGCTCCCTGACTGTACCAGGCTGCAAAGCACCTCCTGGGGCACCAGCACTACCAAAATCCCTCCTTCTCAAGCCCAAAGCCTGGGCAGGCGCCAGGCAGTTGTGTTTCCATCACGTGGCAGGCACAAGGGTCACACTGGGCACCAGGGCCATGACAGAAAGCTTCCCCTGTGGTAAATTTTCACCCATAGCCTGAGGCACACCCTGCATGCCACATGTTTATGGGGTGTGATGTGGACAAGCTGGGCCCAGGGATATGCTCCCAGTGTGTTGCCATGCTGCAGGGGCAAGCCCCAAAGGCACCTTTAGAGAGCATCTGTCCCTGACACTGAGTGGAGGCTGGGTATTAACTCTCAGGCCCAGTTTTAGAGGGGTAATCTTGGGTATGTTCTGTCTTGGGGCAATTAATGGGCACAACACATCCTAAGGGAAGATAGCAGCAAAGAAAAGGCTTTAATGTTACTGTGAACTAAGCCAGACGAGGACAGCACTGTTCCTGTGAAGGAGGACCACATGCCCTTGTGGCTGGTATCACCACCAAGACAAGTATTCTTAGGAAGATGACAACTTTGTGCCAATTCCTATTTTTCTTTTGGATTTTTTCCTTCAGTGATATCTTGCCTTTCCATATGCTGAGAGGACTGAGCTGAGCAGAACCCAGCAGTAATTAACACACAGCATCAAGCTCTGCTTTTGAGAGGAAGGTGAGGAAACGGGCTGGCTATTATGCAGAGATCACAGAGGGAAGGGAGAGTCACACTAATGAAGACAGGAAGGATGAGGAACTCAGACTCAGTGAAGAGCATCAGGCTGGAACACAGCAGCAATTTTACTCTAGTTTATTCTGAGACCAAAATTGGGATTAAAAAGAAGCTTTTAATGACTGACACCCGCCCTGCAGCCCAGCAGTGTTATGTGGAGAACAGGGCAGGATTATTCACTAGTGAAGTAAGGAGCTGCAATGGGTGGTGGAGCCCCTCGTGCCCTGCTTAAAGAAAACCCCCTTGAGAAAGGGCAGAGGCATCACTTCACTGACTGAGAGCTCTCCCTGAGGCCTATCATCAGTAAAATGTAAGAACAATAAAAATCAGGACAGCAATTTGTGCATTCAGCTTTCCATTCTGGCCAGCAATATCACAGGGCAGTGACCAGCAGTCCCAGCCATAAAATACAAGCTGACCCAAAAGGGAATTCTTTTCCTCTCTGCTTTTTTCTTGGCTGAGACACCTACACGACAAAATCACTTATCTCCCCGGCTCCCTCTGCTCCAGCAAGCAACAGGACTGGCAATTCTTCTGGAGGCATTAAGGTCCTGATCTTGCTCTCAGCAAAGTCAAAGGCAAAATTCCCATTGTATAAAGGATCACAACTAATTTCCTGCAAGCTCAGTGAAGTCGTTGGAGTCAGCTTCCCAAAACAAGCCAATGCATTTTTAAAACCACAGCTGGGGGTTCACTGTTTTATAACATGACCCCAGAGAGGTTAGAAATTGCTGCGAGGTGAGTGCTCATGGCTATTGTTTTAGGCTGCTGACTCAGGAAGACAGGGCCACCTTGTTTCACATCTGAAAGGACTTTTTCATTTGTTTCAGGACCACACAGGCTAGAAACCGCTTGGAGTTGTTGGTTTGTGGGTGGAAGGACGAGTGGGAGGTTTCCTCCATCAACACAAATTGTGAGGAAACTCAGGGTTCATGAGAAGCAGCTTTCTGGTGCCCCGGGACAGTGGGAGGCCATCAAAGCTCTTGCCAGGGCTCCCCACGGGCACCAAGGCTGGAAAACAGAGCTCCAGGGTGGCAGGTGCAGCTGGCAGAGCATCCCCAGGGCAGCTGGGTGGTGGGAGCAGCATTCTGGAGAAGGTGGGAACTAGATCAGAGGGCACAGCACAGGAAAATGCTGGGGACAGCCAAGCTTGGAGAGGAAGCCAGGGCCACAGTAGGCGTCGTGGGACTCATCTGAGCCACTAAGAAATGCCAGAGAGGAAGGGAGTTGAGCCGGGATGCTGATTAAGGGAGGGACTCCAAGGATGCCCCCTTGGCCCGAGCAGCTCCAGAAAGCTGGCTGCTGCTGAGGTTGAAGCCACAGCATGCCACTGGCACAGCCCACTCCGTGACTTCTTCAGGCCCCCCCAGCACGAGGAGCAGCAGCAATTCCTATCCAAGCAGAGACAGGTTTGCTGAGGAAGCTGTTGCTGAGTCCGTCTGACCCTCCCTGGATCAGTCCCCACTTCAGCACAGGCAGAAGTAAAATGAGCCTATCACTTTCCTATCAGCAATTTATGGAACATTAGAGGCTGGATTGGCAAAAGTCCCACTTTGCTGAGAGCAAGATCGGGCGGCACTTCATGTACAATTACTTTTAATTCAGCTCAGTTACCAGTGAACTATTATATCTGCGAGAATTTTTAAATGGATCATTTTGTCAGTTTTTCTCCTTGCACTTGGTCTGCCTTAGACACTTGTCACCAATTTTATTTAATTAGCACCACAATTGTATTAACACCACGGTTTTTTAAATTTAATTATGCTCCTGCAGTACCCCAGCTTGTTTTGTGCAATTAGCGCTCTACTTTCAGACAAATTAATCTCCCTGGAGAACTGCACTGAAAATAGAGAAAAAGAAGAGACCTCATTTAATGGAAATAACAACATCAACTGACTATATATGTATATAGCCCTCATATGTTGCCAAACACGCAATTTGAGATTTGTGCCTCCCATACACATGAAATGATCATGCAGGTTTTTTTTCCCAGGAGTGAATTCAGCCATTTAATTTCATCACGAGCTTTCTGTCCCGGTGGTGGCACAAAGAGTTAACTCTGTCTTCTGCTCTATCAGGCAATTTAATCTACAGAGGACAAGAGGAAGACTGGTTGCCCTATCTGGTAAACATTTGCTTTATCAGGGAATGTAAGGGTACCTCTAACAGCCCTTTCTCACTTTAACTGCAGCCACCGAGAATTTGATGTGAATTGAGGGTATTTAAAGCCACTGACTGCTCAGTCTCTGTGACAGTCTTTCTCTGCTGAGGTTTGTTTACTGTTTTGACTGCCCTCCACATAAATGGAGATGAACCTGAACCACTAAATTATATTCCAACTCACTTATACAGCGAACAGCAAACACAGCTAATCTGCGAGGCAGCAGAAGAAGCTGAATGGGGCAGCTTCACTTCCCATCCATCCTTGTGGCATGGTGCCAGAAGGGAGCAAGAAGCACCTCCCAGGAAGGAGGGTTCTGCCCAGTTATTTGCTTTGAATTTTTTGTACCCCCTTTTACATGACTTTGCCATCCCCTGCACTTAAACGTGTTCCCTCTAACAGAGAAGTTTGTGGAAAGCCTTGTGAGAGCAGAGTGCAGGGCCAAAGGGGTGGACACGCACCCACAGAGTCCAGCAGGTGCAGTGGAGTGGTGTGATTCACCTGGAGAGCCACAGCTGAGGGACAGAGTATGGGGGACAGTCTGCAGTGCCAGTGGAATGAGAAGACAGCAAGTGTGATGGTGTGACGGCACGGTGACCAGCCAGTTAGTACCCATGCAGTACAACCCTAAACCTACTTCCAAGTTTGATGAAAAAATCAGAGAAATTGGACCTAGAGTGGACACTTGAGACCATCACCAAAATCACCAGTAGATCTAAGAAGTGATGCAGTTTTCCGTGTTTTCCCAGGAGCTGACACGCTTGGCCCTGCCCTTGGAGACTATTGACCACAGCAGCAAACCTCTCCAAACACCCCACATCTTCTTAAATCACCATCAGGTATCCCTCTTACAGATACCCACTCCTGGAGCCCCAGCTTATTTGCACCATGAATTGAGGGTCCACAGAGCAATCCAAGCAGGCTTGGCTGAGATTTGTGGTGAAAAGGAAGGAGGAATTTGTGCCTAAAGCGTGTTCACTCACACTCTTTTCAGCCCTGAAGCCATGGTGCTTTTCTGCCAGCCCTCAGTGATTGTTTGAGGAATCCCATATTGGGTAGTTGTAAGAGGCTTCTCCTGCCAATGTTATTGGTGTCACAAAGAAGCTGGAAATAGCTGCAGAGAAGGGGAGCTTCGGCAGTCCAGATATTATCCCAAATCTCTTTTGGCCTTTGGAATGGTACTAGGAATTTTGTACAAAGGTACAGGTGCCATTTGATCAGAAATACTATAAAAATAGCCTTGCTGTTATGGCTTCTCCTGCTTGCTCAAAGAGTGATGAAGAACAGACACATTAAGAAAAAATGCACAAATGGAAAGCTGGTAAAAAAAAAAAAAGTGGGAATGAGTCAATCAGCCACAAAGAACTGAGAAGAGATCAAAGACTGTATCAATGATTAACAGGAGTACATCAGGGGGTTTTGGTTTTCCAACACTTACTCTCAGCCAGAGTAAAGTGAAATGTGATGTGCTACAACCTTCTGGTGTGTTTTAGAGCAAAAGGAAGTCCTGCTTCACACACATCAGCAAACTACAGGCTCAGGATTTCTTTTCACAACTGGCTGCTTGAAACTTCACCCTTTAGACTGTCAAACAGGCCATTTTGAGCATCTGACAGCTCTGTCCTAGCCAAATCAAATTAGCCATCAAAGAAATAAAAGAACTTGCCTGGATATCTTCTGTGTTCTGGGATAGCTGGATATTAAAATAACACCAGAGTGACCCTTGACTTTGTCCCATTGCCACTAACCTGTATTTTGTTGGTTTGGCATCTTTCAATTTCAGGTATATGAAACAGATGGAACTTTGGCGTCCCTTAGTTTAGTTGGTGACAGAGAGGATGAAGAAGGCAGAGATCTTCAGACTGTTGCAGAAAAGCAACCAGAAGTTCAGCAAATGTGTCTCTCACTATTCCTAGATACTCACTGGAGGATGCAGGAGCTGTGAACAGCTTGGAAAGAGCAAGCTGGGAGCTACCCCAGCACCGTTCAGGTGTGGATGAGCCCTGACTCCTCCAGTGCATGGGAATTGCCTTGTGCCTGTGGCAGAGGAGCTGTTGGCTGCCCACCTTGGGCAGGCACCTGCATTTCTGAGCTGCTCCAGTGGGCTGCAGAAGCAGGACGTGCCCCCACAGTGGAAATCAAGAAAGCTTTAAAGACACCTTGGCTTGTGTGTTCCTCACAGGCTATGCTATGGTTTGACCTTAGATCAGTCTCCAGTGCCCCTGTCTCTGTGCTGTCCAGGATATCCAACACAGCTTCTCCCTCTGTTTTACAGTCCTCTCCCAGCCTACAGCAGGGTTACCAGCATGTGTTTTTTGAAAAGGGTTGTGCAGGGGCTTTTCTGCTCCTGGCCAAGGTACAAAGAAAGGATCCATTTTCTGGGGTCAGTATGAAATGATTCCCATGTTTCCCACGGCAACAGTGTTATCTTTCTGAACCTCCTCACCTGCTGTGTTTGAGTGGTCCAGTGAAGGCAGAATGCCTGTGTGTTACTGGCAGAGCCAGCATTCCCAGGACAACCTGGCACCTTCAGAGGTTCCCTGCCTAGTTACTCTCCATCTTCCCCTACTTTGGCACCTTCAGAGGTTCCCTGCATAGTGACTCTCCATCTTCCCCTACTTACACCCTCAGGGCAGCACTTACAGGGGTGACTGTGCCAGCATTGCCCTCCCTCAGAGTTCTGGTGGAGGAGAGGTGGGATTTAATCCTTCTTCTCTGCTTTGCCAAGCTGAGGAGGAGCACATCACCCCTGCATTCCAGGCCTTCCTGAGGGCACCACTGAGCACCAAAGGCTGTGGCTAAATGTCACAGTTCAGCTGTAATTATTCCCAGGAGACAATCCATAAGGGTTTGTCATCTCTCCTGGGTGTCTGCCTTGGTCACAGCCTGCAGCAGAGACACAGACCCTGCCAGGCCAGAACACCATTTGCACCTCCGTGGGGACCAGCTCTTGGGTGAAGGGTGATTTTGGCAATCCCAGATCAGGGATGCAGTGGGTGTTAGATGGGTGAGGGTGCCACTGGTGCCTGCCTTTCCCCCCTGGCAGGTGTCTGTGCCTCTGCTTGCTCAGATGCAAAGTGCTGGGGGGGTTTCTCATGCAAACCCTGGTGACCACGGGGCTCTGCCACCCTCACAGCCTGGGTGACACCTCCAGCTAAGGGGTTTCTTCTCAGCACATTAAAGCCCCAAGGGCTAAAACCCCCTTGTTAGCACTTGCTGCACCGAGCTGTTGATCACTTGAGCAGCAGAACAAGTTACTTTGGAGATTAATGACACGCTCGCTCAGCTTTGTCCTTTCTATTTGTTAACCAGCTCCTTCTGCAAATAATAAATACAGAGGGGAGAAAGGAAAAAACCCAACCCTATTCTCCAGAACACCACTGCGAGGAGACAGGATTAGAATGACATCAAGTGGCTTTCAGCGTGACTTTGTGCAGTGTCAGGGTAGATATTCATAGCACAGCACAATTATTCAGTCACCCCCACTCCCTGGGAAGTCAATGGACACTGTGCCAGCGACTTCAAAGGAAGAAGGATCATGCCCTCCTGTGCATTTTAGGGCTCTAAGAGAGGTTGCTAAAAGCAGTTTTTAAACAAAGTAAATCCTATTTATTTTTCAGAGAAGCGTGCAGAAACACTAGACTTGCTAGCTGCTAAGGGAATTCCATTTTTTCCCCCACTTAATTGTGTTCCTAAGCAGAATGAGAACAAAAACTAAGATCTTCTTTTAATCTTCTGCGAAACGAAAATTCAAAAAACTGCAAAGCTCGGTTTGGATCAATGAAAACCTTGTTTTTCAGCAACATCAAAACATGCTTTTTTTTGGTTTGGATATCTGCTTCATAAGAGATTATGTGTTGTCACAGAGCATGCAAAATAAGAATTGCAGTGATGTTTTAGTTAAATGAGACCCAGAACGGTCCAGTTTGACAAGGTCTGTAAGGAATGGCTGGACCACATTGCAAACTTTTCATTCTGTTGTGTTTTATTTGTGAGTGAAATCCAGAATTAATTGATTTTTCATTCCCTGATAGAGAAAAAGAAAATCAAGTTTTTTAGTAGCTCTAACCATCATCTACTAACTCACAGGTCACAGCGGGCTGGGCACGGCACTGGAGGAAATGGCAAATGCAAAAGGGATGGGAACAGAGGGGAGATTTACACACCCCCAGGTCACAGCCTGGTAGTTCTCACGTTGTCCAATTCAATGTACTGTTTAAAGGCCACTGCTTGAGCTTCATCTGTGAGATGCAGAGCTCTGATGGCAACCTGGAATGTAATAATTTATGTACTACTAATACAAAGAGCCAGCTCCTCTCAGTGCCCCTTTCAGGTACTTCTCTCACAAAAATGGAAACAGAAGGTGATTGCAAAGCCGGAGGGGCTCTTGGGGCTTTGCTCTTCAGAACAGCCATTTCCTACCCAGCAAAAAGAGAGGGAGGGAGGCAGAGACAACACACAGCACAATTTACAGCCCCAAAACAGCCTCCTCAACTACAGGCATGACTGTATCACTGGGGTGAAAATACAGTCCCTGGGAACATGTGAGAGTGATTTACAGCCTGGCTCCCTTCGGTCAGGAGCGCTGGGCACAGGGGTGTGTGCAGGGCAGGGGGCAGCTCACAGGAACAGGGCTGCTTTCTCCTCTGGGAGCCTGATGCTCTACAGCCACAACGTTTCAAAATGCAGCCCATTAAAACACAAATGCACTTATGAAGAACAGTGCATTGAAATGGTTTTAATGTTTGAGATAGCCCAGTGAACGTTTCTGATTTACAGAAATCTTAAGAGGCTTATTGTATTAGTTCTGTTCCCTCAGTTAAGCAAAATCAGCTTTAAATCACTCTTCCCCAAGAGAGGCAAATGGAAAGTATAGGTGGTGTGTATTAGAGAAGCTCTGATTTTAGCAAAATCAGTTTAAATTAACAGTTAAATTTTCTACAAATATCTGCTAACTGATTTAAAATGGGGCATATATCAGTTTAAATGGAGCTCTCATAGAGACTTGCTTCAGAACAAGCTAATACAGAACAAACTAGTCAAATAGACTGCCATCTATTCCAACAATTGCTAGGGTTATCATTACTCCTAAACTGAACAAGACATGCCAGGCTCAGAGTTCAATCTGCTGCTGGAGATGTCA
>JAWWMO010000083.1:60806308-60854167 GCA_035047845.1 Dendrocincla fuliginosa
ATTGCTAGGGTTATCATTACTCCTAAACTGAACAAGACATGCCAGGCTCAGAGTTCAATCTGCTGCTGGAGATGTCATCTTTCAATATTAAATACCAAAGGCATAAAGGTGGGTATCTGGAGGAGGGACTGCCACACATGCAAAGCTTGAAAATGAGTCCCTGGAGAGATTTAATTCTATCAGGTTTAGCTTTCCTAACCTGGTCCCTGGCTGCCTTGACAGTTTCTCTGGAATTCCTTTGTGCTGACCTTCAGGTGCTCTCCTGCTGACCTGTGGTCCCTCTCCAGACCCTGAGCATCCATCACTGGCACTGGCATCCAACTGGTGGAGATGGAATGGATGAAGGTTCCTCTCCCCCAGAAACTTTAGTTAAAGCCCTCCTCACCAGCTGGGCAAAGTTGCTCTTCCCCTTCTCTGGCAGCCCCAGCAGCCCCATGGCCTAAGTGGCAAACCCCTGGCTGTGGCACCAGCCCTGAATCCTTTTCTTGATTCAGTGGATTCAACTTTCAAAGCCTTTCCTGGGGACTGGGGGGACCAATACAAAAACCACCTGTGCTTCAGAGTCCCTGATGTCACAGTACCATGAACTGTGAGAACCCTTTGTGACACTTTGCAGGTATCACTACGGGGTCAGCATGGCTCAGGTCAGTAAAAATAACGTCACCACTCACAGCTTCATTTAACAGCTTCACTAACAGAGTGAGGAAAAGCTCCCACAGAAGAAATTAAGGGCAAGGTGGAGCTCCATTTCCCAATTCTCACCAGTCCATACGTAAGCCTCCATACATTCCCCCACAACAGGCCTGTTACATGCCAATCAACCCATATTCTGGCTAATTCCCTAATTTATTTTGCTACAAAACTATTCCCATTTTTTTTACAAAAGGAGAAACTGAGTTTTGGAAAGACAAAGAAAGGGGAAAGGAGCCTTGCCCAACCTCCAACATTGCACTTCTATGAATAGATGGCACATTTCCAGCCCTAGTGGACACAGTAAATAAAATAATAGTAAAAATTATCCATATAAGTTATTTCAGAATTTAAATGACCAGCTGCTATTTTTATCATTATTATGGAAACTGTTTCACTGCCATGGGTAAGTAAGAAAAGTGGCCCTGAAGTGGAACACCAAGAGGCATCAAGACAAAGTTGCTTAGAGCATGCAATGAGTAGAGCCACAGCTCCAGACTAGACCAGAAAGATCTTTCTGGTTCAGTATTTCCCATTCAGCTTGTTTCTTTTCTTTAGATATTTCCTGCACAAACACTGTCATGTATCATTCACCCTAAAAGTACTTTTCTTCTGTTGATCCATTTATCATCTTTCTTCCTGAAAACATCAGGTGATTGAGTTATTCACAGTTACAATATCAGGGGATTGGGTGATTCACAGGTACAATGAGAAACAGGTAATCATCCCACCAACAGACCAGGGGTGGCTCAATAAAAGATGCAGCAAACAGAATTAATTGGGTCCTGAATGAGTGAATTAATGGTTTACTAGACCTTAATAAATCACCTGCTACTTCCTCATATATGTCATGGGAAAAGCCTTAGAGATGCCTAGAGGGTCAGATTCCCTCATCCGTGGCAAAGACCACAAAGAAAACTACTTACAGTTGAAGGTCTGGGAAGCAGAGAAGGAAATGGTAAGTTATCACTCAGGATCAGCTGTATCCAAAACTTTGGAGAGCTCAGGCCGTGTGGGTTCTCCTGGCTGCTGGGATGTGAAGGAGCAAGAAGACACCTGTAAGGCATGGCTGGACTCTGTGAAAATCGTGGAGCCCTCCTGCACCATTGGGAAACATCACAAGAATCAAAGAGGCAAACACCCAAGCGAGCACATGCTGACTGGAGGTTAATTGTGGCCGTCAGAGATGAGTGGGTACGTGGACATGCCTGTTTTAAATTAACAAGGCAGTTATTAACTTGTACAGCTCTTTAGAGAAGAGGGTGTAGAAAAGCGTGGAGCCTCTTAAAAAATAAAAATCAAAGCATTTTGTTTTGTCTTCTGTATCAGACCATGTAAAGCAGGCAGGGATATCTGCCCATGAACAAGCAACTTCACTGGAGGTCTCAATGTACTCAAGAAAAAAGTGTTGACCAGAGCCCATTGATGTATAAAATGTGTGCTCAGGACACCCAGATTATTCTTCTTTTACAGAACATTTAGTGCTTCTTCGAAGCTTCCAGTGAAAGCAGGGAAAAAGTGGACATGAAAACCCTGCTGCCACAGCTCCTTAACAAACATCCCTTGCACAATGTGAGTGAACTATGGTGGGCATGGCATCAGTTGGACATCATCATAACCACACTGATGGCCCCTGCAGCCCAGGAAACCAAGTCTTCTTGGTGCTGCTCACTGAAGGAACAAGAGCTCTTCTTCCTCCTCACAGGTAAATGGATGCCTGCTGTTGGCTAGAGGGTGACCCAGTAGTTTCCCCAGTCCCACTGTGCTGCACAGGAGAGTGATGTTTGTGTGTTTATACAAATGAAACCTGGACTGCTGCCGAAAATGAGGAAGATATTTCCAGGCAACCGTTTAGACCAGCCTTCCTTTAATGTTTTAATTCCATTTGATGACTTAAATCCAGTCTGCGATTTCGGGTTCCTGGGGGTACTGTAAAAGTATAAAGCAAAAAGACAGGCCCTATCTCAAGGAGTTTACAGTCTAAACATAAGCCAAAATGAGAACAGATGAAGTAGGGAGCAAGGCTGAGATTAACCAGGGATAAGATGCAATAGAGGAAGAAGTGGGGATAAAAGAGACAGCCCGATGAAACCCATACGAAAGTTGGAGGAAGATAAGAAGGTCCTCCAAAGAACGTGCTGGAGGAGATTAAAGAGGCAGGAGGAGAGGCAGGAAATGATAGCCCCATGGAAGCCAAAGCAGAATAAGGTTTCCAGAGGAGCAGCCCTGACTGTCTCGACTGGGGCACATTTTTCAGTGAAAGTTCAGGAGTATCTGTTGTTACAAACCTTCAAGGGGAGAGGGGCAGTTGCTTTTAAGGACTTTGCTTTATTTCTTTGTAACGGGGATAGGCCCTGAGAGATTCCCTAGAGCATATTCTCTGTATAATCCTTTTGGGATTAAATAACTCCAGACACATTTCCCTGAGGGCTGGATCCCCTTTCACTTTGGCAGGCTGGATAGGCAGCTGCAGCCTCTCCCCACAGAGGGGGAGGATGTTAACTATCTCCCTGCCACAGATTGTGTGCCATGCCTGATGCCCCTCAGCCTGGGATCAACCTGCCTTTTACCCTCTAGGCCACCTTTGGCACCCAGAGCAGCAGAGGGGTGTGCTGCCACCCCGTGAGAAGGGTGAGGCTCCAGAGCACTGTGGCTGCACCATACACAGTCAAGGAGAGGAGAGTGTTGCTGGCTAAAACAGCAAGCAAAAAATGTATGTGAACACTTCCTTCTGTAATATACATATATGCAGGTCATCTAGACTGTGATAAACCTCTGGAAAATGAGGCTTGTTTTCCTGGGATGTGGAAAAGAACAGAGCAATCTTCTCTGCTGTCCTGACAAGACAAAGCACTCATGAGAATGTAAAGCCATATCATCTCATCAGATATGGAAGCTTACCAATTGATCCCAAATTGGAAGTGTTTGGGATGCCCTGCTGTATGGCATGAGTACAGTCCATATCCATGGATTTCATGGTGTAACTCACAATGAGTCAGTCTGTAGGGAGTGACTTGAAACCTGAATTTCCCCAATCAGATTTATCTCCTGATTAAAAAAGAAAAAGGTTCTACTTGCTTCAGAGAGGAGAAAGCCAGTCTAACCCAAGTCAGAACCTCCTCCATAATCTCTGTCTTTCTATTAGCAGCCTTGTTTTACCCCTCCTTTCAAGAAGCTCCATCTGACAACGTGGCCACTTACTCAGATTCAGTATTGTGTGTGTAGCTAACAAGGAACCTGTCCAATATCTGCTAGGAGAAGGGAAACGTGACAAACCAGTAGTGGTGACACATTTCATTTTGTGAGGACGTGATGGAGTAAGAAATCGCCTACCAAGATGGCAAGGGGGAATCTCCCTCCACATGATACCTTGAGGGGAGTAGCTGGTATAATAATTTACATGAGTCAGTAAACTTCACTAGTGAAAGGGTAAGAAACCATTGGTAGAACCTGACCAGACGCTGCTCTTTGCTGGTTTCATTTGGAGAGCTCCCAGGCCTGGAAAACCACAAAGCAGAAGGCACATTTTTCTCATCTGAACCAGAATGTCCCCACCACATGGGGACTCACATCTTTCTTCTTGCTTCAGCCAAGCTCCCATGCAGTGTGTGTGGGAACTCAGCTATCACTGCTTCCCCTTTACTGCCAAGATGGGGGGGAACCATCTGCAAATTTATACAAAGATTAAATTAAGGAAATAAATGTTTCAGCACTACCAGCCCTGCCATATGAGGTGTCCCTTGCACGTGGCCCAGCGTGTCAGTCACTTGCCTGGTGTTCCCCTGAGCATGGGAAGGCAGCACGAGCCTTGTACATCTGAAGCCATGGGGCTGTAGCTCCCTCCTGGCCAAAAAGGCTGTGATTCCTTCCCAGAGGGAGGTTTCTACCAGCCCAGCTGATTCTGTCTGATGTGCTTTTAGGGAGTCAGCACACTGAGCCAAGAGGGGGGTAAGCTCTGCATGGGAGAAAGAAGGGGCTGAACAGGGTGGTGTGGGTGGGCAAAGCAGGCGCCAGGGCACCCAGAAAGGACAGATGCCCACAGCCCACCCAGCCTGGCTTGAGGCACAAGGACACGAGTGCCTGGAGACGGTGAGGGCTCAAGGCCACAGGGCTGCCTTCCTACAACGGGGTCTGCTCAGACTCCCTGCAAACAGCACGAGCTTTATGGAAATGGCAGATATATCTGCTTATCCTCTGTGGGCACAGAGTAAATCTAATTAAATCAGGAGCCTTCCAAAGTGCCATTAAGGCAAATTGGTGAAACGTATTGCATTACACTCCCCCCATTTTCCTGTGGTTTTGGCCTCCCTGTCTGAGGGACGGGGGTTTAGAGCACATAAACTGATGGAAAGTTCCTCAATCTCCAAGGAAAGATGGGAGAACGAGTGGTCTGTTCACATTTTCCCATAAGTATCACAGTAGCAGTCTGTGAGGGAAGGGTTTATTTTGGGAAAAGCTATTTTGAAAGCTAAAGTGTCACATCCTGGCTGGCTCTTCTCATGGTGTTACTATAATCATCCAGTTATGACAAGCTTAATGCAGAAAAAGCAACCTTTTTTTCCTTTCTTTTTTTGGGGGAAAAGAAACAATGTAGCTAGCATATTTTTGGACAAAGGCTGTCATTTGACTTCTTTTTTGGTACTCTTTTTGCTTTTCCCTGTCATCTAACACTATTTATAAAGCCCCAGACGCTAGATCTAGGAACTCTCTGTCCTTTTTGATGCAGAAGTCCATGCTGGCAGCTCTGCCTAGCCCTGCACACTTGAGAGGCTTTTCTGAGCCTAAGACAGCCCCTCTGGCTGGCACACACTCTGCTCTCACCCAGCTGTGGCCAGGGGTGGGAAACCACGGCTGAGGAGAGCTCAGCATCTCCACCATCTGAGTTAGAGCTCTTCAATCTTAAACAGATGCATCCAAATCCTGCAAGTCATCCTGCAGGTACATGTCTCCCTCCCCAGGGAGATGCAGCGAGGTGGGCACACATCTGGCTGTGCAGTCTGAGCTGGAGGAGCCAAGGCTCAGCTCAGCAGGCATCACAGCTGGGCTCTGAGCAGGCTGGCTGGGCCTGCTGGTGCCATGCACAGCAGAGGCCAGGTCTTACACTTCCCTCCTCTGCTCTGCAGGCTGGGCTCCAGCTGAAGGCCAGAAGAGCTTGGAGCAGGACTAGAACACTGGGTGCTTTCAGGCAATACAATTATTCTCACAGCTGGAGCTGGAGCACAGTAGCTCATTCTCACTTAAACTGCATTTTCTATGGAACGGACAGACAAACAAGGCAAACACAGACTGTGTCTTCTCTTGTGCTTAAGTAGCTCCTGCTTTGAATTCAAAGGGCATAAGTAGGAAATTGATATACTTTCTAATTTATTGGAGAGTAGATAACTCTCGGAAAACCAAGGAGACTGCTCTCAATTTGCGGGAAGCTGGCGCTTTTAAACAGCGAATGAGCAAATGTTGAAAGAGTCCTGCCTATAGAGCTTCATGCATTTAATATTCAGAAGACTCACAGGAGATGCTAAAGTGCCCTCAGCTCAGAAAATTAATAAAATATTATCTCATGAGTGAACTTCAAAAGCTTTGGCAGTTCCATTCATTCCACTTCAGATAAGCAGCCAAAATATTGCAATATCCTGTTAACCTGATATGAAACATCCAGCTTACCTTGGCCAGTAACATTAAGCTGGAAATGTGTGAACAATCTTTATTATTAAATATTTAGCCTTTTCATCTGCTCTGTTGTGCCTCCCTATGCCTGGATCCAGTAATTCCTGCTTCTAAATGTGGATCTAGGCCCCAGGACTCAGCTGGGCACTGATGAAGCAGCAAAGGTCTGAAGACACAGGGTTTAAAGACTGCTTTTGCCCAGCCTTGCAGCTCTGCCTTTAAGGGGCGGCCTGTCCACAGATATCTCTCTCTGGGGCAGAAAGACCCTATTTGGCTGGTGGGTAAAATGACCAAGTCTGCAAAAGACATGTCAAGAGGACACCATCTGAGGAGAGGACACATTAGAGAGAGAATATAACCAGGTGGGGATCACTCTTCTCCCAGGTAACAAGCAATATGACAAGACAAAATGGACTTACATTGCACCAGTGGAGGTTCAGGCTGGACATCAGGAGGAATTTCTTCATGGAAAGAGTTGCTGAACTTTGGAATGGACTGCCCAGGGAGGTGGTGGAGGTGTTCAAAAAATGACTGGATGTGGTACTTAGTGCTGTGGTCTAGTTGACAAGGTGGCAGTCACAGCCTGGTCTTGATGATCTCAGAGGTCTTTTCCAACCTCAGTGATTCTGTGCTGACCAGTGAATGATGCTTTGGTACTTCAGTGTTCCTCTGGTAGCACAATCCAGGAGTGAGAGATCCTGTGCTCCTATGATGCTTTGGTACTTCAGTGTTCCTCTGGTAGCACAATCCAGGAGTGAGAGATCCTGTGCTCCTCACCTTCCCTTCATTACCTCCCAGCTGCCACTTCCAAGCAAACTTCCACTTTCTGCTGGAAGATAAGACAATATTAAGCAGTGGTGAATAAATTTACAGAGATTCACTTCACACCAGCCCAAAGTGACACTCTCATCAGTGTAGTCTACAGACAGAACAAAAACCCAATCCCTTCAGCATCTGATTCTCCTCTCATCTCTGCCACCAGTCCCTCCACATGAGCAAGGGAGCCCAGGGGAAGCTTTATTAGACTGTCGGTGAACTTAAAATGATAGTGCTTGCAGGACTGTCAATCCTCCACAAGTAATGAGTTAAATATAGAGATATTTATATTTAATTGCCAATTCATTGGTAATTCCTGACAGATTGAATCCTTGCATTTCAGGTCAACTTGACATCGCCAGCCCTCAAAGGTCCAAGGGGGGATTGCCAAATTTAATGAGCTGCAGTAACAATGTCTCCACATTACTGGAGTAATTACTAACAGAAAAGAGAAGGAAAAGGGAAAAGGGAGTGAAGAAGAAAAAGAAAATCCTCTAAACAGACAAAAATTTAATTAACAGCATTTTGAGATGTTATTTATAACGGAACAAATTCCACTTCAAAGTGAAAACAGCCTCTAGGTGGATAACAGATCTAATGCAGTCAATTTAGTACTAACTTGCTTCATATATCCAGCTTTAAACCTCCAGAGCAGCCAGCCTTCATGGCAACAGCCAGTGCACACTGCTCCTTGTGATGCAAAGTCTGCTTTCACCAGCCATGGACCATCCAGAGGGGTTTGGTGTGAGGACAGCCTGCTGCAGGTGGGTCCCACCCATCAAACCAAACCACAGCACGTGGTGCAGCTGGTGGCAAGTGAGGCAAAGCCCTGGCAACTCCAGTGGCTTGTCTTGAATTTCCAGTGCAGAGGTTTTGCATTAAAAAATGATTGTTTTCATTAGGAGTAGTGGCTACAGCCTTGGACTTCCAGGTTCAACATACATGTTTCATTGAAACCAGTGGAAAATTTGCATGTTAAACTTGTGGAACTAAAAATAGACTTCAGCCTCAAATGACAAGCAAATGCAAGACTAATTTCTTCAAATCAGCTTTCAGCAACTTCTGTTCCTCTCTCATACACACACACACTCATTGAGTCACTTATCTAAACAGACATGGAAAAAAAATAAAAACCCCAGCCTTCAAACCAGTCCAAATATTTTTCCTGTGAACTGAGCAGGAAGAAAAAGAAGAGGTTTGTTGCTATTTCTGTTTTCAAATTGCTCAGATGTGCCACGATGAGGGGCCTTGTCAAATTGGCTAGATCAGGTAACAGGAGGCTGGAATAACCTTTCCTCGTTCTGTGGAGACCTTCATGAATCTGTTCATGCCTTGCCCACTCCACTCACCATGTAACCACCTTTATAAACCCCACTGATGGGAAGTGCAGCCACAGCAGTTCAGAGCAGGCTGCCACCTCCCCACAATAAATTCCGGGGATCTGGGAAGTGTAAATCACTCCCTTTTGTGCTGGCAGAGCTCAGCTGACACAACAATATCTGCATGCATTTAGGTGCGTTTCCCACAGACCTGTGCAGTCCTACAGGATTCACCCAGCCCCTCGGGCAGGAGGCAGGGGATGAGACAACCTGGCATCATCTGGCTGTACAGAATGCACACTTGCTGCAAATTGAGCTTAAATATTGCTGGGAGGCAGGAGAGGGGGGAAGGAGGGAGAGGGGAGAGGCATTGGGTTTGTTTAGGCATAAGGACATATCTCAATTTACTCTTTCCCACTCCTGCCCTGGTAGGCCCATTATTTCCCACTTCAGAGCTGGCACCTTTGCCAGCAGAACATAAAGGTGATGGCTAAGGAAAGCTGCAGCCCTTGGAGAATTGTCTGCCCTCATGAGGGGACCTTAACTGAAGCCATGTGGGAACAAACAGCAAGTGCTCTGCTGACAATACATGGAAACACAGAGGGCTCTCAATCCCTGTTTCCCAGGATGCTGCCAAGGCACCCAGCCTGGTAGGGTGAGGCAGAGTGAATTCCACAGCCCCAGAGCCCACCAGGGCAAGGGAGGATGAAGTCCACAGCCCCAGAGCCCACCTGGGTGAGGGAGGGTGAATTGCACAGCCCCAGAGCCCACCTGGGTGAGGGAGGGTGAATTGCACAGCCCCAGAGCCCACCTGGGTGAGGGAGGGTGAATTGCACAGCCCCAGAGCCCCCACGGACCCTGCTCTGCAGGGCTCTCCTGCTCACCTTCCATGTGGCCTCAAGTAGCACTGCTCTAGTCATGCACCACAGCTTCTTACCTTGTTTTTGCCCTTGCATAGGACTCTGTCCTTCCAAAGCAGCTTGTATGAAGTCCCAGCAAACCAGACCAGCCAAATTTCTGCCCTTTGGTAAAGGCCCAAGACCACATCTACCAACAGGCTAGTCAGAATTCAGAAATGTAATGGTCTCGTATGGAGAGTTCACTTGATCATCACCTCTCCCACCTCCTCCCTCCGACCAAAACCCTGCAAACTAAAAAGAAACAACAGCTAAGAAAGAGGCTGGTGGCTGCGTTCAGCTGGAAGGGGATTTGAGATTTTGAGGGAAAACCCCTGGCTGCAGAGCACTTGGCTGATGCAATTTGAAGAAGAAATAGGCTTCTCCCTCTGAGAAGAGGGCTCCTGGCATGCAGCTGCTTGGTTATTGAGAAGGAGAGGCTCACAGCACCCACAGACCAAGGTGCATGACAGGAGGAAACACCACAGAGCGTGCCTGTGTTGCAAGGGGTGGATTCCACACCGCCAAGCTGCCCTCAGACCACAGCACACAGTGGCCCTCATGGCCATCTCCCTGCCTGAGCCTCCAAAAGAATTCCTGAGTAGGTCCCAGTCAACTTAAGCCACGATTTTCCACGTAGCAACAAAAAGATGACAGCCACCACTTGCCTCGACTCCTGCTGTGTCCCCAGGCTCAGCACAAGCCTCTCACCCAAGCCATGCCAGTCTGGGTTTGATGTATGAACCCAAGGTTTCCTTCACTGGCCAGCCTGGGGGCTTTTGTGAGTCTTCATGCCCATGCTCCTGTGTAGGTGGGAGTTGGTTCTTCTTCCAACACCCTCAGCTTTACTTCTGCCCATGACTTTTAGGACACTCTAAGCACCAGAATGGAACCCTGCATGGCAGCCTGTGGGGCCCAAGCAGCTGGCGGGTTTCCAGGCTTGTGGGTGCCATCTTTTGTTTCTGGAAATACCCTAATTGCCATCTTTTGTTACTGGAAATACCCTAATTAGTTCGTAATGCATTGCATTAACCTGACAGCTGTCCACCTTACCCCATGTCTGTTGGCTTTGTACAAGGCTTTTGTTTAAGAAAACAAAACGAAACAAACAAACAAAAACCCCAATTGCAGATTGCAGACACCTTTCCCAGCGCTGCTCTTGCTCTGCTCACTGCTGAAGATACTGCATGAAAATTCTGGTGGGTTTGAGTGGAGAGCAGGACATGGGTCTGGTCTCTCCTGACCAAGAGCTGGTGGGAAGACCTGTGAGGTGTCCTGGAGGTCCCTCAAAACACCCCCTCAAAACACCCACTACTGAGGCAAAGAGAGGAGGTCAAAACTCACCGGGGAGGGGCACTGAGCCAAGCAGGCAGGTGAGGTGTCTTAGCAGGCATAAGCAGAGGCACTGCCAAATAACCAGGCAGAGTTTAAGCCCTAGGACAATTAGGAGTCCTGTGCTGTAGAAATATCCTAACTTGCAGATTTCTTGTTCTTCTTTCTCTGGTTGATACACTCAAACACAAACTTCTCACAGCACAGAACAAGTGAACAGCCTTCTGTTAGTCTCACTCTTGATGCTTAAAAGCAAAAAAACAACAAAATTACAAATTAGCCTCCCTCACCCCAGTGCAGAGTGTTTCTCCCAGCCCTCAGGTACCCATGAGGCAGAGCCCTGCCACTGGGGTATGAGCTTTAGGAGCTGTTTGCAAAGTTTCCCCTGGACCCAAGTTCACGTTTCAAGCTTCTCTCAGAGACCACAGCTCTGAGACATGGATTTGAGTCAGGTCTAGTCAGCTCTTAACCCTGACTTGCTATGAAGAAGGGCAAGGGAAAAGATGGATCACACAGATGTCCTTGATAAAGGAGGTGCCTGCATCTTGGTTTACTTCAAATCTTTAAAGCCTGTTATCGAGTGTAAAAAAATTCATAAAACACACAAAAAACAGTAATAAAAAGCAACTATTGCATCCAATTTTCCTGGCCAAAAAATTAAGGCACTGGGAAGGCAGGCTTTTTAATGGCTATCATTCCTCCTGTGTTATTTGAAGATCCCCTTGCAAACGGGAATCCTGGGTCTGTTTTGCCATCTGTTCCCTCCACTCCTGCCTAGGAATCCTGAAAGGGTATTTATTGTATACACAGGTTCAGTGAGGCCCACTTACTATAAACAAATACTGCATGAAATATGGTGGGGCCAGCTTTTTCTGCAGTGCCTGTATTTATGAGGAAACAGTATAAAAACAAATATGTAATCTGGAAATAAACCTGTTAAATGAATAAAAAGTCCTATGGAGCAAAACATAATGATTAGCAGAGCCATTCAGGGAAAGACCCTGTTAAGGGAACACATCTGCTGTCATCCACTTTGCATCAGTGCTTTTCCCCCCTGATAAAAATCCATTTAAAAGCAGCCATCAGAAAATTATGGGGGAAGGGATAGGGGAGAAGGAGGAGATGATACGACCTAAGAGCTACAAAGCCAACTATGGCACTTTTGCTGGTTCTTGAAATGCCTCTTGAGTCCTGCACCCTGCTGTCCACGAAATACAATCTCTGTTATTTACAGCATGTACTAGGTACAAATTACAGTCACTCAGCTGAAGGGGGGTGGAAAGGGAACCAGAAGTAATAAAAAACAAAGCAAAATAAAAAAAAAAAGAGAGAGAGCAGCAAAGCAACTGAAAGGCAGCATGGTGTGCTGAACAAAGATTCAAGTAAGGAACTTGCAGTGCAACATGTGTGTGCACACATGCGTAGAAAAATCACATTTTGCTTTTGCCCAGTTGCACAGAGCCTAAACACGGGCTGTGTAGGGGAGCAGCACAGGAGGAACCTGCTCTGGAAATGCCACTCGGTGTGACCTCTGATTGCCAGCTTCCTCTGCGTGCTCAGATGCAGGAAGCACCATTCAAGCTACCTGTTCCTATTCACTCTGTATTTACAGACCTCGAGTAGAATCACAACCTGCTCTACACCCACTGCACCCCACCCACACAGGCAAAGCCGCTGCACCGAAGGGCGAGGAGTTGCACTTGTTGTCACCCTCTCCCGCCCTGATTTGCATTCGCCCCAAGATGTTCTGGGTATTTCCTATCCCAGTTTCTGCTTTCCACTGGGGGTTGCCTGACCCTCCCCGTGGAACCAGTTATGAATACTCCAGTCTCCAGCAGCAACACAAACAAAACAGGTAGAGGCTGATGCAACCCTGGCAAGGGCTGTACCAAACAGTGATGCAACGCCCCTGAGAGCTGCGACTGCTCCCCCAGAGCGTGTGGGATAGGGATGCCCTGCTTGCTCTTTGCCTGCCAGCACAACACCTGATGTAACTCAGGTCTTCCCAAGCTTTGGAAAGCTCTGGCTGGGCCCTGTCTCCAGGTGTTCCCAGGTAAAAGCATCACAGAGACAATGTGCTTTGCCTTTGTCACGCGTGTGACTCCACGGTCAAACTGAAGTGCATTGCCTTGGTCCTGCTTTCAGCACTGGGATCCTTTCTGCTCCTGCCCCATCCATCAAAGCAAAGCAATAAAACCTTCCCCCTCACAGCAAGGAACACGAGGCCTGAGCAGTGACTTGAGAGCCCAGCAGCAGATGATGGGGCTGGGGCTTCCCTTCCCCATCCAAAGCATGGAGCAAGGCATCACAGAGCATAATTTGAGTGCTAATTGGCAAAAGAGGTGTAACAATTTCCTTGAGTGTGCCCTATGATGGGGATGTATTGTTTGCAAATTATTGCCCAGCACTGATTTGCTGCCTTCAGTGTATGTGAGCTATAAGTAAAAGCTTAATGGATTTATATCACTAGAGTTACTACTACTGCTCACTGACACACTTGAGTATTTTTATTGCTTTTTCATAGCTGACATGATTCTGATGGTATGTAATTAAATATTTTACAAAGATAGGGTCTGATCCAACAACCTTTATGCACATGAATAATCTCATTATGTTCAATGCCTCTACTCGTGTTCCCAAACCAGGCAAGTCTGGGTTCCTACTGCTACAAAAGTAATTTTTTTTCCACTTCTCTATCCCCCTTCTGGGATTTTGATGGAATTAATAAAGGGGGGGGGGGAACCCTTAAAACTCCTTCACATTTATTTTGTGCATTGAAACCTTCACGTAGGATTAGAAGAAACTACGAGAACACTGGTGTGGCAGTTATGCTTGGCCAGGGATGGAAAGAAATAAGAGGTTGTGTTTTGTCAGAGACTGAAAGACAGATTGCTTCTTTGCCAGCCTGTATCTCAGTGTGGTTTCCTGAGACCGATTAAGAGTTTGAAGGGAGGATTTTTTTTTTTTTTTCAAGAACTCATGACTCACTTTAAAAATGTGGTGCATTTCAAGCACGAGTGGGATTGCCCAAATGTTTTGGGGTTTTTTTAATATTACCTGCATTGCATGTCACAGTCATCTATTTCCTTCAAACTGACACACGTGCAAAATGCCCATGCACCAGTGTCTTACAGGCTGAGGACATCCTGTTCTGACAAATGTACATGTTCACAGGGACATTCTGCTTGGCTCCAGCATGAAGCACACCTGACTTAAAGCTAGATTGGGAGCTGAAGATCTTACTCTGTCACAAAACCAGCTTTTCAAGTTTTGGATTCAGATCTGGCACCTACAGGCTTGTCCCAGGTGCATTGTCATCCTGGCACCTGGTGCAATACATTGCTACTCATCTAGAATAGCCAAAACAGCTAAACTCCACTCATGGCAATAATCATAAATGTCTTTCAAGGCTCAAACTGAAAGGGAAAAGAACAAAAAGTTACTTATAAATGGTCAGATGATCAACCTGCTGGCTGTGCAGTAAGGGAGCATTACCTGCCCCAGCAGTTCAGCCAGAAAGAGGATGATCCTTTGGAGATTCATCAGTCTAGAACAACTGAGCTCTTTTCCTCCATCACCAACTGCTTTTCCAGGATCTGTTTAGGAAAAAAACAAGTCTACCAGTCCCCTTCTATCTTGCCCATCCTTAGATTTTGGTTGGTGTGGGAAAACAGGCTGTCAGACCTGTGCCTGTTCTCCTTCCCTCCCCTCTGGACTGAGTGCAAGCTTGGGCTTCAAGCCTTCTTCCCTTGGCCTGAGATGCTGCTGCCAATTTGCCATCAGGGACAAAACCAAGAGCACTGAAATGGCAGGAGAAAGCTGAGCCCACATGACGCATTGGGAAAAGACAACACACACCAAGGCCTCTGGAAAACAGACTCCCTGCTGGCTTCCCAGCCATGTGCACATTTATGAGGTTTGAATAAAACTCAGCTGAAGCATGCAGGCCAACTACTGCTTGTCCAAAATGACCTCAGTTGCTGGACTTGAGTTCATTTAAGAGTCAACTGATCCTGCTCTGCATTGCCCACGTTAAGCCCTGTGAGCATCTGAAATACCTTAGATAGCATTAACCCTTCTGATGGCACTGAAATGCAGGGTGAACTTTTCAAAACACTTCTTAAAACATGATAAAAACACACAGATCAAGACACTCCAGTGACCCCAGCTCATGGATGGGTTACAGCCCTTTGACAAGCCAGGGGCAGCACTTAGGAGAAGCAGAAGCAGGCAGTTAGTGAGACAAAAGGTTTACTTGTCCATGTGCACCTATGAACATATGGATTTTTTTTTACATCTTGACCCCAGAGAACAGGCATAAAACTTGAAAGTTGCCACCTGGTTTCAGAGATTACTTTTCCACCTAGGGATTAAACAACATCTAAACCCATGTGCATGTGTTTTTCTGTGGCAAACAGGCAGCACAGTTGCAAAGCAAGGAGATGGGTTTGAGAAAGAGGATTCCTAGTGACCCAGGGGAAAAGAAATGAAGGGATGAGCTCGGGCCTGCCAAACAGCTGGTTAAACTTCAGAGCTCGGTTTAGAACTGTTCTGAGGCTTGTCTACCCACAGCAGAAAAAGCACCTTCTCCTCTGCCTGCCTTTGATTTTGCACAGCTCCCCAACACCAAGAGGCTCTAAACTGCTCCACGCAGCAAGATCGAGACGTGCCTCCTCACCTGAGTGAACAAGCAGTGTGCTCAGAAACATTGATCTTGGAGAGAGGTACAGGGGTCTATTCAAACCAGTGCTCAAATGCTTTCAATGTGTTACCACTCCTTTTTTTCAGCTGTTCTGGCTACTCCCATCCCCTGGGCCTGTTCACACTGCAAGCCCATGGAGGTGTAACCTGTGGTAGGGTTATTGAGCCCATCACTGCCTTCTTCTTGGCTGGGGTCCCAGGAAGAGACTGCAAGACCTATTAATCACAAACCCTGCTGATTAAATCCTTAAATCCATCTCGCTATTTCACTTAGCTACAAGCAGGGGCAAGAGCTGTCCTGCAGGCAGCTCTTTCCTGTGGTCCAGCCACCACACTGGGCACACAAAGCCAAGGAAAGAACTGGCTCTTCACCTCTGCTGGGTTTGCTGCTGGTCATGGCTTTGCCATGGTCTGACATTGCCAAGCGTGAGATTTGTGAGGATTAGAGCAGAAGCTGAAAACGTCCACCAAACCCTGAAGGAGCCTGTTAAATCCTTCCCTGAACATATGCAGGGGTGAGTAAGGAAGGATGGATCCTGTTCCTCCTTCACACCCTGGAAAAGGGTATTCCATGATCTCAACCGCAAGTTTAGAAAATGAAGGTCTCTTGAACATTTCTTTGTTTCTATTCTTAACCACAATTTCATTTGCATTGATGTTTCCTGACCAATTCTCTCCTCAAAATAATTGATGGGGGAAAGATCAAGAGATGTAATTAAAAGAGAAACAAACAGAAGACAAAGGGAAGAGGGTAAATGGGCATGTGACTTCGGGTCAGGGAAGGAAGAGGAGCAGGTGGTGGAACTGATGAGAGAGACTTAATGAACTGCGATTGACTTCGAATAACAAAGGAGGAGGACCCTGATCCTGCCTTGGATCTGTACACATATGGACTTACCATAACAAATGGTAATCAATCCATCAGCCTTAAATTAAGGATAAGGTGGGCAGGAAGGAAGGGATGGAATTTATCCCCTCCTTCCTCTCCCTCCCTCCATCAAACTAAATCTGTTTGCATGTGCCCATGTCTCTGTTGTCAGAATTGGCGTCTGCCATCTCTCCATCCTCAGCCAAAGTGGACACCTTCCCACCCCTCACTATGCCACTGCAGGCAGGTCTCTCCAGAGCCTTCCCCAGGAGTTCAGGACCCTGGCTACCCTGATCCTGCAGTGCATTTCCCTGACACTGATCGAGGCTCCGGAGCCTCAGAAATGTGCTCGTAGGACCCTGCGTGTAAATGCTCCATGAGCTTTAATCAAATGCACATCACACAGAGTCCTGCGTGACAGAAAGCAGAACCACCCGTCCTCAGACCTGCCAAGAATAGCCTCATCTGCACTACAAGCCTTTTTCCTCTTTTGTATCATTTTGGCTTCCTCATTCTAGTACGAGCTGCAGAGATATTCTGGGTTTTATATGTTATCTCCCTGTTTCAAGCTGAAGGCAAGTTCACCACATTTTCTAAATATACACCCAGGTTTTACGTATCCTCACAAAGTTTTCTAGGATAAAGTTGCTATTTTAAGGTCTGGATCATCCAAAGAGAGCTGCACAGTTGGACACCCCATTCCCATATCTTCAGGCAGGCGTGGCTGTGCATGTGGTGCTCTTTGCAGGATTTGCCCTGCATTTGGCCTGGCAGGCAGTTTCTATCAAATAAAATGCTTCTAACCCGGTGTCTCCATGGTCAGCAACTAGCACTTATTTCTCCTTGAGCCATAGGCAGCAAATGCATGAGCAATTCATAAAAGAGTGAAAGTTTGTGATTTACAGGGTAATATCAGCAGCTAGGAAATATAATTTTCTGCTTCTGCCATAACCTTCCTATGCAATCTCCCAGCATGATTCATATTTCAGTATATTCCAGCTATTCCAGAAGAATGCTGCCAGCTGGGCTGAGAAGTGGCAGGGAGGGGGTGCTCAGAGATGCAGGGTGGGATCTGTAGGGAGCTGCAGTTGGGAGCAGCGGGTGGGTGCCCAAGAGAGATGGGGCTGGCAGAGGGGAATGTGGAGTGCTTCCCTTCCAGAGGCATTTCCACCACAGGTACTATCTGAACAAAGCATTTGTCAGTTCAGATAGTTCAATCCAATATCCTGTATCCCAAGGAAAGAGCAGGGCAGGCACAGATGGACAAGGACATAAAGTTGAGCCCTGTCACATCAAATGAGGAAAGGGGGAAGAGAGGGGTAAACAGAAATTTGTGAAATAACCACCAAAGTTAAATCCTTCTCCCTATTTATAACTCTACAAGAAGACACAACCCAAGCACCATCTTAAGTGCCATCTTTCCCCTTTCCCTGCTGGCTCAGGTCCTCTTAACCTGTGCACTGGTATCTGGTGCTGCAGCCTCACAGCAGCTGAGCCCCCACCAGCAGCACCACTGGGGTTGAGGAGCATCCCTCTCATCCCAGCAGGTGCTCAGCCCCATCAGGGGGGACCTCCCAGCCTGGGCAGGACCCCCATGCTGAGCTGTTCCTACATGATCATCAGGAGAGGGACTCGGCACCTTGGGTGGGAGTTTGGGATGCTGGAGGCACACAACAAGGCAGTACAGCCAAACACTTGGCAAGCACTAAAGCACATCCCTGTGGTGTCTGCTCTCTGACTGCTTCTCCTGACTGCCACATCCTGAATGACACTGCACCTGGGTTTGCACTGCATGGGGCTTCCATTGTTTTTTGGGTACTATTTGGGTTGACAGAAAGCTGACATGGCACACCCCTAAACCCCCTTCAGGGGGGCACAGTGAGGGCTGCCTGCCCCACCCTGATCTCATTATCCTCACCAAAGAGGACAGCTCCCCTCAGCATGCTGGAACACAAAGAGCATCCCCGAGACCCATCACTTATCACCACTGGCTCTTAAGAAGACAGATGTTTTCCAACCAGAGAGCAGTGCAGCATCACTCCCCTGCTCCCACAGGAGCAAGCACCAGGGTTTCTGGAGGAGCCATCAGCCACATCTCCCCACACACACACATTAGCAAGTCACCAACTCACCACCCTCTGCTTTCTTCTGTTGGTAACTACAGTTTTACTCAGACTTTTTGCTAAAGGCCTTCTTCTCTTGCTTATTGTTCAAAGGTGGCCTGAAGCAAAGTGCGTCAGTGGCGAAGGAGAAGGGGAGAGGTCAAAGTGGAGCTTGGTGGGACACAATCCCCCTCTCAGTCTGGCACTTTTGGGACCTCTCTAGTCTTCTTTTCACCTACAAAAACCTGGCTGCTTGCCACAGCATAATACAGCAACAGGGGAAAGAGAGGAAGAAGGCTTAACTTGTATTTATTTTAGTGCGATCATTAGGATTATGTCAGGGGGAAAAAGCATTAATACATAATCTTTTCCCTGTGCTATACAACACTGGCTGCTTTTAATTTAGAATTAAATTGAAACACTCACTCAGAGCGGCTTTGAACAGCAGCCAAGGCCTTCTCTGGTATTGTGTGAGCAGCTGGGCAGCCTTTCCACTCTCTTGGTTTTTGGTCCGTGGTGCCCTTTTTTGAGACCTGTGCTGGGGGTCGGTCACTGAAGATACTTGTCACCTTTCCACAAGTGTTGAGGGTCCCCTTTGCTTGGAGCTGGCAAAGCAGCCACAGAGAGAGGGGGAAGCCCAGGGCATGTGAGTGAAGCCCCCAGCACACTGAACCTCAGCAAATAAAGCTGCACACAAATTTAATTTCACAAATTAATACAAGAAGGGACATAGCAAAAACCACATGGAAATGCACATCCTAAAAAAATGCTAAATAGTAGTGATTTATGTTTTTTTCCCTTCGATGTCACATGTTCTTTCATACATTTTGTCACACCTGATGAGGCAGGTTCACACAAGAACAGGGTTAGGAGGTATAAACAGGCCAGCCAAGGCTGGGTGGGGTAAAGCCAAATTTAGTGAAGTGAACTGGCCATCCTGTTTTGTTCACACAACAAGCACGCTCCAGATGGTTCTCACCAAGCAATGAGAAAGGTGCCTCGGTCTCCCTGTTCATTTTAATCTATATAAACACTCGGGTTTTGTCGGGCTAAAGAATCCAGTGCAGGCTCAAGCGTTTTCCTTAATTATTGGTATTCACAGAAAGAAAGAGTAAGTTTAAGGGGCAGGGAGGGGGAAGAGAGATTGCCACCCTTTCAGTGCTGCTTTGAAGGGAGCTCTGCTTATCACAACAGGTGCAAAGGCCACTCACAAAAAACCAGGAGCAGTTCAGCGCTGAAAGGCTAAGAAATTACTTATTCTCTTTGTCAGCTGCTCACACAAGCAGGGTAAAGGCTACTTGGAAGGAAAGAGAGAGGGTGAAAGAAGGGTTAAAGTTTGTGAAAGAAAGAGAGAAAGAAAAAGAGATGAAGTACATGAGCCCGCAGGTTCACAGGAGACCCTGGGAGATATAATGACCTTAAAAAAATATATAAAAAGGAAAGCAGAAACAAAACTACCTCTGCCCATAGAGCAGGCATGAGCAGCACCAGCAGGCTGGGGAAGGGGGACATTTTAACAGGGTCCCACTCGGGTTGAATGGCGAGGGGAACAAAGCCGACTGAAAGCACAGCATTCCTGCCCTCGGCCCCGCAGAAAGGGGCTGTGCGGGGCTTTCTGATGGCTCCTCTAATTACACTGCCTTGAGCACGGCAATTCAGGGCCAGCCCCGAGAACCTCCTCGTTCCTTGTCAGAGGGGCGAGTTGTGTACCACACCTACAGGGCCAGTCTATGGGGAAAAGTTATACTAAATTAAAAACAAAGAAAGCAAACTTCCTCACTGAGGAGCCCACAACTTTCAGGATGCTGTTATCCTGTTATCCCTTGGGTTCTTAACTGGGTTTCATTTCTTCCACCCTTCCCCTTTAGAGACACAGCATCAGACACAAAGGAAACTAGGATTTCATTTTATAACACCCCTCCATTAATCCCTAGATCTCTCTCAAGTGCTGCATAAATCTCACCCTCTCTTCCTGGAGCTCACAGAGGTTGTTTAGCACCTGGTGCATCTTATTTTCTAAGAATGATGGTTGTTTATTTTAACCAGAGCTAGGATGATGTGCAAACCAGCCATACCTGTTAGATGCTGAGTGTTCCCAGAACCACATGGCCAAACCTTCCTCTTTTAAGACAGCTGACTCAAAACCATAAAAGAAAACACCAAAACTGAAAACAATCACTGACAACAACATCAAAAAACATACTGTGGTGGGAAATATTCTGGTGTTGGCACTGAGAAACACCAAAATCTCAGAGGAAAGCATGACGTTTCCAGCAGTGGAAGGTAACAGGAAGAATTCCCTAGTTTAAAAATGGCAGATGTTCTCAGCTCTGCTGCCCAGAAGCAGTGAAAACCCCCTGTGGTTATTCTGACTGCCCTGCTAAATGAATGGTGAGTTAAGAGTCCTAATAAAACACAGCCATGCGAGTTGCCACTGCCAGCACCTGCAGCTTCTCTGGTACCCACCTCTGGCTTCACAGTTCACAGCAAAACACTTCATTTTAGCACCATGAATACTCTCTTGCCTTCCTCATCATTCTCCTCTCCTTCCCAGGCCTTTTCCACTGACAACTTGGTCTTAATTTCACAGGGCAGCTTTGCTCCAAGCCTGTGGAAGCCACTGAGGGGGCACTGCTGGCACACTGTGAAGACAATCACAGCACCTTTTACACAACCACATTTGCCTATGGCAGGTTTGAGCCAGCCAGGGTTTCTGTTCCTAAAGCTGCTCCAGCCTGACTAAGCCTGAGAAATCCTGCATTGAAGGTTACATTGGTCCAACATCAGGTTTCAGGCAATCCTGGGTATGTACAGCTGACAGGCTTGTCCTGGTTTAATAGAACCAGTTCCTGCAACCTCAGGAAGAAAAAAAGGTAGACATGAGGTAGTTTTTCCTTCTTCCACTGTTTTTCACCTCCCCTAGGGGAAAACAGACACACAAGCTGCCCAAGGACCCTCAAAAAGCAATCATTTTCTCATCATACTTTTTAAATCATAAGAAATAGGGAGCTGTGCAAAGAGATGACTGGATGCCTGTCACCAGCTACTTTTCCTGAACTTTCACTAATGTTCTGGAAGAAGTATGTGATCCTGACATGAACAGACTTCGTGAACATTTCAAGAAAGACAGAAAGCCCATTTCAAACATGACAAGGAGAGGAGGAGCTTCAGCCTTTTTCAGAGTTTCTCGCTCAATTCTCTACAGTTCTTAGAAACAGTAAAGTCAGAGTTAAAGGATAATGCTCTGGACAATGATAGAATCATTTATGTTGAAAAAGACTTTTAAGATCAAAGCCAACCATAAACCCAGCACTGCCAAGTCCACCACTAAACCATGTCTTTCAAATCTCTCAAGGGATGGTGACTCCACCACGTCTCTGGTCAACCTGTTCTTCCACTCCTGTGTCTGCAGACTTAATCTAAACACAGGACCAGGTTTAACAGAAAAGCCTGTTTATACTTGAGCTAAAATCAGGTTTTGAACTAAGTTAAAGTGCAAATATTAAACACACACTCAAGCCTCAGCGCCCTGTGGTGCTAGGCTGTAGGAGACTTTCTATTGACATGAAAGAATTTGGGATAAGGCTGTTAAGACTCACTCCTGCTCACAGTTAATTACAGGTAGAAAACCTGAGTTCCACCCAGCTTTGGGTCAGGCACACTTCAGAAAGTATTTGGCCCCTTTGGGATGGAAAGGGTCACACAGAGAAAAGGGTGAGACAGAAATGCTGGAAGGGCAGCAGGGCTTGGGTAAAACTTCAGATATCCTGTGAGGACATGAAAGAAGCCACAGGCCCTGAGCTAAAGAGAGTAACTGGTAATTAAAACCTTGATACAGCAAGTCATTTGAGTTTATTTAAATAGGTACTTAAAAGATAAACGCAAAGCATTTTGCTCAAACATTTTGAGAAATATGATCCTTAAGGAAGATGAACAAGTATTTAATAACACTTGTGTTATGAAATGTCATTATAACCAAGCAGTAAATCAATAGCACAGTAGCACACGCCGCAGAAGGCAGGGGCTGCATTCTGCAGAACAAAAGAAAGGGCATCCCCCTCATCTTTTATGACAGTGACACATGTTATATAGACACACCACACCTTTCACACGGTGACATTTTGGTACCTCTGATCACCCAGGAGGCCGTTCTGTCTGCATGGTGAGGGGTATAGAGGAAGGGGCAGCAATTTTTTTGCTTCAAATTACACAGCCTCCCAAGCAGGTTAGAGGCAGGAGCCATCACTGGCAAACTGGTGCCCACACTGGTGTGCTTTCCTGTGTCACATCACAGCTGCCCTGACCTCCTCTCCTTGCAGCAGCAGCGGGCACAGCTGGCTCAGGGGGCACAGGATGCTGCCCCAGCTCAGAGCTGCAAGGGGCCAGCTGTGCCCATGCCAAAGCACCAGAGGGGGGACACCCAGCCAGGGCCAGGGCATGGGGGTGAGGGCACAAATACAGGAGCAGAGATTTAGCCTGAACTGGAGCTGTCAGGGCTACATCCTGGCGAGTGAGATAATACATGCATTCCCCTGCCTGGCCCAGGCTGAATTAGCACATCTGGGGCCCACATTTACTGCTGCTTTGGAGCACCTCTGCCATTAACACTGAAAACACATCCTGGAGGACATCAGGGCTCAAGATGAAGGAGGTGAGAGGGGAAATAAGACACCTTGCCTCCCCCCTCACCTTGTTCCTCCCTCCTCCCACATGGCTCCGAAACACTTTGCAGCTTGAGTGCTGTCAATCTCCTTATGGGAGAAATATATTTATAGAATCCCATCACTGGGGCTCAACACTTTCATGGGACCAGATGTCAGAGAACATGAAGTTGATAAAACAAAGCAGTCCAAGAGAAAGGGTCAGAGTTATCTGCTTCCAGCAGTGAGAGTTAGAGCTTCTCCAACTTCCATGGAGCAGTGTAAACTTGTTCCTGGAGAAGTGGGGTTGGCAGGCAGGTACAGACATAAATAATTAGTCTGAGCACGCTGTCTGACCAAGAAGGCATCTGTCCTTCACGGGAGAGATTTCTCTAGAAAGGGTTAATGCCTTCTCCTTTGAAATATGGTGTGGAAGCTGCAGAAGACACCAGATTTTCTGCCATAGTGTTTTATACCAACACACACAAAGCATCCAGGGAAGACCAAGCACTGCTTGAGACTGTTAATGAGAGCAATGGTCAGCATTACCATGACAGATAGTATCATTTAGAGATTTCTTGATCATATGGTTGTGTTTAAAAATAGGGCTATCTTCAAAACAGCAAGGTATATGCAGACAGAGCAAAGCGACAAGGGTTCAGACACCTTTCCGGGAATCAATCCCCACGAAACACATGGATCCCAGGTACCCATGTGAAGTTCACCTGTTTTCAGCTAAAGCCAGCAGCTCAAAAAGATGCCAGGCTATGTAACTGAAGGATCTGTACAGCCATATTTTGGCACTATGCAGCAAAGCCAAGGAAAAGTAGGTTAATTAAAATTCGTCTGTCATTTCCATTTCCTCTGCATGTCTACAAGACTGTTTATTCTCACCATCTGAAAGAGATTCTCACCATCTGAAAGAGATATTAATTGCTGCTCTTGGTTAGTGAGAATAAACACTACAAGAGATCACGTTCCCTAGTGAAGCCTCCTTGGTTTTGCTTTTAAACCCAATGGAACAGCTTGAAGGGGCTGCTTTTATCTGCATAACAATTGGCTTAGGATGCAAGTCCAGGGTGAAGTCCATTACCACTTGTCCCCCAAAATCCTGCTGACAAACACTAGATCAGCATTTGCTGCCTGTTTCCACCAGTCACAGCTCAAGGCAGTAAGATTTTGTCCATAGATAAGGTTTAGGTGATTTGTTTCAATTAATGCCCTTTCCTCATCACTTGTGCCAGCACTGTGGGAGTGGAAGCAATGAGAAGAAGGAAGGATCCCCAAACAGGACCTTGCACACAACCTGGAGGGACACAGTATGGAAAGAGTGCACATATTTGCTCATGGGTATTTCAGTATTGATGCAGAATCAATGCTGAGATGAGACCAACAAAGACTGTGCTGCTGCACCTTGGAGATTGCTGATCTCCTACGAGCAGAACACCTTGTGACTGGTTTGATGTCAGCATCACTTCATTGTGCTTAGAGGGGTGTTTTTAAGTCCTGGGTGCATAGAGTCATAGAGCCTGACAGCATCTGTGATGTGAATGTGCCCCCTTTGCCAACATTACCTCTTTGCAGGCCTCCAGAGCAAAAACCAGCAATGTGTTTCAGCTGGATGGGCAACATCAGCTCCTCCCAGGAATATGAGGCCAACAAAACTGGACAGAACCCAAAACAAGGTGCAGTGTGCCTTCTGTCAGACCCCAGCCCACCTTACAGTGATGCTGCTCCCCATGCCATTCAGTGTGGTCTCGGTGGAAACAGTATGGTTGGGGCAGGGAATAATACACCCACTGATCTCACTGATTCCTGGCAGAGGGCTGGTCCACAGATATTATTTCCAAAAATAAAACATCGCTACCAAAGAGTCAGACAAAGTGCATGAAAAATAAACAACCAACCAAAATACATTTTAAAAACTTGGCTGACACTTGTCCATGAATATAAAAATTCCAAAGTTGGTTGTGAAGTGTCTGTTAGCCACTTGAGTTACATGTGGTGTGAATGAAATGGATTTCAACTAAGCATAAAGAAAAGGAATTACTGTGGCATTCTTTCAGCCCAAAATTCTAGAGAAGTGGCAGAGATTATAAGTAATGAATTTCTAAGGAGAGACAGTCTGAGAATACTTCTCAGTTAACAGTATGTCTTTTGTCTCTCAACCAGTTATTCACCTGAACACTTTAGTTCTCAAGAGATCTAGAGTGATGCAAAAACCCTCCCTCTCTTGCAGCATCTGTTTACAAAAGCTGTACCTGCTGCAGAGACATCACAACAAAACAAATTTGGCTTCAGTGCTAATTTGCTCACGGTAAGTGTCACTTGAGACAAAAGCTAGACCTGGAGTAATAGACAGCAATCTCCATAATTGCATCCAAACCAAATCCTTCAGCAACATGAAGGCTGTGAGAGCTGGTGAGAAACATGCACAAGTTATAGTATTATCTTGGGGGAGTCGAGGTATCTGCAGGATCTTCCCACTCCCCATTCTTTGGGGTCCCTAGATTACCCAATGCCAGACTGGTGCTTTAAAACTCACCCCTATTTTCTTGCATATATCACTTTTCTACTACTGGAAAAATATTAGGCTGACCTGATGTGACAGGGAAAAAACACTCTGTAGCCAGCTCTGACCCACAAGAAATTAAAAAGATGTTTGCTCCTGACTTAAAGACAGTGGGGACACTCTTACTGAGAAATAAAGAGATATGTTATATTTGGACACACATACCTCTGTTACTGTGCCAGCATAAATTGCTGCAACCCTCTTGGGTCTATTGCTAACACAAACACATAAGCCAGTTCAGTCAAATGCAAACAATGACAGTCAAAAAACCCTAATAAATCCTTAGGTTTTTGAGCAAGAGGAGAGAACATCAGTGATTTGCTAATCAATGCACAGACCCCCTTGTGAAATGCTAGGGTCTCTCTGCAAACTCATCATGTATGCTTGAATTTCCCCAAAAAGTTTTGGCTATGATATGACATGTTGGGAATATGTGATATCCCTACACCTTACAACAGTAAATTAGATACCAAATCCTCTCCATCACTTTGGAAATGTCAGTTTGATACCAGCACAATGACAGCTCCAATGCACATCCTGCCCTGCTGATACTCTAGCCCTTGCACAAAAAGGTATTTTGAACATCCACTTCTGGAACCTCCTCTTCACCTCAAGGCAAACTTGTGTTTCTTTATCTTTAGACCATCACAGATAGTCGTGGGTTTCTTTTTTCCTAAGCATAATGCCTTTGGCCTGGGATGCTCAGAGCTATCCCAGTCCACAGAGAAGGTGGTGGTCACCTGGGGGCCCAAAAAGAGGTGGCATCTCCAGAGTCCCTATAAAGTTCCTGATTGATGAGCACAGTCACTTACATGGCTGCAAGGCATGCTTCAACAAAACATATTTTCCCCCTTGACCAGTGAAACATCTGGGCTTGCCCCCAGGTGTCTGCAGACACCAGTCCTACACCCATCAGGGCAATATTGTATGCATGGCAAAACTCCAACAAAGAGCACCAGGAGCAAGGTTAAATATCAGTCAGGGAGGTGCAACACCAAATAAAAGGTGAGATCCAGTGGGAGGAGAAAGATTACAGCAGTGCAGGATCCTGGGGTGCTCCTGTTACACACACATCCTGAGAGCTCCTCTGTGCTTTTGGTTTTAATTAGCATTTGTTAACATATGGAGATATTTACCCAGAAGGAAGGTCGGTGGAACAGTTAACAGAAAGAGCCTCTCTCCCTTTCCCCCTTCCCACTGGGGCACAGGGGCCAGCTCTCCAGCTGGTATAAATCTGTGGTACTCTGCTGATTTACACCAGCCGAGCATCTGGCGTCAAGACATTTCCGACTGTTTATAAAAAGAAGAGCAATGTGGTGTGCCACTTATAAATCTCTCTCCCGAGCCAAGGCTGTGGTCCTCACCTGTGTCCTGCCTGGCCATGTTGCCCCATCCCATTCCAGGCCTGCTCCTGGCTGCTGTCACCTGGAGAAAAGAGGCACAGGATCCCACTTCCCATCAAATCCATACAAAGTGGAGCTGGGAGAGACAAGGGGAGAAATCCCTGTCTGCAACTTCCCCCAGCCACACGGGGAGGATTGCTTAGCCATTGTTTATAAACCCCTCTGAAGGGGTCAAGTGTGGGAGTGATTGGTGTCAGCCTTTCAGCATCAGGTTTAACACCTGACCAAGGGTTGCTTTTAATTTCTCTTGATAACAGAGCGAAGGGTGCCCAGCGCCCAGCCTTCATCTTACAAGGGCAACGCTCAGCCCTGTGCTGCCATCCTCCACGGAGCAGGGGGCATTGCCTGCTCCTTGGCAAGAGGCAGCACCCACTTCCAGCTCAGCCCCACTGCCCCCACCTCACCTCATGCTTGCTCAGCTTTCATTTAATGCAGGGGGATGTCTGTTCTCCTGAGCCTGGTGGGTGCAGGGGAAGGAGCACTTGCTCTCTCTGGTCCTCACCACCTCCCACAGCTCAAGCCACGTGCCCACCACAGACATTTCGGTTTCAATTCATGCCCGCAGTTCTTGCCAGCATTTCCCCCAGGGACAAGTGGCAGGAAGGTGGGCCAGCCCCTTTGCAGGCCACCTTTCTGCCTTTGCACCAGGGTTATTCCCAAAGGAAAAGTTATTCCTTTTAGAGCAGCTAAGAAGCATTCTTCAATTGTCCAACACTCAACTCCTCAAGCTAGTTGGGCTTTTAAAATTACTTCAATTCCTTTTGCTGCCTGTCCTTTATAAGGAAAATTTTAAATTTATGCTACACATATTTCATTTATATTTAAAATTGCATTAGCTTCAATACAGTTTCAGTGAGAATGAAATTAGAATAAAATGTGATATAATAGAAAACTTTCTGTGTTTTCTATTATGCCTTCTCTGTGGACACAGTGTTTTGCTGATCCTTTTGCTTTCCTATGACAGAAGTGACCAAGCCAAGGTAACATAAGATCCCCCATATGGCAGCAGCCACTGACTCTGGAGGGAGGTGCAGAAGGAGAGGAATTGTCGCAGGTGAGAGCAACAAAAGAAAAATTCACTTGGCTCTGGTGGAAATGGTTGGTCTCACTGGTGCCACAGCTGACCATGGGGGCAGGAGATGTCACAGTGGATGGCAGATCTAGTAAAGCTGGGAAAGAGCAAGTACCTGAACCAGCTTCAGGTATCAACCCCACCTTCTCCAAGGCCGCCAGATCAACTTTGTGCAGCTCTCCTGGGGACAGAAAGCCAAGGTCTTGCGTTCCCTCTGGATCCCACAACAGTGGGGCAGCTGCACACTGCCAGAGGTGGGATCCCAGTGCTCACCACATGGCTTTTCCCTCTTGTTTCCTCAGAAAGGTATCAAGATATTTGGCTTTAAAGCAGGCAAGGGTGCAGCCTCAGCCCTGTGGCTCCTGAGGTCCTTGGGAGTTTTGCTGCTGGCTTTAACAGCCAGGTGGTCGGGGTCACTGTGTGGTGCTCCAGCAGCCCCTCTGGAATCACAGCCCTAGACTGCAATTAGTGCTGATTTATTCTGGGTGACTACAGTTCAACACAGACCAGCACTGGTCTGGCTGCCACAATTCATCCTTGAGATTTGCCAGTAAAGGCAGCAATTCTTTTGATCTTCCTAACAGAGAAAATTGGAGAGCATACAATCAGCCTTTTTTTTTAGCCCATTGCCATTTGGATGTGACTGCAAGTAGTCTGAGGGGAAGCTCTGCTTGGAGCAGAGTGTTCCTCCAGTCCTGAGAGAAAATCTAAATGCTCCCAATTCCCCCCCTGAACATGTCAAACACGTGTAGGGGGAAAAGAGCTTGAAATAAGAGCAAGGGCATTGCCTGGCAGAAAGCATGGAGTAATACACAAACTCATGATATCATTTGACTGTAAAGAACTTGTTTTACACAGCTAGCACAGCTTGGTCTAGCAGGAACCCGGGCATGACCCAAATCATTGTCTATGACCAAGCACAGAGCAGGGTGACAAAAGAGCCCAAATCTGTCCTTCCAGCTCCTCTGACTTGGAGCTGCTTGTTCACTGCTTGTTCACTGCTTCTGTAGTGCAGCTCAGAGGGGCAGTGGCTGGGCTGTGCTGCACCAGCTCTGGACAAACACAGCAGCAAGTGCTCAGCAGGATACAAAGGACACTGTCTGCAGGAAGCGAGGGATATCCAGGACATGGATCCTGTACAAAGGATCCCCTGAGATGGGGGTCATTTATTGATGCTCTCCACATTGTCCCTGCCCTTTGAGGTGCTTTGTGTGTCACTCATTTAATCCACAGCCAAGATGTGACTAGATGGCAATAGTCACTGTAATGACCCCTCTCCTGGGCTGACAGTGAGGGATCACAAGGGGGACAGACAGAAACAGAAGCCACCATCCCAAGCAGGGGGTTAGGCAGCAAGGCTTGAACACAAGCACAGCCACAGGAGTGGGGAGTGAGCTCCTGCAGCAAACTCCCAGCAAATCAGTCCTGTCCCCTCACCCCCCAACAAGGTCGGGATTATTTAAAGGCAGGGGCACACCAACCATTACATCTGAACAAACACACCACAGGAAATCAGCTTGTAAAGATATCAGCAATCAAGGCCAGGCTCTCGGTTTGTTTGTTGAGATATCAATATCCACCAAAGGCAGCCCCCATCGTGGCTGTAATTGGCACAGCAGTGAAGGCTCCCAGGGCCATGGAAAAGGTGAATAGGCCAAGGTGGGCAAAAAGCAAACCTGGTCTCTCTGGGATCCCCTACTGCCTCAAGAACAACTTGTGAGCTGCTGTGAAGCAGGGCGTAGCTAAATTAGTCTGGGGGAGAGAAGTGTCACACAAACATGTCCTGGTCAGTGTCATCCACTCTGGCATTTCACTTGACGTGCATCCTGAAGTTCAGGACAGGAAGCTGCCACAGAAACCACTCAGCTACAAGCTCTTCTCTCCTTCTGAAAACACCAAATAACCAGAACATTACTTGCAACAGAACTGTTCCTGCTCTTCCTCGTGAATCATTCAAAGTATAAGGCACACTTTTCCCACCAACGATGATAAAAGGTTGGTTGGTTTGTTTGCCTGTTTCTTTCAACGTTTAAACATTTATCTTGTAGGGGATTTCTTCTTTGGAGGTTAAAATAATGAAAGAGACCAGAATATTTTTTTAACAAATCACCTAAGGTGGCTCAAATGTTCATGTCTCATCTCTGCTCTTGACTCTGGGGTGCCAGTTGAACATCATACCTACTATAAGACACCCAGTTTTCATGCAGCATTAGCATTTAGCACGCATTTACTCAGAAAAAACAAGCCCATGCAAACTACAAATATCTCAACTTCAAAAAATCCAGGAGAGTCTCTTTTAAAAACCTCCAGGAGGAGACTCCTTTTAATGCTCTGAGTGCCTTCAAGTCATTCACGAATTAACAAGCACAGAGTCTGAATAAACTGAGTAGCTCAGGAGGGGCAAGGGAGCAGAAACCTGCCTTTCTGCATTAGAAGACCATTCAAAAGGAGAAAAAAACCACAAGACTGCAGGGAATGCAGAGCACACTTTCCTCCAGGGGTCATCCACTGTCACAGACATCCTAAAAATAAGGGGGAAATTCTGTTTTGTGTTTTTTCATCCATACAGAAGAAAATCCACCTCTTATGCATACTGCTTGTCTCTATAATGCATCAAGCATTAGCACGCACAGGCATGAAATAGTGATAAGATTAATAATCACAATATGTATTTGTTGCTACAAATGTATTCCTTTGCATCAAGAACCTCGAGTAAAAGTTAATCACTTCAGCAAATATTTAAGAACATCCTGAAGACAATGGGACTTGGGTGTTTTCCCTCACTGGGCCCTCAAGGTGTAAATATAAGCTTTTATTTGATCAGCTCCCAATATCAAGAAAATAGTACATGAACTGACCAGATTTCACCAGATCCCACCACAGCAGAAACAGGGACGCTCTTGAAACCAGCAAAGTTTAGAACAGAGAAGACAAACCAATTTATTTAATACAGCAGGTCATCAATTTTTGGAACCTGTGCCTGCCTTGTTTTCTTTCCTGCCTCTCCTGGGAGGGAAGCAATGCTGTTTATTTGTTAATCTTTCCCAAACCTCAGCTATCATCATTCCCCAAAGCAGGGAAACTCACACAGCCGAGGGGAATTCTACTTTACTAGAGAGAAATGTGAAAAGTCTTGTCATTTCAAGAACTAAAAAAGAGAGCAAAAAATAGCTACAGTAGTATTTCTCTTCTGGTTTGCATGCAGGGGGAGGAACCTAAAAATAACAACAACAACAACCACCCCTAAAACCAGTTTGCTCTCGTTATGATAATCCAGGCATAACATTTATATGAGAACATAAAATACAGCACACAGCTGTAAGTAAAACAATATGTGTGTTCCTGAATAATGGGAAAATAGCTTGCCAATAAGGATATATCTTGAGCAAATGAAAGATGACCTGGAATTGACTCTAGAGTAACAACTTGATTACTTATAAAAATAGGAGGTAGGGGAAGAGAAAAAGGGAGAGGAAGCAGTGGTTGGGAAGAGCTTACGTGATGTGGTATTTGATGTATTTACTTTGAAAAGTTTCCTTTTGATGAATAATAAAAACAATGCTGTAACAGCCACCTTCATGCCAAAAAATCAGACTGGCTAGGGATTTTACAGCTAATGTGGCTCTGCTCACCCAGATTCTTCATGTCAGAAGGCCACGTTTGAGCTCAGATGGTGAAATCGAAGCAAAAGAGGCTGAATAAAGCCTGACTCTGAAGGTGCAGGGAGAGAAGACCATGAGGCACAGCTCCTTGAGAGAGAGCCTGCTGGCTCTCTCCTGCAAATTGTTTCCATGCTGGTGTGCCTTGGAAGAAACCCAACACGCTTACCAGCTAATGCATTTCTTTCTTTCAGTATCCAAGGTGAGCTCAGTGCTCAGAAAAGCACAGGGTTGCCAGGCCAGTTGGCTGGAGCAATCTGCCACCACTGGCAAGACATTTGCCCCTCAGGCTCCAGGTCCTGGCAGAGCTGCCAGGTGTGTGGCAAGGGGAAGAGGGGAGACAGCAGAACCCCAGGCCAGGTTATTGCTGGGAAACAACACTGTTTCTGTGCACTTGCAAAATATTTGGGAAGAGAGTTGTGATGCAGGGCCCTGGAGAAAGCAGCACATTCTACTCTATCATTTATCACCCAAGGGATTAATGGCAAGACTATCTTCTTGGAGCTCCTCATCCCTCAGAGGCATCAGGGCTAAGGATGTCCCTGTGACTCCCTGGGTTCTTGTCTTTCTGTCAGTGCCAAATGCAATGGGAATTTCAGGAACAGAACTAGCACAAAGCAAGAGAAAGGAGAATCAACTCATTTTACACTAGTTTTGAACTTCTCTAAACCCAAAAACTTTTGTGGGCTTCTTTCAACCTGCACTTGCACATTCTGATTTCACCCCTGTGAAAAACACCACTCATCCTTGTCCTCCTTTCCCTTTGCTGGTTCTCTCCACTGATGGATCTTTGCCCATCCCTCTCCTTCTGGGGCATTTCCTACTCTTTAAATATCAGCCTAAAAGTCTTTCTCTCCCATCACAGAAGAACACAGTACTGAAGTCTGTTGCAATACCTTTCTGCCTAGCTCAAAACCTGAGGGGCTTCCTTGAAAAATAAAGCAAACAGCTGCTTTCAGAGCAATGAGGGAGCAAACTTCAGGCCTTGTCCTGATTCCCAGCTCATCCAAGCTTACACGAAAGCTCCCCGTGATGCACAAATAAATATTTACTATGTGAATTTAAGCGACATTTCCTGCTTTGCAAAAACAAAGTTAGTGTTTGAGCTGGGCTTTCTGTCCAGTGGGTTGCTGATACACAGTGCTTGTTATGGCATCCTGACAGGTTCCTTCTTCACTGTCTCAGCTGGGCCTGCTCACGGGGAACAGGAGGACCGGGATTTATGTCAGCAGTTTGTTGCTTTACATGACTAATTCAGCAAAGGTCAAGCAGTGAGAAGCAAAGAATGGAGGAGCCAGTACAGAGGCAACACAGAGAGGTGAACCCGATTAATTTTTCCCTTGAAAATACTAGAGAGACAATTGCTTTCCTTGGAGAACATGAGTTTGTTAACAGAGGTGTTGCCATCATTACTGGGATGACTAAAATGTGGAATGCAACTACTTCATCTTTTATACAGCTCTGTGTCCACAGAGGGTAAAGCTTTTAGAAAGCAATAAGCCAGCAGAAAGTCATAGTTATTAATCTCTGGTATTTTATCTCTTTGCTCTGGCTACATCTCTTAGCCATGCGTGTGACTCTTTAAACAAAAGCCTTTCTTATGTCCTCTCCTTACGTCCCCCTCCTTTGTTCTTTTATTGGTTTAGGCTGTAACTTACCAGGTCAAGAAAATCATTCCCATTTTTATTACAAGTCTCTATAAATAATAAGTCATACATATGTTAGGAGTAAGAACAAGAAGTAATTATTTGCCAAGGTCTGCCTCTCCTAGCAAAGAAACAGCAGCCATCAGTTGTGTAGGTTTTTTTCATCCAGTGGGTATCATCATGTGCACTGAGCAGAGAAAGGCCTCATCATAAAGAAAACAAATGGGAAGGAACCTGTTGGCACCTTGGCTTCAGAGAAGCTGTATTTCAGAGGGTTTTTCACCAGCAATTATTGTGGTGTGGGGAAAGGGCTCCAACTTACAGTCATTCTCAAATCACCAGTGATCCCTTATCATTTGCCTTGACGTTAGGCTTTTTTATTGTTTTATAGGAGGATATAGGATTTCCTTATAATTCATTCCAGAGGTCTACCTGCACTCCCCTTGTAAGAGGGCAGTGGATGAGAGAAAACCTCTTCACTGCACATCTACAAGAGCAATCCAACTCGGATTTTCCTTCCAGTCTCTATATACACGAGCACATCTCATGGGGGAGACCTGGGTAACAAGAGGCATTCAGACAACAGCTGCCCCCAGGGGCAGTATCCATCCATCTCCCAAAGGAGACCGCTCTCTTTGCTAGCACCTCCTTTGCTTTCTTCCCCCAGCAAGTTTGAAAAGGAACCACCCAGTTTTATGCACCCCTCCAATCTTCAGGACCTCAAGCACACTCCTCCTTTCCTGAGTGAGAATCTACTTAAACCAGCTACCTTCACGGGGTTTGCCATTTAGGCTGCGAGCCTTTCTCCTCGCTCTGCCCATCAGCCACCCTGGGGGGGATGAGGACGAGTGGTTCCTGCAAAGTTATGTCAAAGGGAATCTTTTGTCTTTCCCAGTGGAAGTCTCTGTGGGCTCCATCAGCTGCCATTCCCTGCGTTTCCATGGAATGTGCAGGTCAGCGAGTTTCCCTACACAAACACCCAGCATGTCTCTCCACCATTGCAGCGTTGCCTTTTAATTTTGGATTTTTTTTTTTATTCCTTAAATTTTGACAGCATTTTAGAACGCACACATTGCTGCTACATTGTGGCAAGCTTTTAAACTGGTAAGGAAGAAGCCTTTACAATTGCGGTTCTGAAAAGGCTCCAATTTATTTCTCATAAAGGTCCTCGGGATAAAAAGCAGATTAACATTCAGAAGTAAGTTAAATGAAAAATTGAGGCAGCTCAGAGGGAGATATTAAAGGCTGATTGGCACAAAAGAGTAGTTTCTGGCAAACTTCTCCAAGTACTAAAAGAAAAGGGTCAAGAGTCATCTGCTTAAGTAATGATCTCCAAGGCAAAAATATTGGCTGGCCCATCCCATAACTACAATAGACTATTATATGTATGTTCTATAGGCTGAATGCATCAATTATACTCATCATGTGGCTTCTTGAACATGCTTAACTTGCTATTTCCTTTTGTTCAATGTGATAGCACATAAATTAATACAAAGGCATACATGAGAGTATTTTATACCTTCTCTCCTCTGTTTTAAATTTCGAGGATCAGTGGTTTCACTATGAATAATTTAGAGGGAAAAACTTTCAGGACTGAGGGGGGTGGTAGGCCATGTCTGTGTCTGCAAGAGAAGTTCTGTCCACTAACCACACTTATGCAGGATGGGAAACAGCTTTGCCAATCAATAGAGCATAATAATTCGCCTTCTAACAGGAAATGAGGACTCAGTGCAATACTGCCCTTTTAATTTTAATGCAATTTAAAAGAAAAAAACCCAGTACCAGATGCTCGTCAGAAGACCATTAAATGTTATTACTATATGCTGTCTCCCTTAGGAACTCTCATGGTCAAAAATCAACAATAAGAAGCAGCCTATACCCCTCTGTAGTGGATCTCTTCAGCTGCAGTTCAGTTGAGAGGTCTGACAGGTCACCAGACTCCTCACAGTTTCGATTAGTTCTCAAAAGGCAAGCTGAGATCAGGATAATGCTGTGTTTCTACAGACTTTCTCACCACAAAGCCACTCATGCTCTCCTTCCTCAAACCGGCTCAAACACAGCTTTGTGTCCTCTCTGCTTTTTCCAGTCCTTTCCTAGGTGCATGTGCTCTTTCATTTCTCATGAAGGACTGGGCACTGGCCCATTCATATGCACGTGCAGGAAAGCAATGGCATGCCTCAGAGGATGGATGGATAGATGGATGGATGGATGGAGGGATGGATGGATGGATGGATGGATGGATGGATGGATGGATGGATGGATGGATGGAGGGATGGATGGAGGGATGGATGGAGGGATGGAGGGATGGATCTCCAAAGAGGGCTCCTGCCCAGGCAGCCCTGCTCAGTTGCCACTACTCTCCTCCCTCCCCATTAGATCACTGCAAAGGGAGCATTGCCTTCCACCACACACCACTCTGCTCTCCTGGCATGGAAAACTGGTTGTGCCAATGCTCCAAGATTTAATACAGCGATAAACTCCTAAAGCTTCATTCACTGTAGTTTGATGTTTCTCTGGGAGAAGGAACCAAGGGGATCATTCTGCCTGCAAAGCTGCTGCAAACTGAAATCACGGGAAGACTCGTTGCTGGTTTCTTGGAGGGTTAAGTCAAGGGTTTACCAAAAGTGAGGAACTCGAGAAGGGAGGAATGGTGGTCAGGACACAGCAGTCAAAGCCTTGGAAAATTGAGGTGACTTTTCCTGCTCTGCTGCAGCTGCTTAGGACCCAACCCTCAACAGCAGCAGTCCTGGGGACTAACAGTGTTCAGTGAAAAAGGGACATAGGTATCTCTCCACGTCACAGGGATGTGAGGATGAATACACTGAAAACTGCTGAGTCCAAAACACAGTGACCCCAGAAAAGCCTTACATTGACACGAAATTATCAGGATTATTTTTAGCTCCACACACTCAAAAAAAAGCAATATAAAGTACCAACACCTCAACTCTGAATTTGGAGAGAAACTTAATTCAAAAATACAGATCTTCTCAGATCTCTCTAAGGTTTGGGGGACTTAAAGAGCAATCATGCTTCACCTGTTCACATTTCTTTTCCTCAGCCTTCAAATAAACATGAAAGGTACGGATCCAACAGCCAGCAGTAACTTTCTTCCCATAATCCCTGGGAAATGGAAGGGAAGTGTACTGAAGGCAAAGGGAATGCTGAAACCTCTCTGGACTAAGCAGAAAAGAGAAGAGCCAGGATTCTTCACATCCCTCCTAAGCATAAAAGCACAGACAGACAGACAAAGACTCTCTTCTTCAGAACTGGCAGCAACACAGCACATCCAGCTCACAAAGTGGAGAGGAAGAAGTGGTGGCACTGCCTTCTGTGGGGAGGCTGCTGTTCAAAGAGCATCAGCCTCATTCCCACAGCACACATCTTTAAGCAGTCAGATATGCAACCCCAGGGCTGCAGGGAGAGTTCTGAGGATCTTCTAGGAAATGAAGCTAAATAGCTACAGCACCTCAGCACTAAGGGGTAATTGAACACTTTGATATGAGAATTGATTATTGTGCATTGATTAAGGATGACAAGAGAGCGCACACTCTCCAGATGAATTTTGAATTACAAAGCCACAAACTTCAAAGCCTATTTGGATTCACACAACAAAATAGATTGTGTTATTTACAATGTAGAAAAATGTATCCTCTTAAATGAGGCAAGAATTTTAAAACAGTGAATGGTGAAACGGCACAACCCGAAATAAGGAACTAATCTATGCTATCAAATGGCTTCAATCTGTCCTGAGGACTCTAATCATATCCAGATGATAACATGGGACTGATTGGGTGTCTCTGGCAGCAATCCTTATCAAGGCCTGATTATAACAATGACAATAGGAGAAGAAAAATTGGTTGGTAGAGGGTGGTTAGGGAGGCCTGAAGAAATGTGCAGCTTAGTTCAGTGTAAAACTGCCTGCTCTGGTGGCTGCAAGCAAAAGCAGCAACCACTGGTGGTCATTTCCAGCCATGCTGAGATGCTTTTCACAAATCCAGCCAAACACATGCTGGAGAATAGTTTTGCTCCATGGTAAAAGCAAACCAATTTGCAAGCACTTGCAATCAGCAAAGCATCTTGACTTGCTTCCTGGATTTAAAAGCTTTTTCAAGCTCTCCTTAATTGCACATTGTTTTAATTGCCATGATTCTACCTCTAGAGCTATAAAGGAACTGTGCAGTTGTTACTATTGATTTACATTATCACTGCAGACAGGAATCAGGACCATGTTTCCCTTGTCATAGTGGAAAAGTCTACAAAGATATGACTGTGCTCAGAGAGCTTTATCTAAATCTGCATGACCAGAGGCAATCAGTGGCTGCAAGAGAGTAGTGACAGCAGAAGAATTTTATAGTGCTCAAAGCTCAGGTCCTATTGCTGATGCAGCACTACAATTCTAGGCTGAAACCTGCTACCAGAGCATGCAGCTCTCATCCCCCAAAATGTGGAGATTACCCAGCTTTCCTGAAGTTTCTTTAGGGTTAATCAGATTTCCCTGGGCAGACCCAGCTTTGCTCAGTTGTTTCACGGTGTGTCACAATAAGCATTCCCTGCGACAGGGCTTTGATGCAGGCAGGGCTCTAGCGTGAAGCTGGGACTCATTTATACTGGAAAATCAAAACAAAGCTCAAGATACACAAAGTCATTCAAAGCAAGTACAGCTGGGAACTCCAAGTTCTGCCAGTGACAAAACTGCACTTTTAATTTTTAATGAAAAGTTACTTTCAGGTTGAGCACGGAGGAGAGCAGACACAAACCACAGAACACTTGCTGCTCAGTGAAGGTGCACAATAACCACGTAAGAAGCTTTGTGGGCAGAGGCAACTGGATCCAGCTCCCTGAGCTGTCCCATGGGAACACTGCTCTTTCCTTTGGGGAGAAATTACAGATGTTTTGCAACATGCTTACACCAACTGCATGAGCTTCGATTTCTTCACCATGCAATGTGCTGCTTCTAAGCCAGGTGATAGGTTAAAGGTTTGACTGGGGCAAGGAGTGAGACAAGAAGACAAAAAGAAGTATTTAGGGAAGGAAAACCCCACTCATCCCACTGATAACAAACATTATCTTGTCTAACAGGAGTGTGCTACTGCTGATCTGTCGTGTCCCCAGCTGGTTACACCTTTGTTTCAGAGGTCAGGTCAGTGGGCTGCCATTCCAGACAAGGACACAGCGACCTTCACCATGTCTGCTGAGTCAGAGATGCTTGGCTGTGAGGGAAAGCTTGGTCAAGATTAAAGAAAACTCGTGAGCTCCTAATCACAGAAGACAATAAAATCTTAAATGCTTCCTACCTCACATGTGTGAGAAAAACACCAGAACTCTATTTAAATTTGTGTTTCTGCCTTGGTGGCTATATTTGCTGGGATTTATTTTATAAAATTACCTTGTGCAGATGTCATTGAAGAGAAAGACATGGAGTCACAGTGTCACCACTGCATCAGCACAGGGCAGTCCTGCTGCCTGAAACAGCATGCAATGGAACAGCCATGGGATAACAGAAGCTAACCACACCATGTGTTATTCTCCATCAGGACCCAGTTACCCACTGGTGTGCAGTAATATGAGGGTGAATCCACACTGCAACAACTCACCCTCTTCAACCACAAGAGGAACACCACTTGCAAAGAGAGCCTCATGTTACAGCCTACTTTTAATTAATCCTTTCTCCCTTCATTCTTGTTTCAATCACACGCTGTGCAACCCAGAGTGAAATATGAAGTCAGCAAAGATCTGCACATCAGCAAAATACCTGTGGGGCAGCCAGTCTGCTCCTCAGTCACCACCATTCCCCAGTGCCAGGCAAAGCGTTGGTCCCTTCCCTGACACGAGTGCAAGGATTTCCATGGCATGGTTATTGGAAGAGTTTGATCAAAAGCTTCAGGCTTACTGTAGCAATTAAAAGCAGGAATCACAAATTCACTAATTTGGAAAGGTTCCTGCTTTGCTTTATTGCTCATCAAGACCCTAAGAGGCATATTTTAAGGAGGGAATCTGTCCTGGTTGCCTTAGGACAGATTTGTAACCCAGGCTAGTTACAAATACATCTGAGTCCCTCCTGTGAATCACCCAGGCTCATTCATACCACTCCCTGCCTCCTCATCTAAAGTGACTGGCAGATCCCCACTCCAGACGATGCTGCTGTGCATCCTCCTCCCTAGGAGTCCCAGCAGGACTGCAAAGGAATCTTGTGCTTGCCTCTCCCACCCTTGCTTTTACAACCCCATCCCACTACAGAGGAATAAAGGCATGACCTGCCCAGCCCACCCCAGGGCCCGGAGAGCAGGCTGTGATGTTGAGAGGCAGAACTGCTCCCTCCTGTCCTGTGCCTCCCTGTGCCAAAACCCCATTATGGTTATGAGGCTGTAACTCTGTACTCTTTACACGGGCTGAAGAGGAATTAATGCAGCTGGATTTGGAAGGACAAAGAAACCCGATGTTGTACTATGATCAATGTTCATTGATCTGACGCTAATTAGTCACAAAAAAAAAAAGTCTTTTAAAATATTGGAATTATATATCATCACTTGATTATTCATTCTAGATTAGTACTGGTTCCTCTTTGTATTTGACTCCAGCTACTTGCAAATGTTTCTTATTAAGCACAATGAAAGGTAAGCAAGTGAACAGAATTGCCACCTCTTTCTCCTGCCTTTGTTCAGCTTAGCACTGCACTTTGCATGCGGAGATGCTTTGCATGAGAAGCTTTGCATGAGCTTTGGGATTTGGATCCCTAATGTCATCTCGTCTAATGTAAACATCTAAAACCCTCTCATCTTTTCTTTAATAAAGCTTCTTACAGACGTCTCAGAACTGATTGTGTCTTGTGAAAGTGAGTCAGTTTCCTGTGTGAAACAAAATGTTAACAGGTCGCAGTGCCCTGTTTTCTATTCTCTGAAAGTCTCTGATGTTGGTTTCTGTATGAATGAGGCCTTAAAACGCCTCCTTAACCTGGCTTCTGGTGTCCTTTCATAGGGCTCTTTTTTACCCATTTCCTTTGTAACCAGCCCCAATCTTTACAATTCTTCGTTGAAATGGACAGTGCATGGAAATGATACACCTCAGGACAGCATGCACAGTGGTATTCACAACCCCTTCAGGAGGCCAGTGATGACTGTGGCATGTAGTCACTCTCTCAGACTCTCTCTTCAGGTATCAGTTCCTGAATGAACAGGGTGTTCTGCTCCTGTCCTCACAAAAACATTTGCCTTCCCCATCTCTCTCAGTGCGCCACTGCCTCACTCAAAACCTCAGAGCTTCAAGATGAAAGAACGAGGTCGGACAAGGGGTGAAACCAGCAACAAAGGTGTCCAAATACCCGGACCTGTCCCAGTTTTTCACAGCCAACTCAGCTAAAAGGGGCCCTTGCAGGCTCTGCACTGTGTGCTCTAGTTATCAAGGGTCTGTGGAAGGTGTTGAGCCCCTGAGGACAGAAGATCTTATGACAGGCATCAGCTGTTTAGGTAGAGAGGTGGCAATAGTCAAAGCAAGAACCAGCTGAAGCAGACAAGGAGGGTAGTGAAAAGGAAATCCTGAAAAGTGGTATTTCTCAAATAGACTAAATTTCTCAGAGGGCATGGAGCGGTTGGAAGGGGCAGTTCTGCACAGTTGTAAATTCCAGAAACAAGTGAAAGACAAAAAGCAAAACAACCCCCAAAACTCTTTCCTTTGAGCCGGAGTCGAACCAGCGACCTAAGGATTACTTTCTGGAGACAGCCTACAGTCCTCCGCTCTACCAGCTGAGCTATCAAAGGAAGGTAAGGGACTGCCAAGAATGAGTCAAGACTGCATCAACAATAGCCTTAGGCTCTAATGGCCCTCCATATGTATTGCTTCTCACAACAGCAAAACAGTATCCAAAAAAAGGCACAAAGTTAACTTCCCTGCAAAACTGGGGTTTGGTTACAAAACTGCCAGTTTTCTGCCAAATGGCTCACAGCTCTTGTAAGATTGCTGCTGGTGGGAGCGTTAAGGTTGGAGTTCCTGTCCTGACCCATATGAAATCTGCCTACGGCTTGACAAAGGAATTTGCCCACTCTTGGGGACCTCGCCACATTTCCTAAGCTGAACTAAGAGAAGAGGGAGAACTCTCCTCCACACAATTCCCAACAACAGTTCTCCAGCCAAATCCAATACAAAATAAGTAAACAAATCAGTTCACTGATCAGCTCCCTGACAGCTTCCATAGGGAATGTAGAGGAACAGAAGAAAAGGATAGGAAGAAATAACCACTGAGGTTTTAATTCAAATCCCACAGTGCATGTAAGACCCCTCATACACAGACAAAGTTGCCCTTGGGCCTGGAAGGCTGAACCCTTTGTGAATCATCTCAGGGCTCACAGCTGTGGCCATCAAAAGCAAACTATAGTCTTTTGGAATTACAGTGATTCACGAGCATTTGTACGCCTGGGCAGCAGGGTGGGGCAGAAAGCTGTGAGCAGACACCCTGTTTGCCCAAACCACGCCAAAGAAATCCTCCTTGTGATGGGAGTGTGTGCAGCAGTGTTACTGCTCAGTGCCCTACAGCACATCCATCCTCGGCCCTTGCTTCCCTTCACCTCCTCCTCCTGACTCAACTCCTGGCTACACGCTTGCTGCAACAGCCCAGTGTTTGGGGTTGAGATAGAAGGGGAGAAAAACACCGTGAGAGTAAAACTTTGCACCATTGCAAAGGTTGTCCAGAGGGTGGAATCTCCAAAGTTTGACTGGACACAGCAATGTGATCTAACTTTAAAGTCTATCCTGTCTGGAGCAAGAGGTTGGAGCAGATGATCTTCAGAGGTCTTTAGCAAACATACATAACAGTGACCTCCATGTCAGGAGGGTGACATCACAGAGCAGAATTATCACCACATACATCTCTGTTTGGAAAATACAGCTCTTTGGCCTACAATCAAACTCACACGTTTTATTTATTTTCATACTAATAGACATCTTAATGCTCCTCTACTGCTAAAAGCAGCACAGACCTTGAAAGAAGCTCAGGAAAATGTCTCCCTTTTCACTTATCAACAAGGTACTCTTGCAGATTCTCAGGGGCCTAACCCTGGGACTTGTGATGTGTCCTGACAGTAACCCAGGAGCAACAGGTCTGCTGTAAAGAAAATCATATGGGGGAGAGAAACAGGACTGCTGGATGCTTGTCAGGGCAAAGCCTCCACTCTCTGGGGTCAGCTGGTCTCAGTGGAAAGAGGACCCGATGCAAGAATGTGGGGTTAATTTTGTACTGGAGAAAGAATGGCACACAGACAAGGACCCAGGCTCCTAAACCCCAGCGGATGGCATAGCCCCAGAGATCTAATCTTTTCCAGAGTGCAGTCCCCACAGCGTTTTCCAGGGGCACTTCAAGCTCCTTTCAAGCCAATTTAAGCCCATTGTCATGAGCCTGCCTTATCTGAGTTACCTTTCACAGACCCCTTAAAGATAATTCGCTAGTTTCACCCATGCATTCAATGCCCCCAAAATGGAAAATTACTGCTCTACCCAGTTGAAGTGGGAGGCACTGTCATCTAATCCAGCGCTGAGGTAACACATACACACTTTAGGGCAAGCATCACCATCTCTCCTGTCAGAAGTTGTTACTGGGGAAGATAACCCTCAACAATTTGTACTTTCCTGTAAGAAATCAGCAGCGGTTTAAGTCAAGATAAAAATTCAAATGGATCAGATAAAAAGTGGATGCTGTTACTATCTATGCATGAACAAATGGGATGCAGAAACCACAGTGTTGCCTTGACAATAAAAAGCACTGGAGATCTCTCTTTGTGGAAGTTGCTAGCAGTGATGTATGGGTGATTTGTGAAAGATATTCTCCTAAACTACAAATGTACCCTCCAGGGCAGCTTTTCATAGTTATTCCTAGGAAAAATTAATTAATTTTTTTCTTCTTTTCTTTTTTTTTTTTTTTAACTTGGTAAGCTTTGAATGCTTAACAGAATTAAATTTTGGCATGGAGTTCATGAAAGATCTCTGATTATTTTGATTCTTTTAACTGATTAAATGAAGATACCAAGCTTTGAGAGCCATGTGACTGGGGCCCTGAGCTATATAGAGGGAGCAGCTCACCTGTTTCATGTGGTGTAGAATAAGATGAAAGGAAAGGATGTAGCTTGAAAGCAGGATGGAGAACAGCCAGAGGTAAAGCTCCTAATAGCCGGACTGTATAATTACACTGGGTAATGCCATGTGTTTTGTTAAACTCAGATTAGCATATGATAGTCTCCAGTGTTAGCTATACTGACAGGCTGACTTTCTAAGGTGGGTTTAAATGGTTTAAAGGGTTTTGGTTGGTTGGTTGGGGCTTTTTCCAGTGTTGGTCGATTCTGTGGGGCTTGCAGGAACTGTTTTCTCTTCTTTTGAGGTGGAAATACACACATGCTCTGAATAAGAGCATGAGGCTGGACTCGCAGTAAGTTTGTGAAATCTCTGTTCACTTTATTTCTGCCCGGTGTGTGTTACACGCCACTGGTTGACTGCTGTGGTCTCTGCACCACCAGCTAGAGATGACCTCGGGATATCTCCATTTGGCAGCTTTGTGCGATATCCCTGCAAGAGAGGAGGGTTTCCTAAAGACTGCTACTCACAACAACTCAATTTAGAGTCTGAAGCATCAGGGAAACAATCATCTCCCTCTCGTCTACCTGTTAAAATTCAAGATAGAAATCTCTTTGGGCCGGGGACTATCTTTGTACTTCCAGGCTGAATAGCAGCTGGCACAATAGACCCCCAGCCCTGTCTGATGCCCCCAGGCTCTGTTGTGATGTAAATAATATGTACACTCCTTGGGCCAGCTTCAGAGACAATTCTAATAATAAGGCAGTGGGAATGAACGCCAAGGGGCAGGAAGGTGGGAATGAAGAAAAGAACTGGGAGAGTACAGGAAGGTTTCATATAAAGGAAATTTGATTGCATTGCCACAGTATGGGCTGTATTTCAGAAAACACAGAGGTTTTAGGACATTACTTACAGCTATCAGCTTTTGTTGTGCTCAGAGAATCCATTTAGTACTTCTGATGCTGCTGTCTTACCAGTAAGAGGCATCCGGAGAGAAGTATCCTTTGGGTATTCAAAACCTAATCATATATCATATATCATATACAGGTAGAGCTAGCTGAATTTTGCTGTATAACAAACTTATAGGTCTGGGGTGGCTTTTCATTTTAAAAAAAAAGCAACAAAACCAAACCTACCTTTACAGGTAAATCACTTCAATTGCTTTCTTCCTATGCATGGCCAGTTCCAGAAGCGATCAAAGCACAAAAGCTGAAGTGCCGTGGCAGTGCCCAGGTATCAGATGCAGACTGTGCGAGCCTCTCCAAGCCCACAGTTCAGCACCAGCAGCCAGGAGCGATTATGGAGGTGTCTGGAGCTCTCCCCATCAGCACGGGGCAGGGGAAGGAGCACCCTCCATGCAGGTGTCAGCAAGTTCAGTGCTCAGCCATGGTAAGTCAAGTCACAAAATGCAGTGAGTAGCATTCCTGTCTTCTCCCCCACAAAGGGTTCCAACTCTCGCCCTTCTCCTGGTGAAAGACGAGAATAATAATGCATGAACTCCTTGATGACGATCAGCCCAGAAAGTTTTGATAACTGGGTGGCAATTAACCACAGTTGGGACATGACATTATTCAGATCCAACAGACTAGCTCCTAGCTGCTGCACATTGTCAGCCATCAGAGAGACTGACCCTGTCTACATTAGTTTAGTTTCCATCCAACCTAAAAAGCTTTGTTTGTTTGTTTGTTTAAGGTGTTTTGTCTCTCTGTGTGTACTTACTGCTTTGCAATTGTGAAGGCTGTGGTCTCACTGGAGGCTTGTGTGTCAGCAAAAGCCTGCATTATCTGAGGGAGGGCAGTGGTGCAGAGGACAAAAGCAGCACTACTGGGGACACAGGAGAGCCCTCCACCTCCTGTGACTGCTTCCCTTCAGGTGGCAGCACTTCCACCCAGCCACTTCCCTTCCTTGCTCATCAGGCCTCTCAGACTATAAAAGCCCTAATGAAAATGAAACATGCATGTCATATATAACGAGGAAAGTCTCAATTGCAGGGAAAAGAAAAAAAAGAAGTGTGAAATTACAGTATCAGTGTGAGAGGGAGAGATATGAGCCCTCATTCCCCAGGAGAGAATTTGAAAGTGCATCATTTTCTCCATTCACAAGTGGCATTTAAGGGGCAGCTTTTGGAAGCTGAGAGGAAAACCCAGAAGAAAAACAGCACTTAAAAGTGGAGTGAATATTTCTGCCCTAAACATTTGGGACGCTTTAGCACTGGGAGATGTGCATGAACAGCCCTGTTGAACTGGTGTGGTCCCTAATGTGTTCTACCCACAAAAGAAAAAAAAAGATTGGGATAAAACTCTGGTGGGTTTTCCTCTTCATGGAAGAATTTAAAAGTCCTGGGTAAGGAAGAGACTTGTCTGTGTCAGGTCTGGCTGTGGCAGAGGATACTTGTCTCTTGCACTCATAAGAATCTAATTTATTTTTAAAGAGCACTTTAGTATAGCATAACAATATTACCACACATCTTGCTCAAGCAAAGAATTTTTCCAATCTATATTCAGTGCCAGATAGAGTGACTATAAAATGAGTTACTGTACCTTAAATTTCTGCCTTGGCTACAGTGGCAGGAAGGTAATTAGACAAACTGACCATGTCTTCTTGATCCAAATCCACATTACTTGGACACATAAGAACCCCAGCTGCGTGAGAGCTCACGTTTCTGGAGGGAGCTGGACTTGAAGGATGCAATAACAGGTAAAGGAGTGCACAACTATAGCCACTGTGGGGCCCGAACCAGTGAAGCAGCAGCATTTAAACTCTTTTCCAGCTAAACTGTAACACCTCACAGTGCAGCCAAAATATGTTAGAAGCATGTCTGAGGCATGAATGCTGGCTCAGACCGCATGTAAAACTAAGCTCTAAACACAGTTTGGCTTTTCCAGGTTATTCTTAAATTCCAGAGACCCTCATATGGGAGCCAACTGCACATACTAATCCTGATGGAGCAGAGCATGCATTTCATAGCACACCAAGCTACTGACCTTCTCAACTCAGCTCTGGCAGACTTTGCTGGGCCTTGATAGACCTGGACCTACCAGGACTCAGCAGGCCAGGCAACAGTGGTTGCAAACCTGGTCTTCATTTCAGCCATCAGAAGCCAAAACCTTTGGTCAGGCATGAGTGTTTTCTGATGCCTCCTTTGCAAGCATCAGGATTACTGGGAATTTATTCCTGAAAACTACTGTCATCTTATTAACAAAAAAAATTATCTGTTCTGTTCTCAGTCTCTTATGAGGAGTTGGGCTCCAAACTATGCCCATTTATTAATATGGTCCTCTTTTGTGGTATTCTACCTCTCCATAGTCAGACCCAACCTTTCAGATATCACCAAGTTTCAAACAGGGAGAAGGGCAGGGTTAATGTCAAATTTAGACACAGGTCAAAACATCCTTTCTGAAAAGAACGAGCAAATTTCAAAAGATAAGAACAAACACCCAAAGTAATGGCTACATCCCTACACAGGTGCACAATCTTACCTTTATTCTTAGGTTAGGCTCAGACACAGCACTCAGAAAAGAGCTGGGCAAAGGGATCTTATTGCTACTACTTTGTGCATATTATTTGTATTGCTGTAGCACTCTGGGGATTAGTGCCCCATTGAACTAGGCACTATAAAAACAACCACCACAAAGACAGTTCCCTGCCCCTGAGAGCTAATCTTTGGCCATTTCCCTGAAGCATATGGGGCTAGAGCAGGGCATAAGGAAGTGTATTAGGGTGTACTGCATGGCCTGAATGTAACCTTATTTCTGTAACCCTTGTCCTTCCTTAACCTATTGCCCCATTTCTGTTTGTTAACCTAACTCATCCACTCCGTCTAAATTTAATTTGTGAGCTTCTTGGACAGAGGCCTTTGTGTCTTTTCATTTGTTATGTTTGGTTTGGGGTTTTTTTCCTTTTGCATGGTTTTGAGCCACAAAAATTAATACACATTATTGAAAACATGAAAGAAAATAACTTCCCTCCCTAATAAAGAAATAGATACAATGCATTTAAGTGTGCATCTCTAAAAGGTTATGGTTTTGTACCTCTAGGGAGCCTAAAGTAAGCCAGTGGATCAATGAGCAACACAACTGGTATGGCAATACAGAAAAGAAGTCTGGTCAGCATGTATATATGCACCAAGTACTTCTCCAGATGATATGCAGACAAAGGACATATATCTGCAAAATAATTACCACTGGTTGAATACATATGAAAGCTGCTGGTATACTGCACTGTGATTTATAAAGTGGATTTGCAGATCCCCATAAAGATAAGGGAATGTGGCAGAGCCAAGGCAATACAATTTCAGCACCTCCAGGACACGGAATGACATATGGGCACTCTCCCATCCCCTGGGTCATTCCTCCCAAGACAGCCTCAGACCTCAGCACCCTCTTCCCCTGCCTGCAGCCACCACAGCTCCAGTCCTACCAAGGGA
>JAWWMO010000083.1:60854267-60894045 GCA_035047845.1 Dendrocincla fuliginosa
AGGTTATACAGATAGAGTAGCAGAGGGTACAGACAGTGTAATGGTGCAGGTCTGTTCCCTCTCCAGGCCACTCGTACCTGCCCGACTGTCACCCCTAAACACAGCGACCCTCGCTGCTGGCAGAGTGCCTGACAGCTCCCAAAGGAACAAAGGATTCCCTCAAATATCCCTCTGTTTCTCTCCACAAGCAGCACAGGAAGGAGGGGATGGAAGCTTCGGAAGCTGTACCTGCAAGGGAGCAAGGAGTGCAAACCTCGTGTGGAGCCCAGCACGCTCGGGGAGCAGGGATGGGGGAGCCCCTGCACAGCTCCACAGTCAGGGCTGCGACTGCGTGGATTAGATGAGGAATTTCAAGGGGAAACCATCTGAACGTGTGTGTGTGCCTGCCTGTGTGAAGGAGAAAACAAATGGCTTCTTAGAATACCTCTGCAAGGTCCAGCTCTAAAGGGGGCATAAGTAAGCCTCTTTCTTCCTGCCACTTCAAACTTAAATGGGATCGTGTGGGGTTTTAGGTTTTTTTCCCTCCATTTGAAAGCAGAATCAGGAAAAACCTGAAAAACCCCTAACAGCAACAATATGAATAAATTGGCCAGATACACCATGAATAGCTTTGATGCTAAACAAAAATAAACCAAAATAAACTTCATATTGCAGCCATTTTAAGATTTCAGCTTCCTTCTTTACCCCTGCCACTATGCAGGCTTCCTCAATGTGTGACAAGAAGAATTCAGAGGGATGCTTGCCAAGTGTTTTCTGACCCAAATCCTAGAGGTATCCTCCATCTGCAGCAACAGACAGCTTGCTGTGGTCTGACATTACCTTCTGTTTGGTTTTCAACACCAGCTACCCGAGTTAATGAAAGAAGAGGCACCCACCGAAGACAATGAACAGACAAACATTAGCAACATTTCTGGGAAGCTTTGAGGAAGATTCCTAATCTTGAACAGGCCAGAATGCAGGGCAACAACGAGTGAGGTGTGCATGTGCAAGTGCCCTGCTTTAGCAAACTCAGCTATTAGGAAGCAGGCAATATAAAGCCTGGCGACGAGGATTTAAGGACAAGAAACGAAGGGCAGAGCTAACCATTCCGTTTCTGTCACAGCATCACACCTACCTGCTCGGCCTCTATGTGCAGGCAGTAAATTTCATAGCCTGAAGGAGCCAGGCAGGCAGAAGTATTTCTTTCCTATAGGACTGAGACACAGCTCCACATCCATGAAGTTCTTCTATGTAAATGTTTGCACGCAGCCCTTCACATCTAAGGTTTGTAGCAATGCATGGTATTTAGACAAATGCCATTCCCCTAAAGGGCAGCATATTTTTGTTCTTATGATTTTGCATGGTAATTAAAAGGAACATATTTTAACATGGGAAAAGAAAACACTTTCCCCCCCAGCTAGGCGCTGCTGCATCACTGTGCTGGTGATGATGGCGGTGGCCCGATATTTTCATCTGCATATTCAGAAACAATTCAGATGTAACAAACGCCCATTTACCTACCACATAAACATGCGGTACTTAAAATGCTTGTCTTTGACAAACCATTCTCCCCTTTGAGGATCCATTAAGCCCAACATGAATAAAGCCTAAAAAGCTACTTAAGGCTTTTGGAGAATTCTTTGACTCTCCAGCTTCACCTTTCAGTTACTGAGATGTTTGCATTAAGATGCTTGTCTGAGTTCTGCCCTGCAGGATTCGGGGGGAAAGAAAAATGTTCCTTTTGTACTGAACACAACCGGTAGGTATTCAGCTATTTTTTGTGTATTATGACAGTACCATCTGGCATTCATCTGCCGGGTACCTCAAGAGAATGTCCCCTTCCTACTTGCCTGTATGATGCCGGCCAAAATGACAGAGTACACCAGAGGTTAACTTCCTGTAATATGGTCTCTTGGCTTATCTGGACTAAGACAATAGTTCCTTTATATTCTTAACTTTGCATTTCATATGTTCTCCTGCCTGCCTGGAAATGAGGGTCGTAAGAGATTCATGTGTCAGACACCTCCTAATGCGAACCCAGGGATAATCCTAACAAATTTAGTAACAACAATCTATAGGGCCAGTTGGCGCTGCACATACAGGAGGAAATGTAAAACTGCAATGGAGATTTGCCCAGTTAGGTTTGTTCTGTTCCGCTGAAAAACTTTGTACAGTGGAAGCATAAACAAATCACTGCTCTCAGAAGTCATGGTTCACCTGCTGACTCAAACACTCATGTCTGTCAAGCAGCATGAGAGAGGCCAAGGGGACTGTCTGTTTGGGTTTCTCTTTTGGTCTCAGCCTAATTTATCTTGTCAGCTCCAAGATCTCCGTTCCTTTCTTGAAAGGACTACGGAGGAAGTTTGGCTTAATCGTGCCCTCCGATTATTTGATTATTTTTAAGCAAACAAACAAGAACTGAGCATGGACCAGTTCAGATTGACTCGTTCGGCGCCCGAGTAATGTCTCAAAGCTCTTTTCATCCTAGCCCCTTCTTCAAAAGGCAGTTCCCTCAACCCTTTCAGGATGTATACTTTAATACTCCCAACTTGCTTCTTGCAAACAGCCTTTGCAAGAGAAACAAGCCAGTCTTGAGCAATTAAGACCTATAGATCTCCCCTCACTTCCTTCAAAGCCATTGTGGAGGTGCAGCTGAAACCCATTAAATTCAATTGAGCCCAAATGGCCCATAAGTCATATGGAAACTTCCTCTGGGCTTTTAACAAAGAGCCCTGCTTTAAATTCCAAATTACAAACAAATTCAGTGTGTTCAGCTTTCACATAAAACATAAAAATTTGAGGAGAACATACAGAGGAAAAGTTGCATCAAATCACAGCGAGCATTATAAGAAAGTACAACCAGTTACTCTTGTTCTGCAGTTACATTCTTTAGTTAGCAATGTCATATTAATTCAGGGCAATAATTTCCTTAGTCTGGACTGGGAGCATGCTTTATTCAGTGTATGAGAAAGGAAAACTGGTGGCATTCACAACCCCGTCCTCTCCTCTGACTTTTCCTAACAACAGCTAAAACTATTCACTTATATATACATAATATGATGTGTATAATTATATTTTATCACACATAGCTACCACAGTAATTTTAGGTTCATATATAATAAGGAGATAATAAACATTTATAGACTATATATACTCAACTTTATGTTGCTTTATTGTGGGTCGGGTTTTTACCAAGTTGACAAATTTATTAATGTGGCTTTATATTGGAACTCTCGATCTGTCTAAGATTGGGGATCAATATATGTGCTGCAGGATCATAAGTCAGCTAAACACTGAGAAGATCCAGTCAGACAGTGAACTTGAAAATTATACAGCAAAATTGTTCCATAATACATCTTTATTCAGACCCCCCATGGGACTGGCATGCTGTAAAAGCCTTTAAAAAGCCTCTGCTTGAGGGTTAATTTCACCCTAAGGGCTCTGAGAATAACCGGAGGCCCGAATATTTATGACTTTGTATCAATTAATGTTTTTTTACATTCTTTTTAACAAGAACTTGATGAAAAATATCCTGCTCGACCTATTCTATTTGGCACCCAGCTTACCCGGCATTAGAAGTGGGTGACTCACTTTCAAAGGTGCTGTGGAGGGATGTTTTCTAAAGGCAGTGGCTCTGAGGGAGCACACACAGCACTCCCGGGGCACCCTTTTCAGCTGCCTTGGTGCAAACCCATTGTCAAGGGCAGGTCGGATTCTTGCAATGAAACAGGCAGCTCTGTTTCTCCCCTCCCTCCCTCCTTCCCTCAGCCCCTTCTGCTAACCCTGTGCTCCTCTGTGACAGCCCCGCATCAGTTCCCTGACCAAGGAGAAAGAGCAGCTCAGCAAAGCAAGAAGGATGACAGTGCAAACGAGGCAGGACCATGACGCCAGGAGCAGAGAAAGGAGAAGCAGGACTGAACTGTGGCAACAGGGAGCAATCTGCTTCGTGGAACCACATCTGAAAGGCATCAAGTTGGGCAAATTAGCCAAAGGAAAGGAGAGCTGAAACGTGCTAGCCTGCATCTAAGAAAGAAAAAGAAGAAAAAAGAGCAAATAGGTCAGCATAGTATATTTTTACATATATAATGTACTATGCATAGTACATTATATATATTTTATACATGTAGCAGCTTGAGTCTCACCCCACTCCTTTCTCAACATGTCCATAAATTCATTGGTATTTAGATGTCGCTCCTGGGACAGTGATAACAGGAAATACAGAACTTCTAGGGTAGTTACTGAGATCTGGGAATATTAAACAGACAACCAGTTTCACAACAATAAATGAAATAACACTTATTGGGAAAGCTTTAGAGGTGGCAGGGGGGGAACAACCAAAAAGCAAGAAAGGGAAAAAGATGCTGAAATACCTGTTTGGAAGAAGTATGTTCCCTGGTTTATGTTTTTTGAATTGTCTCAAATTGCAGCCCCCACAGGAACACTAAATCTGAAGAAGTGTGGAGGGGACATGTTGAACTTCAAGTAAGAGAGAGACAGAGAGGGGATTCACTCCCTTTCAGCTGATTTCTCACTACCAAGCAATAGCAAATTAAAACTGCCTGAGAAACCAAGTGTGCTGAAACCACCTCTTCTGGTGGATCAAAGTTATCTGAGGACAAATTCATCCCCGTAGCTAAAATGCAGTTACCCTAAGCTTCACAACCCTGAAAGTGGCAAGAATCGAAGTAATAATAAAATCCCCCCCAAAAATTCAAGCCAATATTCTAGCCATGTGGAAAAAAACAGTCTAGTATAATTCAGTTGATGTGTAAGGCAAAAGATGGGAAATCTCGGGGTGAGTCTGCAGCATTAAACACACCAACACCACCAAATGCAGATGCCAGTGGAGACAGCACATCCATCCCCATGTCAAGCACAGCTCTGACCCAGTTTGTCTTGGGCTGACCCAAATACAGAAAAACCCTGGCACCTGTCACTGTCAGGATACTTTTGTTTGCCACCTAATTTACGAGTGCTTTTCAAAACACTAATTTAATTTTTTTCTCCCCCCTGAGCAAAACCCATGACTTCTAATGCGAAAGGGGATTTTAAAATGGTTGTGATTCATGGGGATTTATGGCTGTTTCCCAGGGAGTTTCAAAAGCTTGGACTTTCTTCCCACAACTCCCAGGAAATGCAGTTAAAAGTCTCCCACAGGTTGTTTTTCCAGCGGGTTTGCACTGGCACTGCGGGACAGTCACCTGGGAGGCTCCATCCCCAAAATGCTATGCCCCAAACGGGGGACTTGTGAGAAAAGTGTTCCTCAGTGTGAGTGCAGCCAGCATTCACCTGGACACCAGTTATGTGCCATTTCCATTTCTGTATGGAAACAGGGCAGGACTGGAGGCCAGTGGAACACACTGGGAGGGCAGAGGGGATGCTCTCTTGAGGGAATGAACAGGAGGAAATTTCTTAAGCCAAAAGCACGTTGAGGACACCATTATTTTTAACCTAGGGCCTATTTTGCATTCATCCTGATTTAGCCACCGAGATTTGCAGTAAGTAATGCATGGAAAGCCCTGGGTGAGGCTTTCTCATTCACCCCCCTCACACAGGACTCACTTCCAAGAGCTCTTTAAATGTCAGTCCTTGAGTGATGGGTTTCATAGACCAGAGCCAGTTGTCTTGCACAGTTTGAAGGGAGACCTTCTGTATTTTGCTTCCCAGTTTCTTTTCTATTCACCCTGAACTTTGCCTTCAGTGATGAAGCTCAAAAACTCCACCCTTGCTTGTTATCCTGACAATATTTAATTCTGACAGCACATTCAGTATGCTTCATGAAATATGCAACCCTGTGACTAATGAGGTATTTGCACATAAGGGCCATATACAGCAAATTGCAGGGCAATAAAAGTAAAGGAAAACCATGAACTGATCAGCCAGCTGTTAAAATGATGCAAAGTGTGCCTTATTAAATGTGTTGTGTTATATCCAGATGCTGACTAGATCTCAGCCCTGGCTCCCTCAGTAAAGCTTCACCTGAAAAAAACTGTAGGTTTCCCTTTCTGTTATTACACATTAGTTTCCTGCTTTTCAAACACTGAGGTAAAGTTCACCTCTCTGCAGTCTCCCTCCCTCCCACTCATCATGTAAAGGGAGCACTATTTTGATTTTATGCATGAGATTGAGTCTGCTCCAGTGCTAAGCATCCTATCAGCATATGACCAAATAGCAAAGCTGACATTTTTGCCATGATTATCCACGAAAAGTGTTTCCTACCTCTGATTTACAAGAGCCCTATTCATGAGAAATGATTAATAGCTCACTAGCGCTGCCAAAAAGCACATAAATCTAGACATCCTCTATGCTCCTGACATGCCACTCATCTTGTAGATATGTTCAGATCTCTCTCTTCCTCTCTCCCGCTTATCTGTGTCTGATCCCCAATGGGCACACGCTCATGCTGATTAGGCAATACACTTGCTGACTGGGACAATTTTAGGCTTATATTACTGATGGCACCCAATTAGAGGCTGCAGAAAGTAGTGCCCTTCCTGGCTTGTACTAGACAAGCACGATTAAGTGTTAAATGCCTTCTAAATTAACAGGCAGTATCACCCATGTGTCTGTTACAACTTCTCAGGGTAAGAAAGCAGGTCCATTGGCAAGTTTTCCCTGTTGGCAGTTCAGTCTCCCAGGCTGCAGAGTAAGAGACTGAGAAGAGGGCAGGCTGCACACAAGCACACACCTGACTCAGCTGATGCTTAACTTATTCAACAAGGTTTCCTACACTTGGCATTAAACATGCCTGTAAGTGCCCCACTCAGATGTGTTAGATTTAAACAAGCACTGTCTGAAACAGGGCCCATAATATCATTCTCCATCCCCTCACCACTCCCCCCCACCTCCCCCTGCCTAATAAAAGCTATTTCACACTTCTTGAGCATCCTTCTCCTGAAGATCCTAGAGTGCTTTGCAATTATTAAAAACCAGATCATGCCATGCCTACCCATTTCATTCCATAATTTCAATGGGGCTGCTAGCACAGCAAGACACACACACACACAAAAAAGTGGCTCATTGTGCCTCGTACGTGAAGAGAATGTCAAGGCTGCAGTGCTTTCCCTGTGTGTATCCACGATGACACAAGCCTGTAATTGTATGATCATGTTCTACTTTACAAATAATACAGGGTGCAACACGCCTTTTCCTCACTGACTTTGATGCAGACGGGTTACAGCTTGCCACTGGGTTTTATTTCCCTGTTCACGAGGTTCACTGTTGTTGCAATATGGTGCATTTTGAATTTAAGGTGCTAGCATCACACCTCAGGATCACACACAGCTCCCACAGACATTTCTTGAACCCCCAGCTATTATTCCAGCTGGAATCTTTAAAAAATAATATTATTAATTATAAAATAATATTGTTTTCTCTAGGTCTCTTTTGATAAGCTGACTGGCACTCATGCTCTGCTCGCTATTTTTCCTTCTTAACTTCCTCATGAGTAATGACTGGTCCAAGCTTACAAGCAGCTCTCATTTTCTAAGTGCACCCACCCTGAATTTTGCCCCATCACACATTTTCAACAGATCCTGTTTGCAGCTGAGTCACTGGGCTTTAGTTCTGCACAAACTAATTCTCAGGTAAATACCTGGAAAGAATTGCAGCAATGTGAAGGGATGTCTTGTCTAGGTGGGCAGTCTTTGGAAGTGTAAATGCTGCTCCATTCTCCACATACCTTATCCTCGAGCTGCCTGGTTCTTTTCCTAAGTAATAAATATGCTTTCCTTAAAGCAGGGCTCAACTGTTTCTTTAAAGAATTAAGAGAGGCCTCTATAATTTTCATTTCTGTGCCAAGGATTGCTTGGTGTGTTGCTTCTCTGGCCTTTGCACCTCAAAATCTTTCAGAAGCAGAGTATTCCATCACTTGAAATGGTTTGCTATGACCTGGTGTCAGATAGGTATCCTTCCCAGCTGCATGGGCAGCACTGTCCATGGGCTACATCCCTGAGAAAGAAGCAGCTGATGGTAGGAACAGGTGTTCTTTGCAGCTGTATTGTGTGCAATGCTGTTTGCAAAGCATATAACCACATGAAATAAAAAATCAAAAGGCATTTGCATTGCTCAGCATGCCCAAGCCTCCCTGCCCAGTGAGTCAATACACCCAAAGGCCCTTGACACTCTCCCCTTGCTCCTAAGTCATGCTCACAGCTCCTTACCTGACATTTCTTCTGCTGCATTTGGAACAGGTATCTCAGACTGAGCAGCCAAATTCTGCTCAGCTTTTGCTCTGCTTGATTACTGCCTTCCTACAAGCAGCTAAAACATGTTTAAATATTCCTGTTGTTTAGCCCAAAGGAAAACTGTTTTGCACATTTAACATCTTTACCCAGAACTGAGACTTTCTATAGATGTAAGAACCATCTGATGGCAGCCACTAACACCTTCTGGTACAGAAACTAATTTCCTTGAAGAACAGCTACATGCAAAGTAAACAGAGAATTCTCCTACAAAACAACACACCTGGCTACCCCAAGTGCAAAAGGAGGTTTAAAAACACTGAGTTACAAACAGTGAAGGGATTCTTCACTCTCATTTCTGTGCTGTGTGCAAAGCAGAGCAGTTGGGACGAGGTGTTAATTTTATCATCTTCCAAGTGGTAAAATCAAGGCAAATGGAAACTGTGATGAAAACCCTATCTATTGGGTATCTATCTATTCACCTCTCCTCTTTCCAGACAATACAAACCCTTTGTTCTTTCCAGCTCTGCTGAATAACCCAGAACTGGATAGATCACACACACACAGACCCAGCCCAAACCACTTTCCACCCGTCCCTCTCTTTTCTTGGCCATTTCACTGGAACAACACACCAACTTCTCCGACATAATGCCCCTTAGGAGTGCACGTAGGAAACGTTATCTGCCAGGGTTGGCTGCACTATCTAATTAGAGATCTCCTGACAGCTCATCTTCACCAAGTTTCATAATTACACGACTCAGCGTCAGCGATCCTCACTCAGCAGTTCCAGGGGAGCTTTCTTGGTAGACACCATTTATCCTGTTCCTTTTACTCTCATTCTTATTTCACCATTTGCACTACTCAGAATAGTTTCCAGATATCCTTTTTTCCACAAGAGATGTTGCTTGTCGCTTTAGAGACTCATATTGAAAGCAGAGCAGAGAGGAATAAATGACATTCGGGGTATTTCATTACAGCTATAACCTCAAAAGTAGGAGGAAAAGAGAGAGAAGTTTAAAATAACTTTTGTTCTTCTTGTTCACAAAAACATACTGTCAAATCACATATTTGTGTTCTGGCAGTAGACAATATATTTACAAGTGCTCTTCTGCCTGTCTCCTTTTGTATAATAAAATGCTCTTACTCAAGGTTCAGGCTGTTTCAAGAATTGTTCAGTGCAGACTTATTCTACAGCTAACAAATCCATCTTTTAACCAAGGAATGTCCAGAAGTAAGTGCAGGAATGAACACTCAACTTGACCTTATCCTCTGTTGGCAGATGCTGTACTTTTACAGACATGAATATGGCAAGAACATCTCTCAGGAAAAGAAAAAAAAGAGAAGGAAATCATTTTCATGGATCATTTACCCTAACTTTCCAAACTCTGATCCTATACATTTATGAAAATAAATACAGAACAGTATTTGAATTCAAATCAGTTATATAAAGACCCATTATACACTGAAGTTTCTTAGGGTTCTGTGCGTGTTCTGGATGCTGGTTTGGTCATTCTTAACTCTAAAGAGCAATCTGTCCACCTGAAGTTCATGATACCATGTTGTGAGTAAATGAATGGATACCAGTTCCCAGTAAGACCTGAAGTGTAGGAAGCCACTTTCTCTACCACTGCTCACTTTTCAAGAGCATGTGTTTAAACCCCAAACCCTTGCTGGGGGCAGTGTATACTCTCATCTGCCTGGCATAGCGAAATGAATACCAGATAAATTGTGACATGCTTTGAAAGAATCGTATCATTAAATATTTTGCTCATATCAACTTGATCCTTACACAGCTTGACCAAAAATCGCCACAAAAAAACACCCAAACCAAACTAGTAGCATAGAAGTTTTTTTCCTAAGTTAAGAGAGTCTTACACGACCTAAGATCTGTTTTCTTTACTTAAACAAATGGAAACCCCAAACCCTGATCTTTCTGAATAAATGAATCCCTCTGCAGTAAGGAAAGTAAAAGTTGGGTGGTTCTGGCACCAGCCGACTCAAAACACGTTCCATTATTTAGCTAATACGAGCAATTTTGTTAAACAAACTATACCTTTGTTCTGTAAATATTGGGAGTTAGGCTTTGGACAGATGTTCCCTGCTGGATCCAGCCGTGCTAGGGGAAGGTTAGAGCCCCAGCTGCTGCTCATCACTTCTCTGCAGAGGTTACTGCCCTCTCCCACTTGTTGGCAGAGCTTGCTTACAGAAACACTCGCGCAGCCACTTGAAGTTAAAGTGAGGGGCATTACTATTTAGACAGTTTAAGCTAACTAGCACAGTTGCTGAAAGAGTTCCTGCCTGTCTGTACCTTTAAGCTTCCACTGCTCACAAGACTGCAAGTTTTCACAACTTCTTGTCAGGGCAGAAGCTTTTCTCACCTTTCTGTGTAGCGCCACAGATCAAATCCCCGATGTCACGCTTGTATATTTAACCTTAAATGCCTCCTAATTAAACACTGACAATTGTGTTAAATGTGCCGGCTAGCGACAGTCCTGTTCCTTCTCCTTCTGCTTTCATTAGCTTTCAAATCACTTTTCCACCAAGTCTACGCTCTTGGAAACAACAATCAAAATCCGTGTTATTTCACCGTGCAAGGGCATCCTGGCACATGTAAGGATACCCCATGGAAGGACACACGAAACGCAGCTCTGGTGCAGTGATGGTGGGAAGAACCAGAGTCTGTGCAGAATACAGGACCTAGACATAATCTGATGCTCTAAACAAGCTCCTCACCTTCCTCTACTGTTTTCCCACCTACAAAATGGTGAAACTTGTGTAGAGTTCTTTGAAATATGAGTGACTAAAAAGGATAATTCAAACACTTCATTGTCATGTAATTAATATTTGCATGTTAATAGTTATGATGTTAGAATAAAGCAAGGTTTATTTTCTCACTCTTTTATAAGTAATATGTATCTATGAGTAAATTTCTCCAATTAAGTGTTGCATTGAATTTACAATTGTTTTTTGAGGGATTTTTTTCTTTCTTTTTTTTTTTTTTTTTATTCCTACCAAGATATTGATTAGGCTGCACAAAAATGTCATTCACAGCAGGCTATCTATGTGATGGTGTTTCTATCCAAGCAAAATTGCTATGTCTAACACCCTTTTCCAAGGAAAAAGTATTATTTTTCAGACAAAACAGAAGTTATCCAAGGTTTTAAGAAAAGAATTTTCTAATTCTTTCCTTCAATGTAGAACTACTTTATTTTCATGCATTTGCCTACCTCCTCTACTGCTTGAGCTCCAGATAATACCAAGTAGCAAATAAGCCAATAATCATATTAAAAGAACATTACAGATGCAAAGTCGATCACTCAAAACTTACAGCCTTACAAGGTTTCCCAGACAATTGCATTTCAGGCCCCTTGGCAGACACATTGCATGCAGGACTATGGATGACAGGACTATTTTTTCCTAGAGCCATTTCCTCAGTCAGTGAACAGACTGGATGCTAATTATTACATACATAAATGTTCAACATTTTTTTAATTCTTCCTGCTCTCCATGAAACACCAGATCTTACACACTGACCTGTACTCAAGGCTTGCTAGGAGGGCAGGCTTATGGATGTGTATTGACTTTTCTGTCATGCCATCCTTGTACTACTCGAGTGTTTTGTGAGCAAGATTCTGTGAAATGGATGAGCTTCCCCTAATTTCCACAGATGAAAAGATCATATAATGATTACCTGGAAAATATTAATTATTAATTAGCTTCATTTAAATCCCCACACTTAAATAACTTTCACCCACATCCCTTTTATGTTTTAACAGCTCTTGAGTTCTTCTTGCATGTGCAAAGTCTGGACTCTGGCAACATTGGGACACAGTGCTTCTACCTCCCAAAAAAGCAACACATTTCTCCTAAACTTGTTCTCAGGAAAAAAAAAACACCCAGCCATTTTTTTCTGAAGCTTCAGATATTCCTCTAGACGCAGTCTCTCAGTCTGTATGTTTTCAGTCCCAATAATATACATTTGACAAATTTATAAGCAACTGAAAACAGGGTCTTGTGATGAAAAGTGTCAAGCAAGCTTACTATAGGTGGCATTCTCAGCTTCCCCTATAATTAATATGTGCCAAGGTGAGTCTGCTGGTAATCCAGATGAAGCCAAACAACTCTCTGCACACCTACAGAAAAGACAGGCTGTGTTAAGAGGTCCCATTCTTTCCTCTGATCCTCTGAAACAAACAGGCATGCAGTGATTTATACCATACAATCAGCGTTCACAACCTCAGCAGGGCACCTGAATACAGCACAGAAGCACAAACCAGTGTCTAAAGCCCCTTCTTGACATCCCTACAAACCAGTAAGTTCGTGAATTACAGAGGCTTAAAGGCTTAAAGGAAGCCAGAAACAAAAAACTTCACTTGCAAACAAAGCACTTCCAGCTAGTTCAGAAAGAGTACTGACTTTGACCCACTCAGTTCTTACCCTGGTGAGTCAGGGCTAGGTCTGTCCTGATATGACCAGCAGGAATTACCAGACAGGTCTTCTCATGGTGGAAACCATTCCATAAAAGAAAAGACAAAAATTGAAAAGGCCTCGCCCTTCATAAACTTGTCTCTGTGTCATTGTAAAGAGCACCTTAAAATGTGACTGATATCTGCACTCCCCTTTGTCTTACTCTGCTCCTGTTTCTAGAGCCAGCTTTTCTCAAGCTTGGTTTTTATGTGTGTCTATGGACTACATGAGTAAATCATTGCTCTATCACAGCTCATTTACTCAACATACTACAACGTATTGTAGTCCCATAAAGGGCTAAGAAATCCTTGATGGTTTGAAACTCTGTAGTATACTACTGCACTTAGCAGAGTCACTCAAAAGTAATAAAATAAAATCTGTCGTTAACTGAATATTTGTTTTATTTCCCCCCACGGAAGTGGAATGAAGCATATAAACAGTTCATACCTTTCTGTGGAAATTAAGACTAATGCATTCAACTAACTAGGGGGTGTTTTCCCCCTTTTTTAAAACAGAAAAATATTTTTTAGCACTTATGTTTTCAAGATTGTCTTGACATCTGTTCTTAAAAAGCACAATGAAAGGCATACTTTTAACTACAAACCCTGATAAAATATGGTAATGCTCTGTTTTTCCTGGCTGCAGAACTGCCAAGTAATAAGGATTTGCATGACTAAGCTTCTATTATGCTGACATATGCAAAAGTGAGGAACAATTATTCTTTCTGGTTTGACAACACTGAGAAGGGGAACACTCCTTTTACTCTCCTCCAGGACATGCTGGGCCCTGGACAAGATGAACAGCATTATTCAACCAAGTCTATTTCTAAATGGCTGTTTAAATGCTGAGTTCTCTTAAGCAGAGACACTTGGATAGCAACCTCATTACATGAGATAAAGGTCACCAGGGGTTTGACTAACACTGGCAAACACAGTGTTTCATTTGATGGGTCTCTACAAATGTGTCTCCACCACAACATTCAGAATCCACTTCTTCAAACTTAAATAAATGTTCAAATAAGCTTTTCAAAACTCCTGAGTCCGTGATCAATATATTGAATTGAAACAATGTCCAGCTAAAGGATAAAAATATTAATAAACATTTTCAGGCTTAGGTGCTTTAGGCTATTTTCACACCAGTAACTACCACTGGCCAGCTTTCCCCTAGAGGGGAGCAGCACCTGCAGGTCCAGTTGTCTGGAAGTGACTGTCAGGTACCCAGTTGCCCAGAGAATTATGATTTATCAGCCCAATTTAAAAACGTTGCCCTCTTTCAGAATGAAATTTCTCCTCATTTACACAGTATGTCCCACTGTACTGCACAGTATGTCCCAACTTAGATTTCTACACAGATCACACCGAAATGTAAATAAAATGTATTTCTGGGCTGAGGTTCCCAGGGGTAATGAGGCCCCATTTCCTTTCTAGACACCTAAGCCCTACCTCAACTTTCAGCATACATCTGGAATGGCAATAAACTCACAGGTGTGTATCTCCAGCCTGTTAGAGCACTGAGACACCACATACAAAATAAGACATATCCTTACAATTTCTAATTAAAAAAAGGGGTATATTTTTACAAATAAAACCATTAGTTGCAAAATGTTCAGCAACTGGCTACCAGAGTACAACTATTATGCCATCTCTTGCTGGAACTATCTCCCAGACAGGGTGAATAGCTTGTGGGGAAGCCTGTGAGAAAGAAGCACTTCCGGGGAAAGCAGATGATGCCCATGTTTGTAAAGGTGCAGAAAGAGTGCTAGGATTCAACACACATCAGTCACAGCCTCCTGCAAGGAATCAAATGGACTTTGGATGGTGAGTCCAGCTTGGCCAACATTATGATTGTTGACAAACAAATGCTGAAAGTTACAGGAATTGTAATTAAAGTGTAGGCGTGGGAGGAAGAGGCCACTACCACAGCCACCAAAAGCATGGCTGGTGTTGTTGCACCTCTGACATCCCATTGCTGCATTCTGGATAAACTTTCATTAATGGTAATCACCAGCAGCCATCTTCAGCTTCGTTTTGTACATAATGAGGCTTAAATGATTGTGTTATCTGCCTCTTTCCATCTGTTTACTTCCTCCCACTCGTTCCCTCTCCCTCAGCCTCCCTCAGAGAAAACCTTCCGAGCTGTTGGCCAACCCAAATCAGGGATTGCTCTGAGGGAAAAGCAGGCAGAGCTCAGCAGCTACAGCTGGCAGCAACAACTGCCCAGCCAGTACTGGGCACGAACGGCACGTCCTTAAAGACGTGGAGAAAGGTCAAGGTGAAGGGCAAAGCACAACGGACACCATGTCAGCAGAAACCACGTTTTATCAGTCCCACTGCTCACAGGCTGACTTCTTTCCATGGTGATTCTCCCCTGCACGGTCTGTCTGCATTTTGTATGAACCCACCGATGGCATTGATACTGTCAGAGCACAATAGGGGGAAAGGCACTGATGAAAAGACAGATTGTTTCCTACTGACCTACCAGTGGGCACCTGGCACAAAGGAAAGATGGAGATGGCATGAGAAATAGCAAATGAATTTAGTGATTACACAGTGAGGAAGTAAGCCTCAGTGCAAGTGTTTCTTAACTACCTATACATGTACACACAAAATTAGGGTAGTTTTCTGCTTACTGTTTTTTCAGCAACTCACCACATATTATCTTAATGCTGAGAATAGTAACTTCCCTTAAAAGTTATCAGCAGCTATCAAGTGTCCTGAGGAAGGCACACAGTCCCTTCCTCTCTCTGTGTTCCCCTCCTCAAGCAGGGAGTCTTTTGTACTAGGATTTAGGCTGAGAAACACCATGCTCACAATCATCAGAAAATCAGATAAATAAGCATGGAATTAACCCCTGATTTAATTATTTGGCAATACTATCTTCCTGATTAATGTCTCCTTTGGATGATCTGATGAATGCTGCAGTTAACTAACTTTCTTTTGATCCTCCTACTGAGAAATATAGAGAGGATGAGATGGTGGGGGTGGATAATTATGCTGAAGATGATGACAGTATCTGATCCATACTAGGAGTGCTAAACTCAAGTAGTTCCTTCTCAAGACTCCTACTACAAACCAGAGATGCCAGTGTGAAGCTGTTTAGCCAGTTCTCAAATTGGTAGATGTTCTCATGTTCTTGCGACACCTGGCATATGGTGAATGCATTGAGACTTGTAAAAAACAGTGATTCACTGTTAATCATTCAGAAAACAGCCAGAGATTCATGGTAACCCTGTATTTCTGGAAAAGTACATCTACACCCCAATTTTTTCTCTTTTATGAGACAGAAACTGCAGGCGAGGTGGGGGACAGAATCTGCATCCTGATCTGTTCTTACAGAACTCTGGGGCGTGTATTACACATGGTGAGCTGTGGGGATTCAAGAAGTGACCCCACAGCTGGGAAGATCTCCTGGTATGAGCTGTGCCCTTTTCAGTGGTGGGCTCAGCCTTATACAAGCAGCTTCATCCATGGGTTCAACTGGATCTCTTCCCTTTCCCATTGTAAGGGCTGAGTTCTGATATCCTAGTTTGACACAATTACTTTTCACAAAACATGCACATTTCAGGTGTGCCTGTTCCAGGAAAATATTTGCCTTTGGGTAATGAGTATTTTAAGTAACTTTTTTATCAAAGACTTGTAATTTCACTCTCCCACCTGTGATCTTCCATAGTCAAATCTCAGGGTCTGAACTGCTGGCTTTGCTATCTCTGACAGGCCATTTTACCACGAGAAAGGGCATGTTAATTACTTCTCATTTAACTAAACTGCAGTGCTGCCCCAAGCTTAGCAGGAGAGATGTTCAGAGTCAGCTGTGCTTATTACTGTCTTTCTTCCTGTCTCATCACCTCTGCTTAGCAGCAGAAGTGAGCCAAACTGAAGGCTGACCCTGTGAAAGAAGAGCACCTCATAAAAGACACAGAAGTGTCTCGATGAGTGGAGGACAGCTGGGAGGGAGCACGTAGTGGGCAGTGGGGTGAAGACCTAAGAAGAGAAAACATGCAGAGCTGTGTAGTGGGAAGCCACAGTGGATGAAGGATGAGTTGAAATGCCCATTCTTAGAGCTCTAGAACAAAGAACCTGCCCTTGCACTGACTGATACAGACCAGTTCTCCAGGCTCGTGGCTGTTCCCTCTGTCCCACAAAAGGAGAGCATTCCAGCATCAATTTATCACTGCAAGGAAGGCTCCAAAGGGAACAGCTGCCAAGCTGCCTTTGGGAGCAAAGGCAATAGCACCTGGGGCTCTCTTCAGCAGGTAGCACTCCTGCTCTGGGAACAGAATTAACTCCTAAGAGACTGCTTGTCCACATGCAGCAGGCACAAAACGTGGAGCTAAGCCTTCTGTAGTCTTGGATCAGGCTGTGGGCAAGCTGTGGATTTCAAACGGTACTCACTGGGCCCAGGCTCATTTCTGCTGCAAATCAGAACTGAGGGAACATCACCAAAACATAAACAACATCATAAATCCTGCTCTTTGGCTCATCTTCTCATTGCAACACATTGCATGTGGCACCAAACTCACTGAATAAAAATGCACCAAAAAAAGGGATAATAATCTTGAAAATTCTACTCCTCCCAGTTCATCAATTACACTAATAACACCATCAATATGCTGAAGACAGAGCTTTCTTTACGTAAATGAGATCTAGGCTTGTTTTCAACAAATTAAAGCGTGCCAATAAATTAAGGTATCACACTATAAACTATAAACTTCATGGAGGCCAGCAAAAGTGCTAGTAACCAGGACTAAATTCAGCCTCTACATGCACAGCACTGCCTGCATTGTTTTGTATTTTGTTAATAATGCAAAATACTGAGGTTATTGTTTAAACAGATCTTCCAAAGAATACAGGAACTGTTGGATAAGCAAGAGATAGATGATGTGGTAGGGGAGAAGTTTACAATTGGATTGGTTAGTCACACTACACCTCCTGATTCTCTGGAAAATGTAAAAAGCAGGCAAGAGAGTTACAATGGGGCAAGACAGCAAGGAGCACATAAGGCTGGGTTTGTTCAAAAGTGCTTCCACAAAAGAAACAGCCGTATAGCTATCCAATCCAACCCCACATCTGCTTTCAATTTTATATAGTCTTCTGTGTCTTTGATGAAAACCCAATTTTTCCCAAAAGGAATTGCAGCACGGTTGAGTAAAGAAAGGTCCATTGATAAATCTAATGCATCTTTTACAGAGTGTGATGCTTCAGGGGTTTGGTGGTGGGGGGAGAATGTTGTGCTGCATCTCTAAAGTTCCCTTTGTATGTCACCACCTTCTAACCTAAGAGGCAGTCTATTTGAAGACTGAACTAGAAGCTACCTCTGGTTTTTTGTCAGAGTCCCTAGGCATCTCAGACATTTGCCTCCATCTAACCGGACACAGTCTGAGATTTTTTTAGCACACGTTTTTAAGCAGTGTGAGGCAGCACTGGTGCAAATCCACTCGACACCAGCGTGTCCTTCTGACACCCTCTCCAAAGACAAAAAAGAGTAACACCACCAATAAATAGTGCTTATTTTATTCTGTCATAGAAGCTTAAGAAAATTCCTTATCCTACTATGAGCGCTGCTCTGATAGTCCTTACAGTAATGCTAGCCCTAGCTATGGGCTAGTTCACATTCCAGCTACTTATATTAAACCCTTGGCCCTTTCAAAGTTAACAGAAATCAACAGGGACAAGACACACTGCTCAGGTTTCAAGGCACACAAAAACTTTGGGGTCTCGTCTGTCATCAGCCCACTATTTTCTGCTCTGCAGCCTTGTTGTCAGAAACAGTCCCCAGGCTACACAGGACACATAGCTTTTCAGGGGGACATGAAAGGTACTATAAATTGCCATCTGACACAATTGAGCCTGAAATCTGACTTGTATAAGGATGCAAAATTCCACTGAAGTCAGGGGGCCTGTGCTTATTAATGTCAAGGCTTCATTTCACCCATTAAAAAGTGAACTGTCAGCTAAGCTGGGCTCTGTGAACTCTTGTGGGATTTCCTGCCTTCTTAAGTTACGCATTTCCAGTTTACCTGCAGTCCTGTCTAAACGCCTGAATTTAAAATAAATGCATTTCTACAGACACAGGATAGTCTGTCTCCATTACATGATGCTTCCCCTGTCAAAAAGCCCCCAGAAATATAATGTATTTAGTGTAAAAGCACACCTATCCTCCTAGCAAAGGCTTGTGAGGGAAAGGCAGAGAGTACTCCTTGAAGAGATGGGAAGGTCAGGTCAGCTATAGACAAATGCCTTAGTGCTGATCTGGCTTTTTTTTCTGCAGTGTTGATCTTCAGGGATTGTACCAGTTAACCTGATGCTGAAGAGAGAGAAAAAAAAAACAACCCAAAAATAAACGGAAAAAGAGAAAACCCACAAGGAAACCCAAACAGCCCAGTAACTTCTTCCTTTTCGGCAGCGCAGACAAAGCTGGGAAGGATGCAATCCTCAGTGCGAATTTATTTCACAGAGTGTTTTAGCGGAGCACCTGTCTGGGGGTCTGTGGCAGCCTTGGGACTGGCTAATCCGCTGACTGATCTTGAATCAGACACTAATATTAGGTGCTAATAGCTCTGATAGAGGGGCTGTTTAACCCAACTGTTAGCACAAAGGCGTGTCTGCCACAACGACTATTTCAACAATCCATTTGCCAGTCATATTAATTAAAACTAATTCCTTGCAGGCCACAGAATGCACAGAGTAAACCCACACGGAACAAGTCTAGGTTCTACCATGACAAATCACATTAGAGAAAAAAAATTAAAATTATCCTAAGGCAATGAACTTTGTCTCAGAAAATGTACTCTCTTGGAAATTCTCAAATTGTAAATTCACAGCAAAGCTGAAAAGGCCTTTAATAGAGTCTTCTGAATGTGTGACTACATATCTTTGGCTCTGTCCTGTGACTTCACAGAAGTCATAAAAGCTTCCAAATAAGTCAAATACGAAGAACTGAGCTTTGCTGAAGGTCTTGAGACAGTCATTTATGTGTCATTTGGATGACAGTCCAAGACTAAGGTAGTTTAAGTGAAGCAACAGAGCTAAGTCGCCTGGATAGGTTAGCAGTATTTTACCTATTTCTAGAGGGTCTAAATAAATTTTATATATAAATTTATCAGGCTATAAAGGGTAAATTCTTACCTCCCCACTCTTAACTTGTATCTAGTTCATCTGGAAAGTCTTAGTTAAGATAATATAAACGATGGCTTGTTCTTTAAAAGTATTTAGTCTTCAGGAAAGTGTTTATCTCTCAGAAAGTCCTTACATGCTAACAGGAATACACGAAAAAGACACAATTTAAGTGCTTTGGTATTCAAATTGATCCCCAAGGATATTTTGGTTAAGAGATAGCATGCATCCAGATTAACTCCCAGAATAATTTTCTCCTGCAGTCTGTGAATGGGGAGACAATCGCCAAGAAGAAAATAAAATCTATTAAAATCTGCTCAGCTACCTCACTGAGAAGTTAACAGGAAATAAGTCTGTATTTTGAAAATGATGTGGCAATGTTTCCGGAGCCCCATTCACTTTCATCAAGTTAAACAGGACTCCAAGTAGTTAGTTAAGAATGTGAGAAATCTTTCCTTTACAGGATTTTTGCAAGCCTTTAGCATTATCTTAATGCAGTTTTGTTAAGGGAATTATTTATTAACTTGATACTCTCACTGATTCACACAGGGAACTCCCACAAAAGCAATCAATTGGCCTTCTCAATGCAAATCAATAGTAAACATTTAAAGGGATGTTTTTCTTTTGATGCTCACAGGAAACTCCCATGTAACAATAATTGGAAGTGCACAAAGGCTTATCTTGTTCAAAATCATGCAAGATAAAGCGAACTTTTTACTGTATCTGTTTTGGTGTTGTCTTAAGGTTTTGTTTTTAACCTCATATTATGCATTCTCACAGGATATAATCTCGTCTCTGACTGGCATTACCAAGAGCTTCTACAGTTCCTTTAAAAATGCCTTTATCGTGGAATCACTGCTCACTTCATAAAACAGAGTACCTGTTCCACGGGATTTAAACAAACTTCTGAACGAAAGCATCCATAGAGGAGACTGTTTGGTAAAGCAGTTTGTCTCCTAATAGCTGTGTCAATTGCTTTCCTCATTTAGGTATGTCCTAAGGTTAGCTGAGCAGAATTTTCAACTCACATTAGCAGAAAGACGGGTTTTATTGTTTTATTAAGGTTTACAAGCCAATCGCTTCCTGGTTCTTAGTAAATTTACAGCCCAACATTCAACGGACTGTAAATTGTTAAATAGAATTACATTAGCCAGGTCCTGTATCGAGCTATTTTATTGTTTGGGAGGCAAATTCATTTTGTCCTGGAGTTGTTTTTTTTTTTCCCAAGGAAAATGCATTGAAGCCACTGGAACTGAGAACTAAAAGAATCCCTGTGTCTGTCAATAAGGTTGTGCAAGTGCTGATGCCTTATGGAAGCAAACTCGTTAGAAATGTTGTTGTCATACATGAAAAAAGAAATAGCATCTTAGAAACTTTAAAAGCATCCCAATTTTCCAGAGCACTTTGATTCAAGAGCCACCGAATTACTTTGCACTTTTTCGTGACACCAACACAATGCTGGTAAATCGTGACTATAATCCTGTGGCCACAACCAATTATCTGTCACGACAGAAACATTTCAAACAGCAAAGGGCAGACAGCTGCTAATCACCATGGCAGAGGCTTTTAGACAAAGGGCATTATTTGGACAATTATTTGAACTGTGGCATGTAAACTTGGTCACTTTATCCTCAGCCTTGTTTCCAAATTCTGCCTGCATTCTGTATGGAGCCCAGCAATAGTTAGATCGAAGAAGTTAAATGGAAATCCACTTAATTTAATGCAACAAGAGTGGCTTTGTGCTTAGGCTTTGCATCCAGTCATTTACTTACTCCCTGTGTATAAAACTTTGCCTTTTAGAACAAGAATCTCTTCTTGTCAGCACAGCCCTCTGGTGCCTCCTCGTTTTCCAAAATGGTGCATATTGACTGTCCTGCCATCCTCATTCAGGCACTGGCAGCAATAAATCTGATCACAGATCACCTTTCTCAGGGAATATATCCATTCCACTGCCCCCATCCTAAAAGGGGGGCAACCTTGGGGAAGGCCACAGAGATGATCAGAGGGTTGGACAGATGATCAGAGGAAAGGCTGAGAGAATTGGGGTTACTGAGCCAGGAGAAGAGAAGGCTCCAGTGACACCTTATTGTGGTCCTTCAGGAGGCCTGTGGGAAAGATGAGAAAAAACTTTTCAGCAGGGCCTGTTGTGATAGAACAAGGGGTGATGGTTTTAAACTAAAAGAGGGTCGATTTAGATTAGAAAGAAGGAAAAATATTTTTTTCTACAGTGGGAGAGGTGAAACACTGGTGTAAGTTGCCCAGAGAGGTGGCAGATGCCCCATCCCTGGAAGTGTTCAAGGCCAGCTTGGATGGGGCTCTGAGCAACCTGATGAAGTTGAAGATATCCCTGCTCATTGCAGGGGGGTTGGACTAGAGGATCCTTAAATGCCCCTTCCAACCCAAACTCTTCTATGATTTTCCTGGCAGATGAAGATGCAGACACACACACAAAAGAACTTGTGTAAGAGAGCATTCATACTCTCTTGGGATCACCAGTGAACTGTGCCTCACCTTAGACTGCCACAACCCACAGTCCCTCTTTCCTCCCTCTGTGGCACAGAACAATCTGCTGTCTAAGACCATTTGGAAAATGTTATTGAACTCTGGCTAGTGGAGAAACTTATTCATCGCCCTGACCTTCCTTGTTGCCTTCCTGTAACACATTATGCTTCTGCTACATACTATTGATCCTAAGCTTTCTAAAGAGTTCTCAGAACCAACTCCTGCCCACACAGAGGAAGTGTCACAGGACAGATTTTCTCTGTACTCTTCTGGAATAAACAGTATATTTATGACCAACAGCTTGCAGAACCTAAACTGAAAGACTCTGACTCTTACCTGTCTCTGTCAGTGTAAGTATTTTCTGGGGATATCAACCATATCTTTCTGTTTCAATGGCATGTTTCAACATTGTGGTACACATGGAAGTGCTCCTCTTTGGCAACTGGAAATTACTTTGTTTAGAGAGATGTTTACTTTTGTTTTACAGACAAAAGCAAGTGTTTCATGGCAGTGAGGCCTTACTTTAGGGGATGTTCTCTTTCAGGGATTATTGATCTGTTAGAAATTTCTAGCTGACGGTGAAGAAAGCAGAGACCATAACGTGGGAAGGTGGGAACACACTGGAGAATTCCTGTTTGTAATATGGGCCTCTGTACCTTTATCTGAACCATGACTTTTAGAATATAAATGTAAGAAGCTATTAAGGAATATAAAAGCTTCTTTTTAAGTCTGAACAAAAGAGATGGGAATTTCTCTTACTAATTCCTATCATTCTCTATATGCCTGTGCATACCTTAATATGGCATTACACCCCAGAAATGAATTCGAAGTGAGGATAAAGGTATACAACTTTTCAGAAGCAGATTTATCAGTGAAAAGGAGGAAAAGGAAGCAAATTTGACTGGTCAGCTTACAGTCCTGTGTCTGGATTCTACAACCAGAAGCATTGAGATAAATTTTCTAACAGAACGACTTCTGAGCTAAACACTTTAGACAGAGACTAAGGATGACAGAGTTCCTGGTTCTTCTAGCTCTACATCATCTTGCCAGGTGGGCAACTGGACACTGTATTTCATGTATTAAAATTAGGAGGCATGCCAAGTGTAGAGATGGTTCCTTATTTAGCAGTTGCTGTGTTACAGAATGTACAATAGACAAAGTTATTCCAGAGTGTGTTTTTCCCCAAGTCAAACTGAAAAACGTTTCCAAAATCAAGCTTTTCCTTTATCTTGCAGTACACATCAGTGCAGAGCCTGCTCAAAAGGAAAGCCTCGTTGACTGCAACAGTTGGAAATTAAATAAATTCACGTTTTGAAAGGGGACATTTCCAATCCTGTCAAATTCAATTGTCTTTGGGACTTCCTGGGCTTTTATCCCTCTGGCTAAGGGAGTCCCAAAGGCTCAGCAGGAGATAAAGGCACGAAGCTCATGGTCAAACATTGCCATTGTGCTAACAACTCTGAGGTGACAAATGAACGCCTTATCTTAAGTCATCCTTTCCTTGGGAGGGTTGGCTGTATGGATGGCTCCTCTTCCAGGCAGCCTCAACCAAGTTAAATCAACATATTCCTAGAATTAACATACAAAATCTAGGTCAAGATAAGGTGTTCCTACATTATTAGCACACTTTAATAGATGACCCTGCCTTCTGTAGTAAAAATTATTGAAATCATAGCCAAAGCATGCAGGAAACTGTAAGGCACAGTCTGTTTACCTGGGCTATTTTGATTCCATCTGCCCTCTTCGATTTCCAAGATATGATTGTCATAGCTCTGTATACAAATGTGTGTGTGTAAATTGGTATTACAAACACACAAAGGTTGTGTTGAAAGCTGTCATACTGTTTCTGTTAAGACTATATTGTGAAAGTAATTGTTTTCTTTTTCACGCCTTAGGAAATTAAAAATATACATACATATATGGGTCAATATTGTGGAATCTTTGCACAATTCAGCTCCTCCCTATCACTCCTTCGTCATTTATTTCAAGGAAAGACAAATTAAGAGATGTTTGGATGCATTTGAAAAGAAAAACATAAATATTTAACAAAAAAATATACCTGCAATGATACTGTGGGGTAACTGCAGATTTTGATTCTGAAGTTTTTAGCCATTTCATGTGCAAGATATTCCTGCCAAAATGCGTATCCCAACTGTGGCAGTAATTCTGAATTTTTTAGTAATCTGTTAATGGGAATCTGTTAATGTCTATTTCTAGCCTAATTTTGTATCCCTGCCCATGACAGTAGATATATTCTCCAAAACACCCTGATAAATATTACAGAAACATAAACGATACACGTAGATAATTTAGAGATAAATTTTGTTTTCCCAGAAGCAGGCTGGTTTTTGGTTTAGCATTTTTCTGTCTGAGATCTTGGCATGTTGTAAGACTCCACAAGATCGGGTCTTTGCCCTGCCTCTCCTGTTTCTTTTACGGTGTGACTGCTTTATACAAAGTGATATTTGTATGCCAGGAGGTAACATGTTTATGTAGTATTCACCCAGACCTGACAAGCACTGTAGTGTATTTCTTTTGAAAATTGCCCCAAGGTGGGGTTATTTCGCCTGCTTTGACAAATTCTACACGCACTATCCACATTAGGCTGTCACATCTACCTTGGCTTCATCAGCATCTTATTACCGATGCTGTTGTTTTCAAATCTAAATACAATATGGGGGAAGCAAGGAAGCACACAAACAAACCTATCTTCGCAATCATTTTAAAAACAAAGCCTGGAACAATGACACTGCGCGATAGCCTTGGGTGATTTCTTTTTTTAATTTATAGATAGCTGTGTTCTAATCCTTCAGAGAACAGAAAGGGGAGCTTTGAAAGGGTGCTAATAAACCACGAATTTGCAGCAGTGTAGTTCACAGCTAACCAAGCACACTCCCACTTCAAGCTCGGGCTGGGGAAAAAATGAGGGCACCACAGAAGTGAATTAAAAATCCTGCAAACAGTCCCAGCAACAACGAGGGCAGTAGCAGCTTATGAGATCAGCCTCGGCTGGCAGGACGCCCATCATACCATGACCCGAGAGGCCAGGGCAGGAGGATATCTTACGCCTCGCAAAAAGAGGATGGGGCGAGCTGCCAGGGAGAGGGGGGGAAGCAAAACAAACAGCTTTTAAGCCTATGTTGAATTAACTTGTTTTACAGAACACGGACGGCAAACTTTTAGGTCTTTTCAATGTGTTTGGAGAGTCCTTCTGTGATTTATTTTATACTGTAGACAAATATTCTCTCAGGATCAGCTGCCCTACTGGGAGAGATTACTATCGCAATGCCCCTCCTCCTGCCTGGGGGTATTGTCCCCTCAAATCACCCGGAGATGCTCATGTGCCTTCTCCAAATGTGGCCATGGTTCCATGACATTCTAATCCCAGCTAAGCCAGGGCTACCACAGTCCCTCCTTCCCCAGCTGCTGCCCTTTCCTGTGCCAGCAAGGATGCTTGTCCGGCTTCACACTGAACGGATTCAGAAAAGACAGAACTAACTTGAAAAATCCTAACACTTCCCCCTCAGTTCAGCTCCCTGTGGAGTCAAACAAGCCCCAGCACTGGTGCAAGAGCTGGGGTGGGGATATACATGATGCAAAGCCAGGCTGCAACAGCCCTAGTTTGGATCAGTTTAAACCATCTTGGAACTGCACTCCAGGCTGAGCTACCCAATGCCTGCTATTTAAACTGCTGGAGATCACCTAGTCCTTTCTGCCTGGCCTAAGTTTGGGAGTAGTCCTAAAAAGAGCTTCTACACCAGATCAAAAGGGGTGGGCAGCCTCCCTTGCTATGAGCAGCCCTTTCCTCAGACACAGCTGCACGTGGGATTTTACAGAAATGGCCGTGTGTGATCCATGAAGCCTACAGGGAGTTCCTGCATTCCTGTGGCAGGACAGCCATTGATGAGACACTTGACTGGGTTACACCTGGAGAAGCTCCTCTCAGGGTCAAAGCCAAGCTCCTCTCAGGGCCAAAGCCAAGCTCCTCTCAGGGCCAAAGCCAAGCTCCCAAGCACCCCAACAGCCAGGACACTCTGGGGAGCTACAATGAACTACCAGGATCCAAGACTAATGTGACAGATGATTTGAATGTAAGGAGATACCAAGGAAAGATACCAAGATACACCAAGTCTCTCTGGACTGAAAATTGAAATAATTTCTTCCCCTTTCTGCAGTTTAGCAGGTTTTTTATCAGATCCTGAGTAGCGAGGCAGTAAGCAAAGTGACTTTGTACTCACTGACTTGTGTTTGCACATATCATCCCATCTGTGTGTGCATGCTGGCACAGAGATGGGGGAGAACATGCAATAGCAAACAGCAAACATGTAATTAAGACAGTATAACTACCTCCAAAGGCCACCTGCTTCTTTACAGCAGTAGGTGTAGAATAGTTTAGAGCCAAAATTCTAGAGGGCAAAACCAAGGATACACAAATCAGCCAGTAGAGAGGGAGAAAATCCCGCAAGACATACCTTGTGTCTTTACTTGAAAGGTGAGTTTAATTGCCAACTCTTCCATGGTCTTCCCTAATAACCTTAGTTTCATGAGTATTTAGTTCATGCTGTACATGTGTGAAGAGCACATTTTGCAAGGTACTGTGATAGTAGATGCAGTGGGAACTGGAGTTGCTCAGACAGCAGAGCATGAGGACTATATGAAGTCATCAAGAGAGAAAAAACCCCTTAAGTTTGAGGAATGAGAGAGGACAGACTGAGAAAAGACCTTGAGCTTCTGAGAAAGCAAAGGGAGAAAGCAGTGAAATCAGAAGAAAACCCTGAAGTCATCTTTTAGATGAAGCAAGTCTGTACCTACAAGTCCCCAAGCCTGTGACACTTCACTTAGAGCAGTGCTGTGGCCTGGGAAAGGAGCAGGATAACATTGCTCTGATTTCAAATTGCATGATCCAGGAAAATACCATAATAGCCTGAAAATACTGCAGTGCTTGCTGGGGCAGCAAGGAGGGAAGTGAAGACAAAACACTTATATTGGGAAGGGAAATAAGCCAAGTTCAGTAAGGCAAAAATTCTAACCCATATTGTTCTAGAACTGTTTACTGGATTGAAGACACTAGAACTAAAATTACCTTTTTTTTTTTAAGTAAAACAATTCAGTTTATTGTCAAACACCCAGTTGTTTGTTGCCAGTTGCTTTACTGTCAGATGCCAATTTATACCCTGTAAGTCTTTGGGTTGAGACCACTGCCCTGTTCAGGAGGTAATCCTGTGGCCAGCAGAGAACTGTCCCTTAGGGGCCCTTCATTTGTAACATAATGGAGATTTGCATGTTCTGTCCTAAGGGGAAGCTCCAAACTTTAGCAACACTCAGCCAAGAACGTTATCTGGCCCTCCCAAGCCCCCACCCCCCGCCCAAAATGAGTTCTGCTTTTTCTCTGGTTCTCAGAAATATAAAGATCTTCCCTGCCAGTTGCAGATGTGTTCTATTTTTTCCCTACATCAGAGCTTCTGAATCACCCTTAATAATAGGCCAAGGCGATTCATCCCAAATGGGGAAGTTCTCACACACACTGTGATGATAAAGCATTTCATCCACTTGCAAATAAAAAGAAGAAAACACTGCCAACAGAACTGCAACATCACATCATCTGCACTTTGCTGAATGTTCACAGAACAACATTGGAAGTCATTGAAGTGTCAGATAGTGATTTCATCATGTGTCAGGCCTCCCACTAATAAATGATTCATCTTTCTCAGTACTGACACCTCAAAGAAAGGAGAAGAAAGAAATTAATAAACTTTAAAGTGAGAAGTACTCTACTGCTATCATACTTCCCAAGTAAACAGAAGCTTATGCACACACAAAGAAAGCATGCATCACTAGAATTTAACCTTCCATTTATCTCAAGTGTACTTTTAAGTATTAAAAGTGAATCTCTTACAGAAAAAAAGTATCATGGAATTCCATGTGTATCATACCACCAATGGAACAAGAATTGTTCAGTTTACAAATATGGAATTTCACAAAACACCCCCCACCCCTTTGTGTACTGAAACTGGATTTGGGAAGAAATCTTTCCTGGTTTACATGTAAGTGATGAAGGGTATGTTGGTGATAATAAGCCTGTCCTAACCTCTGAGCTCTTTTACAGTGGTGAAAGAAATCTAGTTTCTCTTGAACAAGATGAGCAACTTACATTTGACTCTAATGGAAATGGGACAGGAAGGAACTCTGTCATTTTAATTTGCATTTACATAGTCATTATTTGATGCTTCATAAAGCCAGAATATCTTCCATTGATGACAGCAGCTCTACTGGATGAACAGGACTAACTAGGAATCCAAACTTACTTCTCCCAGAAGGTATGAACTGAAATACAGCCTCGAATCAGGCAATGTACTTAGCAAGATACTACCATATTTGTTTGGCTTGCTATGACACTGAAGTTTGTGTAGTCACACACTGAGTTTCCAGGCTTTTTTTTCCCCTATTTCAACAAAATGCAGTAGAGATAAAGAGGTGATAAATTCCCACATTTTTTTTGTAAAAAATAAATAGTTATGAGATGAGAGAGATTGTAAAAGTGTCCTAGCTGGAAAAAAACCCAGCACCGTAACATGAATTTAAACCTTATGAAGCATTAAAGAATCCACATGGGAGAGAGACCTAACAAATGACCCCAACTGTAGGAAAGAAGAGACAATTGTAATTCACTATGAAACCATGAGAGAGACAGCGACTAAGGGAAAACCAGGCTTTGCTTGTTCTGCCACTAATGGAGCCTCTTTGACTGGAGGAGCTTTTTTCCCCTTGTCAAAACAGCATCTATTATAAACAAAACACTTCAATCAGGAGACTCAAAAGCTGGAGTAGCATACAGATACAGAATTTATCCCACTTGATTCCTCTCCTGGAGCGGGGAAAAGAATTAGATTAAGATGATAAAGTTTGTACTTGGACTTGGAGACCCATTCTCAGCAGAAATAATTAGGCTGGTAGGAAAACTGCTGGGGACAGAAAAAAGCCACAAGCCCCTGAGGTCTCATGTCCTACCTAAGCAGGTACTTATTTCTTTGTCTCACTCTGAATATGTATACCAGAGTTAGCAATATGATGAATAGAGCTGTTAAAAGCAAGAATATACAAAAGCAAATGATTCTTTGCTGTTTCCCCCACCTCTGTTCTGGCAGAATTAATTTGGGCATCCTGGGTAAAGATGATGTCCAGTTTGTCCATCAGTTTGATTTAGCATGACCTCTTCACTGTCAGCAGAGGAATGTAAAAGATGGCAATGAACATTTGTATGCAGGAAAATTTACATGGCTCTGGGGCAGGATGCCTGGATGATCAAAAAGCAAAGAAAATATTAAATACTTAAAACACTTCACCATGAAATCATTTTCTTCCCTTTCCCCCACCCTCCCCCCCATGTTAAATCAGGTAGAAAAGTGTGATAATATTAAGGCTTAATCCAATTTAAATAAATTATTTTCTTGTAAATGTTAAAACAATCATTACATGCATCATTTACCCCCTCTTCTGCCCATAGTCTTAAATTATGCTCCATTATATCCAGATGGAAAAAATATGTAGAAATGTTTCTTAAACATCAGAAATTTTGGTTTTGATTATATTCAGAGGTAAAAGTCATTAAGGAGTCCTAGTAAAAAAAAAAAAAAACTTAAAAGGCATTATGGGATTTTGTGTAGCAAACTTAATTAAGAAATTTCTTTGCTAGGTTACCAACAATGTTTTATTACAAGCTTAAGGTATAAGATCGTTATAGTTCTCTGTCGTGCTTGGCAGCAGAGAAAGAACACATGCAAAGAGCAATCTTGTTCCTACAATTAATTACAAATGTACAAATGAGTGATATATCAGACCCTGTCTGCACTGCACAGTCGTGCATTTATAACCACTTCACCATACCCAGTTATTAAATTCATGCTTTGCATCTACAGTAGCTTGATACCACATCACAGCCACGGGTAGTTATGTTTATTCATGCACAGCTACCACCAGGCAGAACTGTATGTATGTGTCAGTCCATTTTAGCAAAATCTACATCAAAAAACCAGCAGTGCAGGTCTCTTCAGCTAGCTTTTCTTTCCTTTTTGAAGTGGGCAGACTGGAAGCAAGACAGGAGAAGGACAATGAGCACCAGGACACTGATGAATTCTCCTGAGTAGAGAAGTCCATCCTAAACCCTCCCATTCCAAATCTCAGTTCATCCAGCTGGGTTACTGGATCACAGTCTGGGTCTCCAACAGCATAGCTACAGAAGAAAGACCAGTTCCAAGGGTGTCCATTTCAAGCCTGAGCCAAGTCACAAAGCATCAGAAATCCCTGCTATGACTACAAGGACACTGGCACCTACACACACTCGTCCCTGTAGACACAGACCTAACCACATTGCTCAAGGCTTGTAACAGTGATCTCACAGGCAGGATTTAAAAATCACCACTCCTGCTGTTCTCTTCCAAGGCCAGCAAAGGATATTTTCCTTTAACCCCAAGCCTTCAGTTCATGCTTCTCCCTAGGAACATTTGTTTCATTCAGCTGTCCAAAGTCAGCCCCTGCCATGAGACTGAATAATACCAGTCTCACTGAGAAGTGTGTCAACATCCCAAACCACTGCAGCTCTGAGCACATAACTCAGCAGACAGTTTTACTGGTTTATAGAGAGAATTCCAGTCTTTGACTCATTGGTCACTAAGTGTGTTCCCACGCCGTTCCCTCATCCAGACAATTCCCTCATCTGAACTGTTTGCTAAAAAAGCCTGAGATTATTTGTATTACGCTCCATGCAGAGAAACTACAACATACAAACATATAATCATGCAGTGATGAGATGCTCGAGCTCCAAAAGCCATAAATGCTAAACAAGATTATCTTGGTTTTAAAATTCATCTTCCCAGGTTCACCAGATGAGCCATCTCATGGCCCAGATAGGCAAGATGACATATTACAGTTTATGTAACCATATATAAGGCACGCACTTACTAGAAAGGGCTACTAGGGCTGTTGCCCACCCTTTTTGTGACAGCGTCACGTTCTCCTGTCAACTGATGGGAGAATGGTATAGGAACTCAATATGACAAACATATTTTTAATCTACTGGCAGTTTCAAAACTTTTTAATTAATGAACAGAGCTAACTGGGTACATGTATGCTGTAAAGCTGGTTAAACTGCCTTGGGTACTAGAGGCAGACTTGGCTTTCTGCAATAATTTACCATCGCAGATTAATTTACCATCTAAGGATAAACAGTCATGCTTTTCAGTAGGATAAATGAGCATATCCAGACCTCTCTACTTCATCAGCTAGACTGCCAGAGCCACTCAGATTGGCTTCTTCAAAGGTACCTTTGTTTCCCCTGCAATCTGCAATGCAGGTCTAACCTCTGTTTATCAGAAATGCCACAGGTAGAGCGACTCCCACCTCACTGTCTCGCCCGTGGAGATGCAGGCAGTGATGACTACAGCAGATGTGGCAGAGCTCAGCTGGAAGAGGGAAGAAAGAAGGTGCCAGGATGCTGCCCACCAACCTGCAGAGGTGCACATGTACTTCTGATCCTGGGGAAACAATAACCTGATCAGTGCTCTACCCTGCTCTCTTGGCAACACACAGGCTTCAAAAAACATTTTTCCATTGTGGCCAGATATTCACTTTAATAAACAAAGTTTAATAAAACAAACAATTTAACAAAAAAAAGGCCAAGTCCTCTCACACAGCATTCCTCACAAGGCAATTACAGAGAACCACTCTCCTGGGCCAGTGAGCAATCTCTTCCCAGGCCAGGCACTGAGCAGGAACGAGCCTGCTGCAGCTGCTAGGCAGGAAGGGCTGGGCCCACTGGGGCTTTGAAGTAAAACAAACAGCTTGTTTGGCAGAAGCTATTTCTTCATGGCCTGGTCAGCAGGAGGGACCATGGAAGCTGGCTGGCTGGTGGTGTGCTGTGTCCACATCAGCAAAGGCAAATGTGAAGCTGTACCCAAATCCCTGAAGAATCACAATGGTGTGACCGACACTTGGTCGGGCTTATCCTCTCTGTTTTTATTGTTGTTGCTGGTATTTTAAATCTAATTCAGCTTCTACCATGACTCACTCAAACACAACATCCTTAATCTACAAACACTCAAGGATGATAATTCACCTTTATTATCCATATTCCCTGAGCTCACATTTCATGAAGCACACTCAAGAAAGAATGATTTCTGAAATAGCCAGGCATGTACATTTCCACCTTCTCTCCAGGAGAGCAGTTCAAAAACATAGGTCCTTGTAACACTTAAAATTGCTAACCTGAACCTCTTGATAGCAGCAGGTGATATCTTCTCAAACAGCTGGGGTTTTATCTTAGCCTCTCACACCATGCTACTACACACCATCAACTGTGTTTATACAGGCACTGCAGTGACAGAAGACATAGCACGAACCAAACAGCACAAATTCCATCTCACATCACCAGAAGACTTTGAAACTGTGCATCCAAAGCCAGCACCTATTACAAATTCAATAAAAACAGAGACCACCACTGCAGTTACAACTGTCCATCACAAAAGCTATTCCTATGAACAAGCAAGCTGTTCTCATTCCTTATTTCCTACACTCTGCTCTGCTTCATGACTTCAGAGTGTTGGCTCTGTGCAGTGGTGGGGGTACCTCAAAAACTGGTAAAAAAATCAAAAAGCAGTTGAGAGCATCCAGCACCCTACAGGACCAGGCCTTTTCTATACTGTTATTAAACACTGAATTGTCTGATAACCTTTAGACTACAACAGTAATTTGCTGCTTCTGTTCTTTCAGTAGGACACACCAGTATGTGTATGTTACTTGATTAGTCACAAACACGGCCTTTTATTAAAAACACAGCTTCCTCTGTACTTAAAATTAACTCAGCTTGGCTGCAAAACAAATGACGTTTCAAACATGTGAAATTTATGGTCAGTTAGAAGGAAGAATGATGGCTAAACTCTGGCTAGTAAATTGGATGCCAGCAGTACTGCCCCTGCCAGCACTCGAGGCCTTCACTACTTTTCCACAGTGCTCATCAGCTGGAAACAGCTCTGGGCAACTGAGCTGTTTTTTTGGTTTTTCCAATAGGAAACCCGAGTGTGTCCTGTGCTTGAGAGGAGCAGCGTTACTGCCTGTAAAGATGGGCTCCAGCATGCAGCATCTCATCTCAGAGCCATATGTACTCTCTCTCTTTGCAAATTAAGCCACCTCAAATAAGACAACCTTTTCCCTTTCCTAGAAAGGCCTTGATGTTGCCTGCTGCTAAGGCAAATGGCCCTGGAACACAGGCTCTGCCCAGACAGCTGATGTGCAGACAGGAAAGGCAGGCATGCAAATAACAGGTTTGTAGGGTGGTGGTGGCTGAACTGGGAGTCTCCAGAGCCTCTGGTCCACCCTGCAGCACCAAAACCTGTGCTGCCTCTTCCCTTCCTCCTCCAAAATGCACCAGACAAGTTCTACAGCAAGCCCTTGCCCCTTCTCATCTAGCTATTCCCTGTCCCTTTCCCCAGTCCTTCTCACAACCCACCTGATTCTGCACTCACTCCAGTCCCACCCTCCACCTTCCCCTCTCAATTCCTCCCCCGTTTCCCATGCCATTTGACAACAATGAAATGCTGCCAAGGCAGTCACCTTTTCCTCCCCTGCTCCAGCACTGTCCCATGCCTCTTTTGGCCACAGAGAGAGCCTTCCCTTGCCCATCTATCCAACGTGGCCCTCTGATCACAACCTTGACAGCACTATCACCAGCCTGATCTTTCCCATGGCTCAAAGTAAGCACCATACTCTTCATGAGGCTGGGAGAAGAGATGGGAGGAGGAGAGACTTTTGAATGAGCACAGAGAAGTAAAAAGGAGGAGGAAGGATGGAATATTTCTCTCCACCACTTATTCCATCCATTAGGACGTTCCTGTTCTCCTTCTTCCTCACAGAGCTCTTATTTCAATGTAAAAGCATGTTACTTCAATGTAACTAAATTGCTAAAATTACAAACTCAACTAAAATTGTTCACATTTAAGCAAAATTACAGTTTGTGCAGCACCCGGCACCAAAACAAAAGCAGAAGTTCATAGCCATTTGATATTTTTTGTTTGAGCTTGTTACTTTTGAGGATTTTGTTCAAGCTGTGTGCCTCAAGGGTGACTGTCCCACAGTCCTGTGCCTCCACAAACGCAGGGCAACTGAGCAAGCTGCAGTAAATGCTGAACAATGTGGCAAGGACAAGCAACCTTACACTGCCAGCTGTAAAAAGGAGTGGAATAAAATTCAAAGGAAAGAAAAGCTGACATAGTACTAATTTCAATAGAGAAAAGGCAGACAAAGAGCCAAATGGGAGAGATTTGTGGTGCTTTTTCTGTTATGCTTGCTCTGAAAGCATCATGACAGTGCACAAGCAATATGTTTCCATTGGTTTTGTGAGCTAAAGGAATATATTAGTTCCATTTTACAGACTGTAAACTGAGGTAGTCAGAAATTAAAACCTGGAGTCTCAAAGTACCTAACCCCAAATCTTACTAGTACCAAGCACTGCATATTCTTTGAGGGTTCAAAGGATGCAGCTTCCAGCAGCCTTTGGTGCAGATGCACATGTGCAGCCCTAAGAGAACCCATAAAATGAGGAACACAATGCCAGAGCTACAACAGGAACACTTTAGTAACCACATACATATTTATTTCCCCATGTCCTCTTCTACGTTTTCAAGTGGGAGAACAAAGTACCCTGCACACTAGGAGATTTGGATCAAAGAGCTATGATGGTCACAAGTCACAACTCATCACCCACCTGACAACTGTAGCTATTTATGTACAAATTAGTAGTGCTGACCTGGGCACTATTAAAAGATTGATGTAAATGGCTTACCCAGCATCACACTGCTTGGCAGAGGATCAACTTCCCCAAAGCAGCATTCAGCTGCCTTAAAAATGAGATTATGTCTTCCCTTCTTACATTCACAGGAACACAGGAGGGTAAGAGTTCAAGAGACAACACTCTCTCCTTCAGCATGTACTCTAATTCATCCCCAGAGCAGAGCTGCTTAATACACTCCATAAAACCCAACCATCCTATGGAGGTAGGGGGGAAAGGTATGTAGGCTGTTTTAAGGTTATTACAGAGGAATATATAGATGTATGGATGGAATTAAGATTGCATACACATTTCCCCAGTTCTGGCATTTTCTAACTTTCCAGTGCCTAACTTAGCCACTTTAATATCCTTTTACTCTGACCATCTGTGCAGGGTCTGTCTGCACGTGTCTGTACAGCCACTTCAAGGATCCTGGAGATGACAGGCACCATGTCTCCTTGGCTCAGAGGACTTGAAATCATGTGCACAAACCTGTGGTGCACGAGTTCAGCCCCTCTGAGCATGGGATACAGGATCCACTACACATGAAGAGGTTAACTGCACCATGGAAGCTGCTGTTGGGAAACCTTTAGACCCACATGCAGAGAGAGCATCTTGCATGCACACCAGCTTTCTGTGTTGCAGGGTCATTATATTTGAATTTTATGCATGTTTAACACACGTTACATTTATGCATATATTTAATGTGTGAAAAAGGCTGTGGGGAAGTGGCCAAACTGATAGCCAGCAACAGGCTACTCACATTTCTATTTCCTCATGGGAACAAATAAAAGGAAGTTCCACTTCCCTCTTCCCCAAGGGATCCATTCACAGAAGTAGCTGTTTTTTCTCTTAGATAGGTATTGCAATGATATCTTTCATATTCTACTCCACTATTACTGTAACGTGTTTTGGGGCTTTTAAGACCAAAGCAAAACAGTAAGGCAGAATAGGAATACAGGACAGACAGGATACAGAGAGAGACAGGACAGAAAGTGGGAGGGAACCCCAATTAGGGAATGTGGAAACTGGAATGTCGAGTCCAGTCAGCAACTCAAGTCTGTGGCAAGGTGACTCTGTGCAGAGGCCTCTCTCTGTTGGTCTCCACATCCTTCTTACCTGCTGGAACAGTTGTCTATGTGTGGTAAAGTTCTGTCTTCTCAAACATGAAACAAAATGTGCTATACATACGTGATGTCATCATTTGTGGCACACAAACCTTACTCTACAGGAACGTCTTGATTTTACAGACCCGGGGGTCCGTTTTTAAAGTCTCTTTATATACTCCATCAAGCTTTCAAAAGCCATTCAAACCCCCCAAAAAAACCCCCAGGAATCCCCCAGGCATCACTGCAGATGGCCAAGCTGATTCTAAGCTAGAAGCAAGTTCTGTATTCAGCAGGGCAAAGCTACCAACCCTCTCCCACCCTCATCCTTCTCAGTGCAGGAAACATTTTGCTTTTATCCACACAAGAGATAAGATCTTAGAATTCAAAGCTGCATCCCTTTCAGATGCAGAAAACCTGTTCAACACTAGAGAACTTAATCTTATCTTTTCTGAGGCAGGCATAATTCAGGTAAATACAACACATTGAAGAAATGGTATCCAGAAGTTATTTTTATGAACTAGTGAGCACCCATCTGTCCACAAACAATCACAGCCTGGCCCCAAGACAGGGCTCCTTAATGGCTGAACTTGTCTGGCATCACGCCCTTTGTTTGCTGACTAGTGAATTATGGCTCATCAATTCACCCCATGTTCTTTCTGCCTTCCTGTACTGCTTGTGCCTATTGTTTTATCTGTTTGACCAAAAAGAAGGAATAGCAACAAATAAACTTAAATGGTTGTGCTTTGGTTTATATTAAATCCTCATTTTTCTTAAGAACTAAATGTTCTTTAGTTTTTTGACCAGCACCCATACCAGGACCTTCCACATTAGCTTATTAAAAATCTTGCCCCAGAACTCTGAGCACACCACAATCCAATGTGCATACACACCTGCCTTCCGAGTTTGAAAGTGTCAAAAGCAGCAGTCTCTGTCTGAAAAAAAAAAGAGAAAAAAAGTTCAGTCACATGTAAATCAGAAGGGATAAACGTTCTTTTCCTGTAATCTCAAAGGGATTTTATCTTCACTGAGATGTGAACTAGGCAAGTATTATGAAAGCTCTAGTAGCTGGAGAAGTATCACCAAGGCTCCTTCTTAATGAAATTTCCTCTCACTTTTTACTGAGTTGTGTGCTAGAAAGTGACCATATTCCTTGCTCAGAGAAACCACACCTAGGATGTTTAGTATACACAAATCCAAATGCCCAATGCATAAAATGTGTTATGCTCATGCAAAGAATTAATACACAGTATCATCACTGCACCACAAAAAAACAAACTACACAAAACAAAAAATCCCCACCCCACCAAAACACCCAAACAAACAAACAAACAGAAAAACAAAACAAAGTTTTTTGAACAATAGTATCAGACATCAGACCACTGAGCCTGTTCTGGCCTTTGCAAGTTACTGGAAAGTTACTGGACAGTGATTAAAAACTAACTGTAGAACACATAAATCCAGTTTGGGGGCTTCTTTATAAATGTGTGTAATTCCTTTAAAAGCATTACTTACAATGACAAAATGAATCAGAGGAAAGCAAGGAAACTCGACTATGCTAGTGTTAGTCACTTCTCACACATCTTCAAGGCACAGTTGTAGTTGGAAGTGACCAGGATGAAATTCATTATCAAATTAGGAAAAAAAAAGAAAAGGCAATCAAATGTAATGGCAAACACTGACATCCGTAGCAGTTAACCTGTGACACCAAGTGCTATTGTACCAGCATTTAATTAATTTTGTAAACCAGTTCAGCTTCAGTATTTAAAAGGTCAGCCTCCAAAATGCACACAGGCTAGAACTGAAAGGCAAGATCCACCGTGGATACACGATACTCACCATGTGCATAATACAGTGCTCTGTATAACAGAACCCCAGTGTAAATAGAGCCACGGATCTATGGCAAAGGTTTCTGCCACCCAACCTCCAGGAGAAGAAAATTCATTAGTTTGAACTGGCAGTAAGCTCTTGTTCAACACATGGCACAAAAGCCAGCAGCAAACACAGCAACACCAAGACTTTAGGAGCATTCAGGAAGTGATCTCCAAAGTAAGGAGGAGGGGAATAGCTAGTTTTGCTACCTTAGGTTATTTGAGAAAAGCCAAGTAGGCTTTCCACAAGAACCTTTTGCTCAGTTGTTGACTCAGAAATATACAAATCTTTGTCTCTTTTGCCTTTCCAAAATGTCTCTTGGGGAATCACAGATTAATCATTATTAGTTGAAGAACACCTGAAATAAAAGCGTTTTCTTCCAAGTATGCCTTAGACTTTCATGCTACATAAACACCTTGATAACAGAGGGCACAAAGCTAAACAATCCAAGAAACGTGCATGTTTCCAATTTAAAGGAACAAAATACTCTCCTCAGATTTGCACTTAAAAATAATGTATATTTTCCTACCAGAAGCCTCAAGAAAAGGCTTCAAAAGACTAGTTTGATCGCAAGTGATGTTACCATCAAAGCTTGATGCTGGATGTTGGATGAGGCCAAGCACGGATCATTTTGTAACCCACCTTTTTATTAAACAAGACTAGGAAAAAAGTCCTGAAATATTAAGCATGAAGCATGAAGAAGTGAGGGGAAAACTTAAGAAATTATTACTTTATTTTTTTCTATTTAGTGTCCTAAACACAATTTGCATATTTCTAAGGTAAAGGGAGAACAATATGCTCACTTGTCTACATAAGAGAGGAAGGATGGACTCACAGTGAAGACAGAAGGCTAGGAACCACTGAGTGAGGTTCTGGCAAGTTCTGGTCATTAATGACTCTCTTTCCTCCCTGTCCCCTGGAGGAAATATAATCAGAGAACGTTAAGGGGTTGGAATGGACCTTAAATATCACCTAGCCTCATCATGGGCAGGGACACCTCCCACTAGGCCAGGTTGCCCAAGGACTTATCCAGCCTGGCTTTGAACACTGCCAGGGTTGGGACAGCCACAGCCTCTCTGGGCAACCTTTCCAGTGTCTTACCACCTGCAAAATAAAAAAATTTCTTCCTAATATCTAACCTAAATTTCCCTTCTTTCAATTTGTACCCATTACATCCTGTCCTATCACTGCAATTGCTAACAGAGTCCCTGTCCAGGCTCCCTGCAGACACTGGGAGGTTGCTATAAGGTCTCCATGACATGTTTTCTTCTCTAGGTTGAGCTTTCTAAGCCTGTCCTTTCGGGGAGGTGCTCCAGTTCCCTCACCAACTTTGGGACCCTCCTCTGGGCTTGCTCCAAAACACCTTCAAGAACTGTTGTTTTCGCTGAAGATGCACCATATGCTTCTCACCCATTTTCCTGCTATTATTTTTATTAAACTTAAATAAAAAATATAAACCTTAAATGAGTGGGAAGTCACGGTTTCACCCTGACATTTCACCTGGGTTTGCAGGTGAGCACGAGATCTGAGACTCACACATCCATCCCCTCACAGAGGGTATTCCCGGGGTTTGAGACCCACACATCCATCCCCACACAGAATAGAGTTATTCCCGGGATTTGAGAGCCACATATCCATCCCCTCACAGAGGGTATTCCCGGGATTTGAGACCCACACATCCATCCCCACACAGAATAGAGTTATTCCCGGGATTTGAGAGCCACATATCCATCCCCTCAC
>JAWWMO010000083.1:60895556-60945023 GCA_035047845.1 Dendrocincla fuliginosa
CCATTCGGCCCGGCCTGCTGCGAGCGGCGCTGCGGCTGAAGCCCCGTGTGGGAATTTACAGGCGAGCCCCGAGCCCTGTCTGTATGTCTGTGTGTGCGTGCGTGTGTGTGTGCGTGTATATATATATTTATATATATATATGTACATACACGCGCGCGCGCAGACACAGATCTATAAAAAAAAAAATAATACATTAAAAAAAAAAAAAAAAAAAAGGGTGCAGGTCCATTTAAAGTTGCGGGGAGCGCGGCCGGGATTGGCTGCGCGGCGCAGGCACGGTCGGTGCGCGCAGCCGGAGTTGTCCCCGCCGCTGCCCCTGCCCCTGCCGCTCCTGCTGCTCCTGCTCCTGCTGCTGCTGCTGCTGCGGCGGCGGCTGCGGCAGCCGCACAAACCTGACTTCTGCCAGCGTCCCGCTTATTTATCTTCTCCTCCCGGCCCCTCTCCTCCTCCCGCTCTCCTCCTCCTCCAAGATGTAACTACGGCTCTGACACTAAAGGACCTGCAGATCGCTTAGGCGGCTCGAGAAAAGGGGATATCAAGGGCGTCGTGGGTTTTTTTTGTGTGTGTGTTTAGGGGGATATTTTCCATTATAATGCTTCACTAAAGTGAAATTTTTTTTTTTTGTTTCCTTCGCATTCGTCTTTTTTTTTTTTTTTTTCCTTCCGTCCCCCATTTCTCGGATTTATTGCTAGGAGAATCACATTGTGAGGAAAGAAAGTCGGATTACAAGATACCACTACAAACAACCCCCTCTCCCTTGGATTTTTTCGGTATTTTTTTTAATTTTTTTTTTTATTGTCGCTGCTTTAATTCATGAAGCAATTGTCCCCTTTTGCAATCAGAATTTGGATACCAGAATGAGCAAAGAAAGACCCAAGAGGAATATAATTCAAAAGAAATACGTAAGTGGTCATAACATATATCGTTTGACTCCCAGTTTTAGGAAATGGCAGTGAATGTCAAGTTTATAGCTAATCCTGCTGCTCGAAGGCTTTGGGAACAGAATGTGATGCTGAATTTGATTTTTTCTGCGGTGTGGTGGGGGAGTTTCAGAGGCCCCTTTTAACAGGGAAGCCTTCTATCCAGTCGGGTTATAAAACCAGATTTGTGTAGCGATTCCTCCGGTGAATAAATGTATTGACCTCAAATGACACAATCATAATGTAGTTTTAGATGAAACGCGGGGAGCTCGGGGGGCTGCAGCTGTAATGCCACCGGACTGCATTTCCAAGCGATTTTATTAATTCTGCGCTTTTGCATGCGGACAGAGAGATTTGTTTGGGTTTTTTTTTTTTCCTCTGGTTCGGTTTTTTGTTGTGGCTTTTCTCCCCCCCCGTAAATGCTCTACGTGTGTCTCTGCCCGTATCGCGGTGCTGGAAGCCCTTTAAGTTGAATCCGAGTGTCTGGTTATGGCGAGCTGGTTCCTCCACATCGCATCCCCTGTGTGCGATCCCCGGCTGCTCAGCCTTGCCTTGCGGGGTCCCAATTCCTCGGGAGCCACCGCAAGAACGAGGGGAAAATGGCTCGGTGCAGTTTTAAAAATAATTCATTACCATGGCTCGAAAATTTGGGCTAATCCAGCGCAGTATTTCTGCCTCTCTTTATTCAGCCGCTTAACCAATCCCTTGTAATTGTCTAATCCTTTAAACGTATAAATGTGGATGGGTTGTTGGATTTTTGTTCGTGCTCCAGTTACGTTTTGATTGGCACAGGGCAGTTTTTCTTCACGTTTGCAAAAACGGGGGGGATTATCCATATATGCAGTAGAGCGAATAATGATTATTATCTGCACGTTAAAAAAAATATAAAAATATTTATATGTTCCCCCACTCTGCCCACCCCCCCAAAATTATATCCCCCCCTTCTTTTTAGGGTGTGTTTGACGCCAGGGCTTTAAAAGTTGTAAGTTATATCGCGTCTTGTCGCCTGCGCCGATTTCTTTGCAGCGAGGGGTGTTCCTTGGCAGGGAGGGTGACCTTCGGGACACTTTCCCTCGCTATCGCATGGATTTGGTAAAAACTGCCCCTGACTCCAGCTGACTGCCCGCTGTCGATCGCCGAAACGCCGCCCGGGGGTGGGGGGGACCGACGCCTGTGTGGCTTTTGGGGGGGGTTTTAGGCGATATTTCGGAGCTGCCTCCCCCCCCTCCCTCCCCTGGCACCCCCCTAAATTCCCGAATTCAGACACATCCGCATTGCAGAGGAGAGGGGAGCCTGGGGCCGGCGGGTGTAAAGTACGGCATGGAAACGGGAGCGGCGGGTGGAAAGTGTGGCCAAACACGCCAGACGTCCACGTTTCCCAGGCAGGCAGACAAAAGCGGGGAGGGGTGGGGGGAGAGGAAACCGCGGTGTTAATAATTCAAACGGGGGTGGTGGTAAAGGGGAGGTAAAAAGATGGGGAGGGGGGGATGGCCCCCAAAACGGCGGGGCGAACAATGCGGCCGGGCCGGGGGTGCGAGCGCGGCTCCCGGGGGAGGCGGGGAAAGGGGGCAGGCCGAGGGGGCCGCGGTGGCGCGGCTCGTGTCGTGTGTGCCCGTGCCGTGTCGGTGTGTGCGGGGCGGAGCGGGCGGCCGCGGCAGCAACAGGTCGTGAGGGGCCCGTGCGGGACCCGCCGGCCACGCCGCGCCCCGCCAGGTCCGCCCGTGACGTCACAAAGGGCCGGGCCTGCGCCCGCGCCAGCCGCGCGTGACGTCAGGGCCGGGGGCGGGGCGGGGCGCGGGGGACCGGCCGTGGGCTGGGGTGGGTGGGTGGGATGGGATAAGGGTGAAGGGAACGGGGAAAGGGGCGGCCCCGCACCTGCTCACCTGGCACGGCCCGCCCCGCCCCGCACGGCGTGGGAGGGCAGCGCCGGGCACGGCGCCCTGTGGCGACACGCGTGGTGGCACGTCTGCTCCTGCCCGTGACCTTCGGGCCCGGCGGAGCGCGGCCGCCTCTTCCCCCTCTTCCCCTTCGTCCCCCTCTTCCCCCTCATCTTCCTCCCCCTCCTGCTCCTCGTCCCGGAGCCAGGGAGGGGCTGCCCGCCCGCCCCGCTCCCTCAGGGGCTCTGTGGGCCCGCTGCCCTCGTCCCACCGTGGGCTGTACAGACCCAGAGCCACAGGCCCCCCTGGGGTGGAAGGGCCTGCAGTTCCATCCCCGTGCAGCCCCCCTGCCCTGGGCAGGGACACCGAGGTGCTCCGGGCCCGTCCAGCCCGGCCTTAGCCTGGCCTTGTGTCGGGAGCAGAGCCCGGTCAGGCTGCTGCTGCTGTGTCTGCTTTTTGGCGTTCCCCAAGTGCGTTCCGAAAAGGAGAAGGTGGTGAGAACAATGGAGTTAAAGCCTGTGTGTTGTGGGCTGCCCGTCGCGGGGCTTGGCTCCCTGCTCCGTAAGTGGTCGCGATTCAAAGTTCTCTTAAACTTTTGGGAGCGATATCTTTTTTTGAGTGGTGACCCAGGAATGAGGAAATCCGTGTATGCATCTTTTTTTCCTGCGGTTTGAAAATGCTAGCACTTAATTTTTAAAAGAACCATGGCTGACTCATACAACTCTTTCTTCTCACTTTACCCTCCTCCCTCTCAAACATCTTTACATATCAAATATTGCCTTTTGGCTCAAGCCTCAGAAAACTGACAGCTTTGTAAAGCATCCGCCGAGAGGCCAGACTGCGTTCAGTATGCGCTTGGAATTAATAGTTCTTAAATGAAAAGCTTTGAAGTCTTAAGCGTAATTTCACAGGTGCGTTTTTCTGCCCGTTTTTGTGATTCCAAATAGCAAATCTTCTGTTCTTGCTGGCTTAGGTCTCAGAGTATCAGACCTGGATTACTGCCTCGAAATACCTGCATGGTTCTGCCACGGTAGCAGATGGCGAAATATAATTAAGGAGTAATGTCGCTACTGTCGCCTTGTGTGATTTGTTTCCTTGTCCTTGCAGAAGGAAAAGTGCTGTGACCTGCCATGAGGTGACATGCTTCACCTACGGATGGCCTGGTAAGCCCCTCAGACAGAGGGCCAGCAAGGCCTTGCCAGGATTAGCGTGCTGCAGACATGTGAGGAGAGCTCCTGTCAGTGCTGCAGCCTTTGAAACAATACTTCCTATTTGGGTGTGCTTTCAGCAGGCTCAGGGAGTTTGGGGGGAGATGCAACACCACCACCTTCTGCTGCATCGGGGGTGTTTGTGCAGAGGCCTCTGGGCACTCCACGGCTTCAGCCAGACTCTCCTGCCTTTTTTTTTTAACGTGGGAGTTGCCACATTTCCCCCAGCCCCACAACTGGTGGCAGGTTTTCAGTTTCACCACTTCCTACAAGAAATAATGTAAATATTCTGTTGGCAGCAGAGGTAGTATTCAGTGTACATTTCATCTCATTTCACATCACCCTCTGGGGCTTTCTTGTGTTAGGTCTCTTTCAGGCTTGCAGTAACAATTCCAGCAGCATAGCACACTCAAGTCTTACTTTTTTTTCCCCCCTGCATATAAAACTTAAGTGAAGGATGCTAGCTGCACTTGAGAGCTGCGTTTGGGTTCCTCTTAACCTCCTCCTGGTCTCTCGAGACTACAACAACAGTACGTTGTAAGTGGCTATAGGATAGCACATAAGTAGAAACTAGTAATTAAAGTGTTTTTTTTCCTTTAAAACGAATATTTTCTGTCAACAAATGCTTTGCCCTCAGATACTAATGGACTCCTGCTCACTCTGATGGACTGCAAGCCAGGAGTCTCTGTAAATCTGCTGTCCAGAGTGAATTACAATGAATCAAGGCTCCTGTGAAGAGTTTCTAATGTTCATTAAGCACTTTCGCCTTCTCTTATGAGGCCTACTAAGCCAGCATTAAAAACATATTACCCCTTCCTTTTCTGTAGATGTAAAGTAACAGTTAATGTTATGCATATGCTAAAGTGTGGTATAAGCTTCAGCTGATCCTGTAAGGCAGCAGCATTCCCTCCATTTTATTGTTTGATGAAAAAGAAAGAAGTCTAAATTACTTGCCCGGAGCTACATGCTGTAAGAGCGGCAGAGTTGGAACTAATCTGTATTTCTGCTGCCTTGTCCAATATTCTACCCTGTAGCTTAGAGGCTTTTGCTACAAGGCACAGCATCTGCACTACAGGGACTACTTGATGCAGTTTCAACTTGCTTAAAAATTTCCCCCCTCCCCAGTTACGGCCTGGACTGCTAGATTGACATTTTATGTTTAGTGTAATAATAAGGAAATAAAAGAGGCATTTCATACTGGATACTTCTTTTGAGTGATTATCATACCCTGCAGCTGATAGAGACCAGTTGATACTGTGATGACTCAGCTGTGGGAGTATTACATAAAGTAGGTCAATTTTTAAATCTCAGAGTTGGAAGCTAAAGAGACTCCACGTTTAAAATTTATGTTTTGTTTATGCACATTACTGTTATTTCCTGGTTTGAACATATCTGAAAGTTCTTGAGGAGGAGGGAATGTTTTTGGGGGTTGATTTGAGGGTTGATTTGAGCCATTTTTATTGTATTGTGACTGAATTCAATCAGCTTGAACTTGACGGAGAGGAAAGACCAGCTGCTTTCATTTCTAAAGTTTCCAGTTTGCAGCAATCAAGTGGAAGGGAGGCTTTAAAGGTAATTTTAAAGTAGGGAAAGGAAAAGCAGAAACACGTTTATTATTTTTTATTACAAGCACCCAGCTTTTGTGTGATGTAGCAGATGTGGAATTTGCAGAGGAATACATGCTTCTTCGAAATCCCAAATTTGCATTTAAAACACTCTGGTTTCCCCCCCTGGTCCTTTGCCTGGCTTTCTTCCCAACTATAAATGTAAACCAAGTGTAAATGATGCATTGTTTGCCTTAGTGGGCAGACAGTCTGAAAACAATAGTGCTGATGGATTTGACTGCCTCTGTGTAAGATTAACAGGACATTAACATTCAAGTCTAATAATGCAAATTTCAGTGTTGCCAAACCTGAACTTCCCTTAAATGTTTCCTGATGCTGATGGCCCTAAATGTCCCTACACTACAGGCCAAAACTTCAGCTGACAGTTTTTAACCTGTTGTTGGGACTTTAGAGAGAAGGATAAAAGGTACCTGGAATCACCCAGGTGAATGATGGAGTATGGTGCACATATACTTTTTTAACTTAACTACCATTTTTTTATTGAAAGCATTTTTAAGTGGTAGGAAGCCACCAGGAAACTTAAAAGCTGCAAATCGCTTGTAAAATTCAGGTCGTGTATGTGAGGATTGCTTGGCACTGAATTTCAGATACAGGAAATAATATGCTTGCCAAAATGTATTTGGTGTGCTCTCAGATCTTTGATGGGTTCGTTGTTTTGCTGGCTCATTACTTCTGGGAATATTGGATGCAATCCTTTTGGTTTTGAACAGGCAGGTTTTATTTGGGAACTCTTGGGTTTTGTTTGGAGGGGTGGCTTTATTTCAGTCAGTCACAGAGACACTTCCTCACTGAATCAGTGAAGGTAGAAGGTCTGAAACCATTTGCCATTTCACTTGCTCGGGTTTCACACTTTCCCTTGTGTAATGACATCCTGTTCTGATGTTGTTCCTTCAGTAATCCGACAGAGGCCTGGTATTTCCAGTGGTGGGCTGTGGGAAAGGAGTAAACCCTTTAATTATAGCAGTGAGGTCTGGTTTGAAAATATGCTATCTCTTTTCCCCTCCACGTGTCCTTTCTTTTTGTCCATCTCTTCCCTCTGCAGATGAAGGGTCTGAAGCTGTAAAATGCTGCTCTGTAGGCATGGCCATGATCAGTGGCTGAGACCACGACCATCGTGCTGAATGCCTTATCTCGAGGCTCTCAGCTAGGGATCACAGCTCCCTGCTCTGCGAGCAGACGGATGCTGTGAGTGCACCCCATCTGCTCCCGTGCCAAGTTTATTGGCTTAATTTATGCTGCTGCAGAAAGCCTTTTGGAGTGACCAGCTTGGCTGAGCAAGGAAAGAAAGGCTCAGGTGGAAATCATCGTTCCACTGGTACATGTAGGGGGAGAGTGGAATGTGACGCTGCTTCAGCATTTTGGCAGCAAATGACAGTCTCATCCTGGCCTGATGCATCATAAACAATATCCCCTATTTTTATCTGGGGGATAAAACCTTCTTTTAATTGTGCATAAAAACCGGTTAAAAATACGCATTGAAAACAAAATGAGAAGCCTAAACTAAGGTCTCCATATGCTTTCTGTGTCTAGGCCAGGCCTGTGGAGCTGCAATAGTTTCTAGTCAGGCTCGGATTAGGGTTGCTACAGCTGCAGTTGGACATTTTGGCACTGCTAAAATCAGTTCAGCAGGAACGTGAGGATGCCCCCAGAAGAGTTCACAATGGCATCACTTGAGGGGCATGACTTAACCCTTTCTAAATGTGCCCCTTTTGTAATCTGCTTTGTCTTTGCTGCACGGCTTCTTGTGGCCTTTCCTGTCAGGCTCTGCAAAAAGGCAGCTTTGGACCTGGCTGTTCCTACATTTCTTTTACTTGCTAAAGGCCAGAGGAGAAATGCAAATAATGAGAATCAAGTTGAGAAACTGTGGCTTGTGCTGTGCTCCAGGAGGGTTTGTGGTATTGGAGTCCCTGTGCTTTGCTTTCAGTTCTTTAAGCTTGCCTTGCTGGTCTGGCATCTTTTGGATGACGTGATGGTTGCAGGAGATTAGCGTGTTTTGGCACGCACACCCTATGATGACTGGCTAACGATATTTATAAAGTTCAAAAATAAATCATGAGAGCTCATTGTGACATAATCTGCTAATCTTAGTTTTGCACTTTGGTACTGTGTTGTCTGAGCCAAGTCAGGATAACTATATATTGCAAGCAATTCATTTTTAGCTTTGCTTGCAGATTAGTGCTTTTATATTAAGAATGATGGGAGTGAATTTGGAGAAATTACTAGCTATATGCATATTCTCTGCCTATTTTTAAAATAGATTTATGTGAGTGGGTAGGGATACATGCTCCACAATATTTCTGGATGTGTTGTGGACTGGCATTTTGATGTGATGTTTTTTTCCTTCACTGCCCATAAGAACAGTATGGTCTTCTCTGTCCTTTCCTGCTTTTGTATGTTACAGGAGGGACTTTCTTGTATCTTTGAGGATTGTGCTTTATTTTTTCTTTTTTTTCTGGATAAAAAAAAATCTGCTACTGCTTTGGGTAAACTGCAGTCTTGTGCTAGGCATCCTGATAGGCATGCTGCATTTTGGGGGGTCTAGCCAAGAGAGTCAGCTTTTGAGGCTCCTCAGTGACAGGAACCTGGATCCTGACAGCCCCATTGAAAACAGCTGCATAAGAATTTTCTGGCTACGTTTTTGAATGGCCTGTATTTTTAAGAAATGCAAAAGAGAACTAGCAGATGTAAAGCATGTGAGTCCAGTCAATTGCAATGTATAAATATTTTTTGAGGTTGCTGCTATTGAAGTGGACAAAAACCATGAGCCTTGGACAAGAGTCTGTTCAGTGTCTCGCTCTTTTGAGGTGTTTATCATTATTTTTATGAATTGTTATGCTTAGTGTATTAATTTTCTATGCTGTTCTGAAACTGGGAGTCTTTATGCCCTAAAAGTACAGAGCCTATAATTTGCATTTAGATTTTTAAGATGATGAAGTCTAGCACCATATGTTTATAGGTTTTTTTCTTTTCATAAGGTACCCTTTAAGCAGGCGAAGAGTGATTTAGAAAAGGGATATGTTTCCTTCTTTCTCGCCTTTTTATTTCATGGGTATTACTTTCAGCCAGTTTGTCCCACTGAATTCTTTTTGGTACATCAAACTTGTGAGCCAAATCTCTCAGCTGCAGCATGCATGTCAAAACCCCTGTAATACCAATTTCCAACCCTGCATGTATGCCAGATCAATTAACTTCTTAACTCAACTTGAGCTGGAAGAAAAAAAAAATAAAACCCCCAAAACTGCTTCTGTTTCGGTTTGAGCCCTGCAAAACTTGATCCAGACTTCTGAGTTCATAAAACTCAAAGCCAAGTGAGAAGAAGGTTTTCTGTTATTGTTTTATGTGTTGCCTGATAACCAGGCTGGTGGGGTATGTGGTTCTTTTTTTGGGTGATGTTCCAAGTGACCTGCCTTAATGTGAGTGTCTTTCACACAGGGATGACCTAGATGGATGCCTGACATGTGGTTTTCTGATTGATAGTTGCTTTTTTACCCCCTCTTGAAGTGTAGTGGTAATGATGAAAATTCACATGGCCTATTGCCATCTTGCAGACTGGCTTCCTGAGACCAGAGAATGTCCCTTTCAGTTTTGGATATAAAGCAGAAGTTAGCTGGAATAGTATTTCCTCTAATCATTTATTAAAAGCTGTGGTACACCCGGGTAGGACTGTAAAAAGGTAGGTTTTCTGCTGCTGGCGCCTTAAGTTGGAAAAGTTTTTACCAGTGTTAATTTTTTTTTGTTCTGGTTATTCAACATATAATGGGGACACAGTAATATCACTTTGTAAGACAAGAGCCTTCATGTTACTTAATAGCTGGATTTACAGCGTGTTACAGTAGCTGTAACTTGTGAATTATTTATAATTTGGAAGAAATAGTGGTTATGTCTGTGATACCTTGAACCAGTAAAACCCACAAAAATAAGAAGTAGCTGTCCTATCCTGCCCTGTTCTGCCCTTCCCTTTTTTCTCTCTGTGGTTGAAGTGTTCTGTGGTAGTTTATGCCTTCAGTAACAGCGTGGTGAATGTGGAGACCAGTGAGGTGCCCAGTCCTGTGTTTTATGATTACTCTAAGCCTGCACTGCACTGAAGGAAATGGTTCAATGTCCCCTCTGGCTCTGTGTTCCCCCTCCCAACATGTGTACCAGGTGAAAACTCCCACTGCAGGTCGGAGACTTTCCAGCTTAAAACTGACCTGACACATTGTGGGTGCTTTTTAATTCATGTAATACTGCAGTTTGTGATGGAGCTGGAAGAATACTTGGTCTGGGGAAAGTGTTGCAGGGGCACAGGGCGAAGTGGCAAGGGAGGGGTAAGATTGCGCCTGTTAGCAATAGAGTGAGTTTAAATGGGCTGTGAAATTATGGCTAAATAGGAGTCGAGATACATGTTTTATTTCACAGCAAGCAAAATTAGCTGTCCTTGCCTGTTCCAAGGGTTGTTCAGGTATAGATTTTGTTGTACTGCCTTACTGCTGGAAGCATGGTGAATATTAAATAACGTTGAAATGAAGTTAGGCCTCTCAGGTGAAAATGAAGCTGAAGGTGTTAGTGCCTGTGGTCATGGTAGTGCCATAATCATTTCCAAAGTGCTGAAATATATTAGAAGAGGATTAAAAATGTACTACTGTTACAAGTTATGCTTGCTTAGGTAGGATTTGAACAATTTTATACTTAAACAAGAGAAGAAAAAAGGGGAAGAAAAGAAAATTAACATAGCTGTGCTACCGGAGGCTAAGTTCCACTTCTGAATGTGGTAAAAGAACTACTACTTTTTTTAAAATTCAGCAGCCCCCAAAACAAGAGCTCCACTGTGGAAGTGAAGCCAGTGTACTGTTCTGTTTTCTACATCTTAGCATAAGGACTTGCTTACAGAAGGGAGTTCATTCCGAAATTTCCCATGGCTTTATGTGTCTTATTTTGTGCCATGGATTAATAAGTTCAGATAGCTTCTTTTGTTAAAACTGCCCGTATCTGTTGAATGTACAAGCAAACTGTAGTGCTGATGCATTTTGCCTCAGGTTCCCAAGTAGTGTGAGAAGGGCAAGCCATGTCAAATCACGAAGCTACAAAACCCAAGGCTTCCTATAATTATAGAAACAGCAGGATGTGGCATCACATGCCTTTTTCTCACTGGTGACCCTATGAGTCCTTCCTTCGTGGTGTAGTGCTTTGGCCAGTGCAACCCAAGAGCTCCACAGGGTCCCTGAAATTGTCAGACTTAAAGAATAATTATACCAACGCTCTTCTTTTTCCCTTCACCTTCTCCTCTTTAAATGGCCTGGTTTCAGTGCAAGCCTGCAAAGGCTTTTTAGTGGCCCAAGGACCTGTTTGGCGGTGGTGTGGATACAAAGCCCATGTGGAGCTGCAGCCTCAGTTTCCCCCCAGCCAGGCCCTGGAGCACGTGCCTGTCTCAGGGTCTGAATGCTCTGACTGACGGCAATTGCAGCACTTGGAGCCGTGAGTGAAGCACATGCCCAAGTGCTTTTCAGGGCTCGAGTTTTTGCCATTCCCCTGTAAGAGTGTGTGCAAGTATTTGCAGGCAGGAATGTTAGTTTTCTGAGAGGGTGATAGTCATTTAATGGTTTTAATGGCTTTACTAAATGTAGTGCTGCCTGGGGTTTTCCTCCTTATTTTTAATCTCCTGAAATGTTTCCTTTTCTTTTTGCTTTTTAGCATTTTAATATTTTATTTAAATGTAATAACTGTTACCTTTCTTTCCTGACTCTTTCTTATAGTGTGTGTGTGCATGGTACTGGCATTTTTACAGTTCACTCCCCCCTCCCTTCTTGTCTTTCAGTGCTTTTCTCCCTCTCGTTTCTGCATATTTCTCTGATTGAGCTCCTCTATCCACTTTTTCCCTGTCTGATGACATTACCTCTCAGAAAGTGACTGCCTGCTCTTTGCAAGAAATCAAAATGAGCTGCTGTCACAGTATTATTTTCATTTCCTGAAGGCCAAACAGGGAGCTGAGGAAAGGTTCATGCAGCTCATTTGGGGGGCCAGCTTCATAGGAAATGCTTTGGAAGGGGAGGGGTTGTGCTGTTGCTGCTTCTCTCTCGGCCTGTGTGCACAATTTGAGTGTTGGTTGTAGAAAATACTGGCTGTGTACTTACATTTTGCAAGGCTCAGCAAACTGTTAATGCACAAATACTGTGGAGGAAAAGTAGAATGTGGTCCTGATCATCCCTTTTTTACAGTCCTTCTATGAACTTTTGGGAAATAAAATCCTGCTGATGTGAGCACTCAGGAAAAGCTAATTTCATATTTCACGTACATTAAAGGCTTTTATTTACAAGCCATTAATATTCATGCTCTTTTACTCAAGAGCAGCATTTTGTGACATGACTGTCCAGTCATAAAAACCACTGCATGGTTATTGAAAGGAGCCCTGCAATCTTCATTTGAGTATGACCTTCTAAAATAACTAAGGATGGTCAGATTTCCTCAAGCCTGGGTGGCAGACTAGGTATAGTGATTTCTGGACCCCATTGCTTTGGATAGCAGGAATACAATTTCCAATATAAATATGTTAAGGAAAGTATGATCTCTTAAAAAGCTGCCTGGATAATAAAATTTTTTTATCCCATACGTAGTATTTCATTATACCCCTTCAGCTGGCTCCTATGAAGCTGGTTGTGTATCATGCAGAAGTAGGAAATGTGTTTATGATGTAGATAATTATGGTTTTCCCCCCTCATAAGCGAATTTTCTTACAATCTTGTTGATTCTTCTTCTTTTTTTTAGTGTCATTTTCTGTCCGTTACTCTCACAGTCAAGGATGCCATGAAATTAATTCCCGGCAGGCATTTTGGAAATTACTGGTTCTCTAATTTGGATGGAGGAGAGCGAATGAATAAATCGTTACTTCCTTTTTGTCGCTTGCTTTTCTCAGATCCTGCCAGTGGTGAGGATCTCTCATTTCATCCCTTGCAGACTGCCCATCTCTCACTGCGCTGTAACCACTGGTCTCCTCAAGCCTCATGACTAGTCAGGCTATTCCTGCCAGGCTCTGCCTCCTGCTCTGGGTGGGACCAGGGGATGCATTTGTGCACACGTCCCTATATGTACCTGTTCTGCCTTTCCCACTGAGCTCACCACAGGGATTCCTTGGCTAAGTAGTCAGAGGGTTTTTTCCAGCTTTTTGGAAGATTGGTTTTTCCTGGATATGCTTTTTCTCTCTCTCCTTTTTGTGTCCCTGTTCACTTTGCATAACCACGAGTGGGTGGTTCTGACTGAAGGGACTCCTTCACATGAGCTCTCTGCAGAGGTGCTTCACATCCTGGTCAGTTCACTGCCTGCATGCTGCAAGCATGACTGCAGCTGCAGCTGGGGCTTTGCTGGGCAAGCAGGAGTGTGCTCAGCTCTGGAGAGCTAACCTGCCCTCTGGCACAGTTTGTGAAGCCAAGGTTAGTGTAATGTGAGAAAAACAGCTGGGGTATCTATCCATGGTTGGAGCCCTGCTCACATGGAGGAGGCTTGCCCCAAGTTCTGGTTAGGTACTACCACTGTCCCTGTCTTTACCCATCTTGGGAGTATTTGTGCTGCTTTTACTTGTGTGTGCTCCCTCAGCACTGCATTGTGGTCCTGCCTTCAAAAGGTCAGCTACAGCTTGTCTGATGGACATGATGGCTTAGGAGGAAGGTGCTTCTTTGTCTTTTGCAGTGGAAGAATATACATGAGCACACTATGCTGTTGGCTTTGGAAGAAGACTTTGAAGGTGTCTGTTCAGGCATGCTTTTGAAGGTGTTCTGAAATTGCTCCCAACTATCCTCTGTATAGGTGATTTATCACTGTTCTTCTGTTCTCATGGAGCAGTAAATCACATCCGGGCTCAAAGGTTATCCTTTCTCCTTAACAGGCTTCATGCTGTTGCACTGCTTCTTCCTTTATTCCATGCCCTCAAAATGGCCAGGTATTTTTTCCCCATCAGAGAAAACCCAGTATTTTAATCATGAGCCCACATGTTACAAAGCTGAAGCAACACAGTATAGCACTTCAGCTTTGAAAACTCATTCCTCTGTGGAAGAATGCCATTAAGATAGTTCCAGCTGGTTTCCAAATTTCCAATCCACTGGCTTTCCGGGTGATAAGATCATTTTCAATAAAAGCAAGGATCTGCAGTTGATCAGAGGGAGTTAATATCTAGTTTAATTTCAACATGTGTGAATCATGTTGAGCTCGTGCATAAACTAGTCTAGTTAAGGGGAACAAAATAATAGGTGATCTCTTGAGACAACCCTTTGAAACAAGAAGTAATATAAATTTTTCAGTACGTGAGAAGAAAGATTGAATGGCTGTCATTATTTGAGACAAAGACTATAATAACAATTCTAATACTGGCTGAGTGATCTACTGTTCAGCTTAGAATGTAGGACATCTAGTAAAGGAAATCTCGGTTATAGTGAACTGGTTATCAGGGCTCCTAATCCTGTCATAGATAAGAGAACATAAAACTGTCAAAACCAGGGGTTTAAATCTACATCTCCCAGGTTGCTCTCGTTTGCATGGCTTCTTTTTCCCCCCCTCCAGATTGGTTTGATTGTTTGTTTATGCAGGACGTGTTTGTTCATGAAGGCCCTAGAGAGAAACCAAGAGACTTTCCACAATGACATGGCCTTTAGAGTCCTGAGGGTACAAGTGTCTGCTCTCAGGGTTACCTGTCCCAAAACTTGAATTGTCTTCTTACATCCATCTGTTTCAGACTTGGTTGATGCCACAGCATGAGGAAGTTCTCTGGAGCAAACTGTAATGCTATACAGCCTCATTTAATGGTATTTTCCAGTGCCTGGCATGTCTAATGCCTATCTCAGTAAACTTGCTCAGCTATTCTGTGTTGGCAAGTTGGTAATCCCGCAGTTCTGTCTGTAGAAGATTCATGGGTCTGGCTCATCCTGGGCTAGGTTGTGGAGCTGCTTTATTGTCACTTCTGAAAACTCTCTGCCCGTGTTTCCTGGGTACAGCGAGTCTCCTTGTTATTGTCAGCTTGACTTTCTGGTGTGGAGGACCAGAATTATTAGTAGCACTTAATAACAACCTACCTTTGCATGAGTATTACTGTTGTGATAAAAACGATGGGAGGTTGGTTGCTCATTGATTTGTGCTTTCTGGCCATCGTCCAGGGTGGAACTGTAACTTCATTACACAAGAGTTCCAGAACAGTACAGAGCTGTTCATTTATTTCCTTCCACTGTAACTGAGCTGACAGCTTGCCTTTGGAGGGTCATATGTTCAGGAGCTGCCAATTGGATCTTACTTCAGTTTAGTCAAATGTGACATGGAGTCTGAAGTGTGTGTTGTCCCCAATATCCCTTTGCCCCTTTTTTCCTACCCCCTTAACTTTTTTGCCTTCTGCTCTCTCTCCATTCCTTCCACTTCCTTTCCCCTCAGGTCCTCCTGCTGAAAATAAAAAAGGTCTGGGAACAGAGGCAATGCCACAAATAGAAGGAATTAGGTTTTTTGTTGTTGCTGCCTGTAATTTTGGTTTCTCTTAACAAGAGTTTAGTTTCTCTGGTTAGATCAGTTCTACGCTGTGGAGAAATGCATGCATTTCAAAAATGGTAAATGGAAGATATTTTTCATCTTGCTATTTTTGCTAACCATACTCCTGCCTCTGAGTTAGCTGCTTATTTCCAGTTTGCTCCCTGTGGCTGTTTTCCTCCTCCTGCTTCATGAGTGCTCTCACCTTCTCTTTTGGCCCCTTTACTTGGGAAGACATCCTGGGGAAGCCTGTGTGGAGTTGGCATTGGGAGGCCTGTGTGCTCAGCTGAATAATCCCAGAGGAAGGAGAAATGGGGGGGAGAGAACCCATGCTTAATATCCACCTATGTACTGCTTGAAATCAGAAAACATATTTCAGCTGTGGCACTGAGAGAAATGGTTTCCTCACATTGAGAAATCCTGAGGACAGGCTTCAATTTTTTTCATGTCAGCGGGATAGCACCTCGAATTCTTCTGAGTGTTTTCCACAACTTAGCTTCATTTTTTGCATGTCTCTGTGCATTCCTGGAAAAATGGATGTTTTTGTGGTTCAGTCTTAAAAGAGGTGTTCTTAGTAACTAAGCAAGATGAGCTGAATAGTCTATTTTATAAAGCAGACAACTTTATTTTGATTTCTCTAGACTTAAAATACATGCAATGGAAGGATATATTTTCAATTTTGAAACTATGTATTCTGACTGTGAAAACTCTTTCAGTTAACTACTTTCAACTTTCCCCCCCCCTTTTTTGAGTACATATTTATGTACTTGTAAAGTGGAAAAATACTATAATCAATACCTAAGTATTACTATGCAGTGCATTAAGCTGCTTGCTTTAGTCCAGTGATATTAGATGAAAGCAAGCATGCATCCATTTCCTCTAAGACTGTCTCAAATTCCTTCTGCTCTCAAGACTGATAGTTTTGACAGTTATTTTAAATTCATACATGTGACAAAAGTGTGTCATATGTTTTATAACTTTAATGTGGATTATTTCTTAATTTTGTCTTGTTTCCTGCTTAAGTGGTATTCTGTAATTACCTGATTCACTGTGGTTGTGTCTAAATGAAACTATGAAATTTGTTGTCAATTAGCAATCAATGTGGTATCCATATTTTTAAATGTTATAAATTGCCTATTAAAGCTAATTTTCCAGGGCATCTCTATCTCAGTTCTTAATGTAATGCAGAATATTTTACAATAATGCCTAGGTTAACAATGATAGTCTTGCTGTATTGTGCAAAAAAGGCTTCTGTGCAGACCCAGCTGGGTTTCAGGCTTAATTCATTGCTCTATGGTGGGATCACCACAGCTGCTGTGGGGCCTTTACAAATGCAAAAAAGCTGTCAGTGTTTGTTTCATCAGATGCATAAGTGATGAGGCCAAGTTGAGGAATCCATTCCAGCGCTCGGTGTGCATGCTGGAGGCATTATTGTTTACAGAATTAGTGTCTTAATGCTTTAAAATACATGGTGTGTGTTTTACCTTAGAGCAAAACATTTTAGGACTAAGATGGTTTAAGGATGCTCTGCAATTTAGTCCCCTCTTGTACCAGCGTTTGCCCTGACTCGTGTGAATGTGTCTCTGAATTACTGCGTGTACCTGCCTCGGTCAGGAGTAATTCAGTGCTCCTGCCTTGTGCCTCGTTTTTGCTGGAGCTTTGATTATCGTAAGCAGTCACAATTAAATAATTGCACAGCTTTAATGCAGATTTCTCCCCCCCCTCCCTTAACTGTCAGCTGGAGGAGTTGTGCTGTCTCCTCCGGTCACCAGAAGTCAGGGCACTTCTTTTGGCTGTCAAGGCTTGAGCGAGGCTCCTTCCAGCCAATTAGCGAGTAACGATGATTGGTTTCAGAGAGGACTGCTTAAGAATGCAAAGCATGCCTCAGTGCTGGGGCCGAGCACACAGTCCCTCCACCAATTCTCCTTCCCTTTGCTGCTCCAGGAATGTACCATGAAGTAGTTCTTTTGCTCACATGATGCCTCACAGGCTTTGGGGCGTGGGGCTGGCGGGGTTCAGGTCTGAAATGGTTTTTCCGTGGGAGCGTTCGTGTGATGTGCCTGTCTTTGTGGCAGTGTGTTGGCTGCGTGCGTGAGGTTTCCTTAGGGCACGCCACCCTTCCCAGATCGTGTAACTCCGTCAGTAACAGGCGTTGCAGGAATTTTAACTAATGCGCTGTTGAAGCCGTCGTCGCTATGATTTTATTAAATGTGCTTGCAGCGTGGAATCTCTGCAGCTAATGCTGTGGAGTGATCTGTTATGCAAATTGAATGTAAGAATGGGCTAGTGGGGATTTGTTGTCTGTATATTGGAGGCCTGTCTTTCGCATTTGGAAATGAAATGAGCTAAATGGTGTCAGCTGAAATGTTCAAGCAGCCCTCGCTTTCCTGGTTGGGGGTGTGATAGTGTCACTGCAGGGCCAAGTCTGGTTTGCAGGGAGAGGTGCCTGTCTGGAAGCATGTTTGCTGCTGGTACATGCTCAGCATGTATGGGTGAGTTGAACAACGTGACTGTAGGATAGCTCAGGCATAGTCATATACAAATTAGATTATGAGATTTATTCTGGCTGGTCGACATGGCCAGGCAAAGCTGTGCTCTTGCTTAAGCTCCTCTGCCATAATGCAGGCAGATTCCTGTGCTGGAGCAAAGAATGTTTGGCTCAGTGAATGACTGGTGGTATCCATGTTTGTTGGCTAAATCATTGGCCTGTGGCTGAAGCAGCACTTCTCCAGGTGTGATGTGTGAGAAAGATCCTTCCGAGTCCTGCCAGGTGAAGGGAGAAGGCAGGGAGTTCGGCTTCTTTTCCACATTTGCTGTTTCACTGAGACATGAGCTGCTGTAACGCAACAGACACAAGAGAGAGTCACCTCCTCCCTGCTCTCGCTGCTGCTCCCGTGGCCTCTATTATCTCTCTGCTCAGGCTCCAAAGGCAGCCAGCCACCTCTTCTCGTGCTGTTCCAGGGAGCAAGTTGCTTACAGCATTCCCTCTGTCAGTGCTTTGTAGCTCGAAAATCAGCAAGCAGCTGAAAGAAATCCCTACCTGACACCCAGTACCCTCCATCCCTCCCTCTCCTGTGCCTCATTTACACTCAACTGCAAGCACTACCTCTGTTTTATTATTTGCCTTTTGCTGTGGGGCTGGCAGTGGTGTGGGAGGGCTGGGGTGTAGCAACAGCAAGTGCTTAGGCAAGACCTGGAGGGGCTGTGCCAACAGTGCTGGGTCTGTCTCTGTGGTCTGCAGATTGGGGGAAGAAAGGCAGCAGGCTTTCATGTGCAGCTGATGGAGCTGCAGCATAGCACTTTCTCTTGACAGAGGTGAGAATGCGCTGAATGTTTCCTAAAGAGGCTGTTTTAAGAAAATGCAAAACCTCCTTGGCAAAGGCCTGCCCATTTTTTAATGTTGAGGGTTTTGCTTGGCCTCACAGGGCACTAATTTGGCTTTGAAATGTGGAGGGAAATAGTGTTTGAGCACATCACGTTTGTATTTTGAGGCTGTGGTGCAGTTAAGAGCAGCCTTTGGTGATGCTTGCAGAGGAGAGGCTGAGCTGGGAAGCTGCTGGATTTGGTGTGCACATGGTGTGGTGGATGGGCAGCTACCCTAATCCCCCAGCAGTGGAAATGTGCTTTTGTGAGAGACAGGGAGTGCTCTCAGGCAGAAAAATGGGTGCCAGAGTGCTGGGAGGTGAGGTTTGTACCCTGTATACCCACACTGAGTGGACCAAAGTCAAGCAGTGATGAGACTTCCGTGCTATGGGGGATCCTAAGATGATCCTAATAAGAGGTCAGATTCTGTCCTGAATGCCACAAGTACTCCCTGAGGGGTTGGGAAGCAGGCAAATGGTCTCCTGGGTGTTCTGCCTCTCCTCTTTTCCTCCACTCTGCTGTTCTGTAGGTCGGATGGCAGAAGGAAATGGGTTTTACATCCAAAAGGTGGAAGGAACAGAAAGGGAATGTGACTTTTTCCCCTTCTCCCAGGGCAGACTGGTTAGCTGCCTGTTCCAGGGGTGGCTGCTGCTGCATCCCTGCCCCCTGCAGCATCCTTGCTTCAGCTGTGAGTCCTGTCTGACCCTGGAGTTTGGGCTTGGAGTCAGAGCTGGTTCATGGGAATATTTTAAAAATTAGACTAAAATTATATATTTTATATATATATATTAAACCAGGCATTGTTGTAGACTCAGGCTTTAGGAAAACTGAAATTTTGAGCCAAATCAACTTTGTGGTTTCCTGTTGCCCTTTGGGTTGCTGGTAAGGTGCCAAATCACATTGGTAAAGAAAACACTTTAGTAGTTACATAAAAACTTGGATACAGTTAGCTGTCCTGAAAAATGCAGTAGTAATGTTTTAGGTGTAATAAGCATTTTTATTATTCTTATTAAGATTTCTCCCCCTACTCTGATGTGTTAAGCCACTAACGAGCAAGTAATGGAAATTGGAATTCCAGTTTTTTATTTACACTCGTGAATGCATTGGCTTTGGAAATAGTCTTGTCAGTGTTAACCGGAATGTGCCAGTGTCAGGAACACATTTTGTGATAGGAGGCTGTGTTAAGCAATTGTCTCCTTGCTGGTGAATTGGCTCTTGATTCAGATTCAGCAGAGCTTATTTTAATTAGGCTTTGTTTGAAAACATGGCTCAATCTACTAACTGAGGTAGGTGCTGCTTCCCCATGGACTTTTCACAGTGTTAATGCAAAATTCCTGGATATTTGCTTTTAAAGTATGCTTTATCTGGTTTCTATGTGAAGAAGGCAATTATGCAGTAAGAACTTGGTATTGTGTATTTTAAAATGAAAAGAACCTGAAGCACACAGTTAAAAATAGGATGCTGTACAGGGATGTTAGATTTTGGATGAGGAATGTGGAGGTAATGTGCTGTTCCTAACAAAGCCCAAGGCTTTGGAGGCAACAAATAAGCCTTGGGAAAGCACTGAGAACACAGACAGATGCTCCCTGAGGTGACACACAGCTTTCTGCTCCATACCCACCATCACCAGCGAGCTCACCTCTTCCGTGGCAATTGTGGCATAGGAGGGAGCTGCTTTCCATGCTTGGGGTGTTAAAATGTGGCTGCCCAGCCTGCCTTTCTTTTAAATAGCTTAGCTGGTGTTCAAGGCCGGGGGAAGCACAAAAACAAACCCTGAAAATATTTCAGATGCTTTAATTAGAAGTGCAGAATTAAAGCTGCTTCTGCGTTAGGATGGCTTATTCAAACATGCAGCTTAACCAGTTAGACTGCAAGGTGGAAAATGCTAGAGATTGTGTATCTGAATTAAGCAATTTTAATTTGGTCTTTCATCTGTGTCATTACCGAGGGATATCCTGCAGGCTGGTTTAATGAACTCAATCTAGAGGTGTGTAGAGGCAGATCTCTTTGCTTGACAGCAGCAAGATGGCATGCTATGACTGGCAGACATATCTTCAGCTTGTGTAATTGTCTGCTCTTGTCATATGATGACAAATGGAGCGATGATCATATTAAACAACAAAAAAGTTCAAAGTAACACGAAGGCTCTGAATAAACTCGTGGAATCAAAGAGATTCTCACATGACAGCATGTCAGCATGGGTATTTTTAGCCTGAATTAATGCAGCTATAGGAAACTCCCCTCCCCCAGAGAAGTAGAACCCTGTGAAGTGAAATGCCAGTCAGAATTTTTAGGCTAAATTCTCCCCTTCCTACAGGTGTGGGAGCTTGTCCTGTGAGTGCTCAGTCCGTGTTGCACACACAGGCAAGGAGAGAATTGTCTCAGGTCAGGAGTTTAAAAAGTAAATAAATTGTAACTAGAGTATGTCTGTAGACTAACAAAGCTGAGTTTTTTTGTATGAGCCTCTTCCAAATCCAGATGCTATAAGGATGAGATCATGCAGAAAAAATTCATCAGGCACTGAGCATAGTTAGGAGTTTTGGCAATTATGTTTGAGGGTAATATAAATTCCCTTCTTATCCAGTTTTTCATCCCATCATGAATGAAATCTAATGCACTTCTGTGCATCATGGTATGAGGTTTTAAGGTGCAGAAGAAACTCTCTTTCTGATCAAGTCTGAAGTCAAGTATAATAAGAAATATTTTCCCTTTTGTGAATAAGAGGATTCTGCAGAAGGGAAGGAACGTTCTGAAAATCCGGGGAAGCTGATTTAAAACAAAGTGCAGTATTTGAACATCAGGAAACAGGAGCTAAGGGGACAGAAGCCTCTCTGTGGCTCCTTCCCCCACTTTCCTGTAGGAACTGGGACTGAGTGTAGTTAATCACAGTGGAAAAATGAGTGACACAGATTTTCAGCTTTATTCTGTTCTTGGTGCTTATAGTTCCACTTTGGTCATATTGCTTTCTCTGTCAGAGTTTTAGTGAAGATTTCCCTTTTTTTCTTTATTTTTCTTGCTTTCTTCTCCACCCCTCCCCTTGCTCTAATCTTTTTGTCTTCTGTTAGGGGAAAAAACATTTTCAGTAAATAAAAAAACCCACATAGGCTACTACATGTGGCCGGATTGAAACTTTCTCTTCTGACTGCTTTATCAACAAACTTCATAGAAAACTGCTTTGCTTCTGGATTGCTGTCTTTGTGTGTGTGATATCCCAGCCCTAACAGCGCATTTTAGATGCTGTTCTCCAAAAACACTTTGTCCAGGCAGCTGCCCTGGAGCTGGGTTTTGTTGCCAGGGTGGATGTGGGGAAATGCAGAACGCCCAGCCCAGAATTCAGCAGCACTCATCTCAAAATGGGTCTGAAATACAGTGTAAAATCTTTTTCTCCTGCCATTTGAGCCAGCAAGTGTCAGGAAAACGCTTTGTATTTGTGTGATTTCTGAAGGATGGTTAGTTTACTTTTGGATTTGAACATTTTTGCCATGGTGGTCCCATAGTGGTTTAATTGTCCTGAGAATGGTGCTCCACAAATGTACACCTCATTAGCTGCTGCACCCGGGACTCGCAGTTCCATCAAGAAAAGTAGCCTTAGTCAAAAGAGTGCCCATGTACAATGGCCTTGCAGGGCTCAGCAGTTAAACGTCACTAAACCCGTGGGTGTCAAGTCTCTTTCTGCATTGACAGAGCTAACTTTTATTAGCTGTTTTATTCTTAACATCCTGCAACTTCCACCTTCTGCAGAAACTGCGTGTAGCTACTGCTCTGGTACACGTATGAGTCAGGGCATGTCTGTGTCAAGAAAAGGTGTGACATTAGAAAGATTAAACACGGTTCTGTACCTTGTTTTGCATAGTTCCTTGTCCATTTATTAAAATATACCAGTAGAGTATTTCCCCATGTGGATGAGAGGGAAAGGAGTAGGATTCCTTTCTGACTAGTGCTCATTTAAATGTTGAATAAGCCTGAGCCTTAAGACTTGTTGTTGCAGGAAAACCAATTCTATTTGCAAGCTGCAGAAATATCATTTTCCTGTTCTTCTACTAGTACGTTTTGATATGAGGAGCCATGGAGAGCTGGCAAACATGGACTTCACTTTGCTGCCAAAGCTTCTCAGTATAAATGTACCTCAAGATGTACTGCCTTAAACCTCTCTCTTTTTAGCAGGGTTGAAAATTTAGGAGTAGAGTTGATGGAGCTTAAAAAAGGAATAAAGCTAATTGGGCCTATTTGCTTGTTTTATGGCTTGAAAAATAGACGGTAGATTAATCAGAGGTGTGATTCAACATCTGGACTGTTCATGCAAAGATGACAGGGAAGATGGAGATAGATGGTAGAGGCATTTGAAGTGTGAAAGAGCAGAGAAAAGGGAATCAGTCGAGAAATGCAAAGATGGAAGTGACCGAGCCAACACAGTAGTTATAAAAACGATTTCTGTGAAATATTCTGATGGGATTCATCAATGTGGAGTAGAAGAATATTGCAGTAATGGGGAAAGAAAAGACTGAGAGTCTTTCACAAAGCATTTTGGCACCGGGGAAGATTTGTGTCTCTGTGACATTTTGCAGGAAGAATTGGCAAGATTTGTCCCTGGTATGAACACGAGTGCCTGCAGAGGGGTGTGAAACACTTGATAGCCATATTGTATTTTGAGTGACGGTTAGGCAGGCAGCAAGTTGCAGCATTTTACAAAACTGTTCATGCAGTTGTGTTCAGAAAGGTGGGGGCTGGTTCTGTTTTGAGTCTCTGCAACAGTAAGGGGAAGAGATTGTCAACTCTTTAAACATCTGTCTTCATTTTGACTACAAAAAGCAAATGTTTTGAAATTATACAGGCAGCATCCTCAGGGACACGAGAAAATAGCATGTTTATTGTGATAAACAGACTCACATCTCAGCGACCATTTCCATGTTGGTTTGAACCTGAGATTCCTTTATATGTGAGAGCTGGGGGCTTACATGTGGTGGGTGCTGTTGTGTTGCCAGCAGTCAAGTGCTCTTGGTTAGCACCACTCAGCAGCCACTTCAGTAATTGCCATGTCTTGGTCAAGATGATTACATGGCATAAATTTGGAGTTAGCTGTGCTGGAAAGGATGCATCTTATCTGGTCAGCCTCTCCTTTTCCTTCTTTCTGTTACTGATAGAGTATATCAGTGTATGTAGATATGTACATGGCCCAGGTGAGACAGTGCTAGTAGTTAGAGTGTCCAGATTGATTCAGGAGAGGCTCTGGGGGAAGGAACTGCTGCAAGGTTTTTTTCTGTCTTTCCTTTTCCCACATTTCTTTATATGGCTTCTGCCCTTCTTCATCTGTCCCTAGTACTATTTTTACTCCTGTGCATGTATCCTTCAGTTTGTGTGGTAGCAATAAGGGATTTTGGGATCCCAGCTGGATTAGCTTGCTGGGCCTTGCAGTGGCCGTCTCATACATATGACAAGAAGAGGTTGTAAGCAGTGCTGCTTGTCTGATCATAAATCTTCATTCAGGACTGTATAAATAAACATGTTGAACATTTGATTCTTCAAAATAATAACCTATATATTTCCTTCTGCTTGTCAGGTCTCTTCCCTTCCTTTCATCTTCCGCCTTCACTTTTCCACAGAAATTCTCTTCCACAGTTCCAGTGTAAAAAAGGGGTCTCTGGACTTTTGGATAAGAGTTGGGGAATTCTTAGCCCCAGAGTTGATGCACTTTGGTGTATTATCACTATTTGAAGCTCTGAGGGGTTGCCCATTGATTGCAGACTGGTTGTTGTGACGGACACAGTGATTCAGGATGACAGTGTGTTCATTTCACAGCATAATTCACGGACCTGAAGCCATCTCTGTGGATCAGAGTCGTGTAAATATTTTGAGGAGAATCCATTCTGTAGGCAGCTTTGTTTAATCAGTTGCTGGTATGAAGTGGCAGGTTTAGTCCTTGCTGTAGCCTGCAGTGGAGAGGTGGAATGCCTGGAGGATGTGAGCAGTACAGCCAAAATGCCTCTGCTACCTACTTGAGTGTCATTTATGGAATTCTGAGCTGTATGCTAAGGAAGAATAAAGCAAATGTAAATGTATTATTGCTCCTATTATAACACTTCAGTAGGATAAAAAGAGAGAGAAAAACTTCAATAGCTCTGATGATAGCCTGCCAGAATAAATGTTGGCTCAGAAGCAACTGTGGTAATGTAGCTTTTTTCTAAATCCATTTGAGTTAAATGAGAGCGGGGCCAAGCTGAGAAATGAGTTTCTGAGTAGTACTGGCTCTGCTGCTTCCAGGGCACTCCAGGGCCCGTGGTTCCCCTCTCCTCTCCATCCCTCCCCTGGTCTCAGCACAGCTCAGTGGGTCAGGGCAGGGCTCTTATCAGCCTCATCAGCAGCAATAGGGTTTATATTGTGCATGACGCTGGAGGAAAAAAGTTTTATCTAAGCAGAAGTGACTTTGCACTCAATAAAAAGCTTACTAGTAGCATGGTAAACTAATAATTTTAATTTAAAGAATATACGGTGTGAAGAATGTGGGTGTGCATGGGTGTCTGATTATTTGGTATGTGACTCTGGCTTTCTTTATGAATTCATGGGCATGGGTTCAGCTTTCGTTCCAGCTTTTGCAGCTAAGAGACTCCTGCTTTTGGGCCTGTGTGAACAGAGGAGTTGTTTATAGACAGCTTCTGAAATACAGGGGGAAAAGACCATTTCTAGGATTCTTGATTTGAAACGCATGTAAATGTGAGTCGAAATCTTGGCTCTTTTGGGATCAGAGGGAGGGGAATGTCTAATGAAGGCAAAGAGCTTCAGAGGCTGTGGAAAGATATTCTCACTGCCATGGGAGGTTTGCTGCTGCTTTTCCACTGCTTGAAGCTGGTGGCTCAAGGAGAGATGCTGGGCTGGTCTTAAAAACGTTTAGTGCTAGTTTAGTGCTAGTTTTCCTTGGGTATTAGGTAGAGGATGGTGTGGTTGAGTGGAGAAACTTTCCTCAAGAGTCTTTTCAGGTGTAAATGTGAGACTGTTTGGTTTGGGGTTAAATATTACGATTGTTACAACAAATGCTCTGGTTGCTCTATTTAATTGCACTGAGAAACAAAAGACACTTTGGAAACCAACCAGTTAAAACCCAAGCTTTTGATTAGAAACAATGAAAAATTGTAATAGGCCTTCTAAGGATAAACCCACAGACATTGCATGGGCTTGAAATAAAATGCCAACATAAATTCTAAAGATGGCCTTGATCTTGGGTCTTTATGTCTGTGTTTGAAAATTAAGTCTGTGATTTCCTAATACTGAAGCATAGGAAAGCATCAAGAACCACAGGTCTTGTAGTACTCCTGCTCCATTTTAGTTTTGGTGCACCTTTCTATCTTAATCTCACTCAAATTTCAGTTAGTTGGGAGGTGAGATCTTCATCTGGTAGAAACTGGCAATTGAATTTTAATGGATCTCTGCTGAGTACATTCCTCCTCATGGGATTCTTTGCTTTAGTCCCCTGTCCCAGCTAGTATACTCAGTGCTGTGACCTAATCTTGGAGAGGGGGGAGGAGGAGAATGAGAATGGAAGGGGCAGCTGAGAGACATATATGCATTAAAAATATAACATATTGTGGGATGTTTTAAGATGAAGGATGCTAAATAAATACAGAAAATCAGATCATTTACCTTAGCATCACGGAATGTTGCTTTTTAACAATGACTTGTAGCAGAGAGGATTTGTTGGGGCTGTGCTGTTGTGGTATTGTTTAATTTATATACACTCCTTCCTAATAAAACGTGTCACTATCGTTGTATGTTGGTTGGGTTTCCTGCCTCTCCCTTTCTCTTCCAGTGTTCTAGCTGGAGACAGGATCACAGTCTTGGGAACCTCTGTTCTGCACATGTCTGTGTGCTGCTCACGAAGCAGCAATCACTGCAACTCATAAATATGTGCACTCATCCTCCAAAGACATATAAAACATATTTGAGCTATAAGGCTCTACAAACACGGAGCAATGCTGATGGCGCCATGCAAACCACCAGGGGGAAGCTTGACTGGCTCAGCCTTTCTAGAACCTGGAAATGTTTGCATAGCCTTGTTGCTCAACTGTGTTTCTTCCTTGGTAGGTGGGTAGGAAGGTAGGTAGATATCAAATTGATTTTCTTTCCTTCCTTTTATGTTTCTTGCTTTCTCAGATTTTCTTTCTCAGGACAGAAGAGGAGACAGGTTGTTGTTCTTTCTATAATTTTTCTTTCTATATATTTTGCATGTTAAAATGATTCTGCAATACTTCAAATTTTATACATTTGAGATTGTGTATCTTGAGGCTTCAGGGTGTAAAGGGGTTGAGGACTGGCCTGTTTTTTGGACAAAATGGTCGGTAGTTGAGACAGAATCTGATTTGATTGTGTTGTCTCTACAACCAGTCAGAAATTACATATATGTAGGTGCTAGTATGTTATCAATTAATATATGAATTAATAGAGGATTTGAGAGGATATATTCTATTCTCAGTGATTTCCTGTGGTAGGGATGCTGAAATTCATGTTGTCAGGTGGAGTTAAGGTTGATCCTGGCTGTGTCCAGGTGTCTAAGGTATAAGCCTCTGTCTTACTAAAATAAGAACATGAATATGCCTGGCTCTGCAGTGGGTAGAATAGAGGCCTTTAGAAGAATTCCCCCATGTGCTGTACAGTGACACACCACAAGTGTCACGGCTTGACCAAAATTGTTTACTCAGTTTTGTGGCACATAAAGGCGGGAGGATTTTTTTTTTCCCTGTGACTTTGGGAACAGCGTTTGATCTGTTTGTCCTTTCCCAGTGTTGCAGGAAAGTGTGTCTGTGTCTTTAATTTCCCTTGGGCACGACTGCCAGAAATAACTTGTGTAGCTCTCCAGCACTGGGGCTGCCCCTCTAACCCACTTCCTTGCCCTGCCAGGCTGCAGGGAGGGGTGTCTGTCTCAGGAACAGTGATACCCGACCCACTGTATTTTTACCTCTTTTCTCAGTCACTACAAAATGTTCTGGTTGATGGGCCCTACCTGGGCTGGGCTGTCACATGTGGTGTTTCTTTTCTAATGGTGTTTTGCAAGGTATTTATTATGTTGTTCTGTCCCTCTTAGTATTTATGCACAGAGACAACTGCTTACATGCTTCACTTGACAGACCTGTTAAATGTCTTCAAATGCATTGCAGGTTCCTTTGGAAGGGGTTTTGCTTTTTGACCACGTGCATCATGAGCTGGTACAGGGTAAAGACAGCTCACTAGTTTTTTCTGAGTATATTATGTGACCTGCCATTTGTGTAAGTGTTGAAAGGGACAGCGGAGAAAATAGCACAAAAAATTGCCCAAACTGGAGTTGTGAGAAAAGTTATATTGACGTTTGCTGTGTGCATTAACTGTTTGGGTTGACATTCTATGGATGAAATTGAGCATTAGTTGGGACATTTCCTTCTGTGAGATCAGTATTTTAACAACACTTGTCCTGTTGTCACCTCCCTGACAGGACACTGGGTACCACCCCTGCAGGGCTTGTACCTAAAGATGTCTGAGCATGGCAGCCCATGGATGTTGCATTTGTAAAACCATATTTATGTAAAAAAAGCTGTGTTACAATGACTTTGCTATCACCCTACTTCAATTTAAAGACAGAATGTTTGAAGGGAAAATATGCTTCATTGGAACAGCTGGATTAAAAAAAGAATCGTTTGATATTCTTCATCCACATTTTGTTTCTCCCCATACCATGAAACATGGGCTGAGTTTGGGTACAGCCCTGTCTTGGGGGAAATTTTGTTTGGTGTCAAACCCTGGAAATTCAGTGTGGAAGAGTTTCTTAAGCAAATAATGGGTAGATTTAAGGAACTAAAACACTAGGCACTTTCAAACTGAGGCTTTTCATCTTGGAATACAAAGAATTAATTCCTCTCAGTCTCTAAAAAAGCAGCACAACATTTGCTCTTCTTTCCAACTTGGCAGCTAAACGAAGGTGGTGCAGTCAAAAGGAAGTGGCTACAAATAGATGAAGCATATTGGTTGTGAATCTGCCAAAGGTGGCCAGCTGTATTGCTATTTTCAGCTAATTCTATGCACTTAGAGTTTCTGCTGAAATTAAAGAGTAAAGGTATATTTAGTGATCATTAGGCCCTTCTCTATAAAAGGTTTTGTTCCATGGTTTAATAATGGGGATGACAGAGAAACAGAAGGTAGCCAGCTAACCACTATTGCCTCTTTTTCTATACTAAAATGTATCAGGTCCCTGTGATCCTTAGAAGTTTTAATTTGTACTTTGACATAAATGCCAGTCTTGGTAGAGCCACATCATTCAGATTCTTGACTTTTTCCCTTTGGTGGGATGATTTTGGAAAGAGTGAGCTATAGAAAGCACTGTATAAAAGCTTCTGTGAGAGCTACTGCTGCCACATGAGCTAAATGGAGCCAAATACCCTGGAAGTGAACTGTCCAGTCTGGGTCTTTTGGCTCTGTCTGGAATGGAGGGTGCCTGGGGTCAAAAGGCTCTTGATTATGCTCCTAGTTTCTTCAGTTTTTGGAAATACACTCTGCAAAACTGTTTCAGAGGGGAAAAAACAAAATGGGAACCACGTAGACAAATTTCTCATCTGTATATGTAAAATTTTAAAGTTTCTCTGAGGCTTAGAGGAGTTTAAACAGGCAAGCAAAAAGTGGTGGATTTGGGTTTATAAAGGCAACCAGAAAAGTGTATGTAGAGCATCTATATGTTAAAAAAATAATGAGGCTGTAGGCATTCATGGGTTTTGTGGTTTTTTCCCACCTCTCTCATTTCATGCCTTTATCTTTGTCTTGAATTCTGCCTTCCCACTGAATGCACCTTATAAGTTTTGAGCCCTACAAAACGTTGAGCATTCTCAGACACAGCAGGGTGCCTTAAAATGCTCTGAGAAAGTTTAATTTTATGTCACAGGCAAGCAAATTCCTTCTAATTGTAATCAAGGCACCACAGGGGTTGAGTCATGGCACCCTTAACCCTCCAGAATGAAGTAACACGTTTTTGGCAGTGCCTTTGCATCATTCCCACTGCTCCCCATTGGATGGACTGTCCTTAGCTTAGCACTGGGGTCTGCTTTTGACTTTATTCCTACAAGGACACCTAAAAAAAGGGAAACCACCCTCCCCCATGCAGCAGCACAATAAATAACCTGGAAGGTCTCAGTCCATAAACCCTGCTATAATATTGCGATTTACGATTATGTCGTTATTTGTCACGAAACCCACGAACAACCCTTTTGTGAAGGAATGCTAAGTGCTAAATAGGGAAACACAAAAGCCACCAGTGCGTTTCGGGAGGAATTTTTTAGGAGGTCTGTATTGATCCCCATGCTCCAGGAGCTGAAATGGGTGATGTGTGGTGTGCTGGCAGCGTGACTGAGAGCACTTGGTGCCTGGTGCTGAGCAAACACACATCTCCCACACACATTTTCCATTATGGATCACATCCCTTGAGGATATATAGGATGTTTTTGACAGCCCTGCCAGGAGAAGGGATGTTGTTGGCGTGGCACTGGGTGAACCTTTGCAGAATAGATGTGCTGAACTATTTAAAATCAGTGAGTAGCATGCATGTATATTCATTTCAAGTTACCGTGTTATTGTATCATACCAGAACTGAGTGTCAGACAGTTTGGCATCCTCTAATAGTTGGTTAGCAAAGTCTTTTCCTCCCATCAGAAATATCTTTCCAGTTGGATCGCCTTCTGTTTATTTGTTTGCTTGTGTTTTGATCTTGAAAGACAAAATAGCTGTTTGCACACAGCAAAATAGCTGGATATGGTTTCTTGAAACGTGTGCTTGGAGGGTAGCATGTCTGTGTTCCTGAAGTCCTGTCTGAGGTTAAAGCATGCTAATAACAAAACTACTTTCGACATGAGCTGAGGGAAGGGCAGGCTCCAAGTGAAGCAAATGGCCGAGTGGGAGATGGGTTTTCTTCCTCTGCTGCAGCAACTGGAACTGAAATTAATTTCAACCAGCTCCCTTGCCTTTCAAATCTGTGATGTGTCTCCCTTTATTTGGAAGATCTGAGAAGGCAGGCTTTAGAAAACAAAAAGCATTGTTCCCTGTAACGAACCGTCAATTGGTCCGTCATGGTTTTCAGTTGTTTCCGTGATTATGCTTGTGAAAGAGATTAAAATACTTCTCTTTTATTATCAGCAAAGTGAATTCCCCTGCTGCCCGCTGCTAACAAAGCGTGCCTGGCCCAGCTCTGCTCTGCCTTGGGCTTCCCTCCCTGTTCCCCACGTGCTTGTTCCTGTCCGGACTGGTGTGGATGTGACAAAATCTGGGAAAATTCAGGATCTTCGGGGTGGGTTTAAATTTGCAGATTTCTCACTGCTCCCAGGCTCGCTGTGATTGTACAGAGAGCTTAAGAAGAACGCTGCTTCTGTATTTATGAATATTTTTTTGAGCATTCTTCATGTTAGTTAAAGCCACAGAGCATATCAGTGAAACCTTGCTCTGAAATGCACTTTGTGTTTGGTTTTTTTGGTCTTGTTGTTGTTAATGCATTTTGTCTGTCTAGGAAGACAACTCTATGGTCAGGAATGCTTCTTGTTTTGTAGTTGGATCTGTCGATTGGTCTGAACAAGCTCTGTGTGTTGTGAGACAGTAAGTGAATATGTTTTATCACATACGTCTCCTCGACCGTCTCTTTTTTATACATGCAAAGCAATTTGAAGACAAAATACAGAGCTGCTGTTACTTTCCAAATTATTTATTAACATACTCAGTGCCTGTGGTGTAAGTTAATTCCCAACCTGCAGAACAGGGAGAGTGTGAAGAGGTGTGTGCAGCATACTGAAAGCAGGGACTGTGCACACTTTGCATCATTGATGAATTTGTGCCTGGTCCAGGAATCCAGCACTTGAACAACCTAGTCTGAAGAGGTGCTGGCTGCATTTGCCCTGCGTGGAACCATAAACCCCTCCCAGTCAGGAGACCCAGCATGATGCTCTCCTTAACTTGGTGCAATCACAAAAGTAATGACAGCTTTTGAAATACAGATAGCTCGGTTTGACACCATCCCATTTCAGGTTACAGACAGAATTTATGGACCATGCACGGGGTGGAGGAGCCTGCCTGTCCTGTCCCTGTCCCTGCTGGGGCTCAGGGGGATGGTGCTGGGGGTGCGAGGCTCTCCCAGCTCTTGCTGGCAGAGGTGCTGCCCCAGCATCGTGTCAGCGCCCAGGAGTCTGGCCATGCCTCCTGAAGTTGGCAGCACAAGGTGCACATTCTCAGCTCAGGACGATTTTGGGGAGAGGTTAATGCTGCCCAGGCCTGTAAACTTAGTGCTAATGAACTGTGTGCACTAATACAGCAAGCAGCTTAAGCGCGTGGGTTCAGCAAACAAAGTGTGGTGGAAGGTTTATATAATTAGCGTTAATGTTTGGTACAAAACACCCCATCAACAGTATCAGCTGACTTATCTCATTATGAGCCATAGCTGGTGCATGAATCTAATAAAACATGAATTTTTAAGACAGGGTAGTGAGAGTAAGAGGAAGGCGTGAAATTAGATTAGAGTCTGTAAACAGAAACTGGCTTCTCTGCCCCTGTCCAAGGCAGCATGCGGGTCTCTCTTTTACAGCAAGCATGGGCTTTATATTTGAGCAGCAAGAGACAGGATAGTATCATTCTGGGAAAGTCCTTCCGTCAGTCACTTAAAGAGGAGTATCTTTTCAATCTCCTTTCCTGAGATCTGGGGTTTCTGACTCAACTGTATTGAGAAGTTTAACTGAGCTGTTACTGAGTGTCACAGAACACTGAGAATCCTGCTGTGGAAGGATAAGAGTTGTTCCAATTCCCCCTCCTTCCGTAAGGTATTTCCGTGATGAACACGAATGACCACATGGCTGCTGTCTCCATCTTCTTCCTCTTGTCTAGGGAGGCAAAAGTTCATCTGTAGAAAGGAGAGGGGAAATGATAAGTGCTGACTACCACAGCAGTGAGAACCAAACCTTCATTTGCAGAGGGCTGAGGGAAATCCAGCAGTCCTGCACTGGGTTGCTCCTGGGGGAGCCATGGCTTTGGCAGTGTGAGGGATGGGCTGAAGCTGAGCTGCTGGTGGTGACAGGGGTGACAGTGCCCAGTGGTAGCCACGAGGCAGAGCTTTGTTGCTTGGGGAACAAATGTTGATTTCCTGACTCCAGTGCCATTTAAAATCCCTCTTGAAACAACTTTTTAATGGTATATTTTTATTTAGAAAGTAAATAAAACCTAAGGGAGATTAAGGAATACTATGCATCTTATTGGAAGAAATGGAGTAACTTCTGAAACTTGGAACACAAAATAAAGTCAGTGCTGTAGCGTGGGGCTGGCAGTCAGGAGGAAGGGCTGGGGCTGGTATCTGCACTCCTCAGAGCCTTTAAATAGGGCAAGAATGAACACGCCGTAGAGTTATAGGATGTCTGAGGTTACCTGCTGTGAAAGAGCAGATTAGCATGCTGTGGTATTTTGTTTGAGGTTTCGAGAAATTATCATATCCGGATAGCAAACCCTGGTGTAGAAATATACTGCTGATCCTCCATGAGGTGGTTTCCTTCATCCCAAGGCATTTTATCTTCACCAAGATGGAGTTTACTGAGAACTGTCTTCATTCCGAAAGTGAGCAAATTTATGGTGTGATTTTTTTTTAAAGTGGCCCCTCAGTCTGTAAATTGTGATGTTTTCACAACAGAAGGATTGACAGATGACTAAGTGGATTTCCCCTTTGCTTTTTACAGCATTTCGTAAGTGCTGAATAATTTCCATAGGATGAATTGTTTTCATGCTGCTGAGCAGTTCAAGTGGAAAAATGCCAGGTATCGATAACCAACCTGGCATGCACAGTGCCTCATAATATCATCACTTATATTTAATATAAATACTGTAGGCCAGTCATCATCTTGTTGGTTCTGGCTGTCCCTTCTGCCATTTAAATACCTGCAACCACTCACTAAATTCCCACAACCTCACGTGTCTTCAGTGTAGAGCTGGAGGCATAAGCACCGTGTTTATCCTGACCTTACTCCCAGGTGCTCTGAGAATGAGCTGTTCCCTTCAAACCCAGCTTGAGCTGGGATGATGATGGGTTTAGCTCCCTAGCTTCTTATTGTGAAATAAACCCTTTGTTTATTTGCAAAAAAAAATAATTTTGCATAGAAATCTACATGAATTTTAGGTCAATTTTTGCTGAAGTTCTTAGTTATATTCTTCAATGGAATGATTAATTGTTTTGCTCGTTCCTGATGTGTTACCTATGTAGAAGTGTCTTGATTGCATTCCATAAGCCCACTAAATCGGGCTCACAATGGGGAGAGAGTTAATTTCTCATCATTGGTGATGGAGATCCTCACCAGCTGGAGCATTCTTGTTATTATTTCAGCAGCAGCAGCAGAGTTGCAGTGTCATGGGAGTGCTCTGTGTTACATGAGGAGAACATGCAGAGAAACTTCCATTTTCTCCTCTGCCAGTACTTGGCTGGGGGGAACAACAGCCAGAGTTTGTTTGCTACGCTTTGCTTGGTGGTTGCTAGAAAACTTTTGTAGTCAGTGTTTTATTCCTGTGGGTCTAGGTAGGCTTAAGGGATGCTGTCAGTCAAAAATTGCTCCTAGGGAAGGACTCCTGTAGTAACTGAAGGTGGAAAAACAAACACAAGACACAGTTGTAACTATTTCAGCATCACCTCTGCAGTGTTCTGTGAAGGAGAGGGAAGGATTGTATGTGCACATCTATTGGCTGGCTTTTTAGCACTTGGGTTTTATAAATGTGTTACAATAAGAAGTCGAAGAATCGTAAGTTCGTGTTTGTTTTTATAAAAATTCCAAAAGCTTATGTTATTGAGCGAAAGTTAAATAAGTTAATGTGTTTTAGAATATTTGTGAAGCATCATATGTGCTGTAGAGCCTCCAGGCTTTTAGGAATAAGCTACTTTCCAGGACCTCTGATGACATCCAGATAATACATGATATTGGACAGAGGTAAAGCTGCCTCTCTTTAATAAGCTGTTGCAAATTTCCACTACTTGCCTTGGAGAAAACCTCTCTTTTGGGAAATGGAAATTTATTTGGGACTCATTCCAAGATAAGGTTATGGTCAAACCTTTTCTTCAGTCTGGAAAGAAACACAGACAAGAAGAATATAATTTTAATGAGTACAAGATGCCTGCAAAGTGCTGCTCCGAGTTCATCAGCAAGTGAACTATCCCAACCCCAACAGCAGTGTTTGGTGGTTTTGGCTCCGTGCAAGGGCCGCGTGGGACCAGTAGGTTTTCTGCTGGATGAATGTGCTGAAGCAGCCGAGGGCAGGAGCCAGGGAAGGGAGAGTTCGACTGCTCTTGGGAAAGATGTGACGATTTGATGTATTTTGCTGCTGCAAAGATGGGTGGTGTGGGTCGCATTAATCCATTGCGTTGGCCCATGGGGGTGTCTGGTGAGACCAGAGCCAGGTGGAGAAGGGGAGGTGGGATGTGTGGGGTGAATCTGAGGCTCAGAGGAAGCAGTGGGGGGGAGAAGGGTAAGAGTGAGCAGAGATCAAACCTCCCCGTTTGGCAGCAGGGTGTTACAGCCTCGAGGAGCTTCATCTTAGGGCTTTTTCCAAGCCTGAAGTCTGGAGTGTGGTTTGTGGGGTCCCTTAATTTGAGGGTGCTCCCTGGACTTGGCGGACAGCCTGTGGCTGTGTCCTTGTATGCCAGCTCTTCCTGAAATTCCTGCTACACCCTGCAGCCCGGGGGGGCAGGAGGGAGAGGGATGCCATGGGAGCACTAGCCTTTTCCAGTTGTCTGCAAGAGAGGATAAGCAGATTGAGGACAGGGAGGGAAAGCAGAGCAAATTTTTTGTTGTCGCCTTCTCGCATTAATGAGCGGAGTTGAGAGGCGCCTGTGTACGAGTTTAGATTTTGCTAAGCCAACTGATCTGTAAAAGCAGAGAGTAAATCCATTTTCCCCCCACCACTTTAGTAATTGGCAGAAGGCAGAAAGTCATTGTTGACTGAGAATAAACAGATTTCAGGCATTCCTAGATGAGAAACCTGCTTAGCTTTCTAAAATCGGTCTCCCTGGTGCTCTGCTAAAAGCTTAATTGGCTGACATTTTGTATGTGAGAGATTTGCTCTGCTGGCCTAAATTGAGTTATTTTGTGTAAATGTTTTTGTGGGATTTATAAAATATTCTCAGAACATACGTGTGTGTAAACTCTGGACTGCTTCTTTTGAAAGAGTAACAACGAGTACTAGATGTTGTGGCTTTGGCATACAGGGGATGATTTAACATGGAATTCAGTTTACACTATTAGTTAACCTTGTGAGGGATAAATATCTGCCTCTTTCCCCCTGCAAAAGCAGCTGCTAAGATACAGCCTTCCTGTAATTATGAAGAAGGATGGCTGTGCTGGTCGTGCCAAATATTGGGGAAGGATAGCCACTCTTCTTCAGGATGTCTTTCTTAACTGTGTAAGTGCAGCAGCTGCAGCACAACAGGTACAGCACAAAGCTCTGCGAGCACTTGAAGCCTTTGCAAGTTGCCAGGTCTCCTTAGGAAGGAGTTAATGTCGTCACAAGCCGCTCTCGCTGCGTGTCTGCAGCTTCAGCAGTGACCCAACTGTCTCCTCCTCTCTTCCTTACAGTGTTCGAAAGTCATCTCGCACACTTCCTCGCTCTGTTTTTAGTACATTGTAATTAGTATTTTCATTCAAGCTTTAAAATTCCTTGGAGATTTGCCTAGGAGAGGGCTGTGCACTTTTAACCCAACTGCAGAAAAGGGATCTGCATCGTATTAACCGTGAAATTTGCAGGTCAGCGTTGGAATTTCAATATTTGGTGTTTATAACTTGCTGCCTGGTTTGGTCTTTTTTGTTTCGCATTAATTTCCACCTCTTGTGCTCCCAAGTGTGACTGTGTTTCTCTCCTTTTTTTTTTTTAATTTTTTTTTCCCCCCTTGGAATTGAGCGCTTACTCCATCCAAATAGATGAACTTTCTTGGCAGGGATGAGCAGAGCCGCACAGTCGCTACTTGGGGCTGTGTTGGTGATCTGGAATGAGTTTAAACATTAAAGTTTGTTTACTTTTGGGTATGACAAAGGCTCCCCTTAGACCTTTTTTTTTTTGCATGCTGTTAGTACAGTAGGATGTCTAGTACAGTAAAGCCTCCCCGCTCTGTCAGATGTAGTTGCCTAGGCTGATGCACTGAGGATGGAGAAGCCTGAATTCTTAGGGAAACAGGGCATGTGCAGTGGCTTTGAGCTTGTATTCCTGTTCCTAACCAGAAGAGCATTAGGAGTATTTTGAATAGTTTGCCGTTTCTGGGTCTTTTTATCGTGGAAGTGAGCTGAGGACATCCCAAAGCGGTGACCCTGTGTTGCAGTGTGTCCTTGCCTCCTGCCCAGTGGCTGGGGCTGCAGTCAGAGGAGCTCTGGGAGCAAAGGCCACGCAGCCAGGGGACAGCCCCACTCATCCCATCTAAACTCACCCCTACTGAACTTCCACTGGACTTTATTCAGATGTGGTGGTTGGCGGGACGGCAAACAAAGGCATGGTTGAAACGTGGGTCACTTTATGTAAGAGTGAGACTATTTTAGGCAAATGCTAATGTCTCGGAAACTGTCGGAGGTGCCAGCTGTGCAGAAGAGGGCTGGCTGAGTCAGAGAGGCTGGGCTGCGGTGCAGCCCCAGGGGAAGGAGGGTGGCGGAGGAAGGGCTCTGGTGCATCACCGGTGAGGGGGAAGGAAGAGTTTTGGCCCAGGGTGGTTTCATCTGCCAGCTGTGGTTGTGTGTGTACTGAGGAGCTGGCTACAACAGGCACTTCTTGTACACGTTTCGTGGGGGGCAGTTCACCTCTGAGCATTGCTGTGGGGCACTGGTTTTCCCTGTAAAAGGGTCTTGTGGTGCCTGCTGTGCATGGAGCCTCTTCTGGAGCAGTTGTTCATGAACATTGCGAATTTGTGGCTGCTGTCACTTAGATCAGGAAATAACACATGTGCCTAAAGCAGTTCTGTCTTCTGGGGTACATCTGTATTAGTAACTCCAAAGGGTTAGTAATTGGAAATGAGACAGACAAAATCCATGTATTAAGATGTTAACTAGAACATGGAATACACTTTTTGAAGTTAAGTGGTATGGTCTGAGCCAGACTGGTAGCTTGTTTCTGCCTAGAGGCTTGTTTCTGCTCCCTCCTCCTTCCTCATCAGCCTCCAGTTGCAGTCCTCTTGCTGAGCCCTTCGTATCACCTCAGCCCCTCATCTGTTGGCACAGCAGGCATGATCAATTTGCTGATTTTTCAGGCACCCAGTTCAAAAACCAGCGATGAGGGAGGAGTGGGGATGGAGAGGAGGGTGCTAAGACAGGCTGGCAAGCACAGTGAGCTTGCTCAGTCACAGTCTAACCACACCCTTGGACTCCCAGGCATTATCCCTTGGCTTTTCCCTGGAAAGGTGGCAGAGCCCTCCCGGGAAGCAGTGGGCACACGGCTGACTCACAGCAGGGAATGCCAGAGCAAAACCCCTGCCTTCCCACGACACTGCTGCATGTCTGTTCGTGCAAGTGTGATTTTATATGGCTTTCCTTCCCTTTTTATGAGCCTTGGCTGCAGTTTCAGGGACTGGGTATTGTACCCAGCATCCTGGACGAGCCAGAGGCAGAGGGTGAAATCTGTCCCAACTGGTCATTGCTCTGTAGATGTTACGAAGGTGAGAGGTATATGGGAGAGAACATAACAATGTGATAGAGTAATGTAATTTATTATGAATATAACAATGTGATGTAGTAGAGAATGTAATTTGCTATAAAATTGATAGCTCTATATTTCCCATCAAACGCGGAGTGTTTTATATTACAGAAATAATACCAAAGTCTGAAGACTAATGTATGTTCACCCTGTAAAAACCAACAGCAATTTGTGTCGTTTCCTGGAGAATATTTTGACAAAGGCTGTGTTCAGTGACAGCAGATAGGACTAGACAGGGCCATCCACTGAGCTGATCAGCTGTGAGCCTGAGCAAGCCTGCTGAGTCTTTGGCAGCCTCTCTGTGTCAAGAGTTGGTTGACCTAAGCACAGAGTGGGGAAGAGGCTAAGGGAAGGCTGCAAGACTGACCCAACCGGTTGCAAATGTGCTGTTACTGTAGCTGTTAAAAGGCCTTCCTTTGTATCCAGAAAGTACAGCTTGTGTCGGTCCCTTTTGATAACAGCTCCTGAAGAAAAGGACAGAACTGGGATTTTGCCAATGCGAGCAGGCTTATTTTCTTGATAAGCTCCTGGAAGCAGTAACTGCACGAAAAAGAGAAAAACAGGAAAAATTAATAGCAAACAAGAAAGTTTCACTCAATTCACACGATGTTGATGAAATTCTAGAAACTTTCGTCTGCAATTTTGAGTGGGTTTTTTGCCTTACAAAGGTTGCATTGCTTTTGGGATGCAGTATAAACCCACTGTAAGTGCTCTGGTGCCCATTTTAGAGGAGGCAGAACCACCTGCTGTGCAGCCTGGTGTTGGTATTTGCAGCAGGGGCATTGTTATTGGGGAGGGTTGGCATCAGTGGGTGGAAATTGCAGAATAATTCAGGTGAGCCTGAGTGTGTGGGTCAAGCTGCCTGTGTTTTGGTGCTGAAGGCCTGACAGATGAGCTGTATGCAGGCAGCAGTTCACTCCAGCTCTCCTGCAGGGCTTTTTGGCTAATGCTGTGCCAGGCTGCGAGTGTGGTCACATAACAGGCCACGCTGGGGAGTGTGTGGGAAAGGTGAGTGCCAGGAACAGGCAAATTCCCTGGCTTGTAACCTGCTCCTAGCCCTTTGCAATAGATATCCTGGGGCAAGAGAGCAGCCAAAAAGTGAGATGGAGTTTTTCTGGCAGCATGACCTTGGCTTGGCTGTCTGGTACCCCGAGGGATCTGTGAGTAGGTGGGAACTTATTCTGGTACCTGTGTGTGTGCTGCAAGCAAAACTCCTGTGGTTTATGTGCCAAGTGAGTCTGCTGCTTCCAGCACATCCACACGTGTAGGTTTGGTGGGGTGGGTGGGTAGGGCAAGCTGGGTGGCCTCCCCCATCAGCAGAGTGTGGACTCACAGCCTGCCAGAGGGAGGACTGGGTAGGGGTAAGGATTAGCTGGGGACTTTGGTTTGGTTTAATGTCTTGAACAGAACGGTTTCTGCCTGCTCTCCCTTCAGAGTGCTCAATACTTTGTACTTGGGCAATGTCTGCCATGAAATGATCTTCAAGGATTTTACAGATGCTAATTGCTTCTCCTACAAATCCTGTCAGGCAGGGGGAAGTGGGACCATGTTTCTGTAAGTAAGGAGTCCAGTGTGTGCGGTGACTTGCCAGGAATCACATGCAAACAAGGCAAGAACTTTTCCCAGACCTGCTCCTTGCACTTGGTTTTTGCTGCAGGACCTTCTCCTCCAGCTGTCCCACGTATGCCAGTAGAGTCCTGCTGTGTGGAGTCAGAGTTGGGCAGAACCAGCTGGCTGGAGGTGCTAACTTTTGAAATATAAGGTGTTTTCCTTCCTGGCACAGTTGGCAAAAAACCATGTTGCAAGCAGTAGAGCTGTCAGGGCGATCTTGCTGTCCCCACCTTTGTGAGCATGTACAGAAAGGGGCCGAGGTGGAGGAGGCTTGGAGGAAATACATTCAGCTCACTCAGTGCCTTGTATTAATCATAAGCAGCGATGTCATGGTAGCTAACAAATTAGATGCATCCTCCTTCTACTTCCTCCATGGTTCCTGGAATAGACTCTGAATGGTGTCTTGTCTCAAACTGCGGTAAATCAGCCTCGAACAAAGGCGTTATGAACAGGACTACCCACAGATGTCATGGGAAGGAACGAAAAATTGCAAGGCTTTACTTTTGTGCTATTGTCGCAGAACTTCTTCTTCTTCTCTTTTCTTCGTAAATGATTCAAAGCTCTAAGGAGGGTAACATCCTCTTTTTAAAACCTGCTGTCAAAACAGAAAGGAAATGTACAATGCAAACAAAACCCCAAATTCTGTTAAGGTAACAATGACCTGTCTAAGTTGCCCACGGTGTGTGGTCCACAGAGCTAAAGTAGCTTCTGTTTAATTTATAATATGTACGTGCTCTGCAGAGTGCATCAGGAAAAAGGGGGGGGGGGAGAAAAAGGGAAAAAAACACTCTTGTGGAAGAGGGGGATTAGAAGCAAACTGACAGACTGTTTATTACGCAGCGTATAACTTACCAAATGGCTTCATTTTTCTTAGTGGTCCAGACTTGTCACTTCCATTTGGCAAACTCCAACGCTGCAAAGTCTGAAAGCAGCTATTATTGGCTTCTGCCCGAACTGTGCTCGGCTCATATAAATTTGGTGTCTGATCTTTTATATTGAGATTAATAAATATTTATTTAAGCAGACCAAGTATCGCCAGGCCTTTCCTACAAAACATGAATTTCCACACAGTGCAAGATTTTCAGGTAGGCATTTGATTGCTGAAATACGTATAATTTAGCTTCACACATTTAAACCTTTTTTTGCTCTGTTCTGCATTGCTATATGTAAAATATGTAGCCAAACATATAGGCAGGGAGTGTTATTAGATAATCATGTTAAGAATGTGCAAAACTGGGTGGTTTAATGTGGAAGAGAACAAAGTAACCCTTGTTCAGCACAGCATATATGCCTTTTAATTTGGACCATTACTCTGGTATATTAGATATATTAAGAGTTTATATTGTTTTGTCTGTGTAGAACTTGCACAGTCCTGCTGAATCTGTGTAAAGATCCTTCTTTTAATGCAGATTCATCCTCTCCCTCTGATCCTTTCCCATAAAGATCAGCCTTCCCATAGCATCAGCATGGTGTCATTGTTTTAGCAAAAAGCATCTGTAGAAAAGACTTTCAAGGTGCTGTTGAACAGGCTTTGTGCTTTTGGGTTGCTCTGATGCTCCACCACTTCCAGTTCTTGGATTAAGGACTGGCACTCACCATTTTTTGTAAGCTGGAGCTTGGGAGCAGAGGGTGGGAAAGGAGCACATTCCCAGTCCTACCTTTCCCAGGCTCCCCATGCAGGAGGTACTAAACTTGTGTCTCGATGGAGGTTTCAGCAGGAGCTGAATCACATCATTGCCTAATGCCTTAGAAGCTAAAATTTTCTGCTGCCGGTTTCCAGGCATCCGTCAGCCTGACTGATTGATTCATCCTCCCTGCAGAAAGGCTGCAGACACGTATATGATTCTTCCCTGTGTTACTATCAGAGTTAGCATGGAGATTCAGAGTGTACCAAGTGTTAGTAATTTGCCATTTTTTTTTGTCCTTGCTTTTAAGGCACCTGTCCCATTGTCTGATAAGGGAACTTATCTGTAACACCAGTTCTTTCTGTATTCGTAGTTCTCCTCTGTGGATGTCCCCTGTTGCTTGTGAATTTTCAAAGGTTTCCCTTTGAAGTCCAGGAAAGCTTTTATTTTAAAAATGCTCTGAGGAGTTCAGAAAGGCTCAGTCTTGTGGTCCACATATATAGGTTATTAAAACTTGTCCCATATGCCTTATGTAGGAAGATGTTGTTTTGATCTTCTGCACACTGTTCTCCCTAATGTATGATGCTAAGGGAGTCATATTTGCCTTTTTCCTTTTGTTTTTCTTAGGGAAAAAGAGCAAATGAACAACGATAAAAAACAGTCCCCAAAACATCAAGTCGAACAGATTCTTCATTAGTTTTGCTTCAGAAAATTGTGGGAGGAACTTAATGTCTATTGAAACCTCTCAAACCTTTTACAAAAGTGGGAGGGCTGTGGAGCCTTCAGCAAAGGCATTCATCCTCCTACGCCTTCATCAGTCCCCAGTGGAGGGGGAAAAGGGGCACAGAGCTGTGGAGTAAACTCCTCTCTGCTGGCTCCTGCAGCTCTGGTGCCACAGCACAGGCTGCCTTTGTGCACTCTGCAATCCCCAGGAGCCTTTCAGGGAGCACCAGACCTCACATTTAGTGTGTACTTAAACACAAAGCAAAACCCAACCAATCCACCCTCCAAATTTTCTTTACAAGGTTTCTTTGTGTATTGCAAAGAAACAAAGGGCATAATTTCATTTTTCTATGTATGCTGCCAATTTTCTTTTTCTATACACGCTACCTTAAAGGCAGAATTAGAGGGAAGGCATTTTTGGCATCAATCAGTGTGAGTCAGCGAAGCTTTCCATCGATTTACAAGTTCTGACAAAACCTGCTTTTCAGACCCTGCTTTTGATGCACACCAGGACTCTGGTAAAGTGGATTTCTTTCTGTCTGGCCATCTCTGTCATTAGAAGAACCCGTCAGGAGAAAGAGGTTTTTCTGTTGCTTCAGGACAAAATGCAAAACTGGCTTCTTTGATTTGTCCCCATAGGTAACACGATGGTTTAAACTGACCCAGAACATTTCTTACATTTTTATTTCTTCAGTTCTGGGCCAGCAGAGTGTCTTTGCAGAGCAGGATTTACATAATCTGGATATTAGGACAGATGTCAATTTTTTGGACTGTAGCTTCAAAGAACAGGCATAACAGAATGTTCTTTCCTCTATTTTGGAGCTAAAAATATTTATCGCATCCTGGGGTATCTTTTTTTTTTTAATGAAATCAGAATATTTAATCTTTTGGTTGGCAGTGCTCCTGGCATTATTTGAGACAATTTGATCAAGTGCATGTTCAGTCTAGGTCAGAAAAGAATTTTGTACAGCATAGCAGCTGTTACCTGCCATTTATTCACTGAATACGGGAGATTGATGTGCTTTATTGGGCCAGCACAGCTCTCGGTTGCAATGTCCTCTAAGCTACTTTCCACAGAATTTGATTTAAAATATGCATAACTAATAAAAGAGCCCTTGGAACAGGGCATGTATTTAAACCCCTGTAATAATTTATGTTTCTGGTTGGCACGCAAGGCACCTGGCCTGTTTGTCATGACTCCGTGTTACTGGCTGCTGCTCCAGCAGTGGGGAGGATGTGGGAGAGCAGGGAAGCAGCTATGGGAAGGGTGGAAAAGGTTTGGAATTCTGGCCTCTGAGTCCTGATTTCTTACACTAAGGATTGTTGCAAAGAGAGTTGGTTATGGAGGACTTGATTCCCTACAGAGGACTTGATTCCCTACAAGTAACCTTGACAGTTTCTGTATAAGTTTGAATCTCTGTTAACTGATGTGCTACTAACAGAGAAATCATCTTTTGCCATTAGGAGAAACTGTAAGGACACTAAAGAGTTACCTGTTTTTCCTCTGGTATGAATAATGTGATTAGGACAGACTTCCCCCCCACTTCTTTCCTATATTTCTAGTTGTGCCAACCCAAACTGGATACATACTGCTTTAAAACTCCCTTTGCAATAGGAACATCCATGTGTTGCCACAACTCAGAAACAAATCACACTGCTCTTACACTTTCATGTCTCTGTAAGAAGCCTTAGAGACCTGCCTGTGGCCTTTCCAGTGCTTTTAGCCAGGGGCAGCAATGGTATTGCTGAGCTAACTACAGAACTGCCAAGCTCTGGAGCAGAGGCACTGGCCATACTGGGCTGTCTGGCTGACCAGCCAGCACTCCTCCCTACCACCCAAACTGGAAAACACCCATCTTTTGGGAGAACCACATCTGTTGGCATAATAACATCGTACAGCCCCAGCTCTGATTGAAGGCCTGGCCCCTGGGATGGATGGCAGTACCTGCCCTAAGCAAGGCTATTCTGTGCACTGCTGTCAATGAAAGGGGTGAGTGCAGGGCACGGTATGGAGTGGCCCTGGTGGTGGTGGGCAGAGCAGGAGTGGGGGATTGTCATGGACTGCTTTGTGTGCAGAAGCCCTGGACCTATTCACACGGCTTTCTTTTCACTTGCCTTGTGAATTAGAAAAAGAAAAAAAAAAGTAATTGTAATCCCAAGACATTCCCATGATCTTCCCAAGGCAGAGCTGTGCTTTCATTTTATTTTAGGATTCTTGCTGGGTTCTTGCTGGTGAGGGTGGATTGGAAGAAGTGTGAGGGTTTGAGAGCTGGAGTTATCTTACAACATCACTCTTAATACTTTTCATTTTAAATTTGCAATACTAACCCTCGGTAATCAGCCTTACAGGCTTCTTGTTGTTGAACTAATGGAAAGAATAAGTTGTTAAAGCAAATTGAAAAGAAGACTGGAACCAGGCACATTAGGCAGACACAGTGCTTCTTTCTCTGCTGACTTTAAAAGCAGTGCTTTCCTTTCCCATGGTAGAGCTGGATTTGTAGCAATTGGCTCCGAGTTTCTATTGTATGCCTTTTAATTTTTAAGCAATTTGTTTTCACCACAAGTCTCTTTCTGGAGCAGCTTCCATGGCAGAGTGGGAGACTTTTTTTTTTTTTTTTGTGGAAAGGTATGAGCTGTCATTCCTTTCTACACGCTGTGAGGTATGGAAATATAATTATTGGTGTTTACAGAGGAGGAAGTGGAAGCACAGAGCTGTTCTGTGTGAGGCTGGCCGGGAAAGCCAGGGCAGGCTCGGATGAGAAACACCAGCACCCAGAGCCCCTCTGCAGCCCTCAGGAATGGCTTGGCATGTCGTGCTGTCCAGTGGGGAACGCAGAGAGTATTTGGTGACAAGTTTTTATTGTTCACAACCATTTATTTAGTGCATTATTTCAGGTCAGTTTGGGTCCTGTTTTTTCTTTCCGCAAAGGCACCAAGCAGGAAGTCTAAAGATGTGCGAGATTCCATCTGTGCTGCTTCAAACCCAATTCACTCAAACACAAAGGCGTCACCTCCGTTGCTAAAAATCTGTGTACAGAGAATTTTTCATGTTCGAACAGTTGCTAACTTTAATGCTGAGAAACCTCAGCCTGAAAGGAAACCTTTTTATAGTCGCCATGTGAAGGAATATAAATAGATCTGTAGATTGAAGGGCTCTTTCATCCCCTGTCTGGAGCAGCCGGGACAGCGGCTGCTTGTGCTGTGGAGCTGGTGGGTTTGCAGATTCCTTGGGATCTGGGGAAGCCAATTAAGGGAAAAAGTAGTTAGTGCTTTAAAGTACAATGCAGTATAGATGTTTTCAGATGCCTGCTCCCTTCCTCCCAACACTTCTTTCTTGTGTGTTTAATGAACAAGTCCCACACTTAGAACAAAATCATCACCATTCTCCTTTTTTTTGTTTTGCCTTTTTTTTTTAATGGAAACTGTGACTCATAAAATATTTTAATCCCTGTTATTGAGCATCATTAAAATGAAGATTGTTCCCCAACAGTGTGTTTTTGATTTAAGAACTCTTCATACTGTGAGTGCTCTCACCATTGAAGAATGACATATAATAAGTTGATGAAATTAGAAGTTTCGTAAGACACCATAATCATAACTTTTTCTTATGTAAATTAAATTACTTTGTGATTTTTTAAATTCTCTTTGCTTTTATACACTCAGACACATCTTATTTGACAGTATATGCCTAATGCACTCAGGTTGGAAGGGGACAGATGTTCAGTAGCTGTAGTGCAGGTGATCAGGGGCCAGGAGTGGGGTCAGTGGCTTTGGCCCTCAGAGCTGTGTCCTGGCTTTGGGCAGGGTTGTGCCCTGGGGCTTCGGAGCTCCTGTTTTTCTGGGAGAGGAGGGGAGTGTGCACATGGCTTGTTAACACCTGCATGCCCCATTTTGGGAGATTTCTTCTGGAGTTTTTTCTAGGGGACTACTTAGGATGTGCATGTCCTCCTTCCTTCCCTTGCTGGTCCTGTCACTTGCGGACTGGCATGACAGTGGCCCTAAATTTGTAAATATGGGTTGTATAAAAACAAAACAAAACCACCACACTTAAAAGGGGAGGGGGGGAAAGAAGGTGCTAAGAAAGGAGATGCCTGCAACATCCTGTGCATTTACCCAACACTTTCATTTAAGGGTTTTTTCTTACCCTTGAAATGCTACACTGCCTTAGAGCAAGGGCAACTACTTTAGAAGCTGCACACTCCCAAGTACTGAGAAATGAAGGCTGATCATAAAATGCACAGCAGCATAAATCCTTCAAGGTAGTAATTAAAAAATGCCAAGCAGTTGGGATTTTTCCTTTTCATGCACCACCATTTTGTGTGCAGCAAGGTTAAGACAGGGAAATTTTTCTTAATTTCTTTTAAAATTGTCTGCTCAGGACCCCTTGGCTCGCCATGGCTATAAACTCATAAAGGGTAGAGGTTTCATTTAGAAACCATCCAATTTAAAAGGGAACTGGGCGGGAGGTAGGAAACAATGCCGAGTGGGATGCCTAAATTGCTCAGGATGTTGTAAATAGAGCTGCTGCCTTTTGATCTTGGGAAGGGTCGAGGAGATGCCTTTGCTTTGACCAAAGGATGTTGGAAGCAAGTGGCAAGAAATCACCCACTTTCCATCCTGTTTTCCACTGCTGTTGCTTGGCTCAGGGCTGGTGTTATTAAGGAGGTGTAAGGAAGCAGCTCAGACAAGGCTTCCCTTTGGGGTCTTGTTGCTGGTGCAGAATTAGAACGCGTGTTTGTTTCTGGGCTATTCAGCTGTTTTATGGTTGCTGCTCGCTGCCTGCTCAGCCCGGCTGCTGCCTCTCATTAGGTGGCACGTCGGGCTCTGCCTTCGCAGGGAAAGAGGAGATGAAAGCTCCTGCTGGAGAGCCTGAAAGAAAAGTTAATATTTGGAGATTGCCCGTTTGTTGTGCACAGGAGAAAATAACTGCATAAAGACCTGGCACAGCTGAAGCGGGGATGTGTAAGTGGGCTCATTTACATATATATGTATGTGTATATATACACACACACAGATAAATGAGAACAAAATATAAATCAATACATGCAGAGGGTTATTTTTTAAAATAAATACTTTCAATCCCACCCCTTTTCTTTAATAAAGATTTAGATGGAGGCAGTATGTCAAGGATGAAGATCAGGCTGAAGCCTGAGAGAGAGAGAGAGAGAGAGAGAGTCACCTCTGGCTTTTGGTGAAGAAATTCAGTGGTGAACAAAGAGCTCACGATGTGAGTGCCCGTAGTTGGACAATTAGTTGTTTGGATGTTTAGTTGGACAATTAGTTGTTTGGGTGTTTTGGATGTACAAGAGATTTCCTGTATTATTTAGACAACTGGAGATGGGGGAATTAGTTTATGAAAAATCACGTCTTCCTATTGAGATAATATCATGTCTTTATAGCAAATAGAGTAAACAGGTTTCTTAAACATTCCTGGTTATTTACAGAAGGGATCTTTTCAAATATCAGGGAGGCCATAAACTAGAAAACCTGATGCTAATCTGCACTAAGTACCAGTGCAGTCAGGGACAGGAAATATTTTCAAGCGTTTACTAGAAAGATCCGTATTGGATGTGAATAATCACATTTTAATCCTAATCATTGTTTTTGCAAACTACTGTATTTTAACTCATCTGGGGTCCATTATGGTGCGGTTCATAAACAAGGCAAAACTATGTGGCTAATAACATGAAATGTTTCCTACTTTGATCTAATCAGAAGCCTGTCTCGAGCTGCTGGTTTAGATCTTCATCACAGGAGAGGAGGATGTCGGAAATAAGTCCTTGAAGGGTTTCTCTCTTGGCAATTAGCCACAGGAGCTCCATTATTACTTTTCGCCTGGATCAAATGAGGTCAGTGGCATGAGCTTCCTGCATGAGGCCTTTCTCAGAAGCAGCAGCAGATGGTAATTATGAACATCTCCATCCTACAAGTGTCTGTCCTGACAGCAAACCATGGGATGCAGTCTGGAACCTCAGAGGGAGGGGTAGGAAAAGCAGGCAAATAACTTTGGGGCCGCTGAGGAAAACAGCAGTTTGACTGTATTGCTCTGCCTTAAGGGAAATATTAATGGTTTTCAGAAGGTTGTGATGATGGTGGAGAACAAGATTTGCATAAGTGGGAGGCCTCTCCACTTTAAAATTAAGATTAAAGTACCAGCCACCTGAAATTCAACTTCATTTTCATTGTGCCGTTTTAAGGAAAAGAAAGCTGCTCCAGTGTTGATTAAAAAAAGTAATGCATTGAAAGCAGTGCTTCCATTAAAGCTTTCTTCCTCTACATTGTGATGATTTTCCACTATGTTGAATCTATGAATCAAAATTATTTAGGGCTGTAATCCTAATTGTGAATTGGTGTGTAGAACATTCCCTTGGAAGTGTCCTTAGGAGCTCCCACAGTGCCAGGCTGTGTCCCAGTGAGGGATCCTGGTCGGATGAGTGAGCCACTGTCATCCTTGGCAAATGTATTTGTTCAGTTTTAGGAGTGGCATTATCCACTGACTTTCAGTTCTCTAGAATAAACAGCAGAAATGAGAAAATTGTATATTTGATAATGATCTATTGATGCAGCAGCTTTAACCCTGCGACCTATCATCCAGTTTCTGCCATGCAGTATAATTAAGTTGCCTCATCAACGGAGGAAATAGTCCTGTTTAAAAATAATATTCAAATATGTGACAAGTTGGTTTGTTGGGGTTTTTTGGTTTGGTTTGGTTTTTCATAGAAAAACGTGATGGAACTTGAGTGAGTCCTTCCTTTGTGTTCTTCTCCCCCAGGCTTAAGTGCATTTAATGACAAAAGTGATTTGAGTTGGTTTTTCCTTTAAAAATCAGAGGGTTTATTTTTAGTTGTATGGTTCTTTCTGGGGCTGGGACATATTAATCAGAGTGCTCTCCTCTCCCCTGTCCCTGTCTTCTCTAAATGCAGCTGGAGACAGGCATTTGGGTTTGGCCTCTGTATAGCATATCCTGTGACTTGGTACATTCCCACTGGAGATTCTGGAGTTTCTCTTCAGGGCAGGACATGTGCCCTGAGATGGAGGAAAGGGATAGCAAAGAGGGGTTGCCTTTCATCTTCTTTATCCTAAAACTATTCACTTGAATGAGAAAATCAGATTACATTTTGAAATCAATGTTTCTAGATCTTGTGGTTGTAGAGGGAGGTTTGGAAAATGTCAGATCTGTGGCTGAACAGAAAGGTTAAAAAAACAAACCCCCCCCACTCCCCTCGAGCAGAGCCCAGAATATTTTCAGGTTTTCAGTCTTTATGAAATCTGGAGATAGAGTATTAGTTTGGGAACCTTGTTCATACTTAAGGAATCCTTTTAAGAGACGGAACTGGTGTCATGAAATAACATTGAAAAAAGAAAGG
>JAWWMO010000083.1:60946506-61000522 GCA_035047845.1 Dendrocincla fuliginosa
CGACGCTCTTCCGATCTAAAGGCAGAGAAATCCACCAGAGAAGAGAAATGTGCAATAATATCTCAGTGAGGCAATAAAATGACTTCAGTCTTTCAGTACACTGATGCTGGTGGCTAAAGATAATCTAACACTTGTTGCTGAGGAGTGTGGTTTTCTGATGAGCTGATTTTAAGAAATGAGGATATGAAATACTTAGAGGATATTGTCTTCTGTCTGAAAGGAAAGATACCATCTCACTCATATAGGCTGGTTGAAATTTTAATTAAACTCAAGCCAAAAAGCATTGCTGAATAGACGAGAGCAAATTCATTTAGAGGCTGAAGAGACTGAGGGTGAGGGATTTCTATGTGAGAAAGATAAGGAAACATTATTTAATATGTTTATACCATGTCTGCAGTCGAAATATTTCTATATCAAAATCTGTCAGTAAAAGCTGGGTGTATTGTCAGGGATGTGGGATGCAAAGGAGTTGGAAGTCAGGGAAGGAACACGGTCAGCAAGGGAAGGAAGACAGGGAAGCAGGGAGAAGAATAATTGTCTCTCCTCCTGTCATGCCTTGTTTTCTTCGTGCTCCTTCAGTTGACTGGGTTGGCAGCTGTGGGCAAGCAAATGCTCTTTAATTTTTGCTTTGGTAATTCCTGCTCCCCAGGCTGCAGCCTCTGAGTGATGCTGGCAGGCTCTGGGAGAGGGGGGCACAGTGGCTGGCTCTGGCCAGGCTCAGTGGAGCGCAGGAGGGAGCGTGGTGGCTGCTGCAGGGATGACTGACAGCCTGCCTGCTGCAGCACAAAGAACAATGTTTAACCATGGTTGTGATGATGTGTTGAAATAAACTCTGTTATGATTATGCTGCTACATTCTTGGCAGGCTTACCGTAAACCACAGTGTGCTTTTTGGTGTGTACGTGGCTTTTTTCCCCCCTCCTCTTTTCGTATGGGTAAGCAGATTAGTTAATGCCTGCCTTTCATGAGCAGAGGCTTTCATCCTTAATGCTGGGGTTAAACTGCATTCAAGCTGTCTATAGCCTGTGAAGGTCACACTACCATTTTGATTTCCTCTCCCCACGTTCTAAGCTCCTGCAGGAGCGGGTATGGAAGGGCGATGCAGTCCCCGTGCAGAGCTGAGCCTGACCCCACTCCCTCTGCTCTGCTCTGCTCTGCTCAGGGGATGCTCTTCTGCTCTAAGGGGTTGTTCAGCAGGAGCTCTTCCACCCCCTCAAAACCACCCCTTGGTTGTGCTCTCCTGTATGACACTGAGTGCTCAGCTCGAAAGGCATCAATTCAGAAGTAGGACATGCATTTCTCTCCCTGTTTAAGACACTGTGGCTTGACTTTAACAGGCAGCCAAGTCCCGCCTGGCATGTCTGAATGAAATGGATTGCCCTGAAATAGCCTCCTGCTCCCAGATCTTGTGCTCAGGAGGACACTGCTTCCTCCAACCTATCCATATTCAACTATGGCCAGCCTGGACCAGGCTGCCTTTGCCCTTCCCTCCCCTGTCACAGCCTCGCTGCTCCCTCACCCCCTGGCTGCCCGAGCATCCGCCATCTGGTCCCAAAAATGAGAGCGGTGTGTTGTTTTCATTATTTTCTCCGTGTGTGGCCAGGAGGTTCTTTGCTCTGCTGAGCTCTCCTTCAGGCCCTCGCTCTCATTAGTACCACCTTGCACACATCCTGCTCGAGCACTCCAATGGTTAAGGTCTCCACTTGTGTGGCCGGCTCCTGGTACGACACAGTGGCCACTATTTACAATTATAAGAGGAAGCTGTTATGTGTGGATTATCCTGTATTTTTCTCCAGTGATGGTAATTACCGACATAAATTTCAACTTAATCCTAGGACTGAAGTCCCACTGAAAAGATAGGCATAAAAGTTCCATTATCCAGAAGTAAATTTGGGTCATTTAGGTTTATAAATGATGTTTATTAAAGAGCCTCCTTTCTGATTTGGAGGAATCCTGCAGAAGGCTCTCTCTAAAACCCAGTGGACTTAAGAAAAGGTGCAAAACTTCATGGGAGAAGAGAGCAAAAGCTACAAATAAGAAAACCAGTTTTGTCAGCTTGTGGGACGGGGAATCATTTTTCACTTGAACAGACAAAGCAAACAATTGCAGCTGAAACACTGCAAGATGTTCTGCTTGACTTCTGAGTTTTACTGCATCCTTCCTGGAGGCCTGGCATAAAAAGGCAGCGCATCAGGCAATCACAGGCAGGCAAACTGCTGCCTCTCCAAAGCTAAATGTGTAAGTGGCAGGTTCAAAACTGCCATCATCATCTAGTGAGGGATAGATACTTCACTGCACTGGCTTGGTACGGTGCAGAAACATGGGCTGGACAGGGGTTTGTTTCAGTCTGGTTCCCATTGTCCTTGATTTCAGCAAAACAAACCCCAGGGGGATGTAGCTGGAGGAAAACAGTGGTAATTAGGGCCACTGGGCACTGAGTTTGGCTGGCACTTTGGAAGCTGTCTCGTAGCTCCAGTTGCTGCCCCAGCAGAGGCAGCTCCTTCGTTTCGTGTCGGGGATCCCAGAAGGACTTGTTGCACCTTGAAAGAGAGAATAGGCACTCACGCTGCCACAGGATTAAGCTGACATGCCTCCAACTCACTGCAGGGCTTCTGAGTGGCACTGTTCAGATGGGGCGTTTAGCAAAGGCCTTTCAAAAGGAATAAATCCTCTGGATACGTCTGTGAGAGTTCAGTATTGTCACATTGCAATTCGAAACAGTGGGGATTTCTTTTATCTCTCGGGAAGCTAAATAGCTCAAATTCCTGGGGCTTCTTTAACGAAGAGACTTCGAATTTTTATATTTTCTGCCATTTTTTATTTAGTAGCAGAGTTCCTCTCAAATTTGGTGTTCGTATGCCCGATGTGGAATAGGAAAAAAAGAAGTGAAAAGCGTGCAGCATCTTTGCACGTAACAGAGTGTTCTCCACGTCATCAGCACATGGCAGAGCCCTTGGACATTTTGTGGTTGATGGTGGGGCACGAAGGAAATTCAGGCTGCACAGTGAGCCAATGCACTGCCCCTCCTGTGAGAAGGGCGTGCGTGGGGTAAGGCACAAATCTGTGTTCCAGGGGAACTCCAGCCCGTGTTCTCAGTAAAGGAACGAGGAGCTGCAGCGTAGGCTTCAGCATGCAGTGCAGGAGAAAACCCCACCCAGCCCAAAGTGTTTGTGGTTTCTGAGTTCCCTCACGCCGCCTCTGCAGATCCCTGTGATGCAAAGCAGGCTTTGGTGAGTTAATCTGCTCTGTGTCCATGTGTGCACCACCTCGCTGTGAAACCGGGCACGGCTGGGGGGAGGATGAGTAGGGAGGGCAGGACTCACGGGCTCACAAGAATAATTGTTCTTTCCCACAGAGGAACTCAGGTGTGGTTTTGCATAAAAAGGGTTTGTCATGGCAGTTCTTAAGCTGGGATAGGTCATGTAGGTATGCTTATGTTAAGGGTCCTCGTGTGTGGTTTTATTTGTTGGGTTTTTGTTTGGGTTTTTTTGGTTGTTTTGGGGTTTTTTTGGGATTTTTTTAATACTGCATCTTGAATGAGTGCTTCCTGTTCTGAAAAGTTTCAGCAGAAGCCACCCCCAGCCATTTCCCTTCAAAGCTGTGTCATCATCGACCATTCTTTCTCCAACTTTCTCCCACCAGCTTAGTTTTTAACCATTCCTTTTTATTTTGCAAGAGGCTGCAAAATATGTAGGTTATTTAGAAAAAGCATAGGCCAGGTTTAAAGGTACTGGCCTGAAAGGACTACTACAACTTGTTAATGCCTTTGTGTGTAGGCTCCAACTCTGACTTCAATAGCAAGGAGAACTGCTTGGAAAGAATACATTTAAGTATTTCAGAAATGTCCTTAGGTATGGGTAGATAAGATATTAAATGGGAAAATTTTGTGTTCTTGGTAAATACCTCTTTAAAAATGAGTATTTTTGATACATCTGACAATATAATCCTGCCTGCTGGTTTGCCAGAACATGGCCAATGTTTTCACTTCTAAGGTATTTTAAAAGAAAATGATGAAAACAGCAAGAATTATCTCATCTGGTCATACTGGAAGATATTTATTATTTCTTGGAATGTCGCTGATTTTTTCTCACATATCTTTCCAGATGGACTAAAAATATTATTTTGCCTTTTCAACTGTTCACTGCTGGCCCAGTAGTGTAGTATCAAAACAGCTGATCTGTAGGTTTATGCTCCAGTGAAAATCTTTACCTTTCAAAAATAAACATTTTGTTTTCTTAAACCCCACTTTTGGGGCCAACTTTGCCCCCAACCAGCTCTGAAAATATCGCAACAACTGTAGCTAATTGGTGAACATTTTGGCCCTTAGACCAAGTAATTAAGGATCATTAATTATTTTCTAAACTGGGAAGTGTTTATTCCTTGCTACCCTGAGTGTATCATTGGGAGATGCAGGGCAGGCTGAGGTCAGGAACGATGTGCTCGACATGGAACACAGCCCCAGAAAGACAAGTTTTATAAGGGGAATGTTGGCACGACACAAACTTTATTAATACTTGTGGTCAGTCTGCTCTAGTGTTTAAAACCCCTGGTTTCCATGTTACTTTGTAAATACAGCTTTGCTTGGTTTGCTCCAGGACTGACCCCTTGTGACTTCTGGATCTGCACTCTTCTACTTTTACTCAGGCTTTTTTTAAAGTGAAACCTGGGGACACTGTCTGAGATTTGAGATGAGGAATGCTGGTTTTGCCTTGTCTAAAGAAAATTTGGATGTATAACACGACAGCCCTAAAAGAGCCTTTTTTTTGGAGCCTCTTCAATAAGTAGGGAGAGCAGTTGCAAATCAGTCTTGGCAGGAGACTAGACACTAAAACACCTGACACTTGAGTTCATCTCTGTTGAGAAAATATTGCATGTTTTGAAAGGTAAAACGCTTCATTGAGATGCTGCATTCTGGTTATAAATCCATTCTGGGAGATGGTTTGGCTGTGGTGGTTGTCACCGAGAGACTCCTGCCCTTCTCCTGGCAGCTCCTGCCTGGCAAGGTGTGCAGGCAGGGGTAGAGAGAAGGAGTTTAACTAGGGCTCATTCCCAGGGCAACGAGGGGATGTCTTTCACTCCTCATTGGCTGTGAGTGCCTTAACATTTCTCTGTGTGTTTCTCTGTGCTGTAAGTGCACAAGGAAATTGCATTTTTGGTGATAGTCATCGCAGTTGATGGCAAAACACTGGGGGTCCTGTTGCCTTTGCTCTCCCTCGAATATGGTACTTTCTGTTCTCCTGGAGGATGCCTTCCGTGTAAGGTCAAGCCCACATCTTATCTTTAAGTCCTCCTTCCCTTCAGGGTATCATCAGCCATTCAACTTACAAATCCTCTAAATCTTCTGAGGTGTTTTCCTGTGTGATTTTACAAAGTTGACGTAATCTCGGTGAAGAGCAGCTTGCCCTAGGCTGGCACACCTTGTATTTGATGAAACCTCTGCTTCATGCTTGAAGGACAGCTTGGCTTGCTTCACAAATCCACTGGCTTGAGAGACAACACTCAACTACAGTGATTTTTTTCCCCTCCCAGTTTATGGTGTGGGGGAAAAGAGGTTGCGAGGTATGTACTGGAGAGGCCAGGTCATGCAAGAACTCCTTCCTGCTGATTGCAAAAAGTAATGTTGGCAGAGTATTTGGTAAGAGGTGCCATTTGACATGTCATCAGTGTTTCCTTTTTGCCTTCTTACTTAGCCAAGCAGTTTATGCCTAGTAGTCCTTACTGCAGAAACCCAGGTGACTTTTGGTAGGGTCAAAGTAATCCCTGCATCAGTTCACATCTTAGCATTTCCCTGCAGGTGTATTCCCTCTGACTGCAAAATGATTTGGCTTCTTTCTTCTGTCCCTCTCTCACCTACCTCTGCAGCAGTTGCATCTGCCAGCATGGTTTTAATTCCAGTCTTTTTTGTGGCTTGGAGTGTAGCTTTTCTCTCCAGTTGTATTCCTGTGTCCTGCTCAGGGTACAGTTTTTGTGTTAGAGGTCTGGGGTTTATGGGTTAATAAGCAGTGGTGTTAACTGCTCTGGTCAGAGGTGGTGATGGATGGGGAGGAGGAGGAGGTGGCCAGGGGGTGGGTCTTCATTCACCAGCTGGGTTAAATCCCTGTGAGTGCTGGAATTCCATGCTTTGGAGGACAGGCTTTGGGGTCAGTACCCCATTCATCCAGCTCAGTGCCACTCAGGTGTTTTGGATTAGGTGGACTGCAGTGCTGCTGCATTTTGTTGTCCCTCTCCAAGGAACCATCACATGAAGTTCGTGGTGCAGGGCAGGTGGTTTGTGCCACCTCTTCCTCCAGTTAGGTGGTGAAAGAGCTCCTGCATCTTATCTTCCAGTGCTGCAAAAGTAAAACAACTACTCTGTCTGCTCCCTGCACTTCCTGGGGGAGCACTGGCCTAGAGAGAATGAAAGCCAGGACCATCTACAATTTTAAAAATGTGCTGTGTTTTAATATAGGGGAAGGTAACAGAAATACTATCAAAACGACTGTCTGCTTCTGTGTATTGACTTCATAATTGATTTTGGCTGTGATATCCTTTGGAATTCTTATTACAAATTTATTTTGGCCTCATCCATAAAATTATCATTTGGAAACTAAAGTTTGACGTGCAGTTAGAAGGAATTTATTCACCACTGAGTCATTTCAAAATGGTGAGTTACCATTCTGATTCTCGTGGTTAAGAACTCTTTTTTTGTGTGTCCAGAGCTGGAGAAGTCTGGGTTTAAAATTTGGATGACTGGTAGATAATTGATATTGTTATTCCTGCAGTTGATGAAAATACTGATAGCAGGCTGCAGTTGTTATTTCCCCCATAATGTGAAAATGAGCCTGTTGAGCAGATAACTGGTGTGCGTACACAGCCATCTACAGAGAGATGCACATGCTGCTTCTTTGCCAGCTTTTTCTCAGCAGTTCCATGGTTCTGCATCCCATACCAGCCTCCCAAATTCCTTCCTTTCCACAGGGTGTCCCTGCAGGATGGGTCAGACAGAGGAAGCCTCCTGCCCTACAAACTCCAGCTCTGGCTTTTCCCATGTGCTGCTTTCCCTGCACAATTGCAGGTTATGGGAGCCAAGGCCTTGAGGAAAGCACTGTTTGCTTCTCTGGCAGTTTTGGTGCTGGGGGTTTGACCTAGAAAACATCCAGCTGGTGCTGCAGATAAAATAAGCAGAGGCAGCGTGGGGGTGCTGTAGGAATTGTCCAGAGTTTCATGCTGCGTGGTGCACAGGTGGGGGGACCAAAGGGAAAAGTGCAAGGATTGTGTTGCAGGATTTGGGATACCATATCCCTGTCGATAAAAGCCAGCCTGAGATCTGCCTGCCCCCCTCCTTCCTGTGTTATAGTCAGCATTTGGCTACAAATAAATGTAGGAATCATTCAGGGAGAGCAGCTTTTAGAGCAGCTTAAGCAAAGCATGAAGCCATACCCTGAAGTTTTATCATCACTGGAAGCTTTCCTTACAGAGGTGTTCATGTAAATGAAGGAATTAGGGGGGAAAAACAGCTGCAAGCAACTATTTTTGAAACAAGTGGAGTTTAAGTTATTGAATGTTTTTGTTCTGTTCATCAGCAGGCATGGCTGGTTTGAATCAGTAGAGAGGACTTGATAAGAGCTAAGGACACTCGAATTCAGTCATGCCACGGGGAAGCCTCCTCTGGAGCTCAAATTCCAGTGGGGGGAAAACCCAAAACAAAACCCAGCCCAAAAAAACCCCAAGCAAGAGTTGTTTTAGCATGAGAATTGATTGCATGCTGCTTGTATTCAATACAGACCTTTTTGTTAGCATCTTGCTTCACTCCAGTAAAATACTTCTTTTCTTTCATTTAAATGGCATAAGCACTGATTTAAATGTTTATCTTTTAAAAGAGATAGGGAAGTGGCAATAGTTTTACTTTGAGACAATATATAACAATTAAAAAGACATCACAATGTTGTGAAAGTTCACAGCTAAATTTATCCCTTTAGTGTTCATTGCATGAGGCCCTGTAAAAGAGAGAGGCAAACAGTGAATAAATATCCTGATGCCTCTTAAATTTATCCGTGAGTATTTGGGACTTGATCTGTGCTCAGCAAAGGGACTTAATTGGACCGATGTTTGTAGGACTCAAAGAACAAAGCTGGGGTGTGGGGAAACACCTCAAAGGTGCTTTATTTGGATTCCCATTGCAGGCAGGTGAGTGTTTGGTGCTGATACACTTCAGAACGGGAGGTTTGTGTGATCTAGAGGTGCAGACTGTAGGGAATGCAGGAGCTATAGGGGTTTTATGTTTTCATGGCTTGTGAGATGCATTTATATTTCTCATTTTTACATTTCACTGATGGCCTTGCTGGCAAAGTAAGTTTGTTGGGGCTTTTGTTGGGTTTTTTTCTATTTCTGTTTTATTTTGTACTGGTCTTGCAAGTGATGCTTCAACTGACCCTTTAAACGATGGCATTTGGGAGTTAAACTTTATGCCTCGTTTTTTGTTTGTCCCTCCGACAGAGAGCAGATGTTTCTGAGAGTTAATGTCGCTTCTCAGTTATCTCTGACAGCAACAGAGTCTGCTCAGCATCAGAGAGTTTAGACTAATGCACATTGATCTTGGCAGGGAGAGCACAGGCTCCTTGAGCTCGCTCGGCAGTACGGGCCTGCAAATTGTTGTATTAACAAGCCAATTAATTAATAAGCAGGAAATAGTTGTAAACCCTGAGGCAGTATGTACTGATACTATATTCTTAGGTTTTTAAAAATAGATGTTGCTTTAATATATAAGATGAAACACCCTCCATGCTGTAAAGGTCCAAGCGAGGAAAGGCTTTTCATATTTCTGTCTGACAGTTGTCACTGCCAAAAATTGCTCTGCCTGTGCTTTTTCTCCTCTCCCAGCTCTCCCTGTTTTCCCAAGGAAGCAGTGCTGAGGAGATGAGACTGTTCACCTGCTCAGTGGGCTGGTGTAATGGGCTGTTTCTGTGCAGCTGAACTGCTCGCTGCTGTTTAATAGGCTTTTGTAGGTTTAATTTTGGTGTTTAATGCTTTACAGGCAGTGGCACAGAGGTGTCCAGGTGTGCTGGGCACAGGTGGGTTGGGGTCAGTCCCCCTTGGGGAAGCAGAGTCCCTTCTGTGCCACAGCTGGCACAGGAACAGAGGGCTCTTTCCTGGCTTTGGACACAGCAGTGCTTGGGTGGGAGAGAGAGCAAAATACCGGACTGGGAGCTGAGTTCCTTCATGTTTCTCATCAGTGACTTTGTGCACCCCAGGAATGTGTTGGATTGATCTAATCTGTTTCTCATTCAGTGGCTGAGAACTCCTCTGTGCTACTCATTTTGGTTTTTTGGATGGGCACTGCATCTGTAAGAAGTAAAACTCCAGTTGTGCTGCACTTTGAATTAAGAGTATTCCTCTGTAAATGGCTCATATGCCTCAAGAAAATTTGACCCTTAGCATTAAGCAAGGAAATATAAGTCTCATGCACTTGAGAAATAAATCATCTGAGTTTATAAACAAGGTTTCTTTCTACAGTCTTGGTAACTTGGTTTGAAAGTTATTTAAAGTTGTGACACTAGCCTTTAAACTATAGAGTTTTTATATGCTTGTCCAAAGAAAATTAACTTTTGTTTGCACTTGGCTGACTTCTTCAGTGTTTTAGCTGACTGTCCCAGAATTTCGTATGCCCAATTTAGCCAGTTGCTTTTCTAAGGAATAAGGTGTCACTTTTTTGTGAGAAAGAGATGAGGTTCAGATGGTGGCTTTCATATTTTTGCTCCTTGAAACCAAACCAAAGCCAGCAGGGCTGGAGGAGAGGAGTAAGAGCACCAGTGTGCCATCACTTTGGCTCTCCCATCGCTGTGCCATCCACTGGTGTTTGCAGGATCGGATTGTTGTTTTTTGGAATTTTTTTTCCCTGGAAGGTTTAATGTGGAAACCCACGCATCTCTCTAGGCTGGAGCAGCGAGACAGGGAAGAGTCATCCTAAATAACTGGAGTTTGAGACTGAAAGTCAGCAGTGCACATTGAACCACAGCAGAATCACCTTAAACACGAAGTGGGTTTAGGAATTAATTTTGGATGCGATGTGGATAGAAAAGTAGCAGAATTTCTTACTCTGCTCATATGATGGGGGAACCACCTTGCAGTTAACACCAGTGATAAATGTCAGACTGGTCTGGATTAAAAATGCTTTAATCTGATTTGGCCCCATTAATTTTTAAACATGCAGAGGAGGTCATTAAATCACAAGTCCCTTTTTTGTTATAAATGCCTGCACCTCCGTGTTCCCTCTGCTTCCACAGATTCTGCTTCTAATTAAAGCGGCGATGTGGTTCATGGCTTGTCAAGCAGATTAATGTGCTTTTCAAATCTGGGTTTTTCTTTTTTTCCCCTTCCCCTATATTGCCTGCTTGTCTTCTTGGGTTATTTTTGGGGAGGGCAGTGTTGTTGGTGCACCTGTATACAGAGCCTACAGAAAGGTTTTGGCTCCTGCTGTGTGAAGTGTTGAAGAGCCAGGGGGAGGGAAGGAGGAGAAGAGCTCGAAGGAAATCTGCTCGTCACCAAATGACACATCCACTGGCGTTTTCTCTCACGTTTGAGTGACATGTGTGCTTTTTCTGATAGGGTGAACGTGACCTGTTCCCAGATTCCTAAACCTGCAACCCCCTGCTCGTCCCCTTCTCCCTCGGACTTGGCCAGCCGTGCTTTCTCCTGGATAAACTTCCCAGTGGAAGGTCTCATCCCATGGGGAGGAACTTTGCCATACCCGGGGCTGAACTGAACTGGCGCCTCGCCAGCAGCCCCAGGCTCGCGCTTCATTTGCATATAAATTTACAGAGCGGTTTAATTGGAGATAAATGCACATGGTTTTTATTTATGGAGGTCTGCAAGTGTGTACACAGAGATTTACTTAAAAAAAACCCGACAAGAACCACATCGAACTCGCCTGCTTTAGGGCTGTGCAGGATTAAGGTGACAAACGGGGCTCACATCCCATCATATCAACAGCTTGGTGGCCCCTTTGGCCAGGGGCTCTTCATCTCTGTGCTCCCTGCCAGCCTGCAGCCCCATCGGTGGGGTGTGTGCCTTCCTCCATCCCTGCCTGGGCTGCAGCACCCTCTGCCATGCAGCAAGCATGTTTTGGAGTGGGTTTGGAGGTCGCCCCACTCTCCTCCTTATCTGCAGGCAGCCCGTGCTGTTGCGGTGCTCCCTGGTCATGCAGTCGCAAGCTGCAGCCCAGAGTCCAAATAAGTGTCTTCCTTCCTCTCCCGTGTGATATACAGCCCTGGTAGGCTCCGTGGGCAGCTTGCTGGAAGATAAAATTAATTTTTGAGTAATGCACGTTGGAAGGAATAATCTGAACGAGACACGCACGTTACTGGGTTATAAATTAACTGTAACTACAGAGGGAAAAAGACAACGGCGTCACCCAGCCCGGCTCTCACAAACCTTGTCATGTTCTGCTACAGCGGGATGGTAGTCAGGCAGGAACGAAATAAAATAAAATAAAATGGTGCAGAACACGACGAAATGTAATTATGAAACTTCCCAGGATTCGGTGGTCTGACGTCAGCTTTAAAGTGTGTAATTTTGCTCATCTCCGAATACTGACGGAATAAAAAGCTGGCCGGAAATGAATCATGCAATGAATAGAGGGATAGAAAATTGTATTTTTTTTCTGAAGGTAGTTGGGGAGGTGGAATTGAGGAGATGGAGATGAAAAGGTAAAATGCTTGGGGAGTGTAGGCAGGTGGATTTAATGAAGGAATGCGTAAGCCACTTACGTATTGGTAGCAATGAAATGGCAGAAGAAGTGGGCAGCATAATAAGGTGTAGGGAAGTCAGTGGAGCGCTGCTGTGTCAAACCTTGCTGTGCAAGGGGTTGTCTTGTCTTGCCTCTCTTGTGGCTCCAGCAAGACTTCTGACACGATCCTTTAGCCAGGGCAGGGGCAAATGCAGCGCATGGAGGCATTTAAGGTGCAGGAAAAGGCCATCTTCGGAATTGTGAAAGGGAATTCTGGTTTCGTGGTGAATAATTAAACTGGGAACTGATTGCCTTCTGTGCAGCCATATCCGTGGCTCTTTATAAATCAGCCTTCATCCCCTGCAATGCACTGCTCATTAAAACAGACAAACAAAAGCTCATAATGCACATTAAGCCATTTTTTCTTAGCCAGGTTTCCTGTTTTGTTGGGGGTTTATGTCTTTTTTCGTAGGCTCTGGTTGTGGATTTCGGGCCATCTAAAATGGCTGTGATAACTCTGTGCTCTTGTGAGCTGAGCTGTTAATGGGCAGCAGAAGCTCTCACCGAGAAACTCGGGATGGCTGAGAGTGTGCAGGGGGAAGGAGGAAGATGGAAACGTTAAGAGTCTCAAAATCAGCTCTACTTAAAGCTTAAACATGTAGGTTAGAACCTAAATAACATGAAGGCTTTGACAGTGAAATATGCTTTTAAGTATTTTTTAAAAAAAGTTTATGTTTATGCATTTATCAAGTAAATTACCTTAATCTTCATCAGATTGCTCTGAGGAATGTTCACTCTCAGGCAGCCCAGATAGGTGTCTGTAATAAGGACATGCAAATCAGTGACAGCATCGACTCTTACGTGAAACAGAATTTTCTTTGCTGGATCAGAGGCGAAAGGAGAGAACAAAGCTGCAGCACAAGAAACGATTTGGGCTGTTGATCTTGCAGCTCCTTTCAGGTTTCTGATGCAGGGCCAGTGTGCCTGTGTGTGTTAGAGCACCCTGTAATGTCAGACAGCCCACTACAGGGTAGAAACTGCAGAAATCTAATGAGCAAAAACCAAACAAAACCTTGACCTTAGGTGAATTTTTAAAAGTACAATAAAAGTTCCAGCAGCAGCTTTTATGAAATATGTCTCTCTATCATCATGGCCAGTTTGACTCATGTTTGGCTACAGATACCTCCCTCCCTTGCACGGTTATTTTCTTTTAAAATCTACGAAGTACTTTCCCCACCTACTTTTTCTATCAGCCTTGTGCAGGCTCAAAACCATGTCCTTGCTGTGCAGAACCTGAGTGAGGAGCACGTGTGTGGCTGGCTGTGGTGTGGCTCACTGAAGTGCTGATGGGCTCAAAGGTTGACCCCTAAGAGGAGCCCCAGGTGTGGCTGGGCTGCCCTCTGGCTCCGTCCCTCTCTCCACACCTTAGCCTGGAAAGGCATGTGCCATGTGGAAATGGGTGCCAGCACAAGGCAGGAAAGGCAGGAGCCTTGGCAAAGAGGATGAGTTACCTGTAGCCTGTCCTTGAGGGACCTATGGTGTCCCCCTCCTTTGGGAGAAGGAGAGCCAAAACCTGTCTTTGGTGAGCCAGCTCTCCCTGTGTGTGTCAGCTGTGGGTGCCTGCCATTCTCTTGTTTGAATTATGATAGAACTGCCCTTTTTTCTCTCTTTCTCTCCTTAAGATCCCAAATCCTGTGAACGCATCATCCAAGATGCTTTATGTGTCTGATTCTCCAAGGTGTTCCTCCTTCGCCCTGTGCTGGGGTTTGTGGCATTGCTGAGATGCCCCCGTGCTCTCAGGGCTGGTTTTGTTCTGCCCTGGGAAATACTGCCATTCCCGGTGCTGGTTTTGCTGGTGTTTGCATGCATGGAATAAGAAAAAGGAGTGATTAAAGGTTTGCCACATGTTGCTCATCTGCGGGATTTCCTTTGTTCTGTGACTTTGGGCAGTCCTGTGTGTCTTGCAGCTTCTCTGCTTTGTGAGAACAGGCTCTGTGTGTCTGTCTTGATTCTCTTGGAAATGTGGGTGGTTTCTTTAATGTAGTAATTTTATTGAACAATCTTAAATGCAGTTCATACGTGTGTATTATATGTGTATACTTGTTAAAAAGAAAAAAAAAAAGAGTAGTAATTCTTTCCAGAAGGGGAAAGAAGTAGGAAGAAACACATTCAAACTGAAATACTCTTTTCCCAAGGGGTTTTCGTAGCTGTTGAAGTAATTCTTTCTTTGTGTTTTCCCTCTGTGTAACATGCATGCCTTCTTTCTTTTAATTCCAAGATGTAAATTGCTGCCATTATGGTCTGTATTCCTTAGGATTCTTGAAACATTTGTCTCAGCTTAAATGCTGAGAGCCCTGTAGCCTCTCAAGCCTCCTAGAAATTGGTGCTGTTTTCCCAACTTTTTCAGGCATTTCTTTCAGCTGCAGTTGTTTGGTAGCTTTATTTAATCTAAGCACATTTTAGCAACTTTAACCATGTAGTGAATTCTCCATCACAAAAATGTACTGAGAATGGATGAAATTGATAATTAATAATTATAAAAATTCCCTGTAGCTGCTCACTGTTATTGATGACTGTAGAAACTGCCTGACAAAGTTCTGCAGCCTTTTAACCCCCTCAGGCAGTGATTTTCATCCTGAAAATTTATAAAATTTTATGGAGAGCTCTTCAGCAATCGGCATTTCATCTAGAACCAGTGTTTTGGAAGAAAGATGTGAAGGATCATTCCAGTCTGGTATTTTTATGTCTACTGGAAAAAAAACCCCAAGCCCTTGTGTTAAAAAAATAAGTATTTCTAAGCTCTTCCAGATCTGAGCATCATGTTGCAGCGCTGAGGAAAATACAGCTGCAGTGATAAGAGAAGCAGCTGTGCTGAAAGGAAAATTGAGTGGAAAGGTTTAGCTTCGTTATTAGTGGTGAAAGGGCTTTTTTTTTGGCCTTAAAGACACAGTTGACCACTTTCAGGTTGAGTGAAAAGCAGTCATTTAGAGGGTTTATCTCTTTGGTAATGGAAAAATAATCTCAAACGTAAATGTCACGCACAGAGAAATTGATGTGACTGATTGAAACAAGTTTTTGGGGAAAAGCAAAGAAAAAAAATAAAAAAGGAAAAAGTCTGTGTGATCTTAAGACTTGATGATCATTATGGATCACTTTCACCTGGATATATTATATAATTCTGTGATCCCCAAGGTTTTTTCTAGCAATAAATTGATTGTATTTGTCCTCCTTGTTTCACGGGCTGCTAAGTAAAGCTCACCCTGTCAAAGAGGGTACATACTCTGATGCCCCCAAATGAGTCACCTTTCTGGCTGGCTGGGTCTGGCTGGGGGCTGTAAGCTGTGAATAATTAGATTGTAATTAAAATCTATTTATCACCTTTTCTCTCTCCAACTGATGTAGGCAGTGATGTTAGCTGGATTATTTTGTTCCTTCTGGTGTCAAAAATACAACTCGTTGGTTGCAAATACTGTAGGTTTCTTTAAATGCTCCCTCCATACAAAGCTAAATACTCTTCTAAAAAAAAAACCCAACCACCCACACTTTTCTGTATTTTCTATTTTCACGGATCAGTTATGAAAGCATTTGTAAAAATCAAGCCTAGCCAATCTTTTCAGAGGAAATATGCTCTTTTGTGGGATTTTCCCCATTGTATGGTGAGGCTTGGGGGACACTGCACATCAGCTCGTGAGTCCCATCCTGCTTGCTGTAAGGTGTGGCTGTGCCACTGCTTCCCATCCTGCCTGGTGGGACCTCTGATGGACGTGACCTACAGGGTTCTGGCCCCTCTCTTTGCCAGCAGAAACATTTGGAGTGGGACTTCCTGAGGACCTTCTTGTCTCACTGCAGAAAACTCCTGTGGAAGGTAAAGACATTGAAGGATTGATTTGTGCTATTTATAATAAAGCAGTGTCTGGAGGTCCTGGAGCCTGAGGGGAAACTCAGAATACTTCTGGAAGAACCAGACGGCTTCCAGATGTCTTTGCTTTCAACCCAGACCTCTAGCTGACCATGCTTTTCTGGTTAATTCCTCATAATAACTTACCTAATTTGGTGGATTGGTGAAGAAAGGCCTCAAGATGAAATGTATCCTTTTTGGAAATACTTTTCTATTTCCAGCAAGCAGTCTGATGCAAAGGCTGGACTTAAAAAAAGGAGAGTAAAGTTGTCACAGGAATAAAGCTGGATTCTGTCACCGATTGGCTTCAGAAGTGTAGTTTTGGACAAAGTTTATAGGTCTTGGCTTGTCAGACCTAAGAGTAACTCCTGTGGAACAGCTGAAGGAAGGGAAGGATACCATAAAGGGAAATTGAGCCTGAGAAGAAAATGCCAACACTGCTTTTTATTTTTTCCCCATGCAGACTGCAGCTCTGGATCGGCTAAACAAAGCGGGGGGAAAATATGCAAGGGACTCAAACAGCAATTTTCAACTTCCAGCTCTGGTTTTAATCTTGCACATCCTTCTGTGTTTCCTTGCCAACACCTAGAGGCCTTACAAGTGCTAAAGCACACGGGATTTCCAGTGGCAGCACTCACATTTAAAGAAGCTGGCTTGATGAAGTCATGCTCCTTAGGACAGAAAAGCTCTAACAGCTTGGCCTGAGCTGAACTCCCCCGTGCCCCTGTGGCTTCCCCTGCAGCCCTGAGCAGTGGGATGTGGGCTGGGGGTGCTGTACACCATAGCATGGACATCCTTTTTGGAAAAAACCTCAGATTTATTACTTCTGAATAGCAAGTGTATAGTGAGAGAGGTATGATTTTCTAACTTGCCCTGCTTCTTTTCAGCCTGGCTTTCTGCTGGACTACTGAACTGTGACTGTGGTATCTGTTTCCCCTGATTGTGGCAGTATTAGATATGTATTATATGCTCCCCAGTGAAATCCCCAGCAGATCAAAATCTCTTGGACATCTGCCTTTGACCTCCAAAGAGTCTATAAGTTTATACTGTGCCTCTTTTTGGATGTGTATGCCTTCAGTTTTAGGATTTTTAGAGAAGGGAAAAACATCTTTCCCCCCGCTGTTAAGGTGATCAACGTGTGTGTGGTACTTGGTGTGTCAGTGGGGTTTTTAATTTTATACCATGTGTAAGGATTTGCAGGGGAATTGAAGGGTAACAACACAGAATTCATTGCCCTCCACTTACAGACTTCTGTTTTTATCTGGCTGGCTGTTCCAGCAGTGCCAATGAGCATTCAGCTGTAAGGACTAAATGCCACAAAACCACACTGCAGAGTCCCTAAATTGGTTCTCAACTGATTGTACCTACCCTCCATCATTTCCCTGCCCACTCTTGCTGCCCCAGCTCCTCTCCTGCACACCTTGGCCCCTCCTGAGCAGCTCCATAGCCCATCTGTTTTCACCTGCTTGCCGGGAGCAACCTCCATCCTGCAGCTGTCATGCCAGCGCTGGAGCTCCTCACTCTGCATGGAACCACAGTTCCAAGCAAGCCTAGAGGTGGGATCTTGAAAAATGTTTTCCCAAGCTGATTTTGAGTTCTGTTTGCCTGAGAGGTTGGGCTGTTGCACCTGCATTTCCTGAGTGGAGTGCATTTGCAGTGCCGTGTGTCTGTGTAATGACAAGAAGGTGCGATTTCAACACGGGGAGGTGTTGCCTGCTCTGGCTCCAACCTCGCAGCAGAGGTGTAAATATGTGAAAGAGAATAAAATGTGTGAGGATGCAGCAGCATGAGTGTAAGCCTGGGCAAACAACTGGGATGTGAACCTTCTGAGGATGCCCAAAACACGTGGTGTGGCTGAAGCCTGTGCCGTCACAGCCTTATTGCAGCTTTTACTTAAATGAGTTAAAAACCTTTACAAAATCAGGCAGATATATGTGAAGATCTGTCTCAAAGGTTCCTTCAGCTAACAGTATGAGAAACTATTTGCTGGTTGTTTGCAGTGAGTGAGAGCAGGAGTTTGCCATACCACTGTGTGTGAAGGGAGCTCATTCTGTGTCTGAAGGAGACATCAGCTCAGCTCTCTGCTCCTTTAGCACCTTGGCATCTGTGTGGATGCAGCACTTGGTCCTCAGGTCGGATTGCAGTGATGGTCTGCATTTTCTTACAAGTCAAGCACTTCCCAGTGTGGAAGGAGAAGGAAGTTTACCATGAACTTCTCTGAGCTCCATCAGGAGTAGCTGCATAAAATCAGCTTTAGGGCTTCCTTATTTAAAAAAAAAAAAAAAACACAACAAAACCCCCCCAGTTGGTGTTTGGGAGCAGCTGAACCAAAATGCTGGGAACTGGGGACAGAAGGAGAGGAGACCTTGAAATAAGTTATAGTTGACATCTTCTCTCTGGCCTTGACAGATGCCCTCCTTTCCACAGATTTTTCACTTTTCTCTCCAGCCACACTACCCAGTTAATTCCTGCTCTTGCTATCCAGCTCTTAATGTGGCTCAAGACTGTTAATGCCTAAGCTGTGCTATTTACCTGTAATGCTGAATTGCAAAAAAAAAAACACCCAGCATTTTTTTAGATTAATCAAATAATTTATTCTTGGTAAAAGGATTGGGAAGAAGTACTCCTGATTTACAGGAATAAAACCTTCCACTTCAGGGAATGTCACTAGACATGGTGGGTTTTGATTTAAATTCTCATGCAGTAATTTAAAAGATCTTTTTCATATACTTAAGGTGTACCTTTGAAAACAGCAAAATCTCAGCAGAATGGAAAATACTTATTTTTTGGTAGCTGGCTGTTTGCTTGCTTGAGTTTTTACTAAATCATTCCTGGTGAGTTTGCAGTGTTTAGTTTTTAATGTCACACTGCTGGTGTGACTGCTTGAGATGTTCCAATGTTGTGGAAATGAAGTGTGTTTGGACCTGTCACAAGTGCAGGATGAATCCTGGGTTTGCTACAAGGGGCCTTCAGAATTTCCATAGTGCATATAGTGCAAACCACAGCTTGAAAACCATTTATTTTATATTCTGAACGGGTTTTTTTTCATATGTGCCACACACACATCTCTCAGTTTTGTGCTGGGTGACTTTCTCAGGTGATCCTGTTCAGAAACTGTCTTGCCACAGCAGCCCTGAAACCTTCAGCAAAGGTATATGAGGAAGAATTTGAGTGTGGTAGTGATCACAAGGCATAATGGACCCCATTCCCCTGAACTCCACCTGGCACATGTTAGGGTATTTTGGTTTAATTTTTGATTCTACACAGTTTCTAGAGTAAAGTGCAGAACCCCCTCTGTAACTGGCCTGTTTGTTTGACCTCAGAAGGATGACAGATTTTAAAGTGGGTATCATTGTTGTCATGGATTTTTTGTGTGTTCAGTTTATTAAGGACAGACCTAAGCACGTGCCCTCTTACATGCACTAAGATGCTGCTAACACTTGCATTTTGTCCATAAGGATGAGGCAGACAATACCAGAATATTCAGAAAACGTTTGAAAAAGGAGCACCTGTTTTTTCAGTACTTGATTTGTAAGGTTTGGTCACCTTGCTCATAAACCTGGTGTAATATTTCAACCACTGTATTCTCCCTTTCCCTTGAGAAGGAAGAGAATGCTGGACCTTAGACAAGCTGAAAGTGAAAAAGCGACAGCCATAAATTGCATTTAGAGAAATACCCACCAAAAAGGAGGGACATTTATTGGGAACTTTTGTGCTCTATTCATAAAGTTATGTCTGATTTCGTTTGCAGCTATTTGCAAGGGTACCCTGCTGCAGGTTTTGTTTGTACTTGTGCTCTTGGAGCACTTCGGGCTGGACCAAGAATATGTGCTATAGGGGCAAAATAATGCCAAGAATGGACTGGATGAGCTGATATAATTTTGCCAGTTTTGGGGGTTTTCTAGCAATTAATTGCATGCTTTCCCCCTTTTTCTCTGTTTCCTCAAATTCATGGCCTTGGCAGTGGAGCAGCATTGGAGGTGGGTGGTGGGATTGGTTTCCAGAGCTTGGCCACAGTGACCTTTTGGACACGATGGCCCTTGGCCCTTGTGGCTTGCTGTGCAATTTGTGTGAAGGTGCACAGTTGTGTGAGGGGATGAGCAGGTCTCTGTTCCTGAGGAGCAGAGCGGTTTGGTACCTTGAATTTATGCTTAAGCAAAATGTATTAATAAAACATTCTCTTAAGAGCAATGTCATAGGGTAAGGGAATAGTTTGAGGGAATTAACCTGTGTTGAAGTGTTTGAGACACACTGGGGGGGAAATGGTGAAAACCTGCTCTACAGCTCCATGGGTCTCTTTCTTCTCCAAATCCCTCTGAGCCCGGTGTCTCCTCTATCCTGGATCTCCTTTTTGTCCTATTTATCTTCATTTTGGTTTAATAAGTAGTTTGTGCTTCTTACCTGGCTGAGGCAAAACATTTTCTTTTTGCACCAGTAAGTTGATCTGTTTGTTTGTTTTGTCTTTATTGCCCTTTCCTTCTTGGTTCTTCTGGAATAAATTGTGAGCTTTTTGTTTTCCCTGTCCATTTTCCAGGTTCCAGCAGTTTTCAGGTCAGAACCCCTTCTGCAATAGAAATGAGGGGGTTTATGATTACAGAAAGGAGGGGTTTGGGTTTTTTGTGAGAATGTGACCAGATTGCCATCCCTGGAAAGTGTTCCAGGGCCCAAACACAAAAAAGGCTCAAAGGGAATGGCTGCTTTCAAACTTTGTGGTTTATGCCCTTTTCCCCTCCTTTTCATTGCTTTGGTCTTATGTATGCATTTTTGGTCACGAATCCAAATTTTTACCCAATGAAATTTGCTGTAAAACGCACTAGATTGTTTAACACTTAAGTGACTTAAACAGTGTTTTGATTTGCCTTCTTTTTCATCTCCATTTCAAAACGTTTACAATCTGTAAATCTCCTTCTGCCTCCCCATACTTCTGGCACCATACCTCTTTGGTGAGGTAGCTGGAGCAAAAGGATATCTACCCTGAGAAATAAATATTTTCTTTCCTCTTTCCACATTTGAATGCCCCAGCTTTGTTCTTGCACGGGTTTTTTTTCCCCCTGCTATCCAAGACTGGCTGTAGAAGGTAAACACTGGGGGAGCTAAATGAGATTACAGCATCACTTTGGTAACCTTTCTTAGTGAATGGGCAGTTGATCTGTCCATAATGCAAAGCACTTAATGTATTGAAGCGTCTAAGAAAGAAAGCTGCTAGTTCACCACTCAGGGTTCAATTTCCGGATAATAACATTTATTTATAGGGAAAAAAAGACTTAGTTCTGCGATGGCAGAGTAGATACTGTCACTCAAAGCGTGGTCTTTTTATTAACCCCAGATTTATATGGTTAAGTAATTGTTGTATTGGTAGCATTTCTTGAGTGGTAAGGTGGAAAAAAAAAAAGACAGATGTCTGTGTACAGTGTGCTCCTTGTTTTTCCTGACTAAAGTAGGTGACAAAAAAACCCCCAAACTGTTGCTTTCTGCTCTTTTTTTTATGTGGCTGTGACTTTCTGTGGAAGCAGAACGTATTTCTCTGGAACAGGATTGCACCTCTATTGAATGAATGCATGGCTTGGTGGTAACACATACAGAGTGCTTGGAGGGCTTTCTGGTTTAGTATGATATTGTTCTGACTTTGGAACTAAGGAAAATTCTTCTAATACATCCATTTCTACTCTGTTCTTCCAATTTCCCCAGCATTTCAGATTAGAAGTATCATAAATTTGGTATGAAGCTAAAAGTTTGTTACCAAATAAGACAGGAGGATATCTGTAAAAGGAAGGCTATTTAATCTATCTTCTTGATGGCCATTTTCTTAAACCTGAAGTAAACATGGTGAAATTGAGAGAATTTCTATTAAGGCACCTCCTCCTCTGCTTTCGAGTCACGTATGGAACAGACAATTGATGGCATATTTCCAGCTGGCAGAGCTGTCCAGAGGTAGCATGCAACTTCAGCTCCATTTCCCCCCCCTTTTCAACATATGATTGTGCAAGTCTGACTAAATTCATCAGAGAGGAAACATTCCTTCAGTGTGTAAAATAAAGGATAAATCTGCGAGCTGGATTTGGTGAGTAAACAGTGTAAACAGGTTATTATTGTACTGCAGGGTTTTCTTCAGCACGGCAGGTGCTTTAGGCAGGCAGGGGGTTCAGAAATGATATGATGATCAGCTGTTGGAGTCGAAGTCTTCTTTTGCTTTTTGGGTTTTTTTGTGGGGGAGAAGGGGAGGCACAGGATAAGGGGTTTGCACAGTGAGTATTTTCTCAAGCTTGGGTGAAAACCAACCCATTTAAACCTGTTGTCTGTCTCAGAAGTAAGGAAGAACTTCACCATGTTTTGGTGGCTGGTTTTTTCCACACATAAGATGCTTTGGGACTAATAATGGTGTTGTGTCTTGATCGTGTTTTGCCAAGCATTAACTGCTTGTGTGAACATTAGCAGCTTTTCCCAGCCTTCCCCTCCTGTGAAATAGTGGGAGGTGACAACCTGACCCAAATAAATAAGGGACAAACTCTACTTGGCCTCCCTGCTGAAATCCTGCCTCTCCCCTCTGGAAATGACTCTGGTACCCCTGGGGCATTGTGGCATCCTGGGAGTGCTTCAGAGGGCTAAAGCAGATCTGGGGGCACCACCAGCTTCCCACATTTTGAGCAGAGACTTACACTTAGCTGTCAGTGTAGACCACGCTGGCTGTGGGGTGTTTTAAGAGCAAGGGTCTCTCCCTGTGAACGTTGTCGCCCGGTGAAAGCAGCTAATGTCAGCCCAAAGCAAGCCTTGTGACTGCCTGGGGTTCAGTTTGGTCACATACCAGAGGCGAAAAATCATTGAATTGCTCTTTCCTGACATGTGCCCCTTGAATGGAGCTGGTGTAAATTTAGTCAGTTCACTATGTTGAGTATCAAGAGCAGTGTGATATGTAAATAAAGCTTTATCAGACGAGATAGATTTAAAATTCCACAGTTGGCGAGGAAGCGTTAGCAGTGTAATATAATACAAATATTTACACAGTAACTTCTAAGTCTTCAATAAGTGCTTAATATTTGAAATATGTGTTGTGAAAACACTGCCTGATTAAGCCGTGCCATTGCTGCTACATCTGTATGCAGCAGCTTGCAGTGGCTGGGATGCAGGAGTCGTGGGGAGGAGTAGGTCACCCAGCACTGCAAAGGCATTTAAAGCAATCACAACTCTTTTTTTAATTTCAATTTAATTAGGATCCAGCACGGTGTGCTCTCCCAAGGCACACGTAGCTCCGTCCCTGCATCCTGCTGGAGCTGCTGCTCTCGGGTTCATGTAGTGTGACTGGATGTGATCACATGCCCAGTGCACCTTAGGAAAACTGGGCTGCTGAGTTTGTGCCTGCCCACAGCATGGAGTGTCACATCACTAGTCTGTCCCTCCTCCTTGTGTCTGCCATGGCCATTTTATAAGGAATTGCACAGGGCTGGAATGATGGATTGTTATCTTTTGCCTGCCCGCAGCATCCCAGGAATGGTGCTGGGCTCTGACTGGGAGCACAGGGTGGTGGCAGGGGAGTTGCTCTCTTTGGGTGGATCTTTCTGCCTTGCCAGGTTCATCCCTGCATTCAGCCTCCAGTTCCAGTATTACTCATGAATGAGCTCACAAAACAGTAGAATCAATAGACTGCAAATGAAAATAAACAGAAGCACAGCTCCTAAACTCGCTTGGATGATTCTCTGCTGCCACCTCATTTGCCAAGAGACTGCAAGTGCTGATCCATGCTTAAAAATGTACTGCTGCTGTCTCATCCAGTCTTTTATTTTCCCCTCCCCTTTTCTGGCTACCCTGTTTTGCAAGCATACAACAAAACTGAAATACAGGGTGGTTTGTTGTGTGCTTGAAATGTGAAGGTCAGGTTGAGTTTATTGTAGGTGGCGTGGGGATGGTCTGTCCTAAAAATCACAGACTCGACCACAGCCTGCCTTCAAAACCATCACTTCACTGTGATGTTGCTGGATGTGATTTAGCCAGTTCCTGGAATGTTTTGGCATAGACCTGTTGTTGATAAGCTTTGCTCTGTCTAGACTCCCCTGACCATCTCATTCCACTGAATTCCATCCTTTTCCATGGAGAACCTAACAGGCAGCTTCCATCCAGCACAGGTTCTCTTCTCTAGAGAGAGCTGAAATGATGTTGGTGGTCATGCAAGAAACCCAGCCCACATAAGGAGGTGCCACCTCTTGTCCTACTGCAGGCTGATGGGAACAACCAGCCCCTGCTGCTGTTTTGGGAGGTCTGTGGCAGCCTGTGCTCCTCCCTGCTCTGTAGGGCCAGCTTTTGGGAGGGCTGGGGTAGGCATTGCTGGATGGGGCCCTTAGAGATGCCCTGAAATCCTAAGGTGACACTTGCTCGTGCTGCAGTTGCAGGAGGTTTCCGTGTCTCAGTCAGCTGGTTTTGCAAAAGGTGAAGTGGCAGGTGATTCCATCAGGAGCTGGTGTTGGGGTGTTGCTGAGGATGGTGTAGCAGGTGGGTGGGGTGCTGGGAAGCTCACCTGCAAAGCTCTGTCTCTCAGGTAACACCAACACCTGCCCATCCCAGGGATGGGAACAGGATGATTGCAGTGACCTCAGCTTGATGCAGATAAAGAGGGGTTGGAGCTTGGCAGAGAAATTATGCAATTCTCCTACTGCTCATGACGTTTTTGCAAGGCTAAGAGCAAATAATCTTGAAATGAGCTGGCAGGTTTATGATTGGGTTTTATGAGCTTTTATGATGTTTATAATCTGACATTGAACTTGCAGTTTAAGAGGTGAAAGGTTTAAAGGAACACAGTAGCAAAGGTGTACTGCTGAATTTCTTCTGGGTGTGATTTTAATGTGCATCTGAGATACTTCCCTGATGTGGCACCTTTGCTGAAGAATGGACAAGGCAGCTCACAGAGTGTGTGTGTCACTGAGTGACACTGACCCCATCCCTATCATGTGTTCCACAGAGGCAAGGACTGAACACAAAACGTGATTTTTGCCTTTTCCAAGGAAGGCCATAGACTGCAGGTAGTGTAGCTGCCTATGCCCTCAAAAGCAGCCTTTGCATTTCCTTTTAAATCCCAGCCTCAGAAATACTGTATCTTGCCCATATCTACTTGGTGTTTTGGTTGTTTTTCTGCTTCCAGTAAAAATCTAAATTCCTCTGCAATCTTGAAACCGGAATTCTTAAATTACGACCTTGCCCTGTGGTACTTTGGGAGAAAAAGAATACTTTGTTTTCTGCTCCTTGTCTTGTGATCCTGCATTCAATTCTTCTGATGGATGTGTGCTTGGGAGGGCCTGCCTGCAGATGTTTGCACACACACACAGCACAAGGCTGGTCTTACTTAACTCTCCAGTTCTCCTTTCCTGCCTTATCTGCTCTCGTTCCGCGGGGCTCAGCGAGCTGCAGGTTTGCTGCTGGCTCGCCCTTTGAGGTTTCTGCTGTGCACAGTGCTGTGTTTGTCTCCTGGTCCTTTGATTTGGTATGTTTTGCCTTTGATGGCTGCGGAAGGTATAAACAAGCCTGTCAAAAGCCTTGTTTACCACGCAGATTCTGTGGGGGTGGCTGGCAGCCTCAGACCCTAAAATAGGTCTAGCAATGAACCCAACGGCTCAAAACCCTGGGAATTTAATTTGATCTTTCTCATTGCCTTAAATACCGGCACTGAGTGAGGATTTCTCTAACAGAACAGAAGGTGAACGTGCTGGTGTGTGACAGTAATAGAGGAAGGGTCCAGACCTGCTGGCTTTGAGATGCTCTTCTGCAATCAGAGGCTGGGCTTGGCCACTGCTAGTGGCTTGCCTTCTGTAAGTCACTGTACCTGGGGAGGGGGTGTTACATCCTCTGGTGCCACACCATCCCTGGGGACACTTGTTCTGAACTGCCTCCCTCCATCCTGAGTGGGGTTGTCACTGCAGGAGAACCTAAAGCACTCCCTCACAGTTTTAGCATCTGTTTTGTGCTGGCTTTGCGAAGGAAGAGAAAGGAGGAACAGCAAAATCACCCAGGGGTTCCTTTTCTCCCTGCTCTTTTCCATGTAGCACCACTCAGTTAGTAAGATCCTAGCTGGGGTTTTCAGTTGTGGTGGTGTGAAGGTAACAATGATTTGGCTCCTCTGCTCTGCAACAGCTGCAGAATCCATTGGAGCCCAGAAGCCTGTGAGTTATAGCTGTGATGCCATTTACAGCTTTTATGGAAGAGCTCTTAAATTTGAGAAAAGTGTGACTTTTTGAAGTGCATTATATTTGTCATTTGAATTCTCTAAAATCCTGTTTGAGGGGAAAAAAAAAAAAGCTTTGAAAATCCTCCTCTGAAAACACGGGGAACTCTTACCAGGAGGGGAAGCGAGTCTCTTAAATTGAGTGATAGAACACATAGATGGATTTGTAAGTGCTAAAATGTCAATTAGTGCACTTAAAAGCTTAATGGTTGCCTTTGATGTGCTTCTGATATCTTCAGTAAAGTTTGAATGTTGCCATTGATCAGAGGAGGGATGAGGGAATTGAAGAGCCAACCCAAACAGGTCTAGGGAGGGGGGCATGTTCTCTGCAGAGCCCCAGCTGTGGGACCTGTGCTTTCACCTTACTGGTGTGACACAGGTCTGGTTGGTGTGAAACACCCCTGTGTTAAAACTTGCTGTGCAATTAGCAAAGTCTGCCATGTCCATAAGAAAGAATTTATTTTTTTAAACTTTTTTTTTGCCCCAAATCTCCCAGCTGCCTGTGATCTGCTCAGGAGACGTACAGAGTCAGATCCTAAGTTGCCAATGGCCATTGGCTCTTCTCCTCCCTCCTGTTTCAAACTGAAGTGAGAACTGAAGTTTGTGTGTGGCAGAGCAGCACTTCAGCTGAACTTGGTCTGAAATTCTCGTCTTGGGTGCCCCAACTGCTGTGCCGCAACTTCAGTCACAGGTTGTGGCCTTTACTCTCCTCTGGCACTGGTTATTGGGAAAGATGTTTTCTGGGAAGTTCCTTGGGTTCATTCATCTGGTTTGTTATTGAGTGATTACCTCACAGAGCAAATGCTGGTTTTATTCTTTGCTTCCCTGTGCTACTGCAAAACTACCATTAGCCAGGTAGTATTTTGGAAGTCAGATGTATTTAATACTGAGGAGTGAGCTTGGTAAAGCCTCAGAGCATAGGTTTGCACTGCTTATGTAGCTTATCTCAGTGCAGAAAACTCACTGATACAACTAAACTGACCTGAAAATACCTCCAGAGTAGCTTTGGAGTCTCCTCGTGTGTCTGGTTTATTTGATTTACAAGCAAAGAGTACAGCTTTGGTTTACATCTCTCAGCTTCAGCAGATACTTCTTTCCCAGCTTTAAAGGATATTCTGCCAGTTGGGAATATAAACAGGGACAAAAAGATTCTGATAGAAATCTCTTTTTTTGGGTAGTACATCAAGCCACATCAACTTGTCATGGTTTTAGCACACCATCAGCGTGTCCATCCCAGGAGCCTGTGTCGATACAACTGATTTAGCTCCCCATCTGGCTCAGTAAAATTGATTCAGGCCCCAGTATCCTGAGGTTTCCCAGCAATAGGATCAGCACATTTGGCTGTCATTACCCATCCCCAGGTTTAAAGATTGAGCAGGTTCTTTTTCTCATTTCTGTAAATCTTTCCTTAAACCTGATGAGTGCCTGAGTGAGAGATATCCCATAAACTGATGTGAAAGAGGAGGAAACCAAGTGAAACATTTCCAAGCTAAGGCAAGGGACTCCTTGCATCCCCCTGACATGCTTTGGGTCAGATTTATCAAACTTGCAGCTCCATCACTGTGCAAGTCACTCTGGGGGTAGAGTTTGCATGCCCCAGATTTGGCAGTGCCACTGCTGGCCATGGTCCTCCTGCAGGGCTTTGGTGGTGGAGCTGCTCATGGAAACATATAAATATATATATATATATATATATATGACATGACTGTACTTCTAGAAAGCAGATAAATGAGCAGATCTTTTCTTATTACAGGCTTCAGCATCCAGGTAGCAAAGTCCTGCCAGAGAAATGATGTGAACACTGACCTGTTGTACTTGTGAGGATAGATGCTAAACAAATCAACACTTCTCCTGCTTCTCTGAAATATTGACACCACTGACCAACCTTTCAGACACTGTGAAATGCAAAAAGTCAGATCTCTAAATTCCCCTAGAGATAATGAAGGCAAATTTACAAGATGCCAGTTTGATTTTTCTCTCCTCCCTACTACCTTGATGCTATTCTGGCATGCAGAAGTGGTTAGTGTTTTTCAAGTTGAGGATCAGGCTTCCTGGCTGAGGGTGGAAAAAGGTTTTAATATAATTAGTAATATACAGCAGGATTGGGTTAGCCATACACATCTCCAGGTCTTACTAGCAGATACTTCAACTGCAGCAAATGCTTTTTGTTGGGCTGTATTCATGTGGCTGCATACTGGAGCTTGCACACCTTATAAAAATAGGAACTGAATCAAAATGAAATTAATTAGAAAGAATGTATTTGAATTTAATTACCTTGAGCCACCGAATGCTCTTTGTGCATACTGGGTTTTATTGTGTCTATCTGAAGTGTACTTGGTGGAGAGTTTTAATTAGAACTGGAGACAGAGTAAGAATATAAGAATGTGAAATTTATAAATGGCAGCGATTTTCGGTGAGGACTGTAGCTGCTTTTTGGAGCTCACCACCATTTCTAGCTTTTCTTTCTTTCCCCTCTTCTTAATAAGCCACTTTTATGTTCAAATTAATACCAGATCCTGAAAAAGCAAAAATCCTATTCTGGCTCTTGGGCTTCTGCAGCCTGATCAGAGCTGTCAGATCCGCAGCTGCAGGAGGTCTCTCTACCTTTGTGTGTTTCATGGCTCGTGTTCTTTGAGGGTAACATTTAAAGGTAAGAGTGCAAGGCTGTGGATGGCACAGGACATGTGGCTGCCTTGACTGCTGTCTCACAGGTCGGACATGCCAGGACTCAAAGAGCTGATTTGGCAGCTGCCCAGCACATTTTTATAAAGGCTCAGTTGGTGGCCAGAACCCCAGGCTGTCAAGAGTTGTATTAGGCAATAAATTGTTTTTCAGCAGAAGTTTCTAATCCCATTTCAGCTGTAGTTTTTTTAGAACTATGTAATCAAAGATAAATATGCATTATTTCATGGCTCTTCAGACAAGTGCAGTGTAAGCATCCTCCATCAGGATGGTTGGTTTGTTTTTCTTTAGGCAAGATTCAGACCTGTTCACCTACACAGGAAATGATGCTTAGATGGTTTGGGTTTGTGCTTGGGAGGTATGTATTTGTATACAGCACAGCCTCTCCAAGATAATTCAATGTGCATTTTAGGAGATATTCCCTTGTTTTGAAGAGAGCATCAGGTAAGGGACCTATTGATCAAGTCAGAGCTTTTGCTCTGGCATTAATTGGCTAGAGGTGATGGTCAAACAGAAGATTGTACCTTTTCAGGCTGTGACCTACCCAGATCATTGCAGGCCCTGTCCCTGAAACAGGTACACCCCTCACCCCCTTATATTTCCCTTTCACTCCTCTGAGGTAAATAGTGCATTTTGTTAAAAGCAGGTATGGTTCATCTGAGCACAGCGAGACATTTGGGGTTTGCAATAGTTACATTGCAGCAAAGTGGTTTCCATTCCCTGAATGATGCCCTCCCTTCCTTACAGTGACCATCAGGAGATGGGCTCTCATCCCTCCAAGGGTGAGTTCCTGCTCCAAGGGACAATCCCACTTTTCTCTCTGGCCCAGTCACTTTTCTTGTCTTGGGCTGAGATTTTGACTCTTTTCCCTGATGAAACTGGTCAAATGGCTGCATTGGGATGGGAGCAGGTACATCCCACGTGGTGGCAGCTGAATGAATTAGGCTGCTTATGACAACCCCCAGTCTGAATAATTATCTTATACCTTTACACCTCTTTCCTCCAGCACTCTGCCACCTTTGGCTTCTCTGTGCTGCCAGCTCTCCTCAGAACCCCAAACTCAGACCCTCTGGCTGCAGAGTGGTTGATCAGATTCCTGGTCTGGTCTGAGAATGTTGGAGTTGTGAAGTCACTGCTGTTGGTGAGAGGTGGTTCTGGTAGAAGTCCTGCTGCAAGCTGGTCAATCAGGAAACTTCAGACCTGTCTTTACTCTGAATTTGTTTGGGCTTAGCCTTTTTTTCTTTTCTTTTTTTTGGTGTTTATCTTGGCAGACCCACACGGGAAACAGTCGAAGTCTTGTAAGCTTTCACTAGTTTCATATTGAGTAGTAGTTTTCTAGAGGTGCAGAAACATCACTGAGGCCTCTGAGTTTATGTGAAAGGAACAATTAACACATGAACTGACTGTTTTGAAATACTTCTATGATAAATTTAGGAGCTATTTTTTCTGCCTCAGTTCTGGGAGCCTGTATGAAGACACCACCAACGTGTATTTGGAGATCTTGAGTGCGACTCTTCCACCCTAATGTATTTTTGCTAGAGCAGGTTGAAGCTCAGTGGGCTCAGAAGCGCCCGAGGCCTTCAGTGACCCAAAAAAAGGAGCTTTTCTCTGCCATGCTGCCTGTCAGAGTTCATCTGCACAGAGGAAATGCAGTCCCTGGTGCAGCAGGAGGCGGTGGAGCAGTGCAAACCAAGGGAGGTTGCAGGGCAGGGAAGCTGTGGCAGAAGGGCTAAGGCAGGAGGGAGGTTGGTGTTCCTCCAGGTTTCTTTGGTGCTGCTGCTCGGGAGCTGTAATGGGAGTTCTTGGGGGAAGTTTTCTGGAGGTACGAGGGGAAAAATTCGCTATAATTACCAGATACACTTAAAATGCTAAACCAGAGCCATTAATAAAGGAAATTTCCCCTTTCTTCATGTTAGTTAGCACATTTTTAAAACATGACCTATTTTCCTAAACTAGACAGAACAGATTACATTTTCCAGAAGGCATGAGTCACTGTACTATAAAGTCTCCAAGCTGTATCAATCTTCATCAGCTTAAGCCATTCATGAGGTTTTATTTTTTCTCACTGAATATAAGCAGTTTGTTTTAAATGAGAAACTGCTACATCCTCTCTGGATAGTAAAACTCGATTAAAAGGTTAAATATTAAATAAGTGTGAACTTTATTCTGCGAGGAGAAGGGAGTAGAGGGACCTTGATAGTAAGCGAAAGACTACGAGGATATGACTGTGCGTGTATATATATGGGTATAACTAGTTTGCACCATGCTCTGCTTGGCTGTAAGAAGTCCAAGCAGCATGATAGCTGACAGAAGGAGCAAAAAAATCTTTATTTATGGGGCTCCAGTTGAATATATTAGAGTTCCATATCATTACTTTTGCTGGGAGTTTCTGCTGTCTGGCGGTGGAGGAGCCCGTTTGCTCCCGCGGGTTACGCAGAGATGGGTTCACAAGGATGGGCCAGCAGTGGGGTTTCCTCTGCAGGAGCAGCGTGCCTTTGGGGTGGGGAGAAGCTTGGTGGGACTGCAGTGCCATGGAGACCTCTGCTAAGGCAGCAGGGGTTGGTACAGGGGTGAGAAATGGCACTTTCTCACGAGGTTTGCACCGTGCCGTATGCATACCGAGAGGGGAGGCTGTGCAGATGAGTAAGCCTGCTCACTGCACTTAGAAGGATCACTCTCAGCCTCTGAAGGTGTATCTGGGTTTTCCACCAGTTTCTCTGGGCTCTGACTTCTGGAGGAAAACAGTTATAACTGTTTTCCATTGATAATACACAGCCAAAAGGCAAAAATCTGTTGCAGGTCTTGATTCGAGTAAACAAACATTTTCATCTTGGTCCTTCGGCTTGAAAATTCATTTGTATGATCTCTAAAAAATGTGGTTTTCATGCAAAAGAGACAGACTTTTGTTATGTTTCTAACTAAACGCAGTAAAACCCACCCTTTGAAATAGTTCTCCTTCAAAAATATCCTTGAGGAAAGAGTAGAAGCTTGTGGTTTATTTTTCCCATTGCTTCAAAATGACCTTCTTGCTTCTGCGGGAAAGACTCTCCGGGGGCTGTTGAGCCATGAAAGCATATTCATTTAGGGCATTGGGTGCCACAGTGGTTTTAACTGAGTGTTGGCTGCAGCGCTGGAAAAAGAAAAAAGAGGGAGTTTGTGTTTGGTTGTTTTGCTTTTTTGCAACCTGGCGTGAAGAATGGGGTCAGGAGATGCGTGCTTGGGAAAGACCCAAGGCGAGGGCTGGAAACGCGCCAGCCCCACTGAGTCATAACACACGTGCTTACAAGGATCTTTGTACCTTACCAAGTCCTGACTTTGCAATAAAACCATCCCTGCAGTTAAAGTATTCACACAACAGTCAAACAAATAGCGTGGAGTGCCGCGTGCATCCTCCCTTGCTGCAGCTTTGTGTTACCCTGTGAACTGTGAGTCCTGTCTGCTTAAGGCGAGGCTGGGGAATGCTGTGTGTGTGATGCATGAATGGAGCACCTTGAGTCACGCTGCTGCTCCTGCGACGTGAGGCTGACACATGTCACCTGCCCAGGAGGCTCTGTGGCACCTGCCCCTCGCTTCTGCTCACTTTGGATTTCTTAAATGAGGATTTCAACATAGGAAGGCTGTGTGCCGGCCTCATATGCAAGCTGGACTGCAGTGAGCAAGCACCTAAGCTGGAGGTGAATGGTGGAAGGGATTCACCATTGGTTTCATTGCACTTCATATACGTATTATATATAAATGTGTTCTATATATATACACGCATGTATAATTATAGTTACATATTAATTATTACTATGTATTTTAGTTGGTGTACACACACATTAATAGATGTATACAATACATGAAATATAAAACACATACTTAATGTTCATGTAGCAAAACACACATACATGTCTGTGTGTGTATATCTGTGTCTGTATATACATATATTTTTTCCTTCCCAAACTGACAGTATGTCCAGGTAGCCTGTTGCACTTCTCTGCAAGCATCACTTCCAGCACTCTGAAGCTGAAAACAAGCTGCCAGCCATACAGCACAAAAGAAAGCTGCTCTCTAATCTGTGAGGTACATGCAGGTTGTGCTCCTCTTCCCTGTCCCCTTGGACTGAACTTGCTGAACTGTTGCTTGACTGTCCTGGTGGATGAAATTCAGATTTAATGATATGTGGTTCCCGGAAACTGCCTAGCTAAGAAAGTGGCATGATTATTTTTTTTAGCAATTAAAAGGAAATGATGCAGTTGTGTGTCCTAGTTCTGCCCCAGGGCTTCCCTGGCTGTTTGCATCTGTTACTTTTATACTGAGCCTTTAAGATAATCTTATTGTCAGATCAGGAGGCAGGAATCATCTCGGCTGACCTGCACAGTGAAGGTTATGGGCTTGTGGTGATGAACCTGCAGTTTAAGATGTTATGCAGTCCTTTTTTGGGTTTGAGTCAATAATGGACAATCCATTAGTTCCCCACAAGTAGTTTCAATGGCTAATTACTTGCACAGTTGGAGAAACTGTTCTTTAATTCTGTCTTACATTTTTCTGACTCGAGTTCCAGCTGCTGGATGATATTATACCCCTCTCTGTCAGCCTCGAGAGCCATCTATTAACAAACCTCTTCTCCCTGTGGAAGTATTTAAAGGCAGCAGTTGAGCCAGTCCCTTTGAGGCTGGGGTTTGGGGCGGTGCTGAAGAATTACACAGATTAAATTCCTCGAGGCTTTCCCTTGGCCATTTTTTTGCTGAAGTGAGAGAACTCTTCCCGTTGTTAGCGGAGCGGGCACACGAAGGCGCTCCCTGCTCTGGGGTGGAGAGACAGAGGCATCTGACCCATGTAATGATGGTCAAACGTGCTGGGAGCTGGAGCTGCAGCTCAGCTGGGCTCTGAGGCAGCTGCTCTTGTGCCCTGGGCTCTGGGGAAGGTGCATCCCACGACTGTGAAACCCTCTTATTGCTCCTGCACAGGGAGCAGCGTGGATGCAGGTGTTGGCAGCTGCTGGCCTTGGGTACCACACGGTGCTGGGGAATTGAGGACCTTTCTCCCTGCAGCAGAAAGCCCCCAGCACAGCAGTGCAGGCAGGGCAGTGGCTGCAGCCCCAACACAGGCAGGCTGTGCTGGGAGCTCTGCTGTGGAGAGACTCTCCCCTGTGCATTTGTGTTGGCAGCGCTGACTCTTCAGGGGGCAGATGCAGCCAGTGTGGTTCATCTCAAGTTTTACAGCTCCAGGAGTGGAGCATGGTGTGAAATGTTGCTGTGTTGCTTCAGAGGTTGCTGAGGGAGGCCTTTTTTCCTGCCTTCTGGGACCTGTCTCTTTGCTGGTGGCACCAATGCCCACACAGCCCCTGGGCTGGTGGGAAGGCAGGAGCATCCCCTGCAGTGGTGCTGGAGCATCCAGCTGGCATCAGGAAGATTTTTGGCTGCCTTATCCCTTGGAAAACTGGGGGCTGGGTTGCACACCATCCTTTTTTGACTGTCCAGCACATTGTCTGAGCAGAGGGAGGTGGCTTCAGGCTGTTCCCAGGAATACTTGGGGACTGTCCTCTACCATCAGTGTACTGTGATGAGCTCCTTCCATCCCACAGGTGGGACTTGTACCTGCCAGCAGTCACTTACCTGTGCCCTGTGGTTGGCACCTGCTGGTTTAAAGGTCAGTCCCATCAGCAGGTTTTGCCCTGTCCCTACTGAAGCAGCACCTTGCAGAGTGCCTTTAAGTGGGAATCGTTTTGTTCTGGTTTTGTTTTTCTGTGTTTTTATCAGGGTTAAGCCAGTGGGATCAGGAAATGATGGCTGTTTTTGTGCAGCTTCCGGCTCCATGGGAGCTGTGGGGTCTGGTGGAGGAAGGGGTGGGTTTGTCCATGGCCTCAGACTGGGCATGGATGGGGAGGAAGGAAAGGAGAACATCTGATGTTAACCGGGGTCGATCATTCACAAGGCTTCTGCATGCCTGGCTTAAATCATACAAAAATACAGGGCCACAGTTTTGTTGCCCCATGTTAGGGTTTCTGTGTCACTCATCTAACCTTCAGGGGCAGGAGCAGTGTGCCTGACTGGAGGGCTCTTCATCCTCTTCCTCATGTTTGCAGGAATTAGGAGGGATTTGTACAAACGCCAGGGTGCTGAAGGTGCTTGTGACTGTTTCCTCACCAAGCATGATTCCTTGAGGGATTTGTTAAGTAATTTCTGTGAAAATACAAATACACAACAACCCACTGGATCCCTGTCAGCGGGAACATAAATGGGGGTGTCTTTGGGCAAGCTTTGTTGAAATCGAGGGAGCTGCAGCTCTCTGGTGCTCGAGTTGTATTGGCAGAAAAATGGTAAGCCACAGTTGCTGGTGCAAACCTCTGTTGACAAAATAACTGGATGTGCTAGTCCTTTTAAAATGTTTGCCTGGAGTTTTTTTTCCCTTTTTTTCCCCCTGTTTGCTGTGGGTGTTGGGTTACAGAGTTTGCTTTCTTGGCCCAGAGCTGCCTGTGCTCTGAAGCTCCTTGGGCATGGCTCAGCCTTCGTCAAAGTGCAGTAGCTTGTCCCTCGTGCGAAAGGCACATCCTGCTGCCACAGTGCTGGCTGCTTTCACTGCACTCATTGTGGGGCCTTTTTTGGTTGGTTTGTTTGCGTTTTAACCCCCGCCAAGTGATTTGTCAGAGGGTTTTTTAAATTTTTTTTATTTTTTGGGGGAGGGAGGTGGGAGTCGGAAATGTTTTTGATCACAATTCGGCAGCTGAATGCCAACACGTCACTAGCAGAGCAAAGGAAAAGCTGGTGACCCTAAACTATGCTTTTTTGTTTGGGATTAGTGGTGTCCATCATTTGCTTGACACGTGGCATGGTCGAAGCTCTCCTGCCTCCTGGTGGGGATGGCTGATGGGGCTTCAGGGATTTCCAGTGTCATGGGACAGGATGCTGTGGTGCACTCACCACCTAAAAATGTTCATCTCTGGCATGGCAGTGATGTAGCCCTTGAGTTCAAAGGCAAGAATGCTACAAGAGTGATTCCAAAGACCCCAGGACAATTAGAGGGCTTATGAAAACATGATGACTTACCTGTCTCACTTATGTCTTTATATCAATTTGCTGACTTAATTTATTTGAATGCTAAAGTCTTTAGGGAAATGCTTTTCCAGGGAATTAATCTTTTAACTAAAATGAGTTCCAAATATGACACACTCTAGTACTCCTTTTGACAATATAGCATTTGTCTCCTAAAAATAAAGTAAAAAACATACGCCCTGTGAGCCAAATTCCACTTGGATTTACGCTGATATAAATTCAGAATAACTTCATTGTTATCAATGTACAACTTCACTGTAACACTGCAATAAAAGCAAATCACGAAACCAGGGGGAAAAATAACCCGAGCCGAGAGGCACAAACCAAGGCTGAAATGGCAACAAGAGAAGTTGGTTCACAAAACCTGCCTCTTAAATTTCTGCAACGTTTGTTTCAGTGAGTTTTTATTTCCCTCTCTTAATTATCTGGGGAAGCACTTCCTGGCTCTGATAGATTTCTCTGGGAGGGATTCATTATGAGGATTTTAACAATTAAGTTTCACCTCCTGCCTGGCACCTGGTCCATGGCTACTGCTGTTTGTAGGATAAAGGATTAGAGGGGCTAATGCTCTGGTTTGATGATAATACTTAGGTTTCTGTTCTCTGCTAGAGCAGATCAAGGTTGCATTTCCTTGCACAGTATTTTTCTTCGGTTTCTCTTTTTTTTAAAAAAAGAAATTCCAAATGACCTGTGTAGCCTCAGGCTTTGGGGTTTTGTGTGTGTTCCAGATGCGTGCAGCTAACGTGCCCTGTGTGTTTGCATGTTCCCCAGGACGACAGCGATGGGATCCCCTGGTCGGAGGAGCGGGTGGTGCGCAAGGTGCTCTATCTGTCCCTGAAGGAGTTCAAGAACGCGCAGAAGCGGCAGCACGGCGATGGCATCGGCGGCAGCCTCAAGGCGGTGAACGGTGAGCTGGCTCTGGGGCAGTGCTCAGCCCTGGTCCCGTGGGGTCCTGCTGTGCCACGGAGCACACCAGGGGGCTGTTGGCATGCGCTGGGTCCCTCTGCTCTGCACTGAGGAGCTTGGCTCTGCAGTGCCTGCTTTGAGCAATCCACGTGTATCGGTTCCTGGCTCAGGGATTGAGACAGGGATCAAGATGCAGAGTGGGTGACAGGACAGGGTCAGGTGCCACTCAGCAGGGCAGGAGGCCCCTGTGCCCAGTCTGCTCCCTGATGTCCCCAGAGAAGGTCACCATTTAAAAGTGATTGGCTGCAGTTCCCTTGGGGAAGAGCTCTGGGACAGAACTGGCACGCTGTCACTTGGGTGCACAGAACTGCACGTGTCTCTGCAGTGCTCCAGGGGGAGGGAGCTTATGAGCCACAGCACGATTTAAAGGGCTGAAACGATGCAAACTCTATGGCGTTTGACTCCCCTGCTTGAGCAGTTCTTTAAAGGTATTCAAAGGAGATGCAGACAAGCTCAGATGACAGGAGCAGGAAAGGAGTTTAATTTTATTTCTTTAATGCTTTAGCCAGTTATTATCTGTTGCTTCCCCTTATGGCTTGCTTAAAAAGGCCATGGTTATCTGTTGCTTCCCCTTATGGCTTGCTTAAAAAGGCCATGGTGTCCTGAGAGGTGAATATAAAGTGTGTCTCTTTCAGATTCACTTAGGCCCTTACTTGAAAAGGCTTTGTCATGCTGGCTTGAGCCTTGAAAGTGATGACTAGGAGGATTCAGATTTCTGGGCAGGCTTACAGTTTTCACTCACAAGAGCTTATTTGTTTCTTTATGGGGGTTTATGGCAGTTCCTTTTAGGCATGTGCATAACTATGCATGTGCTAATGCACTAGAGCAGCAGCTGGGTGCTTACTTGGTAGGTTATTCATATTTATATGGAGCTTGTGTTGTTGACATGGTGAGTCAGATTTCACTGCGATTTCACTGTTACTGCCGACAAGGCAAAAACCTCGGGGAGTGGTTTGGGTGAGTGCAGGCAGCATGATGAAGTTACTGTATTGCATAAGCAATTGCAAACTCCTTAATGTGATTAAAGAAGACCTCAGACTTCCGAGTTCAGGAATAATATCAAATCCTGATTGGATGGGAAGGGGCATCCAGTGTTAAGAGCAAGCCATTAACAAGCTTGGAGGTGTACACAAAACAGCACTGGCTTTTTTCCCTCCAACACCTCTGCATCATTGATCTTCTGTCAAACACAATTTCTCTTGGAAAGTTTCTTACTCCATTGTGGGGGTTTTGTTTAGTCAAAGGAAAAAAAGTCTAAAGGCGTGAAGCACCGTAATTGTGTGTTAGGAGGCTTTGATGATGTGCCAGGTTAGGGATGACTGAGGGGTTTATGGTGTCTGGTTTCTCCCAGGGCAGCTGAGATGAAAAGTGAGTTGGCTGGAATGCTGTGTCAGGGCAGGTACCAGAGGGTGCCACTGGCTTCCTCTGGCAGTGGCACAGCTCTCACCTGCACAGCTTTTCTCCTTCAGTTATTTGGGGCTTGGGTTTTTTCACTAGGGCCAGAATGACAGTCCACGTTGCTCTCTCTGTTTGCTAAATGATTATTGAAATGTCCTGTCTCAGCGCTGCTCTGTTTCAACATCCCAGTCCAAAAGCTTTTCTTAGCTATTGATATTTGGAGGAATGTTTTGTTATGCAGAAAACGGAGATTTGCAAAAGAGAGGAGAGTTAATACTGTGCAGTGACATCAAGAAAATCAATTTAAGCACGCAATTTGCTCATTACAGTGGAAAAAAAAAGTAGTCCTGTATTTTCAAATCCATGTGTCTCTATGGACTGAGAAAAAACCAGGTCATCTTAAGAAATTACTCAGCTATTTTGAATTCAGGGAAATGTAATACTTTAAGAATGAGTCATAGATTCACGATTTCATACTTTGGGAATAAAGAATGTTTCCTTGTATGTGTCCTTAGTTCCAACATTCAGGCCATAACCACAGTTTCTTGCATGTTGCTCCAAAAGGTAACATGCAGTTAAATACAGTTTTATGTGAGCAATCCATTTTCATTCATTTTTTTAATGTATCTGTTGAAAATGAAATCGGTCACCTTTCAGTGCCCAGCAAATTTACCCATTTCCAAGAGTGGAAAGGAAGGGTCTGGGTGGGGTTCAGGCTTCCACTCCATGTGGGACATGGGTTTGTCCTGTGTTCTTCTGGTAGCTGAGGGGACTGCAAACAACTGGGGAGCAGGATTTGATCTTGGTGCCACCATCTGTCGTGCCTTTATTTATTTATGGCCTTGCAACCTGTCATTGGCTTTAGTAGAAAGTGCTGCCTTGTAGCAATAAAGGAGGGTCTTCTTAAAGGTGTCTTTAAGAAGCTTGTGTGGATTTGCAGTGGCTGAAATGTCATAAACACGCTACAAAAGTTGCTTTGCTGATGTTTGTGAAGTGGCAACTGAACTTGTATGGAAATGCTTGCCAGTGGTGTTTCATCTGGTGAGTACAGTAGTATCATTAATGCTTTGGCAGCTGGAGTAATGGTGCCTCTTTGATTGATAGCGTGAAAAGCAAATTAATTTTAAATGTGAGAGATGAGCTCATTAACAGGAATCTTTTCTGTACTAAAGTTTCCTCAAGCTCTGAGATGTTCTGGTCGTGGCACAGAGACAATTAACTTCGATGTCTCTCTGAATAATAAAAATAAAATTAAAATAAATAAAAAATCAAAGTAGTTTGGGTGATTATATATTATAATACCTTGGCTGTCTCTGCCTCACTATTAAAGGTAGTTGTTATCCTGAAAATAATCCTGCCATTTTCAGTTTGTGTCTGAGGCCCTGCTACTTAAGTGGTTCCAATTAAGGGAGAGGTGAGTGGGTATATTCTGGTTGTCATATCAGTGGATATATTGCATGGGTGTGTATGTTGACTCTGGATATTTGCAGAGTATGGAAGGACACCCTGCCATATGCCTTTGTTTCTGATGTGTTCCTCTGCAGTATGTGGGAATATAAAATCTGGAGGAGAAGCTTCTGCTGGTTGTCAAGAAGCCCTAAATGGGATACTGGAACTCTGATTATGGAAACAAGGTCGTGCACTGGAAAAACCCAGAGGGATCTCTTTAGTGATTCTGATTACTGCTGCCTGTCATTTGCATTAGGATTTTAAGAATAGGGATTGGTGTTTGGAATAGTGATACCAATTTTCAGACATGTCTTATGAAAGGAAAACCAATTCCCATGGGAAATCGCTTTCTTCTTATGTAGCTTAGAGTGGGAGATAAGGCTCTGAAAAGGCAATGAAAGATGTAATTATTGCTTGCATTCTGTTGATGAGAGTAAATCCAGTACCCTCAAAAGAGCAGATCATAAAGCAAACTTTTGTGACCTAAGATTTTAGATTCTGTTTGTCAAAACTTGCAACAGAGAACAAATTGGTCGTACAGAAGTACGTTTCTTACATGGAAAAAGTGACGAGGTTTGCTTATTTGTCTAAGGTGGTTGGTTAATCTACAGAGATGACAAACCAGACGTTAGAATTATTGAAGCAGGCAGTGCCTTTTCACCAGCTGGGCTTTGTCCTAGAAAGGTGTGGTGGCAGTTTCCAAACAGGGCAGGCTCATATAGTCTAGCTGGGCAATCAGCTGTGTGTGAGGGAGTGCTTTGGTTCAAGGTCTTGTTCACTAAAGTAAAGAGAGGACTAAAAATATGTAATTTTGCTGTTCTGAGAGATGTCACCTTACATTTAGGGCTGTTAAAGTCATCGTGTATGTTGTTTAAACAGAGAAGGAACAGTGTTGGTGCTTTGATGGAGGTGGTGGTTGCACTGTATGTGACTGGGGTGCCCCTTCCTCCCTTCACAGAGTCATTTTGGTTGGAAAAGACCTCTGAGATCATCGAGTCCAACCTATGACCAGGCACCACCTTGTCAGGTAGACCATGGCACTGAGTGCCATGCCCAGCTATTCCCTGAACACCTTCAGGGATGGCGACTCCACCACCTGGTGCTGGTTCTGCCCTCAGACATTCCCACACACTTGTTGGGGAGGTGCTTTTTCCACAAATGAAATGTGTCTGCAGTGAGAGGCAGGAGCCTCTGAGAGCTCCTGGTGGGACTGTGGTGCCAGGCCCAGTGGTACAGCCCCCTCTGATGCCTGGATCTGCCCATCCCTTGGCTTCAGCAGTGCTACCTGGAAATAGCTCTTTTTGTCATCAATGCACAGATTTCCAGGTGTTTTGTGCTCACTGCATGGGGTTTGCTGTCGATGCTCCCCAGCAGGCCATGTTGAGATGAAGGGCAGCTTGGGGCTGGCTCCATCTAACTTAAACCTCTTGGTGAAACCTCTTTTGCCTGGCCATGTAGATGGTACTCCAGGCATGGCATGGCATGGCATGGCAATTGGAGCAGATGTGGCAGAAATGCCTGAACACTGCTGAGCCGGGTGCTTCAGCTCCGTGCCACGCATTATGTGCCCAAAGCCAACTAGGAGGGGGTGGCAGCAGCTGCCAGCAGAGCAACCACATCTTCCCTGGGCTCAGACCATGTCTCTGCTCTTCCCACTCATGCAGATGAACCCAGAGCAGCCCTGGGGGAAGAGCTGTTGTCTCAGCTGTGCCTCTCCTTCCTCCCTGGTGCAGACACGGGGGCTGCACCGCTCCTCAGCCTTTAATTTTGAGCCAGAAAGCAGCCTCTTCGTTCCCTGTGATGGCTCACTGATAACTTCATCTCTCTTCTTTCTGAAGGCTGCAATTAAATCCTGCAAGAAGGTTTTATGCTAACGTTTGTCTGGGGAGCTTTTCTCTCCATCAGCGATGCGAGATTGCGTTTGTTGACAGTGGGTAATGTCTGTCTGTCTCCAAAGCTTTAGGAGAAGATTGTAAGTGTGCCAAGGACCCTTGGCTGTAAGTGGATTTTAAAAGTGCATTTACAGAGGCAGAAATACCTCTTTCGACTTTGCAATATTTTCCCTTTACGTTCAGAGTAAACAGCCTTTTTGGCTAGTTTTAAACTGTGATTAAATATAGATGTTTTCAGCTAAAAGCTCCAGAAAATATGCGTTTGAGCAGATTTGTCATGGCACTCAACGTCACTTTCACTTTGGTGCTTGCTGTCAAGTGAATTTAAAGATTAACAAATAAATAGCAAGATGTTGGGGTTGGGCTCCATTGAACGTTTCCAAATCTCTCTTCCTTCCTTTGTTTTCTAGAGTAGAATTAATTTTTTGAGCCTGCCAGGGACTTGCTTGCTCATCAGCTGACACAGGTTCTTTTTTTGCATTTTCCATCATCACCATTTATAAAAAAATGTGCAGGCCAAATTACCCCTCAGTGATGCTACCCAATTCGATTATGTCCAAATCGTGCTTGTGTCTTAATATCATTTCAGTGTTTGGCAAGACTGCCAGAAAATTGTCTCTCACAGGACATCCATATTCCTTTTTCTCTCAAACATAACAGAGATGGATATTTTTTTAACCAGTGAAACAGAGGAACTGTAAACTCAATTTTCTTAAAACTTACTTCATAACCATCTGAGAAGAGTTTCTGTTGCCCCTGAGTGCGTTTCTAGTCACACTAATCCTAAAATTAGTCTTGCCTCCTGCCTCCCTGCATGTTGCTAATTGCAGGTAATGGAAGATGAAAACAGCAGTGAAGGGTCTGCAGAGGCCCCTGCACAATCTGGAGCAGACTGAGTTACTGTAGGGCTGAAATAAATCAGGTGAGGAAAGGTGGGAAGGGCTTGGGCAGGGTCTGGCCCCCTCCTTCCACCTCCTGTCACCTCCTGTCTTGTGCTTTGGGCTGCCCGTGCAGTGCAGCCACTCCAGCCTACTAATGTGGCAGAAAACTGGCCCAGAAAGAAAATTACTGAAAAAGAGAATAATTTCCTTCTGGTTTAATGAGATGCACAGGCTCATCAAGAGGTTGAATGAGCCCCATGTGCTCCTTTGGTGGAAATGGGGGACTGGAACCTTGACTGGAAGCTGGAGGAGGAGGAGGAGATGGGACTCATCCCTTGTGGTAGCAGCAAGCTGCTTGGTTTGGCAGGGTCATCTTGCCCAACCACAGCCTTAGGACTGGGGCAGTCAGCTCGTCTAACCACAGCCTCAGATGACAGAGGGGACAACAGCTGCCAGAACAGGAGCAGAAAAAAAGATGCAGCTTCAAAGCTCATTGCAAAGTGCTTCAGAACTGCAGGTGTTGGACTTAGCAAACCAAAAATCAACCCATCACCAGTCAGTGGAGGGAGGTGACTGTCCCACTCTGGGCTGGTGAGACCTTGCCTGGAGTCCTGGGTACAGTTTTGGGCTCCACAATACAAGAAATACCTAAAGCTGTTTGAGAGAGTCCAGAGGAGGGCACGGAGGTGGTGAAGTCTCTGCAGAGGAGCTTGGCTTGTTCAGCCTGGAGAAGAGGAGACCTCATGAGCTTAGACAGAGGGGCAGGCACCGATCTCTTCACTCTGGTGACCAGTGACAGGACCTGGGGCAATGAGTGTCAGGGCAGGGTCAGGTTGGATCTCAGGAAAAAGTTCCTCCCCCAGAGGGTGGTGGGCACTGACCAGGCTCCCCAGGGCAGTGGGCACAGCCCCAAGGCTGCCAGAGCTCAAGAAGCATTTGGACAATACTCTCAGGCACCTGGTGTGACTCTTGGGGTGTCCTGCAGAGGGCCAGGAGTTGAACAGGATGATCCATGTGGGTCCATTCCAGCCTGGGATGTTGTGTGATTCTACGAACCACATTCCACCTCTCCCCCTTCCCAAAACAACCCAAACCCCACCTGAAACTAAAAACCCAAACCCACCACTTGAAAGGGTGAAATTCATTGCCTTCACTGTCCACGAAACGAAACGTTCCCTTGACACCAAGAGGGAGAACAGTTGGGTTTTCCTTGGCTCGGGGTCATTGTGCATGGCTGCTGCCTTGGATTTATGGTTTGTGTCAGCAGCCTGGGGAGCACCCTCGAGTGTGGATAGGAAAACTCTTCCCTTCCATCTTTTCCTGCCATGGAATCTCCAGCCAGCCTCAATTTGCAGCATGGCATCTTTCTGGCTGCCATGTACAGCCAAAAGAATGCTGGTGGTTTTACCTCAGCTCAGTCAAAAATGTTACCTTTTGTCAATTCTAGTCTGCTTATTTTAGAAATGACAGTAAGGCATACCAGTGAGTCAGTCATTGAAACAGCACACTCTTAGTTTAGGGACAAAATAGGAATGTAATGAGAAATAAAATGAATACCACAAGTAAATGAAGAGAGAGGTTTCAGTCATACTCACAGACTGTAATACAGTTTACTGCAGTCAGTTCTAGGGAACTGTATTTTCTGAAACTGTGTCTCTGCCTGGCTTTGAATAAAGCTTTTGCTGATTATTTTTACTCTACAGTTTTGGGCTCTTAGTGCAAGACTACATCTGTGTAGTACTTTCAGAGTATTAGAGAGAACACATTTTCAGTCTTCAAGGGGCTGTCTTGTGCCTTAGACCTTCCACAGCAGTTTTTCCTTGACATGGGGGCATTTTAGAAACGAATTGCTGTTTGAAAGAGTTTGAGAACTCTTGGGTCCAGCAGGGCATTTCTAAGGCCATGAGACAGTGTTTAATTGGAGCCGGTGTTGGGTGTGCTGCAAGCCTTATTGTGTCAACCCTGGCAGTGAAGTGGTGTTAAAAGAAAGAGCAGAGATTCTGTAACTGCTGGTGGGTGCAGTGGTGACTTGAGCAAAATGCCTGACACAGCTGCCAAAGGGCTGTGCTCTTCACCTCAAATAACCTCCATTACCTATTTTTTTTAGGCTTTGACTTATTAAGAATATGGGTTGCCAGTCGAAATGGATTTGGGATTTGGGGATCCTTGTAGAGATGTGGAGTAAACCTGAAAGCATCAGTAGAGTGGTGTCACATTATTTGAGGTGTCACTGACTCACATTTGAAAGTAGAATTTTCTGATGTGAAGAGCAAGAAAATCAGTCGCCTTTCTGAGCAATGAAACTCTTCAGGAATTAGTCCCATTGATGTCATGGCTTGTAACAGGCTGGGAGATTGGGCTGTGCTCTGAGCTCATGCCCTCCCCATTTCAGTTTGGTTTCACTGGGTTCTTTTTGGTTTAAAATCTCCAAGAAACCATTCCAAGATAACTGCACTCTGTAAGGAACTGATGATAAAGATAGGTGCATCACATAGCACATACTTCCCAGAGCTTGTGGGTGAATGTTTTCTAAAAAAATAAATATAGCTTAGCACATACACTGTTAAGTCATAGCAAGTTGCTCTACATAGTCAGAAATGCACATACATTTCTACATCTTTTCTCTGTGTGGCTAGCACAGACTTATTACATGCAGCTAATGTGATGCTGTATTCAGAATTAGTTGAATGCACAGAATGCTTTCAGTAACCTGCCTTTGATGCCCTTTGTGTCCCAATTTAAGTGAATTTAATACTGTGAAGAGGCGAGGTCCAATCTGAGGTGTAGATACAGAAGCCTTGTGCTGGGGTGACAGGGGATGGCAGTGACAAGCTTAACTCCCAAGTGTTGTTTCTGGTACATCTGCAGGAGTTCCCTGCTCTGAGAGCTAAAGGCAGCTGACTTCCCACCCTTGCCCACCCTGTTTTCTCCCCTTCCGAGGCTCTTAGTGAGCGCTGCAATTGCAGTGGGGAGCATGTGATGCTTCAGATCTGTCCACTAAGAGGCTAACTCGTTCCAGATAAGCCTTGAACAGCCAACATTCATTTTTAACTTGGCTCAGAATTTCCTGTGCTTTGTTCTGCATCTGTTTGTGAAAAGGCTGCGTTATCTTTGAAAGCCTTCATCTTGTTTTCTTTATTCAAGCTATACGCTAAAATGGAAAAAAGGGAAGAGCTGGAAGCAGCCCAGCTGGAGCAATCTGCCAAAGATCCCACAGAGGGACAGGGCTGGCAGACTCCTGAAACCTCATCAGCTGACCTCTGGTACAGTTTGGGAAACCAGGAGATAAGCCACTTTTCCTGCAAAAGGTTTGGCAGCCTCAGCCAGCCATTCCGAGTAATGCCCAAAGACCACACCACCGTTTAATTGCATTTTTCTCCTCCTCTCATCCCTCACTTAGCTCCAGTTGTGGTTGACCTTCAAAATATTTCGGTTCAGCCTCTTCCTAGTCTGTGTGTGTGCATGAACAGACATATTAGAGGTAAATCACACCGTGACATGCTCTGTTTCAGCCAGGTTGTCTGCAAAGCAGGTTCATCCTCTAATCCCAGACAGTGGTTGTTGTCTCTGATGCTGGGAAAGGTAAAGCATTTCATGGACAACTGTTTTTAAAGATGCTCTGCAGAGCACCCCAGTGTTTTTATGTTACTCTTGTAGTGTCTGTGGAGAGATGGAAAGAAGCTTAAAAGTGATGAAAATGGCACAGAGAGAGTATAGCTTTTTCTTTTCTTCACAAAGTGGGGATTTTCTGTGTGTTCTGGGTGGAAATGCTGTCCCAATGTTAGCAAGAGGGTGCTGCAGCAATGAGAGAAGCAGGTGCTCTCATGTAGAACACAGAGAAAAGGCATGTGGGTTGTACTGGTACATGTAGGTGTGTTGGATGGAGAGGGTGCAAGAGGAATTTCATCCCCTTCTGTTTTTTCCTTTGGGGAGAGGATCTTCCTCTTCCAGTCTGCATGCAGCACTCAATTTTCCTTCCCTTCTCTTGATTCCTGTGGTGCATCTGTCTAAAAACACACCAAGGAGGAGAGTCCCAGCTCTTCTCTTTCATGTGACAATATTCTCGACAGGGCAGTAAACAAATAACTTTGTTTTGCCAGGATAATAAAACCTGGTGCTTTCTGGTGTAGTTGTTCTGCCTCTTTACATTTCAGGAGGTCAGCAGCAATTACCTTCAGGTGGAAGTCATGAATAAGGGATAGAAGTTGCCAGAATGTGGCTTGAATTCCAAATCTTCTTGAAACATGGTTTTTGCTACTTCTCCCCCTCCCCAAAATCAATTGAAGATGGCCTTTTGTGCAACAATGAGGTCTGTGGTTAGGGAGTAGTTGTCAAGTTTTATTTAGATGGAAAGCTGTCCCAGAAGCTTTAGCTCATCTCATTGTCCTGCAGGGATGAACTTCAAATGCCAGTTTACATTTGCCTGGACCTGACCTGCTCTAATTGAAATGAGCAAGGCTGTCTTATCTAAGTAGATAAACACAGCCCATTTGCAATTGGAGATTTGAATGCACTCTTTCATAGATTACCTGCACAGTGTGGCGCTGTCCTTGAATATTTAAAGCCTCATTAACAAGAGAGCAGAATTGAAGAGTAAATGTTCTTTGTGAAAAAGAGGGTTTTGACCTGCAAGCTGCTGTTGCTCTCTCCTAAGCTGGAGGAAGACTGGTTGGTACAAAGTCCCCTTTATGGCAGCATGGAAGGTGCTCCAATAAAACTGGCATGCAGAGTCCTGAAGGTTGATTAACATCCACAGCATAACACAGGGTTATATACAAGTACTCTGCTCATAAAGTGGAATAAATGGGCCATTAGTTAAGGCATTGCCTGGCACAGAAAACCACCTTTCTTTCTGTTGTGGATCCAGGCTTCTGCCATTAACAGCCTGGGAGACAGACTTTTTAGGAATAGTTGACTGATTTGGAAAAATGAGTTTAAAATGCTTTCTGTGAACTCGAATGTTGGGGTTTTATGGGGAGGATAGTTTTGCAGGCTTTCAATTTCCCTGGCCTGGCTGGATAGTGAGATGTTGCTGAATTGGCATCTGGCTGGATCAAAATTCAAAGTGCTAGGTATTTTAAAGACTCTCAAATCGTTTTGGACTCAGTGGGAATAGTCTCGTGAAAACTAAATTTGCAGGGGAACTTAGAAAGGGACAAACTCGTGAGAAAGAGAGTTTGTTCTTCACTCTGAGCTTTCCTCCTTCCAGGAGGAATTCTGCTAGTACAGCTCGAGTGACTGTAGGTACCATTTTGGGGAAAAAACAGGGTATGGCCCTTCTCACTGGGACCTCAACACAGAGCTCGTGGCCTGGCCAGTGACAGGATTTCATGGCAGGAGCTCACACATCCGAGAACCTACAGAAATATGCTGTCTTAGTGTTCAGTTGGAACCTGCAGTGAAAAACAGAGGGAAAGCTGCTGGAATCTCATGGCTTGCCAAATGCATATTTCCCCCTCAGAATGCACCCGAGTATGAGCTGTGTTTAAACTACCCAGGCTGCAGTTTTCCTTCCCTCACTAACCAGCAGTGTGCAGCAGATGTTGCTGGGCACGTTTTGGGCCATCTCCAGGAGCAGCATCACCAGGCCCTGAAATGCTGCTCGGTGCCTTCCTTTGGAATGGCACAGGAACTCTTCCCAGTCCCAATGCAGCCGTGTCTGCTGGATGTTCCTCTGTGTGCTGCACACTCTCTGTGAAATGTAGGTCAGCATTTGTAGCTTCTGGTTGCTCACAGGCCAAATAATTCTCAGATCATTCCAGTATTAACAATACTGAACAATTAGGAGTATTCCCTCTCTCTGTTTGCCTAAGCTCTTCATCCTTTGCTGTCGTCCTTTTTCCTCCCTTTTAATCGGAAGGAGGAAAATGTGTTTTCCTGTTTCTCGGGGTACTTTTCCTCTCCAGCCACTTCTGGTTGTTTTATTCTTTGTCCTCTTATTTCATGTGCTCTCTTTGAAGTGAAGGGGTCTGTTCCTGTGCCATGAGGACAACTCCAGGCTGCAGGCTCAGTGTCACAGCCGTGAAGATCACAGATCTCTTTTTTCCTTTCCCCCCGCCCCAAGTCCCGGCCATGTAGCCTAATGTGAGAACAGATTGGCCTTAGTATTTGGAGAAAAGATCTATAATAAGCACTGGGGACATGCTGGTAAAAAGCACCAGCATGGTATACCAGCTCTGTTGGAGTACTGACTGTACATTAATTCTCTAACTTATAATTAGCTATATTAAATTCCAATTTTCTGAAAGGAACCATTATCAAATAACACTCTGTTTGAAATCTCAAAGAAACATAAGGAATGAAAGCTTCGGCCTCTTATGCTTTCATCTTTCAGAAGCAATCCCTATCTCAACATCTTGACCTACATTTTCTTGTTACCCTCTCCAAGAAACATTGTGTGGATTTAATGTCTCAGAAGGGAGGTGAGGGGTTTTTTTAATGCATGTGTATGTGTTGACATATAAAGTTTGGGGAAAACAGTGAGGCCTTCATGTCCCCAATGAAATTATTTTTTTTAAAAGACTTGAAAGTGTTTTCCATAATCTTTGAGGCAGATTTTAGGTTCAGAAAGAAATTAAAGACAAAAAGTCCAACCCTTTCTTTTACAAGCAGCCCACTTTTATCAGTCCGGCTCCTGCCAAAGCCTTTCCTCATTTTACATGGCAGCAGAAAAAGAAAAGAATTGGACTTCAGTTCCTTCTTACACCTTCTTACACCCTGCTCACCACTTGCATCCAGTCATATGTTTCATGATGAAGTGATTGTGTGGAGTGGGGGGTGTGGTTGTGGGATGCTTAAGATTCTGGGTTGGTTCACATTTGTTCTCACCCTTGCTGGGTAGCTGTTTGGTGTGGCTAATAAATAGTTGTACATGGGAGCTAAGCTTTAACTTGGGTGGCCTGAGCATGTGAGGGCTGCAGGGGCTGCTTTCCCACTGCCTTGGTCCATCCTGCCCCGTGGGGAGGCATCTCCAGTGTTCATGGCATCCTCGAGGCCATCCTCTCTGCTCCATCCCACCACGTGGGGTGTCCTGTCTTCTCCCACTGTGGGGGAACAGGTCGAATTGTTCTCCCATTTGTTCAGTGGGGTTTTTCTGGGGGGACTGGTGTGTGTGTGTGTGTGAGCACTCTGAGCACATAAAGTGCTAAATGCATGCTAATCATCAATGCTGTTTAATAGTCTTTGGAGCTTGAGAAACAGTGTAGGGAGGGAATGGTCTCATTCCAGAAAGACTTTGTTGTCTGAAGTGCTTCAGTTTAATGTCTCTTTTCATAGGGTACTGGGAGTGTACAGAGGGATTCCAGTTGTCCTTTTCCCCCCTCTGGTATTGTCACATCATATTCAAATGGAGTTACATTACTGATAGTCAAAACACTGCATACTTTTGGCCCTGAATCAGGGGGATTTTCTGACTGTAATAAAACAGTGGTGAACTTCAGCATACACACAGCCTCTTGGGTATATTTTGAAAGCTCACTTACCTCTTTATCTTACATTTCTATGCTGTTCCATTGCATGTACCTCCCACCCCCTTGCTCCCATTTCTCTGATGCTCTACTTAAAATAAGAAATATGCTAATGGATGTTTGTCTTCGATTATACGAATGCATGAAAGGAAAATTCTGTGTAATTAGTTCTTGGTTTAGAGGGGGAAACAGTATTCTTGAAAAATTGCAGGAGAATACTTTATCTCCTTTGCTTCTTCAGAAAGATAAAATCATTAAATGCACACCAGTGTATAGTCTTGATTGTATAAGTGTGTGTTGATGGTTGTTCCAAGGTTTCTATGAAGTCAGGAAGCAGCTAATGTTGTTTCACTTCCTCTTCTGATACCCTGCACCATGAGCAAAAAAACCTGTTTAACAGCAGCAGAATGTTTCCTGGTGCTGGAATTCCTTCCCCTCCTCCGGGGGGTGGCTGTGTCGGGAAGTCTCCTTAACATTTCAGAAGCCCTCTCTCCTGCAGCAGGTTTTCAAGTGGCTGCCCCCCTACCCCAGCTCTCATCTCTTCCCCCCAGGGCTCGCCTGCAGAGCTCACAAAAGGGAGGTGAGAGGAAGGTTAAGCTGCTGGTCTCCAGAGCGAGGAACAGACATTGAAATTGCTTGGCTTAGGAGGAGAATTTCCTTAAAGGCTGTTCCAGCACTGATATTTCATATGCTGGTGCTTCAGAGAGCTGCATTAATGCTGGCTAGAGCCACTTGTCCTCCCAGTTGCAATGGGAATGGTCTCCATGCCATTAATGCTGGCTAGAGCCAGCTGTCCTCCCAGTTGCAATGGGAATGGTCTCCATGCCATTAATGCTGGCGAGAGCCACTTGTCCTCCCAGTTGCAATGGGAATGGTCTCCATGCCATTAATGCTGGCGAGAGCCACTTGTCCTCCCAGTTACACTGGGAATGGTCTCCATGCACAGCCTGCAGGTGGCTGAGGTTCACCTTACCCAGTGCCTTTCACAGGGTGTATTGCTCTTGCTTTGGCCTGTGCACCGATCCTGTGGCAAGACCCTCGGAGCTCAGCTGATGGGTGAGTGTGGGATGCTCCTGCTTTGTCCCCTCACCTCTTCTGCAGTTGCTGGAGTGCTGGTCTGGGAGGGCAGGGGTTTCTTCTGAGTGTGTTCCAGCTCCCAGTGTATTTCCTGGCATGGCTTTTCCCATTGCAGTGCCCAGCAGGTAGATGGCTGTGGTGCCAGCATCACACAGGACAGGGGCTGGAATCCTTCCCTTGGGCAAAGGCTTAGAATATATCTTTATAACCCATTTAGCAAGCTGGAGGAAAAACCAGTGACAAGGAGGAAGGCATCCCAAAAGATGAAAGGCTGAGTTTTGGGAGCTTTCCAGAGGGTTGAATGTTTGTGTTGTTTTGCCATGCCTTGTAGATGCTTTCTGTGAGAGAGAGGAAATAAATGGTGTGCTGGGTACATGATATGAAGGAGAAGGGTTCTCCCCCAGGAAAAGTCAGTGGATATTTAGTTGCTCTAAACTCACAGATTCAAGTGCTCAGTAGAAGGAGCTGACGTGCCAGAGGAGAAAAAGAATCCTTGTCAGCAAAAGAGGTTGAAAGCTGGATTCCTGACCTGGCTGATGAACGATCTCAGAGTTAGGGAGAGCATGTTCACTGAAAAGTTACTGAAAATGTGGAGAGAAAGTAATTAAGGCGTTTTAATTCAAATATCTGTCCTGTGTAACTTGAGTTCACGATGAACACCTAGCATTTGGTTCAATCAGTTTTTTCCAGGACATGATGAGGACTTTCCTCCTCCTTTCCTTTGACTGCAAGCTCAGGGCATCTCCAGTGCAGAGAGGGCTGAATCCATCCCCGAATCTGCTGGCTGCGTGGGATGGTCACTGTGTGTTCTTGCAGCAAACAGGATCTTCACTGCTCATGTCACATCAGGGGGGAAAAAATTCTGCTCTCTGTCTGGAGGGCTGCCCATGCTCCTGGCAAAAGCCCTGAAAGGCAAATCCTCAGTGACACGCATTGAAATATCAAATGGGACTCTGCAATTAGAAGTGTGTCAGTCAGCATTTGCCTTTCAGAGCTTCTGTCGCAGAGGGGCAGCATTAGAGACAATTAGGCAGAGGATAACCTCCCCAAAAGGGCTTTCTGGCACTTCTCCTGTGTTTCCCCCATCCTTTTTCCCAGATCATGTTGCTGTGCTAGAACCCTCCTGCTCTTTGAGTCCTCTGCTTTGCTTACTTCGGAGGTGTGTGTAGTAGCCAAGTCCCACATTTATGTCTCTGATATTTTATTGAATTTGTTTAACTTGAGAAAAAAATAACTCAGGCTCCCTGTATTCATTGTTAGCAGCAAGACATTGCAGGCCTTTTTATTTCCCTTGTTGTTTTATTTGCACATTCATATGTTGTATTCTCTCCCAATTAGCAGGCTCTTCCTTGCTTTGCTGTTTGCCTTCACCTTCTTTCTTCCCCCTTCATTTATCCTCTGTGGAGACACAAGTGCTAATTTTTACTTTCTAGTGTAGAATAGCTGTTGTCTAGAGACATGCTCTTGGCATAGCTTCCTTTCTCGTGTTACTTAAAATACCAGAATGTCTTTTTTTAATTTTCTTCTTCATTTTCACTAATCTCTCTAATCACTCAGTGCCAAGGTATGGGTATTTTTGAAGTGTGGGTTTATTGTTCCTTTGTCCAGCCATACCTAGAGGAAGCTTAACCCTGAAACAAGGTGAGTGAGGTGTGTCACTGAGTCTAAAAGCATAGCCCTGTGATGCTGAGGTGGGGAAATAACTCACTGAACAATGGGATTGCTACTGTTGTATTGCAGTTAGGGTGGCTCTGTAAAGGTGTGTCAGGAGGAATTCCCCTCACTTGGCGACACAGAGGTGGCAAAGTCCTAAAACAGTGGTTAGCTTGCTTTACTTAATTCTCCTCCCTCACATGGGGGGGATGTTTGTGAAGAATAAGCAAAAGTATCTTGGAAAGAGAGGCAGTAACTTTTCTCCAAATCGTTGTCAAAGAGGTAAAAAAGGTAGAACAAAAAGAACATTTTAGAATGAAATTGTTTTACAGGCATATTGCAGGTTTTCTTTACTCTCTCCTCCCATGGGATGTTACCCCACTGGTTTTCTATTTTGCTGTGAAATTCCCCAGGAAAGGCAGGATAAACAAGACATGATGGTTGTGGCATAAAAAACAAAGAATAATTTATTTGTATGTCACTGGTCATTTTGTTAATACCTGAGAACTTAAGACTTCTCTCTCTCTCAGTGGTTATGCTGATGTTTCATTTGCTGATAGCCTTGAACTCAATGGAGATAAATTACACTTTGTGGACCTGCTTGTGCCTGTAACTTCAAATAAAATGCATGTTTAACTCTTGTTTCCAGATCGCATATATTACTACCAAATGAGAGAAGGTGTCCTGTAGGCCAGGTGTCCCTGGCATAGCTGCAGACCAGAGGGCACTTTTCTCCCTCAGGGACAAATAAAGCCACTCTGTCCAACACCCAACCAGCAGAAGACACACACACCACTGAGGGATTTTAATAGGAACAACCTGTGTCCTGTGTCCTGCCTGCTGTCTGCACCTCTCCCTGTTCCCACTGTGGGCGCTGAAATTCGTGCCTTTATTTCATGGGTGGGTGAGCTGAGGTGAGCTTGCATTTGGCATCCCCGTGTTCCTCTGGAGCTTTCTGACCTCAGAGCAGGTTGGGGACAGAGGTGGGACAAGTTGTACATCAAGGACTGGGGTTCCTTGGCAAAGCCCAGGAAGAGGACACGGTGCTAGAAGGGAGTGCTTAGGACACCATGAAATGATCAAAACTTGATGATCGTCACACAGCCTGATACCTACTGATTAAAAAAGCTACTGCTGTCCCCTTATGCAGCTCCAGGGGCTTATCACACAGCTCCTTCTCCCTGTGCTGCTGCACCCAGACAAATTTAGTTTTGGGGGGTTGAGGCAATGACTTTTTGGGTCCCCCCTCCCTCTTAAACACCAAGAGAAAGCTCTAGAAAGCTCAGGGGTTATTTCATTGAGGATCTCCAGCTGTGACCCGTCTCCTGCATTAGTGGGGAGGGCATTTAGGGCAGTCCGTTGGTTCCCTCAGCTGGTTTGAATCAGCACTAATTACAGCCTAATTACACCCCCCCCACCTGTGTGTGAGCACCTGCCTGGCACTGCCCTCCCTCACGGAGCCCTCACGGAGCCCGGGCTGCTGTGGCTCCAGGAATAATTTTATTTTTTAAAAAATAAGCCTAAAATAACAGAAGGGTGACCAGGCTTCAGGTAGGGTTTTGCTGTGTGTGGATGCTACAGGTATTGGTGGGCGTTTTGGGGGGCTTTTCTGGTTTCTTTTGAATTTCTGTGAGGAGCATGTTTTATAAATCCAGCTGAGGCTTGAAGTACGTAGACATTTTGGGGGCTTTTTTGGTTTCTTTTAGATTTCTT
>JAWWMO010000083.1:61000622-61060625 GCA_035047845.1 Dendrocincla fuliginosa
TCTTTGAGGTGTATTTTTTATAAATCAAATTGAGACATGAAGTAGGTAGACGTTTTGGGGGGCTTTTTTGGTTTCTTTTGAATTTCTGTGAGGGGCATGTTTTATAAATCCAGCTGAGGCTTGAAGTAGGTCGATGTTTTGGGGGGCTTTTTTGGTTTCTTGTGTTTTATGAACCAATTTAAGTCTTGAAGTAAGTAGACATTTTGGGGGGGTTTTTTTGCTTCTTTTAAATTTCTGTGAGGTGCATGGTTTATAAATCAAACTGAGGCTTGAAGTTTGTTGTACGGCCTGGGGTGGTTTCCTGGCAGAATTAAATTAGGTTCATTTTTGAGTGTCATAATCCTGCTTCTATGAGTTTAATACCAGCCCCATCTAAACTCCCCCAAATGGAAACAAACCCTTTGCAATGTGTTGTGTTGAAACAGCAGAACAGTCTAATTTAATTGATGCCACTAATAGTTAAAAGACTAATATGCAGGAAACAAAGTCACAAAATGGCTTTGCTTGCCCAGCAGTGGTTTTGGATGGAGATGCAATGGGAGTAAGGAGCTTCTTTCAACCTGTATTATTTAATCACTTCTCTTTGGTGATCCTGTCTTTTGACAGGCTGACAAACACATCTCATGCTGTAATGTCATTCATGCTTGGCTTCCATAGTAATGATGTGTATCTACATATAAAAGCACTCTTCTAGTCATTTATGAAGACTGTACAAGCCATTCACTAACAGTTTTTGGCATCATGCTTTATGCATATGCTGTGTTATGTACCCCAAGTCAACCTAATGTCCAGTGGCTTGTCATGTGAAAAGCCCATGTACAGTTAATTGCCATCGTGGTGGCAATGCTGAGCATCGTGTGCTATCAATGATGATGGTTTCATGCTGTGATTTTTTTATTTAGAGACAAAAAACTGTAGTGGTTTTGCATTACCAAATGAGATCAAAATAGCCTTTATGACAACTGTCGTTAAAAGAGGGGACAGGGAATTTGTATCTCTTGTCCCAGAGAAAAATGTTGTGGTTTGTTTTTAAATTATATTACTATCATGAAAGCCCAGTTCTTCAGTCTCTAAGACAACCAGGGCATGAAAATAGGCCTTATTTTTGAAGCATGTTGTCTGTTTAATATGTAATGTGATACCTTGTCATGCTGTGACAACATGACAGATGGCATTTGCACTCTAAAACTAAATTATCTTTTGTGCATAGCTATACAGCAGCTAAATACAGTGATTCTGTGCAGTGTGCTGATTAATGCAGACTGCAGATGTTTGAGAGATACTGGTGTGTTTAAACCTAGCATCAAATGATTAATGGTTTTATTAAATGTGCCTACCAAGATTTTGGTGGCGTTTCAGCATGTAGTCTGGTATGCAAAGGGCATTTTTGGTAGAAGACAAATTTAGGATTACAGACTATGCCATGCAGATCTGTATTGCATTGCATCTGTTTGTCTGTTACTTATGAAAAATGGGTGAGCACTGTTCATTGATGATACTATGCAAATAGACTTGTATATAAAGCTCTATAGCTCATAAGAAACTGAAAGGTCCTGTAGTTATGAATCAGAGAATTACTTGGTTGGGAATTGACCTCTAAGATATTGAAGTCCAACTGTTAACCCAGCACTGCCAAGTCTCCCAGTAAACCATGTCCCAAAGTGCTACATCTACACAGGTTTCAAATACCATCGGGGCTGGTGAGTCAACCACTTCTGTGGGCAGCCTCTTCCAGTGCTTGACCACCCTTTCCGTGAAGAAATTACTCCTACTATCCAGTCTAAACCTCCCCTGGCACAACTTGAGTCCATTCCTCTTGTCATATTGCTTATTACCTGGGAGAAGAGATCGACTCCCCACGGGTCCAACCTCCTTTCAGGTGGTTGTAGAGGGTGATGAGGTCCTCCCCAAGCCTTTTCTCCAGGCTAAACACCCCCAGCTGCTCCTCACAGGACTTGTGCTCCAGACCCTTCCCCAGATCCATTGCCCTTCCCTGGACACACTCCAGCACCTCAGTGTCTTTCTTGTAGAGAGGGCCCAAAACTGGACACAGGTTTTGAGGTGTGACCTCCCCAGTGCTGAGCACAGGGGGATGATCATTCCCTGGTCCTGCTGGCCACACTGCTGCTGATCTAAGCCAGGATGCCACTGGCCTGCCTGCCCACCTGGGCACACTGATGGCTCCTGTTCAGCCAGGTGTCAAACAGCACCCCCAGGTCCTTTCCCACTGGTCAACCTTCCAGCCTGTCCAGGTCGCTCTGTAGAGCCCTCCTACCCTCAGGCAGGTCAGTGTTCCTGCCCAACTTGGTGTCACCTGTGAACTTACTGAGCCCAACCTCCAGGCTGTCAATAGAGATACTAAACAGGTCTGCCCCAACACGCAGTGCTGGGAACACCACTGGTGACAGGCCACCAACTGGTTTTAGCTCCATTCACCACCCCTCCCTGGGCCCAGCTCTCCAGCCAGTTTTTAACCCAGCTGACAGTGTTCCTGTCCAAGCCATGAGCCGTAAGTTTCTCCAGCAGAATGCTGTGGGAAATGGTGCCCAAGACTTTACTAAGGTCTAGGCAGACAATATCAACAAGGCTGAAAGAAAACAAGATGTGTAGGCAAGCCACCAGTTCATTACTGGTGTTGATTTCCATGCAGAATGTTACCTGTGTGAAACTAAGGGCCATAGTAAAGATTTAAATAGCTGAGGGTAGTAATTCTTCCCCTCTGTATTTTAGGCATAGAACTCATGTTGGTGGTCTTCTACAGTGTGGTTATACCCAGGAGTTTGTCTGTGTTCAGGTGGTACAGACCTTTCAGGCCATGGGGTGGGAGGGCTGACCCTCTGACTTTGTAGCACTGCAATAAACCCCTTTGCTTTCTGACATTTGTGTCAGCTCTCCCAAATGGGATGATGCAAAAAGAAGAAAATCACTAGTATTTTTAAACAAAGCCTTCCTGTGCAACTCCCCAGACTGCACAGCTGAAGTTTGGACAGGCATGGTACTCCATAAGTGAACAAAGCTTTAGCTCCATGCCCATGTAACTACAGTCCATGCTATTTATGTCATGCTCTCGTAAGGAACATTGTCCTCGCGTGGTGAGAATGCTGCCTCGAGTAAATCCCTTTTTTGACTTCTTGTAATTCGTGTTTGTTTTGCTGATTGCCCTGGAAACTGGGCTTTTCTACCAGCCCAGAGTGGTTCAGCTTGCAGGGATCAGGGAGGAATGCAAGGAGAGGGCTGCCAGGGGAGAGACAAACTCAGTATCTCTTGGCAGTGGGAAAAGAGTGTCCCTGTGTGGTAAAGAAGCACCCTGGGGCAGAGTTATGTATTTCACCTATTGCTGAGATGTGCGGTGTGGACCTGCTGGCATTAGGGCTTCATCCTGTGTAGAAGGCTGTGAGTAAGGTCATGTTGAAGTGGTCTTTGTTTGGGTCAGTTAATGCTTTTGGTATCTTTGGCTTGTGCTTGTGTGGTGTTGACTGCTGGTTTTTCTAACGTGATGGCTTTGCGGGCTGCCTCTGACTCTGAGAACTGACTGGAAATACAATTGAATGTATTTTTTTTCCCCTAGGCAGCCTTAGGACTGGGAAACAGAGCTAAAATAGGTGTTGCTTTATTGTAAGAACATGGAAATGTTCATGCTCAGATGCCTCGTTGGCATTAGAGTAAGTGATGTAGAAACAGTGTTTTGGAAACATTGTGAAAGTCCCTTCACCCAACCACTTAGTTAAGTAACCACACGATGCTGAGATTTGTTCAGATGCTCCCCTTTGGTTTCCTGATTATTCAGTAATTTCAATAATGAAGAACATACCAGTGATTGTAATCGCATCTATTTTTAAAACCAGCTAACCCCAAACCCTCCCTTGCATTTTTTCTGCCTTCTCTTACATTGCTGCTTTCTGCTTGTCTCTTCCTCCTCAGTTTTCCCTTTATGTATTTACAGTGACCCCATGTTTTATTGTGTGGTGCATTCCCAGATACTGTGATTTACATCTTCAGGTGCTCCCAAGAGCTTGTTCTCGTGCCTGTCAGTCATCTCCAGGTGTCCAGGGATGAGTTAGATCACGACTCAAGAATACAGGCATGGGTTGTTGCTAAAAGTTGGTGTATATCACCAAACCCAGTAAGGTTACCAAATGTGTCCCAACCTAACTGAGGCCCTGCCTGCACGGGAGCAGTTAAGTCTTGCTTGCCAGGCTCTGACTAGAAGTGATGCACTTGACTCAGCACAAGCCCACTGAAGCAGATTTAGCTGGTTTTACACACAGTTGTTGGTGAGAGGGACATTCCTGTTGCTGGAAGAGGCTCCTGGAGACCTCTGCTCAGCTAACAAGCAGAGCCAAGAGGCAAAGGGCACGGTGAGGTGCAGTGGGAACAAGAGGAGCACGCTCTGCCGGGGCTGTAAAGCCATCATATCCGTGTTCGAGAGGGGACGGTTCAGCTCTCCGAGCAGAGCCCCTCCTGCCTGTGGAAAAACAAACAGACTTGTAGCCACAGACAGATTGGAAAACATTCCGTGTGGAATGCAAATAAATAGGAGGTGGTAGAAGTCTTTTTAATAATGGCTAGGGTGCAGAAAGGGCTCTTATGCTTTCTCTGGCTTGTAACAGAGGGGATGTAATAGTGACATTTGCTGCTTTTTCTCAATGCTGATAAGAGGATTTTTTTGTGTGTGTGTGTTTCTATGTAGTTTAGTATTACAGCATTTGTGGGAGTTCACAAAAGAATTCAGCAAAAACTGTGGAAGTTGACATTTGTGTGACTGATGCACATTTCAGTGAGGATGTAAGATCTCCATGGTTCGGTTTTAAGCTACCCGTTGTAATTATCAGGAATTAGTAATTGGCCTTTCTCTTAAGTGTCTAGTCTGAATCAGAGCAAGAACAGTGTATTTAAAGGATCACAGATGTCATCTGATACACGAGTTCCTGTATTGTGACTGAATTAAATAATTCATTATTACTGACTTAATTAAAGCAGTGTTTATTCAGTGACTTTGAGCTGTTCAGTGTTTCAATTCCTTTTAAACTTTGGCAGCAAATATACATCGCTTCTCTGAATAAATTATTGTTTCACGTAAGTAATTTTAATATATGAAATCCTACACTGACTTACAATGCAAGTTGCTCTACTTCCAAATTTAATTTTAATGAAGTTCATTTCTTAAAAAAAAATAAATCTAATTTGACTTTTAAAACAAACACTTTATATTACAGGAACAGGGTCTTATTTTGATCTGCTTTGACTTCCTCTGCCTGGTAATTCAGGCCTTGTGGCTGGCCATGAGTCCAGGAGCCCAGTGGGCGAGGGGCAGGCAGCCCATGCCAGCTCTGCAGCAGCTCCGAGTGTCACGGGCATTTAGAGGCTGAAGGGCACAGCCATGGAAAAACAGTGGAGGAACTGCTTGTCCCTTGGATTTCATTTGGCTCTGGAGGGCTTGTGATTCCTTGACTGTTGCTGGGTGCACTGAAGCAGCCCGGATTAAAGAGTGGTTCAGCCCTCTGGACTATGCAGAGGAGTGTTTCCAGTGGCTTTTCTCTCTTTATGCACATGTGCAATTGCAATACTCAGCTTTTAAGAAATACGAATGCCTGCTGCTTCCTGTGGCCTGGCTGACCTCGGAGCATCAAACCCAGGGCTCTGTTCCTTCCTGCCGTGCACCAGCACACCTTTATGTCCTGGCAGCTGCACTGGTGCCAACTCACTAATGGTGATGGGACTGCCTGAGTGTCCCTTGGCAAATCCATGGGGCTCCCACCCCATCCTGGGGCCTCCAGACCTTTTATTGCTCCTCATTGGTTTATTGCAGTTAGAGATGGCAGGAATGGCATTTTGAAGGAAAAGGTATCTGGGGGCAAACTGAACGCATTTGATATAAAAATGAAGGAGTGGCAATAAACTTTATAACAGGCTGCTTCAGCATGTGCTTTCTCTGCAGTGCTTGAAAGGAGGCTTTGGAGTGTGGCTGGCCGTGTCTCTCATCACTTCAGAGTGGCTTTTGCAATTATGCTGGCCCTGAGAACTTGTAGAACACGCCACCCATTCCCAGTATTTATCAGCACCTCTCATTTGGAGGTTTATGCCTCTCTTTTCAGGCACTTATTTGAGGCAGTTGCAGCTAACATCAGTTACCAGCAATATCACTTTGTGCTGGTTATGATGAATAATATTAGGCAAACTGATATTTTTTCCTTAAGGGACACAAATCATGCTTGTCTCCCAAGTGAGCTGATGGTTTGGCAGGCTGAAAGGATGAATAAAAATTGCCTTCCAAGTGTGTGCAAGTTGACAGCCCGAAAGGTGATTTTCTTGACTCATATACTTCAGGTTGCTGGGTTTTACATATGGCAAGTCTCCAGAACAAATATTGCTTTTGGAAAACCTAATCAAATCCTGCCATAAGAGTTAAGTTACTGAGTGTCAGGCCTCAAGTGATATGCTTGATTTAGACTTCTCTGGAGCTCAAAAATTGTAAATTTTATCAGCAGTAGTTTCATAGAAAAAAAGCAAAAGTTGAAACTTTCTTAAGAACAAACTTAGGCACTAGGACTTCTAGAGAGTGAATTCAACATAGATATAATCTGGTTTGTGTTTTCTAAAAGGTTGCCTTCATTTCCTTGGGAATGCTTTGAAGGGATGCTGTCACCCTGCATCATACCATTGTGTTGTTACATTACAAACCCTGTTGTACTATCTTGTGCTGATACTGAAATGTGTATTATTTGTTGGGTCACAGTTTGAGATCCCTCTAATGGGATGGAAGTATCACAAGAAATTTAACAAAAGAGGAAAGAAAGATCTAAATTGGGTCGTTTAACTTCTCACTGATGGTCTCAGGCTGGGTAGAAGAGACATTTTAATGAAAAAACTGGTGCACAGTTTCAGCTTGTGCTCTGTGGGCTCCATATTAGGAAAAAAAAATTGAGCTACTAGTTCAGTGACTCTTCCCCAGAAAAAGACTGAAAAAATCCATGCTTCTGCTTTGGGTGGGGGGGTATTTTTAAAGCAGCATACAAAATCTACAGCATTTGGTCACCACAAAGCCACTTCTGACTCCAAGTCAAGAGAAACGTGGTGTTCTCCAGAACGAATATGAGCAAACTTTGATTAGAAAAAGGAGACATGATGCAGGGTTTGTTTGGAAATGGGCCATCAGAGCTGTTAGACTGGAATGGGTAAGCTCTGAAGGGTCTGGAGGCTGCTAGCAGAGGATAAGTGACCAAATGGCCTTGCAAGGAAGGAGCATGTGGCTGTGGCTATGCCCCAGGTTCTGGCACGTGGGGACAGCAGCTCACTGGGGTGTCCTGCTCTTGATCTGCTCCTGCTTCTTGGAGCTGAGCTTGGTTGAATGCTTGGGTATGCAGTAAGTGCACTGATGGTGCTGAACAGTGATGCTCCTGGCAGCAGAGGTCTGAAATGGTGTAGCACTGGTGGAAATTCTTCAACTGCTGTTTGCAGGACTCTCACAGGCTCTCCTGCCTGGCTCTCCCCCCCATACTCCCTGTTTTCTTTCCTAAGGTGCAATTATAGAAAGGGAGACTGAAAGGGTTAAGGGAGGGAGGAAGTCCTACCAGCATTTCTCTGAGGAAATATAGCTGTGAAACAAAGCTTTGTTATGCCGTTTGCAAAACTATTTGGGTGGAGAGATAGGAAAGCATTCTCCTGGATAAAATTGCAGCTCTTCTGGTAATAAGCTCTTAAAATAGGGAGTAAATAGTGAGCTGATAAAATTGTTTCCTCCCTTTCAACCCGAAGCCTGCTGAAGAATATGCTGCTATTTTAATTCCTCCTTAAGTATAAGCGGTTTCATTGTCTGTCTGCTGTTATTTATAAGAATCATATTATATTGTAGTTACTTGGTTGAGTAGAATATGCAGAATTGGTTGAACATTATGCTTGTACAGGTCCAATGGTGTTACCCATGTGTGTGAGTGTGTGAGACTGCTGGCTGTAATGCTGCTTTGGGAGAGAAAAGGTGCAGAAGGGAAGGCAGCTGGGCCCTGTGAACCTTCTCTGGCAGTCTGGAGTTCTGTGCATGAGTGACACTTGGCCAGAAGAATCAGAGTCGAGATATGGACATTGGATGGTCACCCCTTTGGGGTTTAGGATTTTTTTTTAAAGGATCATAAATTGCAGGAGTTGGAAGCAGCAGAATGAAGAACAAGTTGGACCAAATGGCAGCTTGATTTTGCATCAATCCACAGAAAAATGCACAAGACTCTCATCTGTGCCAGTGAATAGGAGTTCTGTAAAACAAGGAGAAGTTTGACTAAGCTGTGTCCCTTTTTTGAATGTGTCATGGTTATAAATACTGTTGCAAACACCCATAGAGTGTTTATTTGAGACTGGGGTCTTAGAGTTAACCAAAGTAGAAACAGGCAATCAGGCAGGTTTTTATACATTTTTATCCATGTTATCTGTACATATCTTTCCAAGATGGTTGCTTTGGGGTTTCACTGTTAGTGTCACATGTGAATTTTGTTTTCTATAAAATCCATTTGGCACTGGTAGTGCAAGTTTTTAATATTGTGTACTGTTTTGTCACATTGGCAGGACTTCTCACTAATGGCCAATCTAAAGGATTAGGACCAGGATCAGAACAGCTGGAGAATGAGAAGGACGATGCATCGCAAGTGTCCTCAACGAGCAACGATGTTAGTTCTTCAGATTTTGAAGAAGGGCCCTCAAGGAAAAGGTCAGTGGTGCATTATGATTTCAGCATAGCCTTTCTGCTTGGTGCCCTCTGTCTTACAGTGTTGTGATTATGTTGTCAGTAGGGTATGGCTGCAGATACTGCCCTACCCTATACAGACTTTCCAGCATGGATTCCTTTTAGTAACAGAGAAGGTACAGCAAACTTTGCTTCACCCGTTGGTATAGATGGTTCTTGTTGTTGTTTTGGGAAGCGTTGAAAAGCAGTTGTTATGTTGGTGATTTAAGTGCTTTAGGACTCTCTGCCTTCCCTCCTCCTCCTCCCATGGCTTTGGCCTCTCAGGTCATGTCAGTGCATGTGTGTGTGTAATGTCAAGGAAAGCATCACTGAAGTAGTTAGTGTTACCGTTGTTGGTTTGGTTTTTTGGTGAATGAAACCATGTGAAGTTAAAAAAAGAAAAGAACTAAAGAGATGCTTCCGAGAAGAGAAACTATATAGTAAGGTGGTGTGGTGGGTATCAGTTGCATACTGCTGCAGCAGGCTGCCTCCTCTTTCCTAGAAGTCACTGAATGTGCAAAATGTGGGTTAAAATCATAGGACTCAAGCCAATCTATTACAGAAAATATGCTGAGAATGTGGGAGGCTGGGAGTTGTCCTCTGTATGAAGTCAGAACGAAAACAGGCTGTCTGAAAAATGCCATTTAAAAGGGAGAAACAGAAATGCTTTCTCAGCTTTTTTCCTCCACACTCCTTGTGTCCCAGGCCTGAGCCAAAATGAACCATAAAATAAAGTTCTCTTTGAAACAAAAGAAGTATTCCTGCATTCTGTATGACCTTATGATTCCACTGAAAAGCCTGAGGGGATGAGACTGGTATTTTCCTGGACCACCCCCATGTTCCTGTTCCAGTGTTCCCCACTCCTGATCTCCACAACCTTTCCTATTTGCCCAAGCAAGAAACTCAAAGTCTAGTTAATATGCCCATCTCATCTTAGCTCATCTGGCGTATCAGAGTAAAATTTGTGTTATCTTCCATACTGGAAGAAATTTAGTGTAAGGCTTATTGCATCCTACTACTACTGCTAAGGGCGAAAGTTTTTGTGTGCTTATTTTGGGCTTTGAGGTACAACAGAGCCTTGGAAATCATTTCTGCTGAGCTCTTTAGGTGACATCGACTGTGGGTGTGAGCCTGGGAGACAGTGGATGGTGGCCACTGTTGCTTGCATGTTATTTTAAGGAATTTGGGGGATTTTTGCTGCCTTCTGCACTTGCTTTGTTCCCTGGTTCCTCAGCTGAGCTGACAGAACGGCGTGCAGGGTCACACCATGAGCAGGTTCAAAGAGCTGGTTAGGATTAAAAATAAAAGCAAGAGGAAGATGAATTGAGGCTTTTTGCCAGGGTTCTTTATTGTTAACCTGCATGAGGCTTTGGTCTCTTGGTCATGGTGTGGTTGTAGAGCAGCTGCCAGTGCAGCCAGAGAGCATCCCCTTCATCTCTGAGGACTGGCAAGGGCAGGAGAGCTTGTCCCTTATGCTGTACCTGCAAAGTCCAGCTTCAGAAATGAGCGTATTGCTACATCACCAGTGTCCAGAAACTGCATTTCAATATTCCAGGTGAAATATTTTTGGAGAAGTATTTGGTAGGTTTAGGCTGAGGGAATTGAGACTGTTGAGAAGCAGCTGGGTGGTTCAGCCATAATTATGGGGAACTCAGTGCCTTTGCTGCTTTTTAGGTTAAAAACAAAAAAAAACAGAAGAAATCAGCCCCAACACAGAACTGAAGATGGAAACTATTTTTCTGGCATTTGTGGAAGGCAGGGCATCATTTCACTACTTCATGCATTGTGAGCTGCTGAAATAGTATTATGGTTGTTACTGCAGTTGCTGTGAAGGAGAATGTTCTGGTTTCCTTTCCATTTACACCCAACACAGACTTGTATCTACTTTTTTCCTCCCTCAGCTTCCTCTTTGCAGACAGACCTTTTCTGGGCTCCTTTTAAGCTATTCTGAAGCACATGGAGTGTCTTAATACCATCCTCCTCTTTCCTTTTAGGCTTTTTGTTTTGTTATCTGAGTTTGTAATGTTTCTTCAATCCGTGTCATCCTGGGATCCCACAGGGAGTTGTGTCAGGAGTATTGGGTCAACAAAGGACACACAGGAGGATGAGAAGGAGGGGACAGGACTGAAATGGAATTTATGGGTTCAGTGCCTCAGCTTACCAGGTTTTGAGAAGTGTGCCCTCCTTGTCTTCCCCCTGGGCTTTCTCAAAATCAGACTTTTTATTGTCTGTTCAGCTGTGTGGACAAGTAAGGACACTCTTGTCCTAAAATACACATGTAAAGACTGCAGCTTCAGCATGCACTCTGAACTGACTATTATGTGTAAGTTACTATTTAGTTCTTTACGGTTGTGTGGGGTTTTTTGGTGCATGGTAGGAGTGGTCTTTTGGAAGGTTGAACCTGTCATCTTCTAGAGGAACAGGTCACCTGTATTTCACACTAGTGATGGAAACAAGAAGAGTGCTAAGCAAGTAAGCCCAGTAAATAAGGGAGTCTGTTTTAAGGGGCTCTAGTTTGATTAGTAGTTCAGGGCTCTGGTTTGAGCTTTCATTTCTTCAGAGTAATGGAAGGCTGGTATTGTGGAGCCAAACAGTCTTTTCTCAGTTTTTTCTTCCCATCTCTTCCCAGCTGTTGAGCCTGGCAGTGTTTTGGCCCCAGGGCCATCAGTTCAGTGCACTGATGTGGCAGCCTTTCCTCCCCCTGCCTTGAGCAGGTCACATTACATAAAGGCAGTAGGGGAATGGACTGATGCATGCGTGCAGCATGTGTGTTTAATTTCCATTTATGGCTGATCCCAACTCCTCCAGTTTCAGAGACAGTTTACATGAGAGCCTGGATGAACAGCAAGTGCCAGTTCTTGTAGCAAACTGAGTGGAGGGTGAATTTCTAGCAGTTGGCATGGCCCTGTGGTCTCACTGTGCCAGCCATCTCTGGGGCAGATCTTCCTTGGCTCAGAACTAGGCAGTGGGTGCTCCCAGGGAGCTGCTGGTCACAGGACTTGGTTGTAGATAAGGAGGTGCTGACAGGCACCTGTGGGGGAAGGTTAGTCCCTACCAGCCTGCCTGTTGACCAGAAGAGATTACAGACAAGTATATTCATTTCACGTATGTATGCCACACAGAATAACACAGCAGCAGAGCCCCCAGCCAAGCACAGTTTAAGGTTTACCACATCCATTTTTTTCCTCCATTTTCAACCCCTTTTCTAGTAACATAACCTGGCTGAAGAGCTACACATACCATAAAAAGAGTTTTGTGGTGAAAGAGATTGCTGTTCTGGTCAAAGTATGTAGATTTAATACAGTACTGCAGATTTTGTTCAGAAACTCAGATAGTTTGTTTGATGGACCAGGCTTTTGGATGCAGTGGCCTGACACTGTTAGGCTTCAGATGGTTCCAGCCAGTTGGTGAACAGTCAGTAATTAACACCTTTGCTGGTTTGCAGCCAGTGTGGAAAGTTCCATCTCCACTTTTAAATATGCCTCATTTTATATTACAATAGGAACCTGGAGCAGTTCTGAAGGTATGCAGAGTACCTTTTGTGGTGCTGCAGGTTCCAGCTGGTGGTGGTGGGGAGGAGGGAAAGGAGTGCAGGTACAGCTTTGCCTCTGCACAGTCTCCTGACAAGTCCAGGAACTGTAAGCCCTATTACAGAGTAAGTGGGATTTGAGGAGTATTGGCAGTGACAGTAGTGGCAAGCTCACTACTTCAAAATGCTTAGATTTGTTTGAGTTTACACTCAGAGGATGGAGAATACTTGCTTTGATGTGAGCTGTGTGTATTACCAGTGGCCAGGTCTGAGGGGAAGCAGCAGGTTAATCCTGAGTGGTAAATACAACTTCCAGCCAGTAAAGGTGAAAGGTGTCAGCATTATTCTCACATTTGGCAGAAGCTGAGCATTCAGATGTCACACCAGAGCTGTTGTGCAGTGGGTTGCTGTCTGCTTGCCACGTGAGAGCAGTTTCTGATTTGTTCAAGGCTGTGGGGAGAGGTGGTCACAAGCCTTGGTATGCAGGGTTGATAAACTGTCAGGGTGGTCCTCACTGCATAAAGATTGTACATTTTCAAAACCTATTAAAGAGGTGCTTGCTGAAGAAGAATTGTAACTTCTGTGTCGGTGCATGTTTTTGCTGTGAGTCTCCATGTCCTGCTGTGATTCTGATTCAGAGGAGCAGGAGGTGACTGGCCAGAGGTGTTTGGTCACTGTACTCCATGCCTGCACATTTTTATGGGCAACTCCTACCAGTGTGTGCAGGGACAGCTTGATATTTCCCAGCAACAAGGTGCCCACCTTGCCCAAGAAGGGACTTGGGCAGAGCAGACCTGATGTGACAGCATGTTGATCTTCGGTTCCTGTTACTGATCAGGTGGCTACTCATTTACATGGCCCCTTCCCAGAAATGCACACAGGGAACTGCCAAGTGCACAGTTTTTTACTGTAAAGTCACGTTAATAGAAGGCTGTGAGAAGTGGGAGGAGGCTGAGTGTTTTTAGTAACTGTTAAGCTTTAAATTTGGATTCTAGGAAATTTAATGTTAGAATATTCTCTCCATTAAGGGGGAAAGAGGCAGTGGTTTAGTTCAGGAGAACAATAAGGTTGGAGGCCTTTTCCCTTGCAGGAGCAGCAGAGTGGATGGACATTGTGCCCTGGGCCAAGGGTGTGCCCAGCTCCTGGGAGTGGACACTGCCTGGGTCTGCCACAGGAGAGAGGAACAACACACTGGGGAGCAGTTTTAGGCTGCCCCAGCTAGACTGGCCAGAAATGGCTTATTAGGAACCTTCTGAGGTTTAATTACTACAGCAGCTGCCTGCTGAGGGTCTCCAGGTGTGACAGTGAGCAGTGTGACCGTGTGCTGCAGCACGGCCAGCCCAGGGGATGTGCTCCTGCTCCTTGCCTCGCATCCCTCTCTGCTGCCTGCCTGTTTGCCTGGCTTTAATTTTAATTTGATGTGCTGTTTTAACTCCCAGAAGTGGCTCCCGGTGGGGCAGGATGAGCGCTCAGGTTTGTGGAGTGGAGAGGGGGCCATGTGTGGCCAAGGAGAGGGAGATGACCACGCTGGTGCCCCTTGGCTGGTGGCTGCACAGCTGCTGGGCTGGCAGAGAGAGCCCTTCTGCACCCTCAGCACAAAACAAAGCCAGTCAAGGGTAGGCAAGCTTTTGCATATTAGGCAAGCTGCTAATTTAAGTGGTTTCTTTTAGTGATACATCCTTTTCAACTTGAGCTGCAAAAGACTTTCTTGCAGTAGAGCTGTCAAAAGGTTGAGGGGACTTGGGGTTAGTTTCTTTTTTTTTTTCCCTTTTTCTTTTTGTCACATTGTTTTTATAGCTAATAATGAACAGTCTATTTAGCACTAGACTTAGCACCTTCCATGCAAGATGTAAAACAAGGTCAATCCTGTTCCCACATATGTAAATTTGTGAGGCATTTCTGCTTGGTATTGTAGGTGATGGAGAGAGCAGTGTATTATGACTCGGGTGTGAAAGCAGGAGCCTGCTCGTAATATCAAAGTGTTTTTCCAGGACCTTTTCAGTGAATAGTCTTTTCACTAATTGGAACACTATATAATGTATTTGTGTTCAGCTGTTACCTACTACAACACAATGTAAGCCCACTTATCAACCAGGTGCTTCTATTATTTTTTCTAATTTCAGTAGGCTATGCAAATCTGCACTAGTTTTTTGCTTATGAGGAACTGCGTTAATTCGCAATAAAACCAAAATGGTAATAAGATTTATATGTAATAATTTCGAATTTTTTTTGGTTTGTTTAATTATACTCCCCACTCCCTCCTTTCTGGAAATGCTGATATGAGTGGAATCTATTTTTAGTGCCACACATTTATATTTAAATAATAAGCCTTATAAACAAAGCAATAATAGTGCACTGGAGTGGGTTTGCACAGGAATAGTAAAAAGACAGATTACCTGCTTTATAATGCGAGTCAAGAAGATTATTGTATGTAGTTTGAAAAGGAAGAAATTGGGTGATTAATGTTCTTTCAGTTTTTTCATATGGAACAAACAGAAGTTGTGACACGGATTCTCCTACCCGACATGCAAAGATATAATAAAGTACAATGATCTGGGAACACTTGAACTTTGGGGGTAGACAGCTGTGTAAACAACTTCTCTGAATAGTGATTTAATAATTAGGAAGGTATGATTTACAGCAGGCTGAGGATTGGTAAGCAATGACCGACTCAGACTCGCTTGTTCTCCCTTGCCATCCTCTCTTGAAGTCAGAATTGCAGGGAAAGGTCCTCATGATGACCTTGAGTCTGGGCTCATCAGCTGGGGGATGGAGGGAGTTCCCAAAGCCAGGTGGGATGGGTGCAGTTGCTGCTGTGGTTGTGTGTATGGCAAACCCCCCTCCCCTACTGTCACATAATTCATGACTCACCCCTGTGTATGAAGGGCAGATGTTGCCTGCTTTAATACTAGGCAGTGATTGCCCATAACTAACGTAGGAAGCAGTTGATTCTGTACTGACAGACACTTTTTTCTGAGCAAATTAGTGTGAAAGAGGTTTTTTTTAATGCCCGTAAGCCATTGTCTGTTTAAGACTCTAGCCTGCTGTTTGGGTTGACGTAGCCCTGTGCTACATCTGGTTCATCCTGTCATTTTCCACGTGTATCTGTGCTTGCTCTTCTAAAACCCTTCTCTCCCAGCTCAGCCACAGGCTGCTGCCTCTGAGCTCGGGGAGAGGCCCTACCTGTCTGATTTGATCCTTTTGCAGAGCCTTCTTGGCTTTCTTCTTCTCTGAAAATTATCTGTTACTCCCTTGTCCAGAGAGTAAGACCTTTATGGACAGTGCACTTAGGTGATATTTCAAAACCCATTTTCCATCAGGAAGTGTATCTGGGCAGCCAAGGAGTCCAGGAGTTTGTTCTTCCCAAAGTACCTTCAGAAGAAATGTTCCATGAGGTGGACATTCCCAGAGGTTTTTGTCATGTCAGCAGAGATGGACTGGGTGCTGTGCCCTTCTGTATTTCTGGCTGTTGCTGCTGCTTCAAAGCCAGGCCAGCTCCTCCAAAATAGTGGAAATAGGGATAATTTGAAATAGGTGTGTTGTGCCTTTGGATTGTGTTACTCTGTAGGATGCAACCATCCTCACCAAACAAACATTGAGGCACTTGAGATATCCCATAGTTTTGTTTGCTTCCTGCATTAATCACTTTCCATGATCCCCCAGTAATGAATGTGGGGGCAAAAAGAAACAACCCAAACATTCACACGTACTAAAATTAGTGGCTTTACACTTATTCCTCCATTCATAATTCCCCCTAAATGAATTTAAAATCAAAGACAGGAAGGGAAAAAAGGTGTATTGTTGTCTTTTGAAGATCGTGGCAATGCCGTGATTTTTTTATTCTGTTAGGTCGTTGTAAAGAAGGGGTTCTATTTTAAAATCTTGAGTCCTAGATATTAGCCAATCTAGCATTTTGCAGTGGCCTTCCTCTTTTGGAAAAGAAAAGATTACTCAGTGAGAAAACATGCAGCACAGTCAAGTATGGGTAACATTTCAGAACTGAATGAACAGCTTCCATTCTTGCATAAAATTAAAATGTGAGCTTAAAAAGATGTCAACAGATAAAAATAATTGTAGCAAGAATAAAAGGCCAAGAATGGAAAGGCAGAAACCTGTTCCTGAAATAAAGATGTAAAACGCTGTGATATTTGGCAGTATGTGCTTTGCTGAGACTAATCTTAGCAACAATTTCATGAAGTATGGCCACTTCTTAGCGGTCTTTGGAAGGATTGGGAAACAAGGGATGTGGGAAAAGATGTACAGTGTGTAGATTCTTGGTATTTTCTACTTCAGAGTGTTAGTCCTAATCTTTTCAGTGTAACATTTGGAATGTGAGGCTGATTGGCCAGAGGAAAATTTCCATTTGTATCACTTACTGTAGCTTCTCCAGTCTCCAAACAAGGCTCTGAAGGTCTTGCTACCAAGTGCTGTAAGATCTAGTTTAACTATTCTTTAGGCAAATGGGGGGTGAAAGCATCAAGTTTCTTTTCCATGGACATTTAGAGGAGATTTGCCATGGAGTGTTTTGCATAGAACATCATTTCTGCTACAGTTCTGACACTCCTGGGTTGGAATAATGTGGTCCTATATGATGTGCAAAGATAATGATGTTAAATAAAGTGCTGTTCCAGTGTTTTCAAGTCAAAGTGTGCCCTGATGTTAAGTTTTTTTTTGTTGGTTTTTTTGGTTTGCTTTGTATTTTTATAAGTATTTGAAGATTGTATTCGTATTGTAGGCTGGTTTAATGTACCCTGAACTCTGTAAAATCTGTGTTTATTCCTGTGGCTGGTCTGGGCAATGCCTGAGTGGTGGGAACATATCCTTGACGTGTGCCTTGCAAATGGCAGCATGACCATGGGCTACTGCTGGCTCTCCAGAGCTGACCACAGTGCAGGTGTCAGTGTTGTTATGAATGTAAAGCAGATGTTAATTAGCCCAAGCAGGGTGTGGGTCTTACCAGGCTTGGGATGGTGTGAGTGCTGGGCAGGAATAGGTCAGTCTGTGTCACCAGCACTGAAGTCTGGGGTTGTAAGAGTTTTCCAACTCTGAACTGGATCTGGAAGATATAGATCTCTCTACTGTCGGTATCTTCTCTAGAGTCTTTTCAGGTCCTTCATGTTAAAATTGGAGGTGGGAAATGCACAGGATTTTTAGGTATATGCCCCAGCTTATACTGTTATAGTGCTTTTCCTCTTTCTTCTTCCCTTGTTGCCTCCAGTAGCGCAGAATTTCCTCAGGGAAGTTAATTGTTTCTTTCGTCTTAACCTGAACATTTGTAGTTTTCCTGTTTTGACGGTATGTTTATTGTTAAATAATTTGTTCAGTAATGGCCATGTCATCATTATGTTTTGATTCTGTGTTTTTTTCCCTTGCTTTTCTCTCTTGGTATTTGTTCTTGGCTCTGATTAAATAAACTAAAACTTAAGGGATTCCGGACCATGTGGCAGATGATTTGCAAGTTTCTTCTTCTTTTCCAGTTCTATTAGAGTCTGTTTCCTCTGGTAGCATCCTTCTTTCAGCTCTCAGACAAGTTGTCCCCTGAGTTTCATAGTTGTAGTTACTATGGAGATGGCTGTCCACTCTTCCTCTTCTCCTCCCTTGCCCTCCTCCTTTCCTGGAGCTCCTGCAGCTGTTATTTATCTTTTCAATAAAGTAAGGAGATTCTGTACAGACCTAGTTTCTAATATATCTTCTCTTGCAACATGTCATTGGCCTGTAACGCTTTCACTTTCATGGAATCTTGTAGATATTAATTTTCATGAACAAAAAACTTTGGGGTATTGGTAAAGAGTGAGGAGGTCCCTCGTTAAAAGGGTCACTCCTGGAGCTATTATCTGCTCTGAGCTTCCTTCACAGCTGAAGAGCTGTTCATTGAAGTCATAATTCTGCAGAATGAATTAACTGGTAACATGTGTGTGGATGTGTGCCGAGTGTCAAGGACAGCTTTTAGAATTTATTTATTTTAAATGGCAGCTTTTGGAATTCAGTATAAACAGATTCTGGTGCAAGTTAAAATTTCTCGGCTGAAGAAACGAAACCTTGAGACAACACATCGTTAGCCTTTTAAGTCTGAGAGACTTTTCTTTGCACCTCATTATAATTTTGATAGCTCTTTATATATACAGCTTTATACATTCCAGCTTTAATGGAGAACTATGGATGTTTGGGACAGGATGTTTTCCTGTGCTGCTGTATTTCTAAACCCCTTGTCCTGTGCAAGCATTGCTTCACTTGGTGCCTGTGGTTTGATGTCACTGCTTTGCTGAATGGCTTAGAAAGAGGTTTGAAATGGGCTCTCCAGCCAAGAAGTTCTCCCACAGCTCCCTGCCTGAGGAGACACCCCATCCAGAAGGACCGTGAGCACTGGTTTCTTAGGGGAGCTGTGCCTTGAGAGGTTTTCCCTCTTTCTTTAGAGAGAGCTTGCTCTGGGTATGACTTGCACTGCTTCCCCCTGGCCTGCTGAGCACTCTGTGCTTTCCACACCCAGCAGCCCATTGGGGAGACCCTCTGCTTTACACCTGCATCAATACCTGTTGGTCACATAATGCAAATCATTCTGCCTCCTGTTGACAGTGTCGGGGTGAATTCCCAGCTTTACAGCCCCCTGTGGGGTGATGCACCATGAGCAGGAGTGTGCTGGCTCTGCCATGGCTTGTCACCCAGCCACCCTAACCCTTTACTTTCATCTCTTCTGTGCTCTTTTATTATGCTTTAGATTATTCCTGGCCCCATGACAGTTTGGTTTGCAAGTTGTCAAGAAGAAAATGTGCATTTAAAAATAAATTACTCTAAAATTTTAATCAACTCTTTTTTTAGAAGGGAGTCTTGTGTTTTTCTTTTGCATATGTCTAGTTTGCTGTTCAAGTGAGCAGCTGGGACTTTCTTGATTGCTTCTATTTTTAGTGTCATCTTCTTTACACCTGCACATTGAAAATCATGAAGTTTCTCTTAATAGAGATGGAGAAATCTTTCAACCCTCCAACCCAGGTCAGAAGCCTGAAACCAAGCTGGCCCACTAATTGCAGTATCTTGGTGTGCTTGGACCTTTTACGTTTGTCTTAATGGTAGAAAAATTGGCTGATATTGATTTTTCTTGAAATCCAGTTCATCCCACCCGGTTAAATCATAACAGAGCGAGAAGACAAACCAGGTGTGGCACAATTTCTGAGAACCTTGCTTTTATGTCCCTAGGTCTATGAAATCCCCTCATTACTTGAAAATTAAAGTATTGAGTTATACCCAGGCCAATGTTACCATGCAAAGAAGGGTTGATTGTTAACTGTTTTGTTTCATTTCTGTTACACAGAAATGTTGTTAAACTCGCTCTTGATACATGTGCTACATGTCATACCAGTTTTAAAAGTATTTAATTGCTTCCAGTTTCCAGATGCACTGCAAAATTAACTTTAAAGGTGAATCAAATGAGAAATGGAAAAAGGGGGGAATTTGAGTAAATGTCACACTGTTCTTATCAGAAGAATCAGTTGGAGTAATTCACGAAAAAAACGTGAAAAAAAGTTTGTTTTTTCCTTGGAGCTTACAGAGACGTGAATTCAAACATTTATTCCTCTCGTGGCCATGCAGCCAACAGTGTCCCCCAGTACTGTAGGTACAAGGTGGCCTTGTGTCCAAATCCTTGCCATACTGTGTGGCCTTGCACGGCACTGAATCGCTGTCGCCTCTTCCGTCTCCAGAATTAATTGGCAGAGTTTTGAGTAATTTGGAACTGGGTTAATGGTTGTTTATTGTTTTCAAGGACACAGTATAAGTAAATTATAGAATTTATTTGTATCTGTTTGATTTTTGTATGTGTGTCTGTTTTTGGCTTTATGTACTTATGTCTTACTTTCTGATATTAAATTAACATAAATATTCATAAATAAACAAAAAATAAATAATCCCTCTGAAGGAGGATTTTGAGAGTGCTTTATCAGCAGAACTGCTTTTGAATCCACTTTTAAATAACGAGAGTTACTTCTTGGATCCCCTGAAATCATTTCAGTGTCAGAGACGCGTCCTTTTCCCCCACGGGAGTTTTGGTCCCAAGCCTTTTGGGCAGAGTGTGTGTTGGAGCTCCTACATTGCATCCCTTGCCCTGAAGCTGTAGCTCATGTGCAGGGCTCCTAATTCACTGGGGCTGCAAACAGTGTATGCCATTCACAGTAAAAATGGAATGATCTCTCCTTTAAATTTTTCACAGTGTTATGGGGTAATTCAGTGAAAATGGCTCAGATAACTGAGATGCCCCATGTATTCTAACCCCTTATTTCAGTCATAGAGACGTCCCAGTATGACACTTTACTCCAAATTATGATTTTCAGCTTAGTTGCATCTTCTTGAGCACGGGTTCCCTTCCCTCTCCTCGGAAATTGCCCAGTGTCAGGATCCTTTAGCTGTTTGTTGTGTGTCATTATTCTGTGGTGGTACCTGCTGCCCTCAGTTCCAGGCTCCATTCACACTGATCTGCTTCTCCCTCAGGTTTTTAGTGCAGTTCAAAGCCCTCTGCCAGCCTGGGGATGCAGCTGTATGCTAATGCCCCAGTTCCCCCAGAACACTGCCAGGTCACTGCCAGAGTGCTTGGTCTGCTTGCCATGGGGGAATGGAAGGAGCTTTCTGTGCTGGAATGGCTGAGAAAGGCAGGGCTTGGGCCTGGAGCTGTTTCTTGTTTCCTCTCAGGTCCTGGAGATGAAGATCCTTTTCCTGAGACACAGCTCTGATGTTAGAAACGCAGCTCTGTCACATCATTATTTCTAACTTTTAACATGAAAAAGGCAAGTTGAAAGGGAGTTTGCTGCAAGTTCTTGTTAGGCTGCCTTCTAAAAGGAAGTGTGACTGTAATCCTCATACACCATATCTTCCTCTACAGTTTTTGCAGGCCCTTTGGTCTGAAGGAGTGTTTGACATGAGGACAGACAACAGTATTTCAGTCTCTGGGCAGATTTCCAGACAGTGATACTGTGCTCTTGTTCTGATCTGTCCTTTCCTCTGGGTGTTCTTTTCCCCCAGGACTTCTCAGGAGACATGTCTTTTTGAGCTTGACATTCCCAACTCTAAAGGCAAACTGGCAGAAACTTCTTGGGTGGAGCGTGGAGGATGCACACACGTGCAGAAATACTTTTTGTGAGATCTTGTTGAGTTGGACACCTTTTTTTTTGGGAAGCATTCTAGCAGTGTGCTTTGAGGATGTGGATCAAGAAGGCAGGTGTTGAAGGTGTAGGGTAGTTGTTGGTCATGAGTCCAAATATAACACATGAAGAAGGTCTTTTTCCTTCCTAGGCACACCCCACACCCCCCTCTCCAGAATATCTTTTGCTTTCTCCACTCAGGTTCCTTTTTTTTAGCATGATATAAAGAATATTTTGCTCTTCTGAGGGTTTGCTGTAAATTTATATGAAAAGCACTGAATCCTTTAGTCCTTAAAACAGAAATGCATTTTGTGTTTGTGCTCCTCTCTGTGCTTCTTTACTGGTCATTAGTCAGCTCAGGATATATGAATTAGTTGTTGACTTTTCTGCTTTGTTTTTTTCCCTGCTTGTTCTTTACTCTGCTGTTTTTTTGGACAATCCCAACCTTCTCCACTGAAGTGTTTTTCTGCTGGGTTTTATTCACCAGAATCTGCATGGTTTCCCAATATGAGCCTTAATGAAAACAAATGTTTACAGCATTTCCTGGGCATTAGGTGAGCTGCTATCCTTAATTACAGAGGGCTTGGAGGTGGAGGAGGAAGCCCCACTTCTTGGCAACAAAGGGCCCTAGGACTGTTTGTGCTTGGCTCATTCAGCTCTCCCTGCTTTGCACACAAGTGAGACTTTCTGAGCATTTGAACACAGTTTATTCTATCAATTAAAAACGAACAAAACAAAACCTGTCTCTTGCATTGCTTAAATACCTATTAAGCCCATGAACGGAATACTAATTTCGGTGGTTCTGTATAATGAGCTCTAAATTTCTGAGTCATGTCGGCCATGGAACCTCTTAACAAGGACGTGGAAAACCCCACAAAAAAAAAATGATGTCAGTCTCAGTTCCTTAATTATTTTAATGAGTGTAGAAATGAAAAGCTCCAAAGCATTGTGTCACAGTGGTTATTTTCCAGAGTGAATAAGGGAGGATTTATGCAGGTTTTCAGCCACGTTGCTGGGGTGGATGAAACACAGAGCGAGAAGGTCTGAGCCCTGGCAGCGCTCAGTGCCAGCAGCACAGCTCATCAGCTGACGAGCCCTTGGAAGTTCTTCAGTGGGACGAGATATGAGATAAGGTGGTTTTCTGGGTTTCTTTTTCCCCTCCCCTCCCTGTGTGTGTGGCAGCACATATAAATCAGTGTGTTCAGCTGGTGCACGAAGCAGGTGTCGCAGTGCAGAGCTGCCCTCCACCAGCACAGTACCTTAGAGGTAGGCACGTGTGAGAGCCCTGTGCCTCTGCATGGGGGTTCCTTTGTGGGTTGGAATGAGGTGAGGCACTGCTGCTCAGCACTGCCTGGGGGTCAGCTGAATGTCACTTATTCTTCCCTTGAGCACAGCCATGAGTGACCTGGCTGTGCTGTGCAGCCCCTGCACAAGGGGGAGTGCACGGGGAGCGCACCGTGCATGGCAGGAAGAGCTCTGCTCGTTCCTCTGCAAAATGGGGTTATATAATGCAGCGTGGCACTTTGCCACCTCTGCTGGGGGATCACCCACCCTCTGGGAGCAGCACTGCATTAGCAGCTCGGGGATTTTAAGGATAGCATTCGGCATGACTTCATGGTACCTGAAACACAACTTAATGCCTTGAATATTCTGGCCTCACACAGTGAACGTGCCACAGTGGGAGCTTGGTTTGCTCCTTAGACTGTGTTATTTGTGTTATTGGCAAATGTGCTCATTTATACCAGGGAGAGAAAAATAAAGGCAGGGAACCTTGAGAAATGCCAGCTAATAAAAGATAAGACAGTTGTGTTTTCTGATAAACAATGAACATAGTAAAACTGGTGATGCTACAGGCGTCTTGTGTTATTGATGAAAACAAACTGCTTGCTGACATCTGCAGGAACCAGCCCTTGACTGGTGGCAGCCCAGAGCCCTCCCATGCCATGTGTTAGGCAAAATTGCTGGAATTCCCATTGTGAGTGGTTCAGGTTTTAAATGGTTTTGATTTGATATTTTGTTTTCCCCTCTACTTATGGGGCTTTATTTTTTTCTTGCAGATTTGTATTTCTTATATAGTATATATTTCTCTTTACACAGCACTGTAGACCAATAAGGCTCTTTTGCCCCTGGGAGTTGTTTCCGAGATTCTGTGATTTGGGTGCTGTAGTTTTTATTTGTACTTCTTGTCTAGCAGTGTACAACTTGAGGAAGGGGAGAGCACCACGTTGTTCTGTAGTAGTGTTCAAATGCATTTAAATAGCAGCGAACCCCAACTTTTGGCATATCTCACTTCTCATTGTGTCTGTCTGGATGGGGGAGATGGATGTTGTGGGTCAGCGACAGCTGATCCAAAGACTGTGCCTTGAGCTTGATTTCCTTTCTCTAAATGGAATGTGGAGCATGGAAAGCTTGCCAAGAAATGCTTGTAGAGAGTTCCCTGCTGTCTGCTGAGACAGGGGTGGAGAGGAAGAGCTGCCCTGACGTGTTGTTTGTCCCCCACGACACAGGGAACCTCCTGGCCACTGTGGTGGGAATTCACACCACAGATCTCCTCCTCCATTTCTTTTGGACTGTAGAAGATGACATAGCTCACTGTCCTTTTGGGTGTTTTCACCCTAAAACTGCCTTTCTTCAGGGAAATGATGGTATGTCGTAATTGGCTGCTAAATCCTTCTAAAGGAACTACTCAGTAAAACTGAGCAGTCCCGACTTTGACACTCCAGTGCTGGGTGAAGATGTGAGTGAAAACAGCTGCTTTGCTTTGTATCTGCACTTGGACGGTGTTGGCACTCCATTGGTTTCCTTGGGACCTAGAAACCCTTTAAAGGGCTAGAGTAGAAATGTCCATAAACTCTCAGGTCCCTCAGAGTCCAGTTTTGCAGGTGTTATGGTGTCTGGCTCACCAATTTTGGTAGGATGGGTTCCTTACTGTGTCTGGTGGAGTCTTGAGTCTTGGCTTTTGATTGTTTCTAAAGCTTTTCTTTTCCCCTTGGGGAAAGGTATGTAAAATGCAGTTAATTATGAGGGTTTATTATCTTATTAAATTATGAAATACCTTCTGCAGAGCTTATTACAGTAATCTAAAAAATCAGCTCTTCATATTTCTGATCCTTGTCTCCAATCATTGCTTTTCATTGCAGATAACATACATATGTATATTTGCATGTGTGTGTGCATGTATATGCATGTATGAAACCCAGATTAGGTAAAACCTATACAGTTTAATTTTATTCAGCTTGAAGCATTGTGAGCCCCATCAGTCTTGTGGGGCTGGCTAAGGTCATGCCGTGTCTGTGAAGAGGGACATTGTTAGTGACCCAGTTATTCCTAGTGTAGCTTCTGATCTGGCTGAATTACATAACAATGATGCATGGAAAAGCTGGAACACTTTTAAAGCTGCCTGGCTGTGAGGAGCCCCTCCTGGGGAGGGAAAGCCCTGGTGAATGCACAAAAATATAGATGAGCACATTGAGCAAAGTGCATAGCAGGATTTTGAACCCTGTATATGGGACCGGGGAGGTCCCCATTGGGTCTGGTGTTAATATTGCCCATGGAGATTGAAAACGTGAAGTTGGAGTCAGTACCTTTTGCCAAAGAAGAGAATTTGAATATTTAGAGGTGAAATTGCAGTTTAAATTTCTTCTGAAGACAAAATCTGCCTGTGTCTGCAGCAGAAAACCAGAACAGAAAGTAGCAGGTCGTGGGGTAGGTGGGCTGGAATCTGGTGTAGCTTTAGAAGGGGTTTTGGATGTACTGATCCAAAATCATTCCGGCCTTAGTGGTGGTGCTCTGCTGAGATTTCTAGATGGCTTAAGTTAAATTAAGATGTAGCTTTTAAATTAATGAAGTTAAACTGGCACAAGAGGCTGTATGGACAGGCTGTCTTTTTGATTTATCTGTCAACAAGGCACTGGTTTAACCTACTCTTAACCCATAACAGTCCACGTGGATTTGAACTGATTTAACAAAACTTAAATTAAATTGGGGCAGTCTTGTGTTGCCAGCAAGGCCTCAGGAGAAGCATCTCTAGTTCTGCCTTTTGGCATTGTCTTCCCTTGGTAATGGTGTGATAAAAGATGCATTTATTTTATTTGTTGACTTTGTTGACTTAATTCTCACCTTCAAGCTATTTAGATTTCCTTCAGTGCTAAGGGCAGTCATTCACACAACCCCCTGTGGTTGTTTATTTTGAACAGTATCCATAGCTACTGAACCCAAATTTAATATAATTTTAAACAAAGAAAATACTCGGGGGGATTTGTGAAATCCTCCCCGTATTTGTTTACCTGTGGCTCAGTGCTTGGCTGGGTATGAAAAGGGATTGCATATTTTGTCAGATTTGTGCAGTTTCCTAATCATGCATGTTGTCTGCTGCATTGCCCTTCTCTCCTTAGTCGTCTGGCCCTTGCAGGATTTCCATTTTATTTTCAGGGAACTTCCACTTCTCTGAATATACCCAGGCTCTCTGCATTCCCTCCCAGTGTCTGACATCCTTTATTGCTCCTGCCCCTGCTGCCTGCTTTCTCCTGTTGCTCGAGTGCTTTTTCCAATTTCATTTCTTTGGCTCTTGGTGCGGGGACATGAGGGTGTTCATGTGGTGTTTTCACCAATTGCCCTTCAAATGCACAACTTTTGAGAAATAAATAAACCAGTGTGGAGTTCATCAAATGTTCACTGGTGGTCCCAGCTGAATTAATTGCCAATTTCTTACCATGACCTATGGTATTGCCATGTGGCAAACTGACCTCAGGTCCTCATCTGATTTAAACAGGCTTGGGTGCATGCACACACCGTTTTCCATAGGATTTTAATCCCTCTGCCTGCCCTCTTTTGGTCAGTGTCTGATTTCAGCCTGGGAAAGGGAGAGAAAAGAGATTTGCCTGAGGACCTCCAGTAAATCTGTGACCAGATGCTGGCTTAGTGCTGTTGAGGAAGAGAGGTGGGGCTGGGAAGCATCCCAGGGTTTGGGATGGTTTTGCAGGTTTACAGGACTGTGGTTTGTGAGCTGAGGTTTCCTTGGTGAGTGGCCTGCTGTCCCCAGAGCCACAGGTGCCAGGGCTGAGAGGATGCTGCTGGTGGGCTGTGACAAGGGCTGTGTTGACTCCAGTTTGGGGGTGTTTGAGAGATGGGCACAGCCAGCTATAGTGATGGGCAGGAACCTCTCTCTTGCAGGGAGACTGGAAAACATAGACCTGGAAAGAAGTTCAAGCTGAGGCATTCAGGCTGCAACTAAATTAAAAGCGGAGTGAGGAGCGAGGTGTGCAGTGGGACTGTCACATGTGAGGCTCAGTGTCACGGTGCACATTTGAGACTGGATGTCAGAGGTGCAGAGCAGGCTGATGTGTGTCTCCACACAGAGCAGCCAGGGGGCTGGCCACTGCCCAACAGGACGGGGCACCAGGGAAGTCTTCAGCTTTGATGCAGTGTCACTGTCACGACCCTGTAGACAGTGTCTGGAATGCCACCCTCTCCTTCCTCTTTTAAATGTTTGGGAGCTGGGGCTTTCCCAATACAGGGAGAACTATTGGGTGATCTGCTCATGGGGACAGAAGGGAAGGAAATCAGACCTTTTCATTAACTTAAAAAAACCCAGGCAAAAAACCCCAACCCACCCAAATTTGTCTTCCTTGCTTGTCTTCATGGGGAATATGCTCCTGCTGCAGAAGGGCTGACAGCAAAGGGGACTGTGCTGGCTTTGCTACCAGGCACTCCTTCCTTTAAGATTTTCCAGTTCAGTAACTAATGTGTCTCTCAGTCAGCTTAGGCTGATCTTAATGTGAGCTGCTGCTGGAAAAGGCAGTCCTGTTCTTCCCTCTCGTGAGTTCTTGCCACCTCTTTTGTGCCAACACCAGCACTTCTGTGCTTATGAAACCCAACCTGACAAAGAAAAAACCCCGACCTATAAATTAATTTTCAGCTAGACTGACTTCCTCAGCCAGCTGATTATGGCGTCTCAGGAGCTCTGGTGCTGGCAGAAGCAGGAACATGTGGCTGGAGGTGAAGGGGAGAACACGTGCCATACCTTTCTCCTGCAAGCAGCCCTTGCTGAGATCAGTTTAAACCCCAGTGAACCTGCTCATTTAGGGTGAGGCACTGCTCCAGGAAGGTGTGGTCCCACTCCCTCTGCCCTGCTTCCAGTTGCACCTTGGCTCCCCATCCCTTCCTGCTCAGAGTCCACAGTGGGATGCTGAGCTAGAAGGAACGTGACTTTCTCCTTCCACCAGCAGGAAGCTCTCAGTTTATCTGGGTTGTGCCAGTTAACGTCAGGTGTCCTGCTGCTCACGTACCACCATATATCCTGAAAGTAAAATTAAGGGAAGATGAAGCATTGCTAAATCTCAAAGTCTTCCCAGAGGGACAGTGTTTTTTCCCTTCCTGGACAAATCTGTGGTGTGTATGAACAGTCAGTGTGTGTCTGTGTGGGTTTTCCTGTGATTCCCTGGTACCAAAATGAATTAGATACACACCATATCTTTTCCCTGGAGTCCCCAGGGACAGGGGGACACGACACATGTGACAAGAAGCAAGAGAGTATTGAATACTTTCTACTGCAGGTAAAGAAAGAAAGTCTGCAGGGAAAGCTATAGATTGTGGTGGCACAGGAATTGTTACCATAGTTTCCATTCATATCATTAGTTCCCAACTACTCCTTTTGGCATTCAGGAGGAAGAAAAAGACAGCGTGCTCTGGCAGTGCAGCCAGCCCCCTCTCATAGGATTTAGTCCCCTGTAAAGAGGAGGTTCGAGGTGAATGGCCCCTTTCCTTTTCAGGCCACTTTGACTGGTAGCAGGATGTGGCATGGCTTGAAAGAAGGCATGAACAGAGTTACTGGGACAATTGACTGCGTCTGCCTGATTGACTTGCAAGAATGGGCTGTTTGACTCCTGGGGAGGAAGCCTGGGGAGGGTCGTGGTTTGCTTCCAAGAGAAACTTAATGCAAAAAATTACAATGATGTAGGAAAAGAAAAGAGCTCAGAAAGCAGTGATAGCACCTGCTAAAGTCTCTATTTTACCTTCAGAATTATATAAGAATAGCATAGGTTTGACATAATAGAATTCAGAATGATATAAGAATAGCACAGGTTTATGGTGGAATATATTGATTTTTATTTTCTTCCCTCATATGTGTGTTTCTGTTTAGTAATCCTTTTTGGCAAGATGGTGAATGTGATTGATAGGTGTTTTATGCAGAAGTGATCGCTTTGCTGCTTATCAGAGCAAGGTCTGTGCAGCAGATACAGGATGTCTTATGTCTTTTCTTTATTTTTCCCTCTCATTGTGTGTCTAAACGTTGTAGTTTTGCAAGAGGAATGTTGAGTCCCTGGTAACAGCCAGATGGCAGAGGAGCCTTGGCAAGGCTCTCCCCATGGGAAGTGCAGATATCTCATTTCAGGTGTGGTTAAACTGCAACCACTGGAAGAGGTTAAAATGCCCACAACCTCCCAGCCATGTGACTTTTATCACTTCCTGCCAGCAGATGGAAAATTGGATTCAAATGGCAGGCATTAATGCAGGGCTTAATTGAACAGGAAGTTTTCCAGCCATTCAGAGGCTGGCTGAAGTGATCCATGCACTGTTCCTTCGGACACTTTGGCCAGCAGTAATCTCTGCCTTTCTGGCTCCTGCAAGTTGCTTTGAGGGCAAAGGTGAAGGATTGCAAGAGTTGAGGTACACATGCTTTTCTGAGGTTGGAAAGTAAGAATGAAATGGTCTGGACTTCTTTTTCTTTTTCCTTTTAAAGCACAGTTGTAGAGTAAAAGTGAAAAGAGAATTTCTCTTCAGTTGCATGGCTTTGATCTTGCATCCTCTTTCAGCAGTTGGTCAAATGACTGGGGGGGAGCTGCTGATACGGTTGATATTATTTGGCATATCATTCACTCTGAATGTGCAACTGTTTTGAAGAGGAACAGGGAACAAAGAACAGCACTGGATTTATCAGAACCTGGGGTTTTGGGTAGTGCCAGAGGGTGCAGCATGGGTAAGGAAGTGGGAAGCTCTGTGATCTGAACCATGCTGGTTTGGTTTAACGTGTCCTGGTTGGGAACTGGGCAGCAAACGGGTTTTGCAGATGCCCCTCAGATGTCTGAGAACACTGAAAATGGTACTGGAAGAATATTGAAGCTGCACAGTGTGTTGTGCTAGGAGTAGCTTTGACCTCTCTGTAATTAAATAGGGGACAACGCTCAAGTTTTCTGAAAACGGGCAGCTTTTGACATCCTATAGGCTCTCTTCCATAGGGTGGAAAGTATCTTTGTAGGGCCTGAAAGGCTTTTGGAAAAAAACCCCAAACCTGTGGTAGATACCAAAGTTAGCTGTAATTCAGTGCAGACAGCAGGGTGGAGCTGCAGAGCAGTGAGGTGGAAGGGGAGACCATTTTGCACCCACAGCCTTCCCACACTGGTGTTTGTTTTTTACCTGCATCTCAGTAAACCGTGAGGGTTGCTGTGCTTTGCACCTGCACCAAGTGCTGGCAGCAGGGCCTTGATGGGTCCTTGCCAGAAGGTGGAGGCCATGCAGGTGAACTGGAAATTGCATCCTCCTTCCAGTGGGGAAGGTGTGTGTTAGTGTGGAGTTCATCCTTATTTCCTTCCAGCACGCAGGACAGGGTTTAATGTGAAAAACTAACTCTGTTCTTGTGGTTTTCTTCCTGAAGTAAAGCTTGTGCACACAGTACATGTTCAGACATCTGCTAGTGATTATTAGAAAACAAGCAAATGTAAATGAGTTCCTTAATTCTCTTTTCTGCTGCTGTGGTTTTGCACTTTAACTTTCTGGCATGTGGTGATGCTCTTCTCTGCGCAGCAGCACGACTTGGAATGGCAGGCCTGGCCTAAAGTCAGCCCTTGGTGATGTGCTCCCTGTAAAATTTATGGGATGGGGTGGTGGGTTTGGCCCAAGCTGAGATGTGGGAGTCTTGGGTCATGCTGCTAGAATAGAGAGGGGGAGCCCTCCTTTTTGGATGCAGGAACCCATAACTCCAGTCTGGGTTTGCCAAGGGCTTTTGTAGGTACCTGCGCTCAGCTGTGCTTGGTAAGCAGCTTGTGGAGCTTGCAGAGAACCAAGCAGCAGCCAGAGATGAGAAATACTGCAGGAGAAGAATGGCTCCAGAGCAGGGCTGCAGGAATGGGAGCAAAGTGTGCACAGTGGGGGAGCGTGCAGAGGAGTCACAAGTTGCTGCAGCTTTTACAGTACCGCTGAAATAAGTGCTCATCACATGGTACAGGGTGCTAATGCAGTGACTCCCACTACAGCCCAGTCCCAGAGAGGCAACTTGTCTTTCCGACTGTCATGAGCTGTCTCCAGTGAGCAGTCCCTGCAGCAGGCATGGCCCCAAGAACAGCCAGCAAAGAGTTGTACCAAGACACAGCCCCCCCAAACGGGCTGCTGCAGTGCATTGCTGTGTGTTGTTCCTTCTCAGTGGAGCTGTGTTTGCACTGCTCTACACCTCTGTGGCTCCTGTGAGCACAGCTGAATGCTGGTGGTCCTGGTGGTGAGGGTGTCAGCACCATCCAGGACCTTGGGGGGAGTGTTTGTAGGACCCAGTGAAGTGTCTGCTGCACTGTTGTTAGATTCCCATGTGGACTGATGAATTCGAAGGCTTAGCCTGGGTGGCTTTATGCAACATGCAATGTGGTTGCAATGTGGACACAGCTGGAGTGCAACTCTCAGCAGTCAAAAGGCTGAAGTACCAGTGCTTATGTTCTTAGACTAGAAATGAAGCTACTCCAAAAATGGGAATTTTTAGGAACTGTTGCAGGACAAAGGAAGGGTGGCACCACCTGTCTCCAGTATTCAGAAGGATCTCTTCTGCCATCTATTGCCATGTACAGCTCACCACATGTCTGCATGGAGGAGGAAAAATTCTCATCCAATATCAGGTGGTACAGCCCTGGAGAAAGTAGATTTAAAAGAGTTGTTATCTTCCTGTTTGTCCAGATCCTACACTTATAGAGGGGTAAGGCTTTGGTCCTGGAGTTATGGTCAGTCTGGAGGACAGTTGCTGTAGTGTGATCTGGTAACAAAAGCAGCCAGCTGTAAGGAAACAGCTTCTTGGGAGGTTCATTCAGATGCCATGCCCTCGTTTTGGTCACATTCCCACTGCTGTTTCTCCCTGATAAACCTTCCTGCACCTGCCACAGCCACTGGCATGTGGGATGGGTGGAAGTGTTTGAGTGTTTGATGGTCGTTAATGTAACCTAAATCAATCCTTCTTCAGCTGCTGGAGCCTGGGCTGGAAGCATCCCATTGTTAGGATACTTGAAGGTCAATAGGCATGGATTGTTCTTGATTCAAGTCCAATTTAAACCAGTTGCAGCAGTAGGGTGAGAGGAGACCCCATGCTCCTGGAGAAGGGCTGCAAGGTTGGCTGTTTATGCTTTTGGTTTTTTGGATTGTTTCTCGTTCACCTTTGCCTCTGTGTATCCTGAAATCTGTGGAGGGTACTCAGGTTCACCCTGGGAAACCCTACTGCTAAATCAGGGTAGTGTCAGAATTCCATGACCACCATGGACGTTTCAGGACAAAAAGCATTTAGTAGCCAGAGTGATTTGTCTCAATGTTATCCAGGCCACTGAAACACCCAAACTCCCTGGATCCATAGCTGAAATCTGCATGTGGCATTAGTTTTCTATGAACTGTCTGGTATGGGCCTCAGTGCAGCATGCAAAGCCTCCACACCTGTGTCATTGTGGCTGCTTGTACCTGTGATGCGGGGCATGTAGGAGGCTCATGGGTGTGGCTGGAGTTGCCCAGTTCCTTCCCAGTTACTTTGGTGGGGGTGGTAAGCCCAGCAACTTTTAAGAGCCCCCACCTTGCCCAGTGTGATCTCTTACCTAGTTTGAACAACCAGCTATTTCATATAGTAGGTGTAAGTGTCTGCTAAGCTGCATGAAATGAGATGGGTTTGGAGACTGTAAGTGCCTTGTTGTCATCACTGAGCATGGTTAAGAAAAACAGGCAGTTCCAAAATTAACGATACTGTGAGCAGTTTTTAGCAAAAAGACTTTGTGTCCAGCAGTACTTTGAGCTTGTCATTAAGCATATGGGTTAGCTTAATTATCATTTGTTAAATGCCATTCCCATGCACCTTTCCACTGTTAGCAGGAGAGGAGGGTCCCAGAAACCAGCTGTTTACCATTTAAAACAAACACAACCAAAGAAAATTCCAAAGGAAAACGTGCATCCATTCACTGTGGCTGAAGTTTTAGAGCAAGAAAAGTAGTATTTATGGAAACGTGCCTTGTTAAGCTCAGCAATCAAGGACTGAATGGAGGTGGGTTTAAGTATTTTACTTCATTTGAGAATTTAAGGCAGGTTTGAAATCATGTCATTAATTTAGGCTCAATTTACACTTACTGGACTGCAGAAGGTAAAGATGATTGAGTGAATAAGGTTTTAATAAAAAGAACTTCTGAAAATTGTTGTGTTCAATCTTCCTGGAATGTTTAATTTACTGAAAAGGAGCCCAGATTCTTTTGAATCATATGGCAGGATTAAGAATTATACTCCTACCTGGTCATACAGGTCTGGGTTGTGTCTTGGATTCCATCATCCTGCAAATTACTGTGAAGGAGTGACCACATGCTTTGATTTGCACTTGGTATCTGCAGGGATGGGGGCAACCAGGTCTCTAAACTTCTAATTCCTTCCTGGTACAAACAGGTGTGGAGACACCTGAATCTCAGTTTCCACTACTGCAAACCTTCTGAGTTGTTATTAACTGTGTTATCATTTAATAACACATTTGTTATTAAATAACACCGGTGTGTGTGTCATTAAATGGGCCGCAGAAACCACTGATGCAGGCAGAGCATGCTATCCCAGTGCAAGAACTGGTGACCCTCCAGCAGGGTCCTCTTGGGACAGGATGTCTTGGGCGTGTTGGCAGGGTTGAAAGGGTGAACTGTAGCTCAGCCATGCTCCCTGCTGGCACTTGAGAGGGTGATAAAGATTTCCTGTGTGTCCCATGAAGAATGATACCTGCGACAACAAGTTTGGCATGGCCATCTCAGGCTTGCCTAGAAGTGCCCAGCACATGGTGGATTTTGTTTGAGGTGGAATTTACACACTTGATAATGATCTGATTCCCAGCAGACACCTGGCTATTAAAGCCCAAATTACCTTTTTTTGGATATCTTTCTTTGTTTTAATGAGGTCAGAACATATCTACAGCCTGTCACTTTTGCCCTCACCTGTGTGAGGACAAGCCCCTGAACGGGAAAAGGTAAATAACTTGGTGTGCTGGATTTCTGCTGTTTGGATTGCAAGGAAATTCAGGAACTGCAAAGCCTCACTGGGCAATAACAAAAAAATGCAAATGTTTCCCATTTAAAGATGTGTTTTGATAGAGGATGGTCCCCAACAGCCAGGGAAAGGCAAAAGTGGAGTTCAAGCAGTAAGTGGAAGGCAATAAGACAAATTGTAGCACATGCTAAGCAGGAACTCTTGTGAAATCCTGCAGATTGCTGGAGATGAGAGAATGTTTGAAAAAGGTAGTTTGTTTTGCAAATCTCTGCCCGGTTGAGATGCCTAGGAATGAGAACAGCCTCTCAACACCAGAATTTTCTATGAATAGGTTGGTTTGAATACATATGTATTACAAATCTGATGGTGCATGTTGGCTTTTGTGCATGTTTTATAGTACTTATGCCTTGCTTTTGCTTGGGAGTTATGGAGTAATAAACTGAAAAGAGCGAGGGTTTCATACCAATGTACAACTAAATCTCACATATTGATGGTTTAATGCTTGATTTGTAGCTAACACTGTTATCTAGAGTATTAATGCTTACTAAATTTAACACAGACTGGTACTACTAGCAAAGAAAAGACTGCCTTGTGTAGTAAAGTCTGTTTTTCCTAAAAGTGAACTTTTTCACAAGCTAAAGGAATGGTGCTAGAATATTCTATTTTAAAAGACATCCTGAAGTATTTTTAGCCAATGCAAAGTGTAGTGGTTTGATTTAAGGAATGCAATTTGCTTAAAATAGTCAACTAAAAATAAATTCTAGGCTAGAAAACCTTCAAAAAAATATAATTTGTGTTGAGGGAGAAATGCTGTGTAGCCTAGCCTGGGTTTTTACAGTCAGGGTGTTTTTGTTGTGGAGTTTTAGTCTCTGGCTGTAATTTGCTTAGACCTGAAAGGTCAGTTCAGTAGAAGAGAAGCAAACCAAAGGTGAGACTTCCTCAGGCTGAGGCTTTTTTCACCTTCCTGTCATAGGTAGGTCTTTTATGTCTCTCAAAGGCAGTAGAAGGAAAACAACATTCTGTTGAGGGAAGGTGGTTTACTATTTATTTTTAAATAGTCTAAATATTTCTGGCTTCACGTTGGGTGTTTGCATGATGTTTAGATGTGGTGGTGTTTTGAGTCCTTTCCTCACCCTTTTCCTTCTTGAAAAGCCTTCTCTGTGTGTGTGTTTGCAAGCCTTACGTGGTGTATACCCTTCCAATGAGGACAGGAACAGGAGTTTTGTTGTTCTTTCTGCCACTCGTGCCAATCTAACCCTGCTGCCAGATGGGCACTAAATAGGTCATTCCAGCAGAAAGGGTTGCATTGGGAAGCAAAGAGCAAAGCCCTGCTGGTGGTGTGGTGTTGGAACAGTCACGGAATTGTTTAGGTTGGGAAGGACCTTTGAGATCATCAAGTCCACCACTTGCCATGTCCTCAAGTGCCACGTCCATCTTTTGGATGGTTACTCAACCACTTCCCTGGACAGGCTGTTCCAATGCTTGACAACTCTTTCAGTGAAGAAACTTCACCCAATATCCAATCTAAGCCTCCTCTGGCCCAACTTGAGGCTGTTTTCCCTTGTCCTGTCACCTGGGGGAACGGGCTGACCTCCAGGGCACTACAGCCTTATACAGAGTAATAACGTCCCCCTGAGCTTCCTCTTCTCCAGGCTAAACACCCCCAGCTCCCTCAGCCACTCCTCATCAGATTTGTGCTCCAGACCCTTCCCCAGCTCCCTTTCCCTTCTCTGGACTCGCTCAATGTCTCTGTTGTAGTGAGGGGTCCAAACCGGACCCCAGGACTCGAGGTGTGGCTTTCCCAGTGCTGAGTACAGGGGGACAATCACTGCCCTGGTCCTGCTGGCCACAGTGTTTTCCCTCTAGATTTTAGGTTAGCAACATCCTCGCCCCAGCCTGTCTTTCTGAGCACTTTGCTGCCTTAGCTGTCCTTGCCTGGCCAGGAGTGCTGTGTGAGTACAGTGAGCTGCTCTGCTGTGTAGTGAAGAGGAGAGGTGCAATCCTCCTTTGGCAGCTTCACACTTAGATTGGATTAAGTGTAATGTGAAACCATACCTGAAACAACTGGCTTTACGCTGCTAGAGGTTTTCATGGGGATATTCAGGTTTATTAAGAGGTATACATGCCTTCACAAGGAAACAGTTTTAGTTGTTGCCCATGTTTTGAAATATGTGTGCTTTTCCTTTGCTGGCTCACCTTTTGAACAAGTCATGTTTACATAACTGTGGAGCAAAGGCTGCTTAAGAACTTGTTCTTTGTTTCCTAACATCGATGCCTCATCCCAGTGTGTTGTACCTACAGAATAGCTTGTTTCTTGCTCACAGCTCACGCTGTGTACACCCTCAGGCATTGTAGAAGCCTGTGGAGCACCTGCCTGTCCATGCAGAGAACAGTAGTTGGTGCAGAAACCTGGAGGATGCTGCAATCATAAGAGAACACCCTCATTTAATTTACTAGTGTTCATAGATTGGATCAGTGATGCTTACACCCTGGGGGTTTTAATGAAAGATGGGCATTTCATAAGGAGGCTGGGGTTTGGGGTGGGCTCACACCAAGCAGGTGGAAATACAGCAATTTGCATTGTTGGTTTGGGAGGAGAAGCATTTCACACACATCTGACCACAGAGCAACAAGTCTCCACAGCCCCTCTGGGGAAGGGGGAAAAGTTCATGGTCCTTGAAGAGCTGGTGATGCTGCCAGGCCAGGTCCTGTGCCCCGCAGGGATTTGGGTGTCCCAGAGGAGAATGCTAGAAGGGTGTACTTTCAAAGGCAGAACCAAAAATACTTTCAGTTTACTAATTCTTCTCACGTCGATGCCAAACTCACAAGTCATTCCCTAACCCTCTTTCAGTGCCCTGGGGACTGCTAATAGGGATGCCCCAAACCTGCGTGGGTGAGTCTTGCTGCAAAGGGTTAATTTTGAACAGTGAAACAGGCTTAACCTTTATTTTTTGGGGTGGTGGTCCCCCTTGCTGCTTATCATTAATCACAGGAGATATGAGCCAGCACAGAGTGGTGGGTGAATGTTTCTCACAGGCTGATGGAGCACATCAGTGGGGAGAAATTGCTGTGCAGAAAGCAGAGTTGCTTGCTAACCTTTATAGTCTGGTTTTTGCCTAGAGAGCATATGTTTTGTGCAGAACAGAAGTCAACACAGCGCGTTTTTCTCTGGCTGAATGTGTGGTTTTGGTGATAGAAATGCAGTTGATTGAAACTAAAATCCCATTCATCCTGTGCTGGAGTCCCCAGTCTGCATGAAAGGAGTAAGGCTTTGCAAAGAAATCTGAATAATTTTCAGGAGATCCAAGCAGATCTGTACAAGACCTTCATTCTGGAGAGATAATTGTTCCTAGATATGAGGAATTACATATGTTCAGTCATCTTTTAGTTCCAGTTCACAAGCTATAAGCACCATGATAAAAAAGAGTTATAAACAGTGTGTTACTTTTGCCATGAAGGAGATTGAGAACAAGCAGTAAGAATGGCTGGTATGTTCTGTTGTTTTGGGAGGTGTGGGTTGCATAGTGAGAACATGGACAATTTTATGCAGAGTTTAGAGAGAAAATTGCTGGATGTTACTTTTGTTCTCAGTTGTCATTAGGGGACGTGTATAATCATACATACACTGCTGGGATTTTCAATTTTTTGGGCTATTTTAGCCACAAAATTTCAGGAGTTTAAAATACAGTAACATACCCAACTATTTAAGGTTAGTATCTGTGAAAAAGAAGGGGGTTGAAAATTATGTGTTTCACCCATACTGAACAATAGCTTTGCTTTCCTTAAGTCACAACAGTCAAGCCTGCAGTGGAGTGACAAGACATGGGTTTTCCTCCAGAGTTATTTGGTATCTTTCAGTTTGACATTAGGTAAATACTCTGTCATTAGGGAAGAAAATGACATCAAATTGCATCCTTTCTCAACAAGGTTTTAACTTCTTTCTGTAGCTTCTTTCCTTTCTGAGGCCGTTCTAAAGATCATAATTAGAATCCCAGTTGCTTAAGCGAGAAATTAGCATGTTCTTAAATGCTGAGCTGAGCCAGGTTCCCAGAGAGACCCCCCCAGGTACCAGTCCTGCCCCAAAGCCCTTTCCCTGACACCAATTTACATTCGAGACATATTAGAGAAAATCAGATTCATTGCTCCCTCGCAGTTAATCAGAGCCTTCAGATGGGCTTGGGATAATTTGTAGCCTGGGTGCCAAAACCACCTGCAGCTCTTAAACTGATCACAGAGTGTCAGTCAGGGCTGAAGAAATTCACTCCATGCATGTCCCTCATCCTTAAAAATTCACTGAACACCCCTCTGGACCTCCTTGCTTGCTGTCTTCTAGGCTGTAGCCAAGCAAACAAAAGTCTAATGGCTTTGACTGACTGTTTTTCTTGTCAAAAATGCATTTTCCTAAAGGTTTTGTTTTGTTTCTTGTAGAACTGGATGCTAATATATATACCTTATCTATTAATACACGTTTTGATGGTGCAAATAAGATTCTAGCATATTGGGATAAATTAAACCTTAATGGGGCTAAAATAAGCCTAATTTGTAAATTAATTAAAAACAGGAAGCAAGGAACACTAACACTTAACAAGGAGAAAAAAAAAAGGCATTTTTGTGGTGCAAAATACAGATTTAATTTCCAAACGAGTGAATGGTAAACTGTAATTGTATCATGTGCAAGAAAACACTCTGAACATATGAAATAGTAGTCACAGATTTTACAGTCAAGATGTTCCCTTTCTGGTTTTCCAAACTGTAGCAGAAGATACCAAAGGGTAAAACAAATAAAACACTGCCTTCATAATTGACCCAGCTAAGGATATGATATTGGTGGGAGGTGCATTCAGATCTCTCTCCCTTATTTTTCCCCAAATGGTGAATTTTTGTGTTCTCACTTATCCTGCAAGTTGTGCCTAATAAGCTCCTGCTATGCTCTTGTTTCCACAGGCCAAGGCTGCAAGCACAAAGGAAGTTTGCTCAGTCCCAGCCCAACAGTCCCAGCACAACTCCAATAAAGATAGTGGAGCCGTTGTTACCCCCTCCTGCCACTCAGATTTCTGACCTCTCCAAAAGGAAGCCCAAGACAGAAGATTTTCTCACTTTCCTCTGTCTCCGAGGTAGGTGTCTTGCAGCAGCCCTGGGGGACAGTCCCTTTCCCAGGGACAGTCCCTTTCCCAGGGCCAGCAGCCTGGCAAATGTGCTGCTGCTGCACCTGAATGCATTGTGTGCATTTCAGCTCTCACAGCCTGACTGCATCTGCAGCAGGAGCATTCGAGTTCTACAGCTCAGGAAATGAGGCTGGTAATAGTGCAAGAAGAAATGTCTTTTATGCTTGGCTCCCTGTTAGCCTGAATGGGTTATTGTCTGGCTCTCTGAAGTCCTCCCCATCCTCCTTTGTTTTGTCTGACTATAAACTGAAGGAGTGCTTAACCTGCCTGAGTCCTTGTTCCTGCAAGAGGAGAAACCTGGTAGGAAATTCCCCCTCTCTGCCTACCCAGTGTCCTTTATTGTTCAGGCTGAGTGAGGCTTTTCAGCTGACAGCAGCTGGAGAGGTTGCCATTGTCCTTGGCTGCCTCAGGAGTGGGATTGTTCCTGTGGTGGTAATTAAAACAGGTGGGCTCCTCCACTCTGCACCAAAGTACACACGAGGCATCTGAAATTGTAGTGACACACCTGAACTATCTCACAGTAACAGGTGCCTGAGCCTGTGTCTGCAGTCCTTGGGGTGTGTGTCTGCAGTCCTTGGGGTGTGTGTCTGCAGTCCTTGGGGTGTGTGTCTGCAGTGATAGGGGGATGTGTGTCTGCAAGCCTGCCCATCAGACCTGGGGACTGTCTAGATGAAGCTGAAGGAGGAGAGCTTACCTGCCTGACTGCTGATGGCCCTGTGTCCCAGGTCACCTCCTGAGGATGGCATCTTTCAGTGTAATGTCCCAGTTGTCATATTAGCTCTCGTGGTGTGTTTCTCTTCTGGCAGGTGTGACCCCTGTCCCCTTAGCCACTGCTCCATCCTTGGTGTGCTGGAATGATGCCTCTTGCTGTTGTTTTGCCCCATTACCTGCTGGAAGGGTGTGCCTTTGTTACAGATAGGGTTTGGCTGCTAAAGTCTTCCCTGGGGGGTTGGATCTTTCAAAGATTGTGTTTGAGTTCCCCTTTCTGGTGCTGATGTCTCTGTCATGTCTGTGAGCAGCAGTGATGAACACCACCCATAGCTTCGTACCGAGGCTTTCTCACCTTCATGAAGTGTGGTTTGATTCCTTTTTTCTTCTCTTCTGTGAGATTTTAGGTTAGTGGTACCTTTAGGCTGGTTGCTGATTTATCAGTGTTGTTTCACGTCTGTTGTGGAGCCTCCATCGTGTTGGGATGGATGGACACAGTGGGGTGATTTGGTAGCTTTTTTTGTTAGTTTAAAGGACTGTGAGGAGCAGAATCTGATGGAGCTCCAAGTGGCACCCCAGGCCTGTGAAATGCAATGCCTGGCCATGTGTTGGTGGTGCAGAGCACACAGCGAGGCTGGTGATGGCTGTGTTGGCAGCGTGTCCCTGCTGTGATCTGGGCCAAGTGCCACAGTTCTGGGGGGACATTCACATGGGCTGAGCACACATGGCTGCATTCACACACTTGTTTCCACTGCCTGCTAACTAAGCATGTGTTATTTATAGTGTTATTGAAGGCACTTGCACTTACAGAAAGGAAACCTGTGTGTGGGTGTCACTTCCCTCTGATTTTATTTCCTAGTCTCTTAGCATTCTGCTTTAACAATGCAAATGGGAAGCACGGGTACTTTTAGTCCTATTCCAGTTCTTCATTTTGTTGGTTTTATTTTTTTTATTTTAATCAGTGGCTGTTTAGTTCTTGCACCTGTAATTTTCTTCTTTGTTATTCATCTGTGGCGTAATTGATGCTTTGTACTGTCAATTAAGGAGTTGCAATTCATTCCTAATTTCTTCAGCATGCAGGAGTGCTCGTGTATTTGAGACAATACGTGCATTCAGATGGCAAGATCACAATTACCATCATATTAAAATCCACGAGGGAAAATCTGCTCTGAGTGCCACACATGGCATGTACTTGGTCTGCTTAAACAGGCTGAAGGAGAGCAGAAAGGGGAGCTCTTGGCTTTGTTTCAGCAGCTCCACGAGCTTATTGCTCCATCAGCCCTGTATAAAGCCTAAAAAGAGGTGGGGGGATCTTCCTGGACATCTGCTAGCTAGAAGCTCTTCTGTGGAGGAGCAGGAGGGTGCTGTGGCTTGGAGGGAGGAAGAGTGGGGTTGTTCTGGCTGGGAATGGCATGGTTCTGGCTTCTGTGTCCTTCAGGAGGTCCTGGCCGCCTGAGGCTGTGCCCATTTGGCCTCTTGGGACGTTTAGCTCCAGGTGGTTGTCTCTTTGGGTCTGCCCATTGAAAAAAAGAAAGAGTTGGAAGCTGGTTCTTAACATGCTTGCAGGGAATTCTTGTAGCAGCCTGCTGGTACCTCCAGCTCCAGAAAGGTCCCAAGTGGCTTTCCAGGGCACTGGACCACTTAGTTTAGTGCTGCTCTACTGGTGGTACCTGGTGGCCTTGGAGAGAGAGGGAAGAACCAGAAGCTTGCTTAAACCTTGCACAGACTTGTGATTTCTTTGGAAGGGGCTTGCTTTGATTTGGAACCTCTGTGCTTTTCTTTATTGAAGTGTTGAGGGATTGTTTGCATGCTGGGACATGTGCTTGTTCTGACATCTCTCCAGATGCATCTGTCCAGCCCTGGCTATTTGCACGTTCACAATGGAGGGCACCATTCAGCTGCATGGAAATAAGAGCTTTGAAAATGTTAAGTGTAGTAGTGATAAGATCCAGGGCAGTAAATCCCCATGTTTGTTCAATTCATTTTTAAAAAACTAAGTTAGGATCATCTTAGGTCCTGGTTGTTCAGAATGCTCAGGTGATTAAGGCCCTGCATTCACAACCCAAGTTAGTTTTTCTGCAGGAGGGCTGGGACAGCAGCTCTGTGGTCACATCTCTGTCCCTGTCCCACCACACCCACAGCAGTGCCAGAAGCACAGGGTGAATTAGTCCCACCACAGAATCATGAATCATAAGCTTGGAAAAGACCTCCAAGACACCACGTCCAACCTTTGAATATCATCTTGTCAGCGTGTACTTTCATTTTCTTTTTTTAAATAGAGAAGCTTAAAAATCCCATCACTGCAAGTTCACCCTTCATTGCTCTGGTGGGGTTTGTTTTAGTTGGGAACATTTGTTCTCTCAGGGATGGGGCAGTATTATCATGCAGCAGTGTGGAAGATCCCATACTTAGGAGAAAGAAGTCCCATTTACCTGACTTGCTATGTGTAAGAAAATCTAATGATTCCAATAATTTTTATTTACACTCCCCCCTCCCCTTTAGCATGCTGTAATTTCAAAGGGAAATAATTAAACTGAGATGACCTGCTTGGTTTCATTATCCAGAATACTAAGGCTTTAGACGTAATTTTAATTAGTTTATTTCTTAAACTCCTGATTCGATAATACAATGTACTAATTACTTCTTTAAGGGTAAGTGGAGCAGAATGGAAAAGCTGTAGCAGCTGATGGATACCCGAGCACCCTGGAATACATCTTGGCTGTCCTGCTTTCCATTATCTTAAAATCCTCCTCTTTAAAAAGTGTTGGGTTTTTTGTGTCTGTGTGTTTTTTTAAGAAATTGTGACCTAGAATTTCCCACCCAAGCAGGAAGGGACTAGCAGAGATATCTCTGAAGTGTTTGTCTGCTGTGTTCTTATCTTTAAATAGCTTCTTTGAAGGAGCCCGTGTGCCCTTTGCCAGAGGCATAATTAGGATCTTTGAGCAGTGTGTAGATACAAGTGTGTCATCTCCGTGTGCTTGTACAGCAGCGTTCACTTTTACTGTCTTTTCTGCCTCTGATCATATTTTCCTTAATAGCTTCTGCTGCAGTGCATTTAAGCCACCTTTGCTCCCTGTAATTATTTACAGGTTCAAATATTGCAAGTCAAATAACACCGGGCTGAAGGAGGAAGGAGAAACAACTCCCTGGGAGCAATAGATCTTTGGCAAAAGGTGATAACAGCAAGGCTGTGATTAGGAGGCTACATTTTAAGAAGTTTTCCCCTGATCAATTTTCTAATTAAGCCGAGCCTCTGGGAGTTACGTGCTAGAGAATTTCAGGGATTCCTAAATAAAGATGGTTTAATTGAGATCTCACAAATTGAGTTTTCAGGGTTTTCTATTCTGCATAACATGTGATTGTTCTTTTTATTCGAGTGGTGTGCTGACTTAATGATCTGATGATTTATTACAATGGGGCACAATCAAAAATGATAGATTTCACTATAGCATGTTTATCTGAACTGTAACTTCTAACTCTCAGTGCCCCAGTCCTCTAAGAGCTTGCTTTTAAACAGGCATTTTATTCTTTTAAACACCTGTGTTTGGGTGGTAGGATCAAGGGCCTTTGATCCCAGTCTTCTCTTTGAGTCTTGGTGGGAGAGGTGTCTACTGCATCAATAGATACCTGCAGGAAGAAAAATTTTATTGATTTTTTTTGCTATTTAAATTGTTTAGTATTTGAGACTAAAATTTAGGATGGATTGAGAAGACAGGAATAAACTTCAGGGTGTTGAGTCTTAAGTGCACAAACCATTTCATAAAAGTAGTTTTGCTCTTCCCCTTTCTGATGTTACTGATTCCCATCCCTACCCCTGCAAAGCCATGGCACGGAGTTAACTGATGGAAATGGGGGACTAATCCTGAGGCTGAGCCTTTGTCTGTGCCACAGGCTCACTCTGAGTCCCTCAGCGAGCTGCCTTAGTTTTTTGTGAAAGGAGGACAAATATTTAACCCTGTCTATGATCGACGTAGCTGGATGGTGATTAGGGAGGAGTTATTGAATAGAATCTGAGTGCTGCAGTGGCACCACCTCGCTGCCAGCTGGGCACTGTGAGCTGTTCTGGCACGGGCAATTCCTGCCCTCCAGCCTGGCCAGGGGGCTGGGAGCCTGCTCCTGTGACCTGGGAACAGACCAGGGGCTCAGGATGTGCCAGCATCTGCTGGGTGAGGAACACAGCCTGGTGTCTCTGGTGGGAATGGCACCACGGTGGTTTGGCACTTGCCTTCTTGTCTGGTTCATGGTGGGTGTGGAAGTGCATGTCAAAGGGGTTGGGTTGGAGGTTCACTGTAAAATCTGGTCAGGTTAGTGGGGGTAAATTGCTTTGAGACTGTTGGATATGAACTGTAGATGTGAGAAGCACTCCTGGCTTTTTAGTATTGAGTACTCTGTTGCTCTGGTGAGTGTTTTGTTAAGTTTGGAAAGTGGACCTTTTATTTTTTCCTGCAGTTTCATGCATTTCCCCACCTTTGCTCCACTCCCCTCAAGAAGGAAAGTTTTTCTTTGGCTTTTTGGTTTTAGCTCTACTACTTTGAAGCAGGGACTGAGAAGAAAATGGGGTTTATGTTGCTACGCTAACTGATAAGTTAACCATAACACTGAGCACCTTGTGCTTTGTACATGGGTAGGGAGGGCAGAGTTTGAGTATCAGCATGTTTGAGCTCTGTTTCATTTCTGTATTTGGGATGGCCTCTTGCTCAGGCACCAGGGAGCTCCCTCTGGGGCTGTTCCTGCAGATGGAGTCACACAAGTGGAGTACAATTGTTCTTTCCTGTGGGGTTTGTGCAGTTTGTTCTCCTTTAGCCTTGCTTGGTAAAACAACCACAAAGCACGGGCATAAATTACATTGATTTGCACTTCAGGGACTTGGTGTTGTCCTGCCAAAACCTAATAAGTTGGACATACAATAAATGAGAAGCAGGCCCTAAATTTCAAGCACTGAGATGCCAGCACATCCAGAGCACTGGAGAGGCACGGTTTTTCCACCTGCACACAGCGGCAAAATGGGGCTGTGTGTTGGGCAAGCCAAACCTCTGGATGGGGCTGCTTGTAGGGCTTGGCATGCTCTGTGTTTATTGGGGCTGCTAAAGTCCCACATACCTTGACCTGCCTCGTCCTTAAATCATTCTGATGTCTTCAGTGGGTTTAGGATTTTTCCAAAGCACATCTGGGTTATGTTTAATTGTTAGGAGGAAAAAGGAAGAGAGGAGTTAGAGGGGGGGAGTTGGTGTAAATAATTCATGGAGAAGAGTCCTCCAATTTTGCAGAAACCACAGCCCAAATTACAGAGAAGGCTCTTGGATTGAGATGATTTTTGTTGTGGTTGTAGCATACCAGGACTTGAATCCTGTCCAGATGAAAACATTTGGTTTGTACTTCAGTAAATATTGCAGAAACGCTGCCAGCTAATTCTGAAGAGTAATGAAATAGTATTTTTGGCAAAGCACATGCACTTTCCATACTTTTGATTCCACTCCTCAGCTCCAAATTCAGAGGGGTTTTTTAATGTGTTTAGCTCGTCCAAGACAAAAGTTAATGTAACTTAATGAGGAACAAAACATACCATAATTTAGGAGGGAAAACTACACATTTGTCAAATAAAAAACACGTAATAACCTCATTAGTCAAATAAAATGGCTGAAAGAGAGTATAGTTTATTCTATTAATCAGGCACTTGCTGCTGAGGTCAGTGCATCTGTGTGTACAGGCTGCATGAGCATCAGTTCTGCCTGCTGGGGTAGGAAGCCTGAATTCTGCACATGCAAAGGGTAACATCTTTGCAAGAAAACTGCTCAAAGCAGTGCCATGACTTACAAAAACATATTTTACTGTGTACTTACTGTTGTATAAGCATCAAATTGTTATAACAGAGGCCACGAAATGCATTTGTCATCCTTTCACATGCATGAGGCCACACTTTGTGTGCAGTTGTGGTAATCGTTTTTCCTACATAGTTAGGTTTCCTTTTGTGTCGCTCTCACAATGGGAGGGAAGACAAAAATACTCAAGAGAGAATTTCAATAATGAAACTGCAGATACTGATGCAAACAGTTGCCAAACATACTTCAAATCTAATTTTTTTAAGGAGCTGACTGTCCTCCCTTTATGTAATAATTCATAGCTCATTGTGGGCACGATGAGTGATTAAAAAAAAGGCAACTCACCCTTAATGATTTCCTCAAAATTTGCCACACACAGGGGTGTCTCATCACAGGAGCAGTGATTCCTGCTCTCATCCTGGTGAGGAGAGGGGACCTGGGCTTGTGTCTGGGCTTTCTGCATGGCTTGCAGTGTCTCAGCCATGGAAATGGGTTTGGCTTTCAGAATCACACCATGAGGACCAGCTTTGTCAGTGTGGCCTTTCCCCAGTGATTTGGAGGAGGGCTGGGAGAAGTTCCCTTGGCCGTAGCTTTTGTGCTCTGGGCTGTGAGCCTTGTCCAGCAGGAGGAGGTGAGTGGCACCTGCCCAGCTCAGGGCAGCAGGTCCCCAGCTCTGAGCAGCCTTAACAGGGTGTCCTTCCCACTTACTGGACCTGGTCCTATTGGATGGCAGTAATTCTGTCAGGATCTTCCCTCTCCCATCGCTCCTGCAGCTTGTGTCCTCTCACCACTCAGCCCTTTCTGCAGCCCCAGCACATCTGAGCCCCTTCTTTCCTTCCCAGCCAAATGTGGCAATTGCCCCATCCTCATCTTTGGTGATGGCATGTGCCTTTGTGCAGATATTGATGCAAAACACGGCAGCTGTCTGGAGGGGAAAGGAAAAGCATTTAGGAATTGTGTGCCTAGACATCATCAGGGCAGAATGTAAAACGTGCAGCTCCTGCATGAGATTGGAAACATACTGCTTTTAATGTTTTGTTTAATAACATAAAGTGATATATTATGCTGCATGTTCAATAAGAAAAAGTGTGCACAGAAATTTTCCAAATCTCTTCTCGAGAGCTTGTAACATTGCATTACAGTTACAGCGTTTATTAATGGACTTTAATTTCCTTAGTCTGGGATTTTAATCTGAGTCAGTTCCCTGGTCTGATTCACCACATGGCCTCACAAAAAAATTACACTGCCCCAGTTGAGGTGGTGGCACAGGAATGAGAACAAGAGGCCAGATGGAGGGAGATGTTCTATGGACCTTTTCTGGTGCCAGGAGAAATGTCCACACAGCCACTAACAGCCTGGATGGCTCCTTGTGTGAAACATCTAAATAAACCGTGAGAAGTCCAGTTTAACCTCATGTTTCCATCAGGTCTGCTGAGTGGGCAGGCTCTGCAGGCACCTGCCTGCACAGGAGGGGACCTGTAAAACTCAATACAGCCACAGGCCCTCGTAACTCTCTCATGGATTTTTCTGCTGTTTTCTTGGGGATGGAGAGGGAGGAATTGGGGAATTACATACCTGGAGTGCTGAGACCTGGCAGACACCACCTGCCCCTGTCTGCAGCATTGCAGCTCTTCTCTGTGGCTGCTGGGTGTTAATTAAATTCTAATGTCCTTCTTCAGGGTGCCCTGGGTAGGCTTTGGGAATCACGCTTTGGTGCTGGGGAGGGCAAAGAAGAGGAGGGATGGTTCTTCATCTTTACTCTTGTTGCCTGGTGTGCAAGAAGGAACCAGCACAGCTGCCCAGGGGGTTCTGTTGCTGAGTGCACCCAGGCAGAGACAAAAAGATGTGGTGTGGAGTTCAGATATCAAGGAAGCCCTTAGAGCTGCATGTCCTGTGAATGTGTGTGTATGCACAGGTCTGGTGGACCTGCATTTTCCCTTCTTATGCCATTTTGGAGGGCTTTTATCATCTTGCTGTCATCCATCATTTTCATGGCAAGTATCTGTTATACATGGAGAAACCTGAGAGCAACAACCCTGAACAAAATCTGTAAGGAAAACCACTGTGTTCTTAACTTGCCATGAAGACAGGCCAGATTTATGAGGAAGGGCAATATATTTTATTTGACCAACTGATACAGTTGGAAAAAAACAGACCAGCTCTTGAGTGCATATTCTTCATATTTCCAGTGGTCTTGAGCATTCCTGGCTACAGTAGCACCAATTAGTATTGGTTATATTAATTAGTAGCTTTGAGTAGAGACAGGCTGTGGCATCCCTGTCTGGCCTCAGAGAGGATGAGGCATATTTAGGGCAGGAATTGTTATTATATATAATAAAGAAGGTGAGGGATCATGTAGCTTCCCCTTTTTCCAGTGCAGCTTTGCTTGTATGAGCTTCATTAGTTCTTCAGTCATGAGAAGTCTGAGTATTATTTCCTTAAGAGGAGTTTTGGGTAGGGGTTCTTGGCTCTTTGCTTGGTGTAAACCAGCAGTGCACATAAACCACTCACAAGTTAGGTGTTGTCTAATAAACACAATTGTCATTCTTTTAGCTTGAATGAAATCACAGAGTTGCCTTCCCTTTGCTCATAAAGGGAATTTGTAGTATCTTGAGCATGAGCAGCCTGTGTCAATATGTTAAACCAGTGTTTTCTCAGCCTTTTGGACATGTTTAGCTACAGAGGCTTAAAGTGAAAATGGTTTCAACCAGTTCAACACAGAGTTGTGAACAAATTATTTGAGGCTATTCCAGAACTGAAATCGTATTATAAAAGGGAAGGATAAAAATAGTTTTGATATAAAATATAAGCACGAAAACTCCGAGCTTTTAGATTTCTTCCAATGTCTTCCATCCCTAACAGTGCTTAAATAGAACAAAAATGTGCAAGTCCAGACTTTTTCCCTTTCTTTCTGTTTGGCAAGTCAAGTTTAATAAATATGTAGGAAAAGCTGGTGGGGAGGAGACCCAGACTGAAGGCCAGCTTTTCTCCACGGTCTCATATTGCAGAGCACTTAGATCAATAGAGAGAGGGCTAGCAGGACTCTGCCGTGTTATTGGATGTTGCTGGTCTAATTTCTCTGGAAATGTACTTCCCAAACAGTCCCAGCTGTCCCAGGAATGCGGTTTAACCATTGTTGTTCATAGTTCTCCATTGGAAAGAATTAAAAATGTCATTCTGACAGCAGATTTATGCACTGAGATTGCAGTGTTTGAATACCAGGAGTGAGGTGAAGTTTGTGTCTGCTCTCAGGCTTGGGTGAGACTCTACCTCCTTTCCAAGCAGTAATACAGTACTGTATTTTATTCTGTGCTTTAATAAAAAGGAAAAAGAAAAAAAGATTGCTGTTGTAACAGCAGCATTTGCATTGCAGGTGATCCTTTTTTTGCTGGTTGCTGTTGAAAACTGGTGCCAAAAAAGCTTTGGATTGGGGAAGGTGAAGCTCAGAGATCAGACACTTACCTAGTCTCCTATTTTAGTGTCTCAGAAGGATGAATTTTCTGACTATTTCTCTAATTTTAACAGGGAGATTTCAGTCTGTGAATGTAATTTTCAGGGTTCCTAACAGCAAGTTTCTTTTATGCCATCATTGGTCAATGCACTGATGATGGCAGACTTTGGATTCTGGTATGAACTGATGCACTTGCATCTGGCTCCTGAATCCATATATACATTGGGTACCTAGGTGGAAGAAGAAAACCATTTATTTTGTAGGCAGCACTTAGAATAACTGTTTTATAGTCTTCTAGTTGGTTGCTGTTGAGATTTAAAACTCCCCTCCGAGCAGAAGAATTAATGTGCCTCTCAGCACCTCTTGCCTGCTCTGGTTGATTGTTCAGAGCGTGCCAAAAAGCTCGGCCAAAAAGTTCTGGGCCTGCATGAAAAATGTGAAGGTATTTTGTTTCTGTAAGCTGCTACAGCTTCCATGCCGTGAAACATGTCAGCAGTCTTAATTTCATCATTTGTATATAAATAGGAAGGTTGTGGCATGCAAAAGCCTTTCCTTTCCCCCCAGGTGAGCCATATGTGTCCATACATTAATGACTGTGGATGAATTAATAACTCCATTTTGGGGGGGAGGAATCATCATGCCCTCAGCACTGCTCAGCAATGGCTAAAACATGCCATTGTTACAAACCCTGTTTCCAGCACAATTCCAAAATACCTCCCCATTCCAGCTCCTCTGAAGAACATTAAGTCCATCCCAGTCAAACCCAGTATAGTTAGGAAAGGATGAGTCATTGCACAAACAGCCTATCCCAGGTTTTGGTATCCATTCATTAAAAGGTAATTTTCACAGTTAAGAGTATTTTGTACAAACCTGGTGGGAGCAGAAAATATGCAACCAAAACCCAAGCTTTAGTTAGTTGTTGGCAATGGCAACACCAAGAGCTCAAAATTAAACCAAACACAGACTTGCAGTTCTGAAGAGCTTGAAGCCAGAAGTGCTTCCTAAGGGAGCACCAGCCAAATAGCACCAAATTATCTTACTTTGCTGGTCTGAAGCCCAGTAATCTTTGTCCTTTTGCTTTATTTGGCTACAGGAAAATAGCTGAAGTCATGAGCTGCCATTATCCATGTCTGTTGACTCTGGTTTTTCCCTTTCTTTACCAAGTTTTTTTCATTGGGAGTAAGTAGAAGGCTCCTGGGGCACCTGTCCCTCCAGGGCATAGACAGAAGACTCGTTTTGAATAGAGTGGTATTGGGCACAAGGGGAAGTGTCCATTACTTACCCACAGGATTTGTACATTTAAAAACCATGGGAGCATCATGGGAAGTGATCAGGAGACAAGAAGCAACATCCTCAGGAGGAGCACACAGGGAATCAGGAGGCCTTTGCTCTTTTCTCTCCTTTGCCAGGAAACTGCTAGGCAAATAAACATCTCAGTGGTTTGGTTTTTCTCTGTTTCATAGTGATGAATACTGCAAAGCATTGTGTATAGTATTGTAGAGGTCTTCAAAGCATTGTGAAGTTTAAATGCTAATGCTTTATTGTAACAATAACCTAAAAATATTACCGTGGTGCAGATTGGTTTTTTGCTCTTTTTTTTCCCCTTCTGTTTGGAAAAGCTCTGAGCTCCTAGTTGTGTGCTAAGGGTTCAGTAAGGCACTTGAGCACGCATTTGAAATTAAGCATGTGCATTAGTCCTTTTCCTCAATACACAAAACTATTAATTAGGGCTTGTAGCAGGACTGTTTGATGGTCTGAAGTACGAACAGAATGTGCTTGAGGGGAGGAGAACCCTGCTTTTCAAGCACATGCATATGCTGTTGGTAAAAACTAATAAATAAACCCCTCTAGTTAGCCCTGCACCAGTGTGACCTTCCTTCTCTGAGTCCCTCTCCTCCCTTGCTCTGCATGGCACTCGAGCAGGTTATGATCGATATGGGTAGTGCAGCAAGTGAATGTAATGATGCTAATGGGCCATTTCTTTATAATGATCAGGTTCTCCAGCCCTGCCCAGCAACATGGTATATTTTGGAAGCTCTCAGGATGATGAGGATGAAGAAGAGGAGGAGGAGGAGACAGAAGACACAAAAACAGCCACAAACAATGCTTCATCATCATGCCAGTCAACCCCTAGGAAAGGAAAAACGCATAAACAAGTACCAAATGGGCAAGGTAGGTCCTAAATAGTGCTGTTCTCCTGCACCCCCTAGGGAGGAAATACAGGATCTGAATGTGCTCAGGCCTTGTCTGCTCTTTGAGTGAAAAGGTGATGGGGTGAGATGCAGTGTTAGCATCTTGTGCTTTAACCTGTTCCTTCTGGCAGTCTGAACTCTGTGGCAGAACCAGAACTGCAGGGCTGGAATTCTGTACACAAACACGTGTATAAATCTGTCTCCATGTGGGGGTCAGTCTCTTCACCCTGTAACAAGCGAAAGGACCAGAGGAAATGGGCTCAAGCTGCACCAGGTGAGGTTTAGATTGGATATTAGGAAGAATTCCTTCACTGGAAGGGTTGTCAAGGCTGCCCAGGGAAGTGGTTGAGTCACTGTCCCTGGAGTTATTTAAATGACATATAGATAGGTGTGGCACTGAGGGATATAGTTTAGTGGTAGACTTGGCTGTGTTGGGTTTACAGGTGGATCTTTAATGTCTTTTTTGACCTAAACAATCCTATGATTATATTTATATGTCTCTATATGCACACAGATGTATGCTGGAGTTACACACACATATATGTATAAACACACAGTCACTCTCTGGCTTTTTTGTGACCAATGTTTACCTTAGAATGATGGTATTTTATCAAAGTTAAATATCAGCATTCATAAGTGATGTCAAAATGTGTGTCAGGGGCAACACTTCAGTTCTCACATGCAATATTGAGCCCACAGTTGCAGTAGGTTAAGATACTGCATTCATGTTGTAGATTGAAAGATTTTAGGGAAAAATCTTCTTCAAGTCAGTTATTTCTTTGCAAATCAGCACTTCCTTGCACAGTGACGGTGTCACAATGTCCTTGAAAAGAGGATCTGTGTGTGTTGCAGCATCACCTGGCAGAGGATGGAAGACCTAAAAGCCATGCAGAAACTTTGAAGCCTGCTGTAATGCCCCACTGCCTGTGTCCTGTGTGTTGTGGTTCTCCCTCCAGCAAGGGGTCTTGTATCATAAACACTGTTTGCCATCATTTCAAAATCTAGTGCTCTTTGGGATTAGCTTACCATGAGAATCCTTCTGGTGACTGCCCCTGCAGCTCTCTCCTTTCAGGAGGAGGACAGAGAGGAAGGTCTCTCTGCAGTGCACTTTTGGAGAGATGATTGTGACTTGTGCTTGCTTTTCTTTTAGTTCATTCATGCTACACTGCTCTGAAGAAGAGATTAGTAGATCCCAATTACTTTGCTGTGCTGATCCTCATCTCCCCTTTTCAAAAGGGAGTTTTGTGTAAAGTGTGCCTTTGTTACATAGGCCAAATTGTTTTTTTCATGACTGCATCTGAATCTGGTTTTGTTGCATACCTAAGCTCAAAAACTCCCTTTCTGTGGACAGTTTTATGGAGAATTGCAAGCGGATGTTATGTCTGATAGCATTTCAACTATTGCCTCAATGCTGTACTAGCCACAGATCAAATCTTGGCATTTAGGATTGATTTCTAAATAACCCCCCACAACAACAGGCACGAAACTCCACATATGGAAAATGAGATTGCATGGAACAGAACTGCTCCCTTAGAGTTTTAAATGTGATATATCATTACAAAAGGAGCTCATCGTGTTCCTTGAGAATGTCCCAGATGGCAGCCACTTTGAAATTAGCTCAAACCTGGAGACACCTGAAATTTTAATTGGGGGTAAGTAAAGGCAAACATAATGAGCCATCTAATGGCTTCATAATCTTTATCAATATAGATCAGAGGGAGAGTAAATGAAGCTGCTGCTTTAATAGAGCTGCAAAGACCTTTAGAAAATGCATAGGAGACAATGTGAGATGTTTTGACAAAGGTGACGAAACAGGAATTCCCAGAGAAGGCAGCTGCTTCTTCCTCATTGTAATTTCTTTTTCTTCTTCTTTTCTCTCTTTTTTCTTTTTAATTAAAATTTCCTTACCCAGGGGTATTCCCATTTTTCAGTGTCTGTTATGTTGGTTGACAGCCAATAGTATTTTTGTTTCATGTGAATAAAGTAGGTTCTGGTTCATGTGTGTGTGTTTTAAATGAGACCACACACAAAGGCAGGCCAGGGACGGGTGCAGCAAATGAACTTAATCTAGCGTGAGAGTCTATTTTTAATGAATTAAAGTCTTTTGTTTTTAATATACAATGTGTAGTCAAGCACTTTGGACCTGAAAATGCTAAGCATTTGCTATGACATACAACCACAAAGGTTCAGAGCTTGATTAATGTCATTAGACAGTGTCAGATGATTGCTTCCTACTAAAAGGGGGGCCAGAACAACTTTCCTGGGCGAAGTCATTTGTCAGTACCCTCCTCTGATGCCAATATGGGACATAATTATTAAGGTTGCACACCAAAGTGTTATAACCAGGCCTGTTGAGCCCCCTTTTGGGCAGCCAGCCCCATGGAGAAGGCCCCAGTGTGAATGGGGAGCACGTAGAACACGTGGCATGGCGTGTGCACAGCACCAGGTCATTAGCTCAGCTGCACTGTCACCTTCCAGCCTCCCTGCTCACACAGATCTATTGATGTCACCTGCTCCCTTTGCTCCTCCTTCCACAGCACTGCTGGTGTGCTGCACACACACACCCAAGTCAAATGTTTGCCAGGAGAAGTGTTTCCCCCTCCCATTCATGGGAGTGTGTGAAAGGGATGTGTATTTGCAAGGAGGTATCAGCCTAAATTACATCTCCCTGCTGCTCAGAGCAAATGCCAAGTTGTAGGTAAGAGGCTAGGCTTGGGTCTCTGTTCCTTTAAAACTAATTCTTTGAGGTCCTCACAGCTAAATAAATCCCAGTTTGATTTCAAAACAGTGGAAGGTTTTCTCTTCAGGCTCCCGAAGCTAAATGTTTGCAGGTGCCAAGTGCTTTTCTGGGCAGGCTGTGCTAGAGAGCTGGGAGATGCAGCTGGGGAGGTGTTTGGTTATCAGTCCCATCACAGGAGCACCAGAGGATAGGCATTGCTGACTTGAAAGGGCTTGTGGACTGGAAAAGTGCCTCGGGAGGAGCAGCATACACAGGTACAGCTGCAGAGAGAACTTGGAAATGGCATGCACAGGCTGCAGCTCCTCTAGTAATGCTTGGCTCATTGTCTCCAGAGGAATGGTTGCAGGGTTAGGTATTTCTCACCCCAGCACAGCAGCTCGAAGGTGGAGAGAAGGGCACATCTGGGCCAGCATACCTGGGAAGGTCCTGCTTGTCTTTGACTGCCTGAGACAGACAATTAAGTTCTAATTTATGTTTAGAAAGGCAGAATTAGCCATTGTTATTTGTAAGCAGGCTTCTTGGTGAAGGTGAGCCTGGTTTCCTTAGCTGGAGCAAACCAGCTCCAGTGTGCCAGAGAACCTCCTGGGTCACAAATGGTTACTGGTTCGTGCTGTGTTCTGTTAATGTGGGGAGATAAAAACTCTCTGCCTGCCTTTGGGCTGAAATGAGCAGGGCAGAAAATTGTAGAGACCTCTTTTATTTGTCTTTTCTCTTTTTTTCTCTCTTCCTCTTGGGGCTCCAATTTCAAAACAGCTCTGGCTGTAGTGCATAGTAAGCAGGCATTGCTAGAAATGCTATACTGTGCTTTGGGGCTGGCTTTCCAGACACACACAGCAATGTTTCACTTCTCAGTTTGCACTGGATAATTCAGCAGAGTCATTCCCTTACATGTGTAGTAGTACAAAGATGATGCAGGAAAAGATCATAGCTAGCTTTTTTCTTATTTCAGAGTATACCTCAAGGCAGGGTTTGTATATCTTGGGCTTATATTTTACACTCATCACTGTTTGAGTGTGTCGTGAGAAAATTTTAATTTGTGCTTGCAATTCTTTATTTAGGTTTGGTTTTAGCTAAATTTGGTACTTGTGGGTGGGTGCATAAGGCAGAGGCTTAGGCTCGTGCATCTTTTTTAGGGAAATTAGTCCCAAAGAGGTAAACACTTAGAAGAAATATATTTTTTGCATCCAGCTAAAATGCAGAATGAGAAAATTTCAGGCAGAGTGCTACAATAGTTAATGGCTAGGCAATTATTTTGATGATTTGCAGCCTTTTGTTGAAATAGCATGGAACCAGTAATTGTTGCAATAAACATTTTTGCACATTTAATTTTTCTGCAAAAATATGTAACACGAAAATTACCCGCTTGGCCGTAATTTGCATGTTTAAATATGCAAATCAGGCACAACACATTTGGGGGATTTGTGGATTTTCAGTAGCTGGATGTATGACCTGTGCAGAAGAACAGGGGAGAGCTGGAAGTTGCTCAAAACCCCCTGGGATTGTTACCCTGGGGTGTGACCCCTCTGCTGCTGGTTGTGTGGGGCTGGGGAGGTGAGAGGGAGGAATTTGGGCTGAGACCAGACACTGAGTGTTGGATTTTTGCAGACAGCACCGTGGGGTCTCATACCAATAGTGCTTGATGTGCTCCTGTGAGTGTGGGGTTGGAGCTGTGCTGGGGATGGGGTCACAAGGAAATTCAGTGTCACCTGCCTGAGGAATCACACCGAGCTGCTTTATCACCTGGGAGAGGTGCAGCACCAGCAGCCCCCCATTTCCATTTGATGGTGTGTTGGCCTTTGCTGCTGGGTCGTGTTGGGGGGCTTCAGGAGACACCTTCTTTCTCTGGAAGGGGTGTGTAGAGGTCTGGACATAGCCAGCATTTAAGGAAAGCAGTTGGCAGTATTAAAATGCTGTGTTTTATGGAAGTAGATGATTGTTTTAGCTCCTTCGGGAGGGGAAAAGAGTTATTGCCTGAGTCCTTTAACTCGGTTTGAGAGCCACATAAATGTTTTCACAGTGACTTAAAACTGAATTAAAGCCAGAGCAGGAATGTTTTTGTACAGTAAGGGATACTTAATGCCAGAAAGTTGATTAATATTACATCTCTTCCCAAGCACGATCTATGTAACAACATGAGGTTTGCATTCGAATAGCTGGTTTGGGTTCAGAATATTGGCAAGGCTCCCTTTTCTCCTTCTAAAAACAAAACTTCTCCCTTTCACTCTTATCTCCCCTCCCTGTTTTGGATGGTTTTATGAGTGTGCAGTCACTTGCTTTGTTTGTACAACATGTGGCCCATGTGTATGGTCCATGTGCCTCCATCTCCCAGGCGCTGGTGTGCAGCACAAGGGCTCAGCACTCTCTGTCCATGCCAAACCTCCCCACTTATCTCAATATAAAGCGTATCAGTTGCAGCAATAATCACCAGGAGGGCTTGGGAGAGAAAACTTTGCCCATGGAGTCAGCAGTTGGCTGAGCCCAGCCCAGTCATTCTCTGTGAGAGCCTGATTATTGTAGGTATTTCAGATGAGCTGCTGGCTGCCTGTGTCCTGGGAAATGGTTGTGTGCAAATTCATTGGTAGGAATACCTCTGAAAATTGCTGAGAGCACATGATGTTTATCACTCACTACGGTGTAAATTCCTGTAGCAAATGCTTAGTTAATCTCTAGTAATTGAGCACATCTGTGGCTTTACTTGACCAAATTTTTTCTTATTCCAGCTGCACCCAGTACACACCAGTTTGCAGATGGATAGGGGTGAAAGGGTATCCATTTATTCTGTTTGGAGTGCCTGAACACTAATCATTTACTTGCACTTTTAATTATCTGTTAGTTGTGCTCTTACCTTTAACTAAAAGCTGTTCTGGAAATACAGAGTTGGTTAAAGTTGCATAAAACGATCATAATTCAGGAGCACAAACGATTTCTGCTCCAGTAATGTTGGTTTTGCCACTCAGGGGGGTTGGACTTCTTTTTCTTTCTTTTTTTTTAATTGAAAATATTGCTTCAAGGATGAAATCTTTATTGACTGCACTTTAGCAAGGAAATGAAGTGAGTGGGAGCAGAACATTGGATATTGGGTGTGTCAGAGGTACCTCTGATATGGGAGATTGTATCTGGGGTTAGGAAAGCACAAGGCACACCTTTCCTGATTTCCAGAGTGCCCCAGAAATATTTTAGAGCTGTCAGATGTGAAGGGGATGCAATTTGCTGCATAAGGAGACACAAAAGAATTAGTAATCATTTCACTGTTTAATCAGATTTGGTCTCAGTAATATTTAATGCAGTGCTGGGGCTTTGCTGTTTTCTTTCCTTTGAGAAATGGGTGTTGCTGTCTTGCCATCAGTTACTCTTCAACAATGAGGTTTCCTGGGGGGACTTTTTGGTCTTTCCTGGTGATTCCATCTTTTCACTGGATCATCTTACTAGCTGTGTTGTACTAAATAACTTACTTATTGTCTAAATACCTTGCTTCAACATTTTTAGTCAGATGAGAACAAAATTATAGTCTCAGGGATTTTTTCCCCCCTTACTTACTTGCCTTGTGATAGTGTTTCGTAATTAACCAAGTTTAACATTTGGATACTTGCTCACATAATATTTTGGTGAGTTTTTCAGAAGTTACTCTTGCAGAGAGGTCTGATACCCCTCTATCTGGATTAACAGCTGTTTAGGTGTGGGAAGAAACAAACCCTGATTTCCACAGAAACTGATACCATCTACTGTTTAACTCGAGACAGCTTGGCTGGAACTGTTCTGCATCTCCATCTCCTTTCATTGTGTTTTCAGACTTTAAGCTTTTTAAGCCTCTCCTGTGAGACTGAACATTTTTTCTCTCCTGTTTCTCTCTTCCCCCTTTCAAGAATCTTACAAATTAAGACAAAAGATAATTACTCAGAGGGTAAAACTGGCAGGGTTCCCACGGTACTTAAAATTAATGAGCTGTTGCATATAAAATATACCTTGTCTCATGCCCACTTTTTTTGGTGAACCACAGAAGTGTGCTATTTGGCTTTTTGGCTGTGTTTTCTGTTTCACTGATCTGGGGTTTATAAAGTGGCAACTGATTCCAGCAAACTAATCTCTGTGACTTAATGTTTCTGTAGGAGCAGATCAGGGTGTGCAGTTTGCTCCTTCCAAAGGAAGGTATCCCTCCCAATGATCAAATACATATCAGCAAAGCTGCCATTGGTTGGCTGTGTTGTCTTATTAAAACTAAATAGTTGTGCTTTGTGCATCTCTGGTGCCTTCCACCTGGTGGGAGAACCCTTCCAAGGAAGGATAAATGTATTGTCATGTGCTTCTGGTAGGGGCTGGCAGTTATTAACTATCTGCTCCAGTGCTTGTGGCCTGAACATCCAGTGTGTCAGTGTTTGCTGGAGTCTGAGCTGTGGGAAGCCAGGTAGCTGGTTGGGGAGGTTTGGAGGTGTCTACCCAAAGCAGTTGAGCTGCCCCTTTGCTGTCCAGCAGGGTTGTTGGGGGTTTGTTATGCTGCTACACTGCAGGACATCTGTAGAGACAGCTAAGCTTTACAGCGGAGATAAAAAGTATTTTTTGTCATGTTTAGTGGCAAAAGAGGGTTTCATTTCATGAGAAAACAGTAAATTGATTTAGTTGCTATTCCCAAAGAGATGATGTGTGTTATGTGTAATAAAAAAGCTTCTTACATACTTGTGCCATTAAGTGTTTATGAAGTTTCTTATTTCCATCCTTTCCTAAACCATGGCAATAAAAGGGCAGGGGTGGAAATGAAGAGTGGGTGAGTAGAAAGGTGGTGTGGGTGTTGGATCCTAACCCTTGTGGGCCCCTGTCAGATGTTTCACTGAAGAGGGGGCATCACACATGAATTCATCACATTTTTGATTAACAAACAGACACATGTGATGTGATTTTTATTGGGTTTTTTTAACCTCGGTTTTTTTAACCTCAGTTTTTCATGTTCCCTGACAACAAAAGGGCAGTGACCATTCTTAAGTAAATTCAGCAGAGGGACAGGAAAAAAACTTGCTTGTATACATGTTAATTACTGCACAAAAAATAATGCTTTCTGTTCCGTGCTTTCTTACCCCTTCCCTTCATTAGAAGGCTCAGCATAGGGCCCAGCAGTGCTTTATATGACATGTTCCAAAATGGGTTTAGCATTTTCCTTTCTTTGCAGAAGTACCTTTTTCTATTTGCAGCTTTTCTGCTATAGGCAAACTGCTGTCAGTTTGATTCAGCAGTTTGGATATGGATGAAAACAAAACATGCTTTTTCATGGAACGTTTCCTTTCTTCTGCACTGGTGTAAAAATAAATCTTTTTTCTGTTTAGGTTATGTTTTGAATTCCCTCACTGTGATGGCAAAGAAAGATAATCAAAACTGTCATAAATAAAAATCAAGCTCATAATTCTAAGTTTAGGTCAATCAAAACAGTAATATACCTTGTATGTTTTAATTTGGGTGTTGAAGATAATATGTGTTAACAACCAAAGGAAACACTTCAGTAAATCTGTTCATATAAAGAAATATGCAAAGCAGTGCTTCTATTTCTCTACTGATTTAACTTTAAATATAAGAAGCCATGCACTAAATATCCAACACAGAGCAGAGCAAGTTGGGATGCTTTGAATGAAGTGCTTGGCCCTGTATATTCTTTTTCTTTCCTCCCCCCCACCCTTAATAACCTGTTTTTCTTTTCTCTCCTCTCAGTTTTCAATGGGTCCAGCAAATCATCGAAGGAGAAAGAACCTGCTCAGAAACACAAAAGCAAAGAGGCCACCCCAGGGAAGGAGAGGAACAGCGAACACAAGGCTGAGGGTCGCAAAGACCAGGCTGCTGCTAATCCCCCCCCTGCTCCAAGCACTGGCTCCTCTGCGAAAGGGCTCCCTGCCAGCACCCACCACCCCCTCCACAGATCGGCTCAGGACTTAAGGAAACAGGTAAGGGCCCTGTGGCACTCAGCTCTTTAGGGGTCTAGGCTCCTTTTGCCATGAAACATGAAACATGACAATCCTAAAAGCACGCTCTGGAGGCAGCAGGGAGTTAATTTCAGTGAAAGAGAAAGAAAGAAGGAAACAAGAAGAGTATGCACAAATGAGGAGTCTGTATGGTGAAGCATGCTTTGTGTGTGTTATCCACTGCATGCATGTGAAAGAGCAGAGGTCACATTGCTCTTCATGAAGCCTCTCCATGCTGGCAGTGCCAAGGCTGGCAGCATGTGGAAGAGTGAGCTGCTTTTGTGTATGGCTGCTCTGCTGGGTTATCTGGGAGGCTCCCTGGTGCTCCAGGAGAACCTGGCACTGTCTGGGAGGCTCCCTGGTGCTCCAGGAGAACCTGGCA
>JAWWMO010000083.1:61060725-61090030 GCA_035047845.1 Dendrocincla fuliginosa
CTGTCTGGGAGGCTCCCTGGTGCTCCTGGAGAACCTGGCACTGTCTGGGAGGCTCCCTGGTGCTCCAGGAGAACCTGACATTGCATTCAGGTGCTTTGACTTGTGTGTGTGGGCAGCACAAACCTCAAGTCTGGGAAAAGTGTGTTGCCCCATGGCAAAGAGAAGATGCTCCAGAATATTGCCTCCTTCACAGTGGATGTTCCAGGTGGGAGAAATTTTTAGAGTTCCCTGTGACTTGGTTAAAAGCTAGGAAAATTTTCAGCAAGAGGTTTGTCTGGCTTGAATTCGGGTGTGGGAGTTTATCAGACCAGTCTTTGAGTGCTTCTGAGTGGCATTTGGACACAATTTGTCTTCATCTGGTTGTGGTGATTGGCTCAGAGGGCTCCTAAAAGAGCAGCTCTCAGATAAGGTTTTACAAAGGACTTCCACAATCCCCGGTCAGTGTCCTTATTGAGGCTGGGGCTGGGTTAGCAGAGTACCTGCTCTAGGGCAGTGCAGGACAGAAAGTTTGCTGCACTTAACCCTTTTAAAGTTTTTTTTGGTTATTTGGTTAATTCCCAGTGAGGCTTTGTTTGCTGGCACCTAAAGGTTTTTCTTCTAAGCAGGCTGACCTGGTCTTCAGGGGAGCTGGAATTGCCCTCTTGTAGGGCTGTCAAGGCCTTAAATGGCACCTCTCCGTCACAGGCTTGAAAATCAGAAATGCTGAAAAGAAAAGCTGTGGTGCTCTGGTCGAGGAAATCTCTCATGCCTTGTGTTTCAGTGGTGTTTTCAATTCTCCTGAAATGCCTCCACTGGATTTGTATTGCCTTCTAAATCAAATTTGAGAGCCAGAAGGCTGTCTCCAATATATTTGTACCTCTCCAAGGCAGTTCTTGATTCACCATGGCAGTTTTCCCTTATCTAGTCATCAGCTTGATTGTCTGCCTTCTTCTGCATCCTTTTGGACTTCCTTTTGGTGATTACCAGCATCCTGTGTGGTCCTTGCTGTGACATGCTCTGTCACCAGCATTTTGTGTTGAACAAGTTTCCCAAAACTTAAGGATGCGCTTCTTAAGTCTTTTAACTTACTGGAACACTTGTGGGAAATGCTTTGAAGTTGTATCACCAAACTCTGAATGGTTAAAATTGTTGTGAAATGCTGTCCCTTGTGAAGGCAGATCTGAAGGGAAAAAGGGGTAGAACAATTCTGTCCACAGTCCAAGTGGGTTTGCTTTGCAGAGTGTTGGATGTTTTCAATTGTGCTGCACAAAATAGAGAAAAATTCTAAATCCTTGCAGTGCTGTCAACAGTCCCAGCACTTCTGGGACTCCTCACCAAGGGTGCTCACCAGACTGCAGGAAATGAGGGGCTTGGAAGTCGAGATGGTGACTTTTCTTTCTTTGATTTCATAAAAGAAGGTTAGGCAGCTAAATTGTCTTCTGCAACCCACAGTAGTGTGAGTATTTTCTTACCAATTTTAATGACGATGTAGCTCTACCTGATTAAAGGTGGATTATCCTTTTTGCCTGACAGAAAGACTTGGCTTTGTGCAGAACCTGAGACTGGACAGTGATGTGACATTGCCAAATTTCCTGCTGCTGTCCTGAGTGTTTGACTCCTTCAGTATTTTCCAAAAGGAGATTTGTTTGCCCAGGGTGCCAGCCACATGTTTCTGCTGCTCCCACTGTGCTTTTGCCCCTTGATGACTGCATTTACGTGGTTTATTTGTGCGTGGTTTTGCTTTGTTGGATAAAATAAAGGCAGAACACTAGAAGTTGCCAAAGATTTTATTTCCCCCTCCCTCTCTTTGTTTTTTTTCCTCTTTCCTTTCCTAGTGAACCCTTGCACTGTCACATGTTCCTTCTCTCTCCCTTCCTCCTTTGCCATATTCCCAAATCCCTTGCTTCAAAAGGACTGTGGGCAAAGGAAATGTAGTTCAATGGGGCCCTCTCTTGGCCTCAGATGGTAATTTAGCTCTGCAAAACAACCCAGAGCTCTTTTTATGAATGAACTCGAGATTGGTTGCATTCCTTGAGTTTCTTTGGGACCAAAACTGTTGTTAGTGTTGCTAATGTTGCTCTTATCACTGTGGGGTTTTATCTAGCAGTTGTTTGTTGGCTTTATTTTTGTGTTTCCACTTTTTACTGTGATTATTTTCTGATTTTCCAGTCTTTAGAGAAGTTTGTGAAGAGGCAGAATGGCCTGTGCTTTGTTTGGTTTGGATTTTTTGCAGGTGGATTCTTCTTTTCTTTTTATGTGTGGTTTCCTTTTTTTTTTAAATTTTGTTGTTCTTTCTCTACAGTTGTCACATCTTAGAAATGAAAACTCATTTCATGATCGCTGTCACCCAGATTACCCTCCTCTTCCAGTTTTCAATCCATCCTTCTCTATTAGCCTAGATACAATCTGTAATCAATGTGCCTGGCTATTAAAGCCAGAGATGTCCAGCCCTTGTTGTGACTCCCAGTCCCTACCCAGGACTGTTCTGCAGCATGGAGAAGTGCTCTCAGAGTCAAACTCAGGCCTCCACTTCAAATCCAGAGCACTGCCTGAATTTCAAGGGAGATGGGTAAATGCCTTTCTGTTTGCTCAGGTTTGCATTCCATATGGTATCTCGTATATGTTTGAAATTCCCAGAGATCCCACATTTGTGTGTGTGCTGAATCTCCAGGTTGCAGTTCCCTTTTCCCAAGTCGCTTTGTGCAAGACCATAGCACCATGCTTTGTTTAATCCCTATTTTATATAAGTGACTACAGTTCTTGCATTTACTTGAGAGAAGCTTACTCAATTGGCCAGGATTTGGAAATCCCTCAGGAGAAAGTCTTATAAATGTGCAGGAATGGTGTTACCCTCCTGAGTGCTGAGGAGGGGTCATTGCATTGGATGCTTTCACTTGAAGCAGTTTTGTCAATGTTCCTGAGTCCCAGTCATTTAAGGAGGTGAGAAGAACATGTTTAAAGTTGTTTAAATGCTAAAATCTGTTTGAGGTTTGAACTTGAGCTTTGTTTTCTTAGGAGTGGGGTTTAGCTTTGGCAGTGCTGAGCTGTCTCAATTCCCTTTGTAGCTGGGGATTGCTATCTGTGCTTAGCACATCTTACAGTTAAAATATAAATTTTAGTTTCATAACTGGGCTTGAATGTCTGACAGAGAACAGCAAGTCCAGCAATTGTAAGTTGCCTTGACACAATGTGATTTAATAAAATGTGTGTCAGCCAAACTGCCCAGACACCAAACTTAAAAAAATGTACACTGGACTAGTCTGTACATTTTCATTTCAAATTACCAACTTCAGCAACAGCATTCCCCCAAGATTTCACATGGGTGACAGAGGGATCCTTCGTGGCCATCCTGCTCTGTTGGGTGCAGTGATGTGTTCCATGTCTCTCTGTGTGCATGTATGGACAGGAGATGGGTTGGAATCTCACTGTGTGTTTTTGCTCTTGTGGCTGCTTTGCCTGCTAAGGAGCAGTGAAATGTGTGTGCACTTAAAGTTGGGTGGGAGAGAGAGAGAGAAGAGAGTGTCTGAGGGCCAGAAAAGGAGGTAATGAATGTGTTAGTTTGCAAGTCACACTGAGTGTGTTTTGTAATACCATAACAGGCTTTCTGGTAGGCAATGAAGTGGATAATGCAAGCAAGGGACCTCACCCTTAATACTGCCAGAGGCTTTTGGGTTTATTTAAAAAAAGAAAAACAAATCTGTTTTATTTAGTTATTACAAGTGCCTGGTCCCCTGTCTTGCCTGGGTGAAAACCATCATACAGGAGTCAGGACTGCGGAATGTGGCTGTCCAGCTGAGTGTGGAAGCATTATTAATTGACTTTTCTGTTTTGTGTTTCCTTCCTTCTGCTCCTCGGGCACCACTTCGGGCATTGCAGGTTTCTAAAGTCAACGGGATCACTCGAATGTCATCTCCGAGTGCAAATGCAGCCAGTGCCAAAAAGATGAGAGAAGTCAGACCTTCACCGTCCAAAACTGTGAAGTACACTGCAACAGTGACAAAGGGAACTGTCACATACACCAAAGCCAAGAAAGAACTGGTCAAGGAAACCAAACTAAATCACCACAAACCCAGTTCACCTGTCAACCACACAATCTCAGGGAAAACAGAAAGTAGCAATGCAAAAACCCGCAAACAGGTGCTATCCCTTGGAGCATCCAAGTCTAACAATACCGCTGTCAATGGTGTGAAAGTCAATGGCAAGTTGAACCAAAAGACATGCACTAAGGAGGTGGGGAGACAGTTGAGGGAGGGGCTGCGCAATTCGAAGAGGAGGCTGGAAGAGACGAGTCACATAGACAAGATACAGTCGCCCACCAAGAGGATGAAAGGGGCCGTCAACTTGGCAGAAGCTGCCAGCAAAAAGGCAGCGGGAGAAAAGCCTTTGCTGAATGGACACCTTAAAAAGGAAGTGCCAGAGAAGAGTTTGGAAAGAAATAGGCCGAAAAGAGCCACTGCTGGAAAGAGTACGCCAGGGAAACAAGCACATGGCAAAACTGAAAATGCCTCCTGTGAAAATCGTTCTACCTCTCAAGCGGAGTCCTTGCACAAGCCACAAGACTCAATGGGAAAGCACGAAAAGGGCAGTAGTAAGTCTGGGTGGGGGATGCTGGGGGAGATTCCCATCCTTAGGCCCTCCACCAAGGAATTTCATGACCCACTGATATACATTGAGTCAGTCCGAGCTCAGGTAGAGAAGTATGGGATGTGCAGGGTGATTCCTCCTCCAGACTGGAGACCTGAGTGCAAGCTAAACGATGAAATGCGGTTTGTGACCCAGATTCAGCACATACACAAGCTAGGCAGGCGCTGGGGACCCAACGTGCAGCGGCTGGCCTGCATCAAGAAGCACCTCAAATCTCAGGGCATTACCATGGACGAACTCCCACTCATAGGTAAGGGCTGTGCTCGCCTTGGCCGTGTCCGTGTCCGTATGCAACTCTGTGCTGCGTTTGCCTTTGTGCTTAACCACCCCCTGTGCAATTAACCCTGCAGAGCTCTGCTTTCTCCCTCTCCCCCCTGGGCAGGCACCGTGCGGGTAGGTTGGCAGAGGGGTTTATACTGCCATTTTCCTCCTGTGTGTTTCACCCAGGGTCAAGAATGCCATGTGGTACCTCCGTGTCCTGATTTCAGCATCTCCTCCTTCCCCTGCCGTTTGGTTTTGTGGGTAGCACAGTGATGGGTATTGCTAGCCTTGATTGAAACGTTGCCTCTGAACGGTTTTTGGACCTTTCCAAGCATGTTTTCTGCACAGGTTGCAGCACTGCCAGGCTTTAATACATTTTCCTCCCCCCCCCCCCGCCCCCTTCCTTTAAAAGCATTTAACCAAAGGGGAAAGAAAATATCTCAGGACTGACTTCTGTTTGGGTACTCAGACACTTAAAATCACAAATTCGCAGTGACCTGCTGACATTTAACAACCATTAAGTGTCAAGAATAGGCAGTAAAATGTAGTTGATTGCAAAATGGAGGTTTCATTATTTCTCCCAGCAGGTGTCTGCCAGGGCTAATGCCTGAGTGAGAGTCACTTATTTAACAGAATTCTTGGTTTATGGTCTGCTGTCAGATATGACACGTGACAAAAATGTGACAATAGTTTGTAAAAACATGACAACAGCAGCATACAAATGAACCATTGAGCGAGCTGCCTCCCTCTCCACTGCCTCTGCAGCCATGACAGAGCAGGAAACTTGTGGGTTTCATTTTGCTGGCTCTTCCCTTTGTTTTTGAAGTGTTTTGAGTCAGAGCTCGCAGGACCTGCGTGCTGCAACTCGAGGCTCGAGTTCTGCCTTTGAGGCATTATCCCATCAACACCGGCTGGATTAAAGGACACACTTTTCTGTTTATTCACAACACTTCCTCCCCCTGCCCAGCTTTTCAAACTTCATTTTATATCACATATGGTAAGTGAGTGAAAATGCACGAAAGCACACAAAGAGACTGCAGACTTTATGGGAGCCAGTGCAGGGCACAGCAGAGAAACAACAGAATTTAAGGAGGAGGAAACCACAGTGAGCACTTTGTTGTAATATCCATGCAAAAACGTTGGAGGAAATCTGAAAATTAAAGTCGCTCAAGCAGCAATAAGTGAACATTTTGTATGCCTAATGTATGCAATGGTTGTATGCTAATAGCAGGGAATAATGAATTAAGTTTACACTGGCAAGAGAGAGGGGAAAATGTGCAAGGCAGCTCGATTAACACTCCTGGAACAATGTTAACTTTTTAATGAAATACCTGAACTCGACATTAAGATGGCATTGCTGTTAATTATTTGAATTATTTAAGCACCTAAGAGCCTAGTGAATAGGTAAGGTCTCTATTCTGCTGGGTGCCATAACCACAGCAAACAGTGGTCTCTTGTAACATTTGCATCCTGTGTATCCTTTCTGCAGTTAATTTCCTACTTGTCCTCTGTTTAAAATCAAAAGCAAAATGGAGAGAAGAAGCTGGAGATCATCAGTGTATAAATAGGGGGGGGGGAAACCTGTTGGTTCCAGCAGGAAACCTGTAAAATAATCTGTGGTGATAAATGCATGCTTGTTTAAGTAGACATGCATACATTTCCCTTCTTTCAGGGCCAAATCACATTTCCACTGAAGTAAGTGGGAGTTTTGCCAGCAGCCTGTGTAGTGCCAGCATTTGGTATTAAATGCATACCTGAAGATCTCAGATTTTCTGTTTTAAAATGAGCTTGCTCACTAAGCAATTTAAAAATAGTCCTAACTTAGGGAAAATAGGGTAATTAAAAAAAAAGTCAGACACTCTCTGCATAGCATGTGCCAGCTCTCCTATTTCAGCCATTCTGCAATAGGTGCTTATAAATGAGGTTAGAACTCCTTTCTTCTTGTTCTTTTTTGTCCTGTTTTGTTTTTCCCTTCAGTCTTTCAAGGGATGTTTAAGCAGCATGCTCAGGTCAATCCTGGAAAACGTCAGTCTGAGATAGAAATGGTTCCCAAAGTTATGACTGTGTGAAATGGCATTATAATTGAGACCATTTTGTAACCCTTCGCTGTGGGCTCCACTTGAATGATGTGCTACTGAGCTCTAATATTGCCCAGTGATGATGAGGGAGCCTTCCACGATGCAGGAGAAAATGAAATTTCTTAAAGAGCTCATAAACAGTGTTGAAACCAGGACCCTAAGCTGGCTGTGTGCTGTTTGTCCCACTGGAAAATACATATAATATGATAATGCTAAATCTGGACCCCCCCTTCTTTCTGAGTTAGGAGTATTTTATTCAACATTATGTAGGTTGCTGAATCTGTCGGGGTGGAGAGCCACCTTGAGTCATGCCTTCAACTTACTTGTGACCTGCACATATAAAACACTAGACAAAAAAAAGTAATAGAGGCCAGCTCAAAAGTTATGTTTGTGTTACGTTATATATGGAAGATTAAAGAGGAAACAAAGAAAACTTTTCAAACCCATTTTGGTTTTTCTCCCCCAATGATGTTTACCTTTTTCAGCTTCCAGACTTAAACCTCTTTAGCATCAGCCCCGAATTTACTAAAAGGGATAAATCTGCTGCCTCCTGGCCCTGCCTCCACCCTTTTTATGTGCTGCTCCAAGCCTTACCCTTGGTTTTGGCTGCAGCCAAACTCTCCTGTCCTCCCTCTGTGGGCAGTGTCAGTGGGAGCAGCCTCTGGTGCTGCTCTGCCTTGGTCACAGCCCAGGGTGTTCAGGCAGGATTGCACTGCTGAGCCTCCCTTCTCACTGCCTTGGCCCAAGGGTGGAAGGGGGAAAAGCAGAGGGAAGAAGGAAAACTGCAACCAGCAGTGAAGCATCTGCAGTGCAGCACAGGGTGCTGTGACAAAAGGGACAGTGCTTGCACTGGGAAGCCCAATGGTGTGACTGGCCCTTAAGATGCTGTAGCAGTGCATCCAACAGCAAATATTTACCCTGATGCTGCCTCTTGCCCTCCTCTGCTGTGCAGCAGCAGCATTTCTGAGTGCTCTGTAAGGGCTCTGGTACTGCTTTTTTACCTCTCGCAGAGAAAAAGGCGAAGGAGAGGCAATGGCGTGAGTTTTGTATTAATGCTCTTTTCCCCCTGTTGAATTGTAGGTGGTCTGTTTCTTCACTCTTTCCGCTGATGATTTATTTCTGGGCTTTGAGAGTATTTATGATGTTTCTTTTATTGTTCTCTGTCCATTTGGCTGCTTTTTATGCTGCAGTTTGTATAATCCTCCATTTTTATTTTTCTGACTGAAGTGTGAAATGTGCTAGTCATCTTAAAACATCCAAAAGCAGAGTGGAGTATAAAATATGGATAGCCTCAGCCTGGAAGAATGATGTGTCTGGAACTTTTTTATGCAGTTGTAGGCTCCAGCCCCAAACCTGCTGCCTCCCTTGGGTTTTTATAAGGAGTTTTCTACCCCAAGTGAAATTAATGCTGTTACTGTGCTCCTTTTAAATAATAATTTGATTTGAGGTGTTGTGCAGACATTAGATAATGGATGTTTTGCCTCCAGAAGGGATAGCCACTTGTCTTTTTTGATGGCCAGTAGCCAGCTTGATGCCTGTTTTGTTTCTCCCTGGTGTAAACCCGATGTGGGGCTGGTGGTGGGTGATGGCAGGGTGGGTGTGTGGGCTGTTAAAGAGCTGGGCAACTCTCGTCTCCCCAGCTGCTGGGAAATGACCAGGGGAAAGATCAGGAGAGAGCCTGGGGTTCTCTGAGAAGAGAAGGGAATGAAAACCAAGGAGAAATGCAGATTTATTCTTAGGGAAGGCTGTTGCAAATAGCAGAACACAGCCTGCCAAATGAATTGAATTAGCACAACAGCGGTGCGTGCCTGGCTTTAGCAGGGGGCAGAGAGGACAGGGACAGCTCTGCCCCAGTGCCCAGGTGGCTGGAGCTGTACGGGTGGCACGTCCTGCGTGTGCCCAGCCTGGTGGCACACACAAACAGGGCTGCCTGCAGCTTTCCTAACCTGTGTTTGCTTTCCCTTCCTCTGCTGCCTGGCACCCCAGGAGGCTGCGAGCTCGACCTGGCCTGCTTCGTCCAGCTGATCAACGAGATGGGGGGGATGCAGCAAGTGACTGACCTCAAGAAATGGAACAAGCTGGCAGACATGCTGCGCATCCCCAAAACGGCACAGGACAGGCTGGCCAAGCTGCAAGAAGCCTACTGCCAGTACTTGCTCTCCTACGACTCCCTCTCCCCCGAGGAGCACAAGAAACTGGAGAAGGAGGTCTTGCTGGAAAAGGAGATCCTGGAGAAGAGGAAAGGACCTTTGGAGGGACATTCGGAGAATGCCTACAAGTTCCATTCCTTGCCCCGGTTTGAGCCCAAAAACGGACTCATCAACGGCGTGGTTCACAAAAACGGCTTCCGCAGCAAGTTGAAAGAGGTGGAGGTGCCCCTGAAGACGGGACGGCGGCGGCTCTTCGCTCAGGAAAAGGAGACCACGAGGGACGACGAGGAGGACGAGGAGGGAGTTCTTAGCGACTTACACAAGTGTATATACAAGGTAATGGGGGGGCTCTGCCCCGTTGTTTGGGGGGGCACAGGGGGCTGTGGTCTGGGTGCCGACCCGCTGGCTCCGGGGGGCACAGGGGTGGCAGTGCCCACCCCCATGGGTGTCACAGCCAGGGCACTGGGGGCTTTATCCCGACCTGCCTGGCTCTTGCAGGATGTCTGGGAAAGCTTTACTGTCATAACAGGATGCTCTGGGCTCTGCCCCCCCTTCATCTCCTTGTGAGAGGTTCCCTGAATATCTCTGCCCAATTATCCTTGCAGACACAGATTTTATTTTCATTTGCTAGTGACATTTAAAGTAATGTTCTGCTTTCTCATTCCTGCCTCCCGCAAATCTCTCGTTGAGTGAAGTAGTGCTTCACATCAAAACTAACATCACTAGAAATACTCCTCCATTTAGAAAGGGCAAATTGAAATGCAGACAATATTTTCATCCACGGTGCCAGATTTTGCTCAGCACTAACAGTCACATGGACACTTAGCCTTCCACACATCAAGCACATCCATTTACAAAGGAATGCTGACTCTCTCACTGTATTTTATTTGGCACTTGTGCTACTCTGGAGCAGGACTTGGCACTGCAACTCACAGTGCAGTGTTGAGTTATGTTGAATTGTGTGGCTGTGCTTGGAGAGAAATACAGCATTGAGTGTCTGTGCCCAGAGAAGGAATACACTGCTCTTCCCCTTCCAATCTCACTTCCATCACCGGCAGCTGAAGCCAGATAGCCCAAAATGACTTATTGTTAAGCTATTTAGGGACTGCATGAGCTCATGACTTGAGCTTTAAAAGCTTGCTTCAGGTTTCTTTTGCAGCCTGTTACGATTTGTCAGCACAAAAATTATTTTACTTGGGCACTCTGGCCTCAATCCCACCTTGGAAAAGCAATCTCTTTGCCATGCTGCTCTTGGAGAGAAGCTTATCTAATGACAGCAGCTTTTGTGAATAGTGAAGTGGCATTTCTGTGCTTAATATCCTGTGCTTAATGATGGTTAAATGAAAAATTTGATACAACTTGCCCTGACTGGTGTATGAACCACCTCAGCTGAGTGGGGAAATGCCTCCTTCTCCTTTAGCCCCATTTTACAGTTTAGAAGATAAAAAGTCACTGCAAAAGCAAGATTGGGATTTGTGAGAAGTATCCTGAAAATAAAAATGCAGCTGGTATAACGAGCTGAGTCTGCTGAGCACCAGGGGTTTACCCCAGGAGGCTGAGACATCCCAAAATTGCTACTGCCCCAAAAGCACTGGCAGCATCAGGCCCTGCATGAGTGTGACAATACCTGGGAGAAACACTTGTGTTCTGAGCAGAGATGTTAGAGAGGAGCATTGCTGGTCCTGTCCCACATCCCTCTGCAGTGCAGAGTGGGCACTGCTGTCACAGGGCATGGGCTGGGGAGGAAACAGGGGGAGGCAAAGCTGTGGTGGGTTCCTGGAGAGATCCTGCTGTGGAGCACCCTGGGGGACAGCAGGGCAGCACTCAGGGGAAGGCACTGTGGAAGGGCTGGCTGTGTCACTTAAACCCAGCCTCGAGATGTAGGAGTTATGCAGGAGTCTTGATGGACCAGAGCAGCCCACAAGACATCAAATTACTGCAGTTCACTGCTGGGCTTTTTAATAAGGCTGAGGGAAGGTGGTGCTGGCACCAGCTGTAAGCAGAGGGTGTTTCAGGGCATTTAGTGAAACAAGCCTTTTAATCCCGTGTCTGTGAAGGGGAAAGTGTTCTTTACCTATTAACATGTTGCTGAGAAAATCTGAAATTTGATTAACAGAACGTGCCCTCACGTTACAGCTTCCAGAGATGACAGGATTGTGATGGCTCCTTTCTAAACACATTGATAATTCTGTTTAAAAATTAAAAACACACAGAAAACAACAACAACAAAATCCCATGCCTTTGATAAACAGCCAGGCCAGTCGTCTGAGGGCTGGAGAACATCATGATCATGTGGTTGCAGTCCAGTTTGGGCCATAAAGTCTGTGCTTCAGACCCCATTTAGGGGTTCCCACAGTGACTCCTGCAGCCAGCACGTGCTCCAGCTGCTTTGGGAAGGAGACTTCCAGTCTCCCAGAGCAGTTACCACCATATCACATGTCAGGGGTAGGATAAATCTCTGTGTTCTCCTGACTTTCTGCCAGGGCTCCCACATTATTCGCAGTGTCTCTCCTTTCCAGGCTGTGAGACCTGCTGTGCTTGTCAGTGCTGCAGGCACTTGCTTGCTTTACTCTTGAATGTGTGGCTTTCCTACCTGGCTGATGAAAAAAGCCCATCATTTCTGAGCATGTGAAGTTAAACTGGTGACATCAAAGAAGGATCTGATGCAAGATTTTCACTCTTCTCTTCTTTCCCCAGTTCTAGCTCTGAAAATATTTTAAAAATCTGTACTGGAGCTGACTGAAAGCAGCATTTGTTTCCATAGAGAGCAAACTGAAGGCTTGTTAGCAGGCCCATTAGAGGCACACACAGAAGAAATCACCAGTGGAGGTTCTGCCAGCCCTCACATGAAACTGTCCTGGAAATCCTGTGCTGAGCTCCCTCCAGCCAGGGACTCAGCATGTTCAGCTCCACCTAATGGGAGTCCCTGCCTTCCACCCGTGACTGCTGGGAAATCTCTGGGTTCTGCTCATGGTTATGCTTGCTTTAATTTCTCTTTAGCATTCATGGTGTTGCAGTGTCCTTCCCTCCAGGCTTGGTGCTGCTGTCCCTGGGTTGGTTCTCGCCCCCTCTGCAGGAGATATGAGAAGAATCAGGAGAGGAAAAAGGAGTTTCTCTTCCTTAAACCTTCCTCTGTCTCACTGGCACGGCACCAGAGACTCTGCTCTGTAGCTTGAAGCTTCCAGGACAGTTGTTGCACTGCTGAGATACCTTTCAGGGTGTTGGAAAGGGTGTTTTACTCTTCACCAATTCATTTCCTATCCTGGTTAAAATGCTCCATTACAACATTTTAAATTACTTTCTGAGTTGGCTTTAGAAAATTTTAGGAAATCTCTCAGATTAGAAAAACCCACCCAAACAACATAAACAGACAACAAGAACCCCTCAACCATTTAATTTGTATTACAGTTTTAGGAGACTAAAAAGATACCAAATTTTTGATAGAGGAAGAAATGGGTATATGCAAGGGTTAAATGTTCCATTTTCCCACTTTTCTTTATTCTTGCTTGCTGTGTGTCTGGAAAATGGACATGGTTAGTCTCGGAAGTTGAGTCCTTTGCTTTGTTTTCCTGTGTGGGGTGGGAGAAAGGCAAGCCAAGGGAACAGGAAAGCTGCAGCAGGGTGTGTTGGGGTGGGAGTGAAGGCTGTGCCCAAGGGAGAGGACTCGGCGAGGGCCCTGCATTTTACAGGAGGCTTTGCTGTAAAAAGCACCCTCAATAAACCATTCACGAGGGCTTTAAAAGAAGGAGGAAATTGCTTATTGGATCGCAGAGAATCCAGCTCTGAAGTTTATGGGCAGCAGAGTGCCCCAGGCCCTGGGCATTTCACAAACTTTTTTGTTCAAGCTAATTATGTTGCATTCAATTTGAAAAATGACAATGTTACAACCATATGAGCATGGCAGAGTGATAGACTTGGCCTCTGGGGGAAAAGCTGCTTGTGGAGTTCTTTCTAGTTTACTCTTGGACTCAGTTATTAAATACATTAAACACAAGAAAAGGCTGAGGTGGTTTTGGCAGGTCTGTTTCATGATTGAAAAACTAGAAAGGTAATAGTCCAAGTCATAAAGTGTTCATTTATGCAGAGTTTCTGGGTCTGTGGTGGCTCACGTGGGCAGCCTGTGGGTATGGTGGGAGGTAGAGGCAGGAGCAGTAGATCTGGTGAGGGAGCACAGACATTTTCTACTCCAAAGATATTTTCTACTGCAGAGAGATTTTCCACACAGCACCTCTTGTGGTGCTTGCCATCTCTTGTGGCTTCCCAGGGATGCTCTTCTCACTGAGCTCCTGCAGCAGTGCCAAGAAGGAGTGCAAGTGCACCCATTGAGAGTTTTACTGAGTTTTACTTTTCTCAGCCTTAGCCTTGTAGCAACAGGTCCTGGTTCCTGGCCTTGGAACTACTCTTGCTGAATGGGGCATAACTGGTTCTTGTAAGCAGGTGATTGCAGTGGCCTTGGTAAACTCTGCTTTTTGTGCCCACCTTCCACGACGTACAGTGCCAGTTGAATGCTGAGCTTCTCTGTGAATTTTCCAGGTCTTTTCCCCTGTTTCTCTCTATGTAAGGAGTGTAACCACGTGGTCCTTGGGTCACATACTGGATGTGATTGTAGAGTGCAGGTTGGGTGCCCACGTGGTCCTTTGCAGCCTGTCACAGGAGGCTGGGCCCTGTCCATCTTCTGTATTTCTTGAGCACTGTGTTCCTCCTGGGACATTCAGCTGGCCTTTTGGGTGGTTGCTGTGGTGAGCTGATTAAATTTCTCTGTCTTCTGAGGTCTTTTCCCTCAGACACTAAATGAGCTTTAGACCCACAGCTCTGCTGGAGGCATTGTCCTCTTTCCCTTTGTTGTCATCTGGGAGTGAGCCTGTAAGGAAAAGAGTGAGGACAGGGGGAATTGGAGGCATTTTGAAATTTTCCCTTCTAATTTTATTTTCTTTTTCCACAGGGTAGGTCTGTTTCTTTAACAACCTTCTACCGAACAGCAAGAAACATCATGAACATGTGCTTCACAAAGGAGCCTACAGTAGCTGAAGTAGAGGTGAGGCCAGCTCAGGAGGTGGGAAGAGTTTCTATTCCAGGGCATTGAGTATGGGATTCAGTACAGCTGACAATCAGGCATTATGATGAGCAGTTTAAGGCTGTCTAGTTTGGGAGAGAAAGAAGTGGTTAGATAGACACAGTGCTGAGTCTTCCTTTTTAATATTTTGAACATTTTTAATAAAGGTGTTGATGAACCGAGAAGAGAAAGAATTCTTAATCTGACAAATGCTGAACACAGGAGCCAAGAGGATCTGAATGCTGTCTTCCCAATTCATTGTCACTTTTAATTATTTATATTCCTATTTTTAAGCAGTGCTTTACATTGAATTACTCTGAGGTCACGAAAGCCCTGTAAATTTCTGGGGTTTGTATTTTAATGAGAGCTCCCTTGTGCAGCAAATTCAAAATGCATCCCTGCTTTGCCTTCCCACAGCAAGAATACTGGCGGATAGTGGAGCAGAAGGATTGCCATGTAGCAGTGCATTGTGGAAAAGTGGATACCAACACCCACGGGAGTGGCTTTCCCGTGGGAAAATCTGAACCCTTTTCAAGGTAAGAGCACCAAAGCCTCGTGTCCTGTAAACCCAGTGCCCCTGCCCTGCTGTGCCAGGCAGAGCTGGGGGCACCCCTGGGCTGTGGGCACTGGGGACAGGCACTGACACCTCTCTGTCACCCCTCCAACAGGCATGGGTGGAACCTCACAGTCCTTCCTAATAACACGGGATCCATCCTGCGACATCTTGGTGCTGTGCCTGGTAAGCCGGTCTCTTCCCTGTGTTTCCAGCTGGTGCAGGGTAGTCACCAAAGGCTTCTCCCTCTTTGTGGCCCCTTGTTCAGCAGCTGGCTGAGTGTCACCCAGTGCCTGTGTCACGTGAAGGAATGAAGGCAGGATGCAGATACACAACTGATGGATGGCTGAGGAACCCGTTGTGCTTGCAGCATCCCTTGCTGTGGCCAGTGTATCAGTGTCCTTGTGTGTCAGGGTGATGGAGGACAGAGCCTTGCAGCTTCCTGGCTGGCACAGTGTGGTCTGGAGCACTGGGCAAAGCTGCACACACACCATTGCACTGTGCTGGCAGAAACATTAGCTGGAAGCATGATGGGATCCCCTGGGCAGGTGTTGAGCCTGGATAAACCAGTTGGAAACTGGATAGCTGCTTAAAAGTTACAGGGATGCTTGGCAACAGGAAGCAACCTCTGATCAATGGCACTGAGCTTCAATTACTGGTATTTGTAAATTCTCCAAAGAATAGAAATTCTATATAGCTGTTAGGAAACAAATATCTCCAGGGGTGCTGTAATTGGCCAGTAGGTATTTTCTTAGTGGAAAGTGCTGAGTTTGTGAAATTATTCCCCATGAATTATTCACTCTGGTATGAACTTAAAACTGTAAGGGTCAGCTCACAGGTAGCATAAGATTTTCCACTTAAATACCTTCTCAAACTGTCTTTAATTACAAACTGCAGTTACTCAAAACTAATTTTTCAATCTCTGTTTTAGGAGTGACAATTCCTTGGCTAAATATTGGCATGGTCTTTTCTACCTCATGCTGGTCTCGAGACCAAAATCACCTTCCATACATTGACTACTTACACACTGGTGCTGATTGCATTTGGTAGGTATTCCTGTTCCTTATTCTGTGTGTTTACACTGACTGGGGGCCAGTCTGTAGGCTGGTACTGACAGTGGTTTGGGCAGTGCCTTTTGCATGAGTGGTTCTCCTGTGGAACTCGGGGAGCCTTTGGCTCCTCGTGGGTGTGACAGCAGGAGGTCTGCAGGGTCCCCTCTGCATCCAGAAGTCCCCACGGGGGCAGTGGCATCACCATCACCATCAGCTGCTCTTTATTCACCTGCAAAGTGTGAACTCCCATGTTTCTCAGATGCTGCTGATCCAGCTGTCACTGGGAAAGCACATGGCCCAGGAAAAAGAAAACCATTAAAGTAGGAATCTCGTCTCCCTAAATATGATAAGTTGGATAAATGTTCTCTATGTGATCATATCAAGGGTAAAGGTAAATGCTGGATTGTGCTGGAGACCTGGGAATTGGTCGCTTTCTGTCCTGGGCATTTCCTGGCTCCTCTCCCTCTTCTGTGAGTCAGGAATCTGTGATATTTTATAGTAATGTACTATCAGGACAGATTGCTGAGCAAGCTGTGTTGTCCTGAACCTTAGGTAAGGCTGTTCATGACATCAATCAGACTTCCATGACAGTAATTCCAAATAGAAGGCATTCAAGAATCCCCCAATGTAAGTTCTGAGGCCACTCTTCTCATACTGTGTGTGTCAAAACATGTGCCTTTTGGGATTGAACAGCCTTGAATGCAGACAGCCCACATTTTAGGAAAGGCTGCTATTTCGTTTTTCCCAAGCCAGGAAGAACAGAAGTAAAGAAGCCATTTGCTTTTCCTTGGTGGACTTAGAGCTGAGTACACCCCTTAAGGTGTGTTAGTGAGGATTGCCTTGATGAAACAGGGATAACAAACAGGAGTAACTCATAAGAAGGAAGTGAAGCTCCTTTGCCTGCAAAGGCTGTTCTTCAGCAAGGCTGCCAGACTGAAGTGTCAGCCTGATATTCATTAGCTCATTACAGCTTTTAGCAGTGCCATAAAGTACCCAGCTTTACTGAGAAAAAGGTGAATTTAATAACTGGCTCTGGCATAATATTTGGAGCAGCCCTGACAGCAGTGCTTTCAGAGGCTGCCTCAGGGGTAGCAAAGCAGCCCACTGGGCACCAGAGCTCTGCTCTGCCTTGCCAAGTCACCCACCTCCCATCTTCCCTTCCAAGGACAGATCCCTGTGGTCCTGCAGCCAGTGGTGCTTCATTTACCCTCAGATGGCTCAGCTCGCTCTCAAATCTCTCAGGTTTTACCTCCTGGAGAGCAGACAGGGGAGAACTCAATTTGTATGCAGGGCAGAGGTCAGTGACCTAACCTTTCTATTCTGGAGGGATCCTCAGGGACCATTAAAAGAAAGAAGAAAATCTTTATTGCCCAAGACTCAGAAGTCTACACAGGCTGCTCCCTTCCCATTCTTACAGGTACATCTGGCATTGCAAATGAGTGAAATTGCAGCACAGACCAGCTGCAAAGGATCTCATTCCCCTCAATGCTGCCCCTTCACTCACATAGATCTTGCACTTCTGTTCTGCCCCTCCTCTTCACACACCCTTCCCATGCTTTTTCCTGGGCCTGTCTTGGGAGGGACTGCATGTTTGAATCTTTTGTCTGTTCCAGCCAAGCTTTCTGCCTCTAAAAGAAAAGAGTGGGTTCTGCCCCGTTTTGGGTTCAAATTTAAAGTACTTTATTGCCATTTCCAGTCTGTTATTATAGTGTAACTAGAGTAATACACACGTGTGGAGCTGTTCTAAAGCTGCCAGTGTTAGCAACACAGGTACTGCAAAGTGTTTCATACATGGCATGCATTTAAAATTGCTGCTGGGACTTGATCCTCATAGAAATGAAGTTCTTCCACTTCACCTCTCTCTAACCCTGGCATTTCTTAGCAAGATCCTGATCATTTTCAGTATATATGTAAGGAGTCAGGTCTGTGTACACCAGGGCCACCAGCTCACTATGGTGGTTACAGGTAGCTGTAGGAGTAGATAATGTCATGTCTTCTGGCTCTTGGCTTGGAGACCAGCAAAGGCCAATCAAAGTCATCATCAGGACAGTGAAGAGTAAGGAGAAGTTCAGATCATAGGCAGTACAGCCTCCTACAGAGTCATCAGTCAGGATAGCCCTGTATGGCACCCGTGGAGTTAATGTTAGTGCATGTCATAAGCAAATACCCTCCCAAGGTCTGTAAGGCCAGCAGAACACTCTGGGAAGTTGCTGGAGAGACCAGATGAATGGCAAGAAAACTGTACCCTTTCCTCCAGATCTTTCCAGCTTCATTCTCTTGTTTCAAGTTTGGAAAAATGGCTGTGTGTGTGTGTTTGTGTGTCTGGTATGGGGGCAAATGGACTCCATTGCTTAAAGTGAACTGGAAAGTCATGGGAAAGCTGGAGGTGCCTTTGACTTGCCTGAGCATAACAAACCCAAATAAAAAATGTCACACAGATAAAACATGGCATGGCAGCAACTCAAGGCAGTGTGGGAATCCCAGGATTGGCACTGTTTCCCACCAAGCTGTGCTGCTCAGTTCAGTCACCAAGTACCAGCTACCAGATCCTGGGGACAGGTGTCTTCTGGGTGGCCATAAACCATTGTCCCTCTGACAGGGTGCAGGCAGGACCAGTGGCTGATTGTCACCACTGCATCCAGAGAAACAGCAGTTCTCTGGAGGTGTGGGGCTGACACCTGCAGCTGCCACGCTGGTTCTTGTCACCTGTGCTTAGGGAGCACTGCTGGCAGTGACACAGACAGGACAGCTGGCGTTGGAAGGAGAGGAGGATGTGTAACCTGGCATCCCCCCAGCAGAGTCTGAAACCTCTCTTGCTGCTTTGGCTGCCCTTAGTCAGGTCCTTCTTTTGTTGCAAGGCAGAGAAGGGATGTGAGATTCATTTAGTAGGCAGGACAAGAAAGTGTTAGGCAACTTGAGGAGAGAGGATTTGTGGTTTCTTGTTACAAACAGAAAATGTGATGTGTGAAGATGCTGTGGTTGATGCACAGGTAATAAATACAACCATTTTTATTTATTGTAAAGATAACAGAACATATATTGGTGTGCCCATAATGACCTGTTTTGGTGCTGTCAATGTGAACATCAGTCTATTGCTGGTTTTTCTGCTCTGATTCTACAGAGCACTGAGTTTTCACATTTCTGTTTTGGGGATTTTGTGTCCTTTGATCCCTAGTGAACACCATCAGACTGAGGCTCAATAATCAGCTTTCCTTCAGCCCTCAGTTGTTTTACCCAAAAGAACTGTGTGGGAAAGCCTGTGTTTAATTCCTTCCTTTTAATCAGTGTCCTGGTCTGAATTGCCTGTCCTGTGTAGCTGTGGCCCATGATTTCCTCCCCAGTCAATGTTTCTCTTTTCCTCTGCCAACACGACAGGTATTGCATTCCTGCTGCGGAGGAGAACAAACTTGATGATGTGGTACATACCCTGCTGCAAGCCAATGGCACTCCAGGGCTGGAAATGCTTGAAAGTAATGTCATGGTAGGTGAGCCCTGGGAGAGATGCTCCCAGCTGAGAACCCAGGGCTGAGCATGAGCCTGGTTGGCTGGGCATTGATTTGGCCTCTGTATTACACTACAGTGGTGGTAAAATTTGGCTGCTTCCTATTTACAGTGTTTACCCACATGGTGTTTTTCTAACAAGGCTCACATGTTAATATAAAAATAAATGTGGCAGTGCAATAAATCTCCATTTTTAGTACTGTCCACAATGTATTTAACCTCACAAAGGGAGTGGCTTTTAATCAATTCATCTGCCAATATTGACATTTTATGATGGGTAGGAGAAGCCTAATACTTCAAGTATTTTTGGATCCTTTATTTTGTGGATAACAATTTCCACTCAGTGCATTTCAGTATAAATCTGAGAGCCCATAACCCAAGCCCAAACCCTCTCTGACCTGTCCATGTTAACCCCTGTCAGACAGGCAGTGGCAGGGTGGATTCAGTGCCAAGCTGGAGAAGACCTGGATGGAAAATGGCCTGCATTGCTTTCTGTGGTAGCAGACAGTGCTCTCTTGAGGCTTTGTGTTGGGATTGTTTGGCAAATGTAAGTTCACACTGTTGGTTCCCCCAGAGCCACCTTTGCAATCCCCACTCCCAAGGCTGAGCTTTGGATGAGCAGAAGGAGAACACGAGCTCAGCTCTGCACCCAGGAGGGAAGGGCACCTCTCTAATCCAACACAAAGCCCTGATGGATTGTTCTGCTCTGTTTTTTGCCCCTTTCTTTGCAGATCTCCCCGGAAATCCTGTGCAAGGAGGGGATCCGGGTGCACCGCACTGTCCAGCAGAGCGGGCAGTTCGTGGTGTGTTTCCCGGGCTCCTTCGTGTCCAAAGTGTGCTGTGGCTACAGCGTGTCCGAGTCGGTGCACTTTGCTACCACCCAGTGGACAAGCATGGGCTTTAAAACAGCCAAGGTAAGCTGAGAAAAGGAGTTTGAAAGGGATTCACGGCCCTGCCACCCAAAAGGACAGCCGGGCAGGCACTGCAGCATGGATAGATTGTGGCACTGGTACAACTCCCTCTGTTTTTGTGGACTGTTAGATAAAGAAAAGAAAGGAGACAATTCTGCAAGGCATAAGATGATCCAGTGTTTTCAGAAAAGTGACTGAGGTGTTACTGACAGCTAAAGACTTGTGTATATGTGAAAAATGGGAAGATTGGGATGCCTGCAGAGCAGTTTGCAGGGAAGCTTTTCAGAAATCCCTTCAGAGCTGATGGTGATAACACTGTATTCTGCTTACTGATTTTTTTAAGTGATGTTTTCTAGAACCATTAGAATCTCAGGTGCAAATATCTGAATGACTGTGCTTGTTGTTAGCTCCTGTGCTAGGCAGAGTCAGTGAATACTCACAGCTCTGTGGCTCGTTTCTCTCTGCCCCTTCATTCAGGAAAAGCTGTTGATCAGGGCAATTTCAATTTGAATCGACTTGAAAATCCTTGTTTTCACTGACCAGCCTATCCAGTAGTAGATGTAAATAAATGACCTTCCCATTCCCTTTTCACATAGCTAACCAGGGCAGAAACAGGTGAATGGTCCAGTCATCCTGATTCTGGCTACATTTCGGTGTCCTTGGACACAGAATATATGTCACTAATTGTTCCCAACCTGCTCCAATACCCTCTGGGTTACAGATATATTTTGGTAGTGTTTTATAGCTCAGCCTTTAGTAAATGATCAGTTACAGCTGCAGACCAAGTGGTCTCTAAGGAATTAAAAGTACCATGGCCACAGTTAGGTTTGGTTCTTTAGGCTTAATGGGATTCTCCCAGCCTGGTTGTACTAATTGTATATTAACTTAGTTTGAAATAAAAGGTTATTTTATTACATATTTATTTTGGGGGAAGGTGGGAATTGTGTGTGTATATATATATATATAAAAATAAGGCATAAGAATTCTGAGCTACCCTTTTCTGTCTGAAGATACAGTTATATTAACACCATATGCTGTATTTATTGTTCTTGAACACTTGTTTGATATCGTGGAAATGCTACTCCTGTAAGAGACAGAAATCACTATGCAGCAATTAAAAAGCTCTTGGTGCCTCAAATTTTGAAGAACAGTTTCTTTTGGTTAATTTTTAAGAGCTTTGCACTGGGTAAATGTAAGCTGACTGAAAATCCAGCAGATTCCAGTCTGTGATAACCTGCCTTGCAAACTGAAGTCCCAGCCCTCACAAACTTTGCAAGAACCACAGATAACTTGTTTATATCCAAGGAACTGGAAATACCTCCTGTGTTGTTCTATTTCCTTCTCTTTTTTTCCTCCTCTCCTCAAACTGTCTTATGTTCTTAACTCTCTTAAATTCTGGAAATGCTTTCCATGGTTCCTTTGCTTTGCCAAGGCACTTTGCCATGTTCAGTCTGGCTGGGATTGTGCTTTTCAGAGGTGGTGAGATGTGTGTGATGAGCAGGACTCCCCCTCTGGACTGTTCAGTGAACTCTGACACACCTGTACCTGTCTCTGTTCCACAGCAATACTGACAGATTTTAGCCCTTTGAGACATTAGCTTTGTTTTCACACTGTGATACTGTGACCGGATTTTTTTTATAGTGACTCTCTTTATATTACTAAATTATGTCATTTCATTTCTGTACTGAATGACTGCTCAGTCTCCTTTAATATGCAGAAGAATGGAATTGTGCATCTGAAATGGCATTGATTTCAGTTTCTAAGGAGCTGGGGATAAGTGTTGGAATGGAAGAGCTTGTATAAGCCTGTGCAAAGGGGCAGTGAGGTTTCACCTAGACCATGTGTGGAACCAGATTGCTGGCTTGTAAAAACACCCCAGGAACTCTTGAAATTTTAAACTAAGGATGAGAAGAAAGTTTAGAGTTGTGGAGGAAGAGTGTGTTTGGAGTGGCAAAGGGTTAACTCCATATCCTCCAGTAAAGCATTGGGCAAAGTCAGCGAAGCTCCTTTGGGAAGCAGGAATACAGAATATTGGACTAAATGAAGGCACTCTGGGCAAGAGGCTTGGAAGGGAGGAGGAGTGTCTGGTTTTAAAGGAGGCTCTGGTGGGAAGGGGCTCAGAGGAAGAAGTGCAAAGGGGAGGTGGAGTTAGTCTGTGGCTGGAGCAGCATTGCTGCACAGAGGAGAGAATTGCTGTGAAATAAGCCAGGTTTAACTGTGTCACCAGTGACAGAATGCCTGGGTGCTGATGTCCTCATCCCAAGTAGGAAAAGCATGGAATTGGCACTGCACTCCTGACTGCCCAGCACAGATCTGGCAGGGGCTGTACGTGTGTTCCTCCTGCCCCTGGTGTTAGTTTGGGTGAGGAACGTGCCTTGAAATTCCACACAGTCACAGAGCTGGCCTAGCCTGAGCTCACTGGGCTGCTCTGAGGTGAAACCAAAGGGAAGAGGCCCTCCAGAAGTGCGGTCAGATGCAAAATACCCACTACGGGGGTGTTTCATTTCAAAGGGCAGCCTTGCATAAACCCAAGGAAACTTGTGAAACTGAGAGTGCAGAAAGAAAGGTTACTAAGTGTTTGCATGCAGCACAGAAATTGCTTACAGATGCCCTCTTAGGGGCTCACAACACATGCAGGTTGCCTAGCAAACAAAAAGGAACCATTTCAAAAGGCAAACCCCCACTAAATACAGCATGGCTGAACACCAGGAGGAAGGGGTCTGTTTGAAATGAGACCAGAAAATCCCTTTGGTGGCCATAAGATGAAAATGCAGGTAAAACAACCTCTGTAGCAAGGTGCAGACCAAAAAGAGATTTCAAAGAAGCACTTCCTAAAGGGCAAAAGGAAAAAATAACTGGAGAAAAGAATGAGAAGAGAGCAGTCACCACAGCTTTGCAGCAAGGTCATGGTCTCCAGGCTTTTGGGAAGGATGTATGGACAAGAGTCTGTGACCATGTCTGGAAGGGTTGGCAAGGTTCCTCAGAAAAGGCTCTTAAAGAAACTAATCTGCCTGGGCTCAGGGGTGAAGTTCACACACACCACAGAAGTAACTGATTCCAAGAGAAAGGATGGGAACAAATGGTCAGGTTTTATCTTGGAGGGGAGGTCTCTCTCTGCATTCCTCAGGAATTTGTGCTAAGGCCAGAGCAGTTTAATGTATCCATAAATAATGCAGAAAGGGAAGTGCAAAGCAAAATTAATCCTTTACATTGAGGATATTAATGGTAACAACAGCAAAAAGTAGCGCTATGAGGTGTTACAGAAAGATTTCACAATACTGAGTGATCCAAGTGAGGGAATGGTAGACAAAGGTCAGTCTTGGTAAATGTTAACTTTAAAAAAAGAATCCTAATTTGAGCAGTGGGCTCAGAATGTGTTCTTGCTGCTGAGCAGAGAGCTGTTTGGATTCCTGTGGAGCTGTCGGCCAAGTGCTCTGGAGAGGCTTAACAAAGGTATCTCGAATGTTAAGAACTGGAAGGACAGGACAGCCAACACAGCAGAGGCACCACTGTGGCACTGGGTGGGGTCCTGGTGGCTCGTGCCATCCTGAGCCCCCAGCTGCAGAAGGGATCACAGAGGGAGCAGAAAGGGCACAGCAGGGATCGATGGTTAAAGTTATGAATTGGCCTCTGCAGCAAATATAAAAGAACTGTTCAGCCTGGAAACCAAAAGACTGAGAAATGTATATGAGAGCAGGAGCAGAGCAGCAGTGCCAGGGTGGTGATAGCTCAGTGTTCACTGGAAAAGAAAGAATCAGGCAAACACAGGCCTGTTCAAAAATACCTACCTGGAGATTTCAGGATGGTATGGAGGGGAAAAATGTAGGTAGGTTGAGGAATTCAGAGAAATGATGAGATGGAGCAAGCTGGGCTGAGCCCAGCACAGGCTCAGGAGGTCCCTGAGCTGCCACCCAGCAGGAGCCCTTTATTCCAGCCACTCCCTGGGCCTTTTCTCCTGGCTGTGTGTGTGTGTCCTGTGTGGGGTTTGCGGTGTCTGTCCTTGTGCAGCCCCAGACAACACGCCAAGCAAAGCTAACATGGGAAATCCCCCCCAGCAGTGCTGCTGGTGCAGCCCCACACAGGGCCTAGCACAGCAAATACCTCCTGGAGGACACTTCTCTTACCTGGGGACATCCTTGGAACACTTTCTGGCCAGCAAATTGCATTTTATATGAAAGAGAGAGTAGTTACCACTTGAGCACATGCAATTGGTGTGTGTATTGGTTCTGATAAAATAAATATCCAGAGAATGTAATCAGGGTTACAAAAGAGGGTAAAAAAAAAAAGAAATTAAGGTTAGAAATGAATCTTTGGGTTTGTGTGTGCTGAGTAGGTATTTAGCAGGCTTAAGCACTAACCAGAAATGTCTCCTTCACATCACACTTCTGTGTCAGCAGCATTTGAACACTCTGACTCTGTAAATCTGTTCAGATAATGGGAAAACACTGCACTTTTCCCAGCTGCACAGTAAATGAAGGAGTTAGCCCACACAAGAATTACTGAAAGGGTTTCAGCTACGAGAATCACTCAGTTTGTACTGACTGGAAAGACATGACTTTAAAAGCTTTCCCAGAGAGGAACCACTAACAGGCAGGTGGTGGCCCCCCTCCTTTGCCTCCTGTCTCTCTTCCCTGGCATCTGCCTCTTTTCTTGTCTCTTTTTATGTTCTAAGAGATGCAAAATAACACCAGGCCTGGCCTTCAAGCAGGTCACATGTGTAGATCTTACGCTGTTTGCACTCTGAGCCAACCAGTATTGCTCATCTTAAGTGATGAATAATACTCCTCTTGGAAAAATTAGTGTTTGGGGAGAGCATTTTGAGGTGTTTGTTGGTTCCTGCCCTTCAGTGAACTGCATGTGACTCTACACCAGGGCATCTTCTGTTTTTCACACTTTTGTGCCATCTCTCCTGTCCTTGTCTTTTCCACTGCTGAAGTTTAGGCATGTGCAGAAAATCTTCTTTATAGTCCTTTCAACAGGAAGAACCCATTTGGGCAAAGCATTTCCAGTGAAAGGATTGATTTCTAACCAGCACTGATGTCAGTGTGTACTTAGTGCTGGATGTAAGCTGGAACATTAATACTTTAACTGGGACTATGGACAAAATATTTTTGTTTTAAAAAAGGCTACTTTTTGCTTTAATGTATTTAATTTTTTAACACACTCTGAATTCATCCTTGCTACCATTTTGCTCCCAGATTTGCTCAGGAACTAACCTGCCCTCTCTCTCTGTCCCAGGAGATGAAGAGACGACGCATCGCCAAACCATTCTCCATGGAGAAGCTGCTGTACCAGATTGCAACAGCAGAAGCAAAGAAAGAGAACGGGCCCACTCTGAGTACGATCTCATCCCTTCTTGGAGAGCTCAGGTAACCAGGGGGGCCTCTTGAACCTCTTTTGTTTCCATTGACAGACTCCAGAGGTGGATGGTGTAAGTAACCCTTTCAGACACGTCTTGCCCCTTCCTAACCAGGCAAGAGCCCAGCAGATGTACCTGGAGACAGCCACACACAGATGTCAGAGTGCCTGTGGTTAGGATGGCTCACTCTTAAGAATTCCCTACTTCAGGCTCCACCAAAGAATTAAAACTGCAGTTTATGTTAGTTTTTTTATTTTGCTAATTCTTTGTGCTGAGAGTCAAGGTTTCCTGATGTGCTGTGTGAACTACAAGTGGTTAAACACCCTCCTTGGGTTTCCCAACCTCCTGGCATCAGTAGCCACTGCCAGTCTGAGCCTGCAGTGGGTTTTGCATCAGGAACCCTTGTCTTCAGCATCCAGGCTGTTAGACAGTTGTATACTTTATATACAGAAGGTTGTCTTGATTTAAACCAGTGAATAAGTGAGCAGCTTACGCATAGATGCTAATGCATCTTGAATGGTTTAAATAAAAAATTCACACTTCTTTCCACTCCAGTATTAAGGAACATGTTTAGGGTTTCTCTTAGGAAAGGTGAGAAAAGCAAATATAATGTTGCCTGGCTTCCTGTGTAATGATCTTCTCTTTTGTTCCCTACCATGTAGTTGCTACCTATCTTTCAAGTTTGTGACAACTGATACTCGAGATGTCAAGAAAGTTTTGATGAATGGAGTCTACAAACTGTATTTAACTAGCATGTTCCTTTGGAAAATTCCCAGTGACATTTTAAAGGGAGAACAGCACATGTGTTGTTTTAGTGTTGAGAAAGGAATGAGGTGTGCTCACTGCTTTACCTGCAGCTGGTTCCCCTGTGGCAATGATCACTTTCAAGTGCCTTTTTTTTTTCCCCTTGAAGAGAAAAAGTCTGCAAGTGCAAAAGGCGAAACAGAAATGTTGGTGCTTTGCTCTTAGACCATCACATCGACCTCTATCAGAGTGGTTCTCAAACTTGTTCTCATGCATAGGTTGGAATTCACTGGAGGATATCGGTCCTTCCTGTGGCTGCTTACATGAACCAAAATCTCAAACAACAAAATCTGAAAAGAGCCAACCCCACACTAAGTGGAACACTGTACCATTTTTTTTTCCTTTGCTTTGTTTTGCTTGCTTGTTATGTGTCTCCTGCTGCCTCCTCTCCTGATCTGCCTTGGTTCCTCAGTTTGCCCGTGCCATTTGCTTAGCTTGGCTCTCCACCCACCTTCAGCAGTGTCTGCTGGTGCACCTTTTTATTCTCCCCTTCCATCTGCTCAGCTCCCTCCACACTTGCTGTCTTCCAGTCAGCTCCAACCCAACCCAACCCGCTCTCCTACTGCTCTAGAGCTCAGCGGAGGAGATTCTGTCCACCCTGCGGGTGGAGGGCGGCTGGAGGGCTTGGTTGTGATTCTTGATTGACATCTCCTTCTCTCTCCCCTGGGTGTACAGCAAGATCTTCGTCCTTTGGCACAATCACTTGCCCTGCTCCCCCTTTCCTGCCTGAAGCACCTCATGGCAGCAGGCCCTTGGTTCATCTCTGCCTCCTGATGAAGGTGGCTGTCGCTCCTGACCGCGGCGGCTCCTCTTCCTCAAGGTGGCTTTTGGGCAACTTCAGGAATGACAGTCATGTTAGCCACAGCTCCCGACTCTCCACATGGCCCCGAGCAACCACGGACCTGCAGCAAGTCCTCGGCAGTGCCCAGTTCCCTGTGGAGCAGTTTGAGAACCATTGGCTTGATACGGTGGTCGCTGTTAAACCTGGGGCTCGCTCTTGCAGTCCAGCTCTGTAGGGAAGGGCACCCATCGGTGCCGGCGGTGGTAAAGGGGGATCGCTCGGTTGGTTGGTTGCTGGTGTGTGGCTCTGGTGGCAGTGGCAGTGCTGGTGTGTCACTAACTGCAGCCCCCGTTGGCAGGGACACGGAGCTGAGGCAGCGGCGGCAGCTCTTCGAGGCGGGTCTGCACTCCTCGGCGCGCTACGGCAGCCACGACGGCAGCGGCGCCGGCGCCGACGGCAAGAAGAAGCCGCGGAAGTGGCTGCAGTTGGAGACGTCGGAGAGGAGATGCCAGATCTGTCAGCACCTCTGCTACCTTTCCATGGTGAGTGGAACGGGGCGCTGTGCCCCTGCGCCGGTGTCCTGGCAGAGTTCCAGAGGCAGCACGTGGGAGATGCTGCTGTCCTTGTGCCAGGACAGTTATCGCTTTACCAGAGAGAGCAGTGTCTCAGCCAGCTTCCCTGCCCTGTCAGGGGCAGATAAACCAGCACTCAGCAGCCCTTGGCCACCGGTGAGCGTGTTTGCATGGCACCAGCAGGGGAACAGAGGTACCTGCGGGGTGCCAGTGGCAGGAAGTCTTGGCAGAACAGGTCTCAGGCTGAGCTGGCAGCTCAGATCCATGCCCCGAGCTACAGCCCGTGCTGTGACAATTTCCCTGCAAGCCAAATTGCAGGGTAGCTGGATCCCATCTGTCACGCTGTTTGCCAGCCTGTCTGTTCCAAACCAGCAGTCCTGCCCAGAACCTTCCTCTCTCCTTGGAGTATCTGCCTGCTGGCTTTTGAAGGTGTGCTAACCACTGTGGTGGCACCTACAAATACAGCAATGCCATGAAAAATACCAAACCCCTCCCACCACCTTGGGTACCACCCAATTCCAAGGACAGGTATTTAAACAAACACAATACAGTGCATGTGGGTCCACACTTAGGCCTTCTTTTTTGTTTCTTCCCTCTCTCTGTCATCTTTTGGGAGTTTTTTTGTTATGGATGTTAGGTTTGTAATGGAAATGAAATATAACTGTAAACGATCAGATGTAGCCTCTTGCCTCCCTAGGACAGCATATGCTGAATTTATACATGTCTTTAGACCACTGTTTAAGCAGCAATGGTTTGAAGTAACTTTAAAATGAGTATATTAAAAAACCCACAACAAACCACCAAGCAGAACCTCTTAATTCTGGTTCAATTGCTCTGGAGCAAGTGGAACTGTGGGAGGGATTTTTCCTTGTCACTCTTTAACAGTAGCTGGGGACAAAAAAAACCCACTTGGTTGTTCAATTCCAAGCTGGGTGTGCAGGCTGGGCAGGCAGCCAGCCAAGGAAATATGACCTCTGCTCAACAGGGCCGTGGTTAAGGCTGATTTTATCCTTATTCAAGCCAGCATTTTAAGTGATGACACAGTAGTTCTTGCAGGAAATGCCATGTGTAATGTTTGTGCCTCCTTCCACTGCCCTGCAGTGAACCCCAGGTTCAGCCATTCAGACAGTAATTCAGTACTGTGAGGGTAACAATTTGGGGCTGACTGCACCTCTAACCCCCTCTGCTCCTCCCCAGGTCGTCCAGGAGAATGAAAATGTTGTGTTCTGCTTGGAGTGTGCCCTGCGGCACGTGGAGAAGCAGAAGTCCTGTCGGGGCCTGAAAATGATGTACCGCTACGATGAGGTGAGTGTGGGCACAGGGGCAGGGGGGCTCTGGTGCCACAAACTGAGGGCAGGCTGGACTTAACTCTGCCTTTGTCCTGCTGGCACCTCGGGAAACTGCTCTGGTGCTTTTGGTGTGGGAAGCAGGCACTTTATCATGATCTATGTGAAGGAAATAGAGGGAAATATGATACACACAAACTGCAAAACTCTGTGCTATTTAATGCTTTGGGATGCTGTTGAACTTCTGAGGCTTTGTTTCACTGGTGATTTTCTGGGATCCCCTGTACTTTAGGATGCCTTCTCTCTGTAAGTTCAGCTGAC
>JAWWMO010000083.1:61090130-61112982 GCA_035047845.1 Dendrocincla fuliginosa
CTGAGGCTTTGTTTCACTGGTGATTTTCTGGGATCCCCTGTACTTTAGGATGCCTTCTCTCTGTAAGTTCAGCTGACTTACTCCAGTGCAGCCTGAACATTCCTGAAGAGCAGCCGTGGGAGAGAGGGCCAGGAATGGCTGCAGGCAGGGGTGACAATGCCAGAACTGAAGCTGCTGCTTTAGGACTGTGCCCTGGGCTAGCTCTGCCTGTCTCCATCTGCCCCTGTGTGCCAGGGCAGAGCAGAGAGTGGGGCAGCAATTCCCCACGAGCCCCAAAGGGCAACAGTGAAGCACTGGGGGAACTCAAGGTACAGAATCTTTGTGCTTTTGAAGTGAGTGCAGAAAGAGCAGCTGCTAATTTGGGGTTTGTTTTTCCCACTCCCCCAACAGGAACAAATCATCAGTCTTGTCAATCAAATCTGTGGAAAAGTATCTGGTAAGAATGGCAGCATTGAGAACTGTATCAGCAAGCCCACACCAAAAAGAGGACCTCGGAAGAGAGCGACAGTCGACGTGCCATCATCTAGGCTTTCATCCTCCAGTTCATCCAAAAGTGCTTCAAGTTAATCCTGAAGATGCCAACACTCTCATTTTGTCAATTTATATATATTTTTTGTAATTATTATACCATAGTTTGGAGTACTTGCTGTAGAATACAAGCTGTCTTTGCACTAGCTCTAAAGAAGATTTTCTTCTGGTTTTAGAGAACTAATTTTGTTTTAGCATTAAACTGTTGAATTTTTTTTTTTGTACTTAGACTAGATAGATACAGCAGTCTGATTTTTTTAAACTGCCGTATGTTCACTGTTTTAAAACCGGCAAGGGGCTGATAAAATATTAATTTGTATTGTCCCTATGGCTGAAAAAATAAAAAGCCTTTTTGGTAACTGTGAAAAAAAGGCTTTTAACCCATTTTTTGAATAGGTTAAAGAAGTTTGATGTGTTTTATAATTTGTTCTCCAGTCATGTGAGCAGATTTTTCTAGAGAGAAAAGGGATAGGAGACAAAAACTTGAAAGAAATTGCTTTACTTTGGCTGTCTTTTATTCTATCACGGCAAGATGAGTTTTGTAATTTTTTAAATTGGTGAATACACACTTTCTTTGGGAGGTTATGGCAGCTGAAGATGGACTTTGTTTCCTAACTGTAGGCAAAAGGAGGAGATTTGGAGTATGTTCTCTTTTACCAGCACATCACTATGCATCTGTTTGGAGGGGGGAAAATATAAAAAATTTAAAAAAAAAAAAAAAAAAAAGGAGGAAAAAAGACTGCCTGCCTTGAGGAGTCACGTGAGGGAAAACTGTGCCTGATTTCATTAGGAAATCCATTCTGTTATTTTTTGGTGCTGTTGGCTACTTTATCAAAAACCCTTCAATAGCATCCTTTAAAAAAAAAAAAGGAAAAAAAAAGTGATTGAAGCCATAAGTGCTTCTTTTGTCATAGATGTGCAATCTTTCTAACATTCCATTTCCATTCCACTGCTGTTTTTCACACCTTTACACAGTCAAGCATTAATTTTTGTTTTGAATCTGTTTCATTATATGATCACATCTAGAGCCACTAGCAGGTCTGCATCTTTCTTTTGAATGTGAAAAATGCATTTGCTTTCATCTTGTCTATTTTTTCTCTTCATGTTGTAACAAAAAAAGAAAAAAAAAAGGAAAAAAAAATCACACCTTTTGTACATATGCCTGTAAATTTTTTTAAATACTTGAGCCTTTTCTTGGGGTGGGGGGAGGGATGGCAAAGAGACAAGATGAAGAAAAGCCTTACGTTTCACTTTCTTCATCGGTTGGATTGGATGCTTACAGGGTTTTTCTTGTAACATTTATAAGTGCTGCTTACATCACTGAACAACAACAAAAAATAATAATGGAGTAGCTGTTGCCCTTTTCTGGTTGTGTGTACAGTATGTGTGGAATAAAAAAGGGAAAATGTTTTCACAAACTGTTTTGTTTCGTAATTGAATTCAACAATACCGTAGCTACCCATATTGCACTGAGCTTGCCAGTGGTGACTGTCAGGAAAGTCCTATAATACAATTTGTTGGTTGTTGTTGCAGAAGACTGAACTGTTTTGGAATATTTAACAATAACATAAACAGAGTCAAGTGTTTTCAAATGTGGTTGTCTGGTTTTTATGGCCTTGCTGTGTACTTTTCCCTCTTGACAGTAAACTTCTGACTATGGCTTACAGTTTGACATTTAATTTATTAGCGCTGCTCTGCTCTCTTTCCTTGGAAGGAAAGACTTCATGTTGTTTATTGCCAGTTTTTTGTTTACTTTCCAGGTTTGTACTACAAGGTTTAATAAAAAAAACAAAACTTTTTTGGACATTTTGTCTGTCTTCAAGAAAAATGCCTTGGTGAGCAGTCATTCCCTGACTGGAGGCACTTGGGAGACACTGGGCCAGCTCAGAGGAGGTGGGAGCGAGTCCTGGAGGAAACTGGCCCCTTCCCAGCTGGACAGCAGCAGGAGAGGCCTCGTCCCCAACCCCGGGAAGGGACCTACAGCACAGCTCAGCCTTTACTTACACTGCTGCTGATTACACTCCTTCCCTCGGGGCAGAAGAGCAGGAGCCAGGAGCCTTCCCAAAGCAGAGCAGATCCTGCAAACAGAGCATGAGACTTGACAAGCAACAGGTGTTAGACATGTTCAGACCTCAGGGTTAGAGAGAAAAATGACTGCAGAAAAGAAAAAAGGCAGTAAGATGATGCCTACAGATCCTAAGGTTTATAAAATATATGCACATAATTTACAATTAATTGAGGTTTCATTCCCTTGCACTGTGTAGACAACAAACATCAAACAGCTGTTACCATGGAAAGCACTTGACACTGGTGCTCCTAATACCCATTTTTTTCCCTGAATTAGGCTCCTCTGGTCACTGGCATGGATAAAATACTTGGGTAAACAAGTAAAAGACATGGTCAGGATGGAAATACTTTATTTTATCTCGAAAGAGGAGTTTACACAATGCTAAGATACCTGCTCCACAAGGAGTGCAACATTCCAATATGCATCTCTCCTCCTTTTCAGGTTCTTATTTTTGCCTTAACACCTACGATAACTAAGTTGGTCCTGAATAAGAAGTGTGAGAACAGTAAACACTGCTGCAGTGGTAGACAAAGGCAGGAGGCAGACAGTAGGTAGTAAAGAGTAGAAAATAACTTCTCATTTTGGTTTGGATCCTAAATCTTCAGGTGCAGCAGCTGAAAACATGCAAGGAACAATTTGGGTTCAGTATTACACATCAACTCTAAGTTATTTCCAATCAGCCATTTAAAGTTAGTGGTCAAAGTAACTTCTATCTTCCCCCTTTAATTCTCTTATACATAGTATATACAACAGTTTTACTGCTCCCCTGAGCCCCAAGACTACTGGTAAAGTGTGTGTGCTTTAGGCGTATTTTTTTTCTTTAAAAACCAACCTCCACGTGACTGGCAATTCTGTAAAAAGGCAGTATTACTAAGTAAAAAGATCTGGCTGTTCTGCTTGGTTAGCAAACTGTTACCCAGGCAAGCTCTTCATTCACTTGTTCATTCATTCCGAAGTCATTCTTAAAGGATATGGGCTTAAGATTCAAAGAGTCTGAGAGTCACTTTCATCACTGGCATCTGAAGCAGCCTTTCTGTCCGTGACGGCAGCCAGGGCCGTGTCCACCTGCACCTCCTCTTCGTCCGACTGCACCACGGGAGAGTCTCCCTCGCTGGCCTCGTGGCTGGCGGGGTCGGTGCCGCTGGAGGACAGAGAGCAGAGCTTCTGCCTCAGCTCCGCCTGGCTCGGCACCTGCAGGCTGATCTCGCTCACGAAGCTGCTGCCGTCGGGCCCTGAGCGTGGGGAGAACAACCACAGTCAAGCTCTGGCAGCTGCTAAGTCAGTAAGTTCCTCCTTTTGCAAAAATCCCTCCCCAAACTTTCCTGTGTTGGTGTCTCGCCCAAGCCCCGGGATGGTTTCAGTCTGTGATGGTGCACGTGTCTCTCACTCCTCCTAGAATGGCTAATGCTGGACATGAAGAAGGTAAGATGGCAGGAGCATCAGTCCTGACTGTTCAGAGACACAGCTGATGCCCTTTTGCCCATTAGCAAAGCCCACTCAATCCTCCTAATGACTTTAATAATGTCCACCTGGACATCAGCATCAGTGCTGAGAATCCTCACCAAGAGGAAAATCCTCCCAAAAAAACTACACAAACCTAGGGGAAACTAAAAAAAAAAACCCACAACAAAACAACTAGGAGACAGGCAATAGCAGTCATCCCCAGTTTTGATGAGAAATGAAGATCCAAAGCAAACCAATCTCTTGCCTGCAGCATGAAAAGGTTCCTCTGGTACAGCTCTACCACAGCCCACGTCCAATTTGAACAAGGAAAGAGTCACAGCAGCACTGGAGGCAGCAGGAGCTTCCTGTGCTAAACACTGTTGCTCTCATTAGCTGCAGTCCTAAACTCTGGTCCCAAACACTCTGTGGGGGGAAACACCCTGGGCAGCACTGCAGTTTCACCACAAGCTGATAAACACCTGGGACAAGTGACACCCCTGACAGCCAACCTGCCTGGCCAGGGAACACCATCCTGCCTCTGTCCTGTCTCCACTGAGCTGCTGCTTGAGGCACTGCATTTATATTGAATTTACATTTAAATTTAGAATTTACATTGACTGCAGGTGACATTAGGAATCAGGAGACATCACCAGAATTTCAGACACCCCTGCCTTTATGTTGTGCACACCAGCAGGCATTAGATTAATTTACACAACACACAGAGGAGTTTCCAGAGGGGACAGAGCTAAGTCAATTTTTCAGTTCAATTTCCTGTCCTGAAGTGTTGCAGAATGAAAGCCCCTAAGCTGGCAATTTTTTTAGCAAAACAAATTTGAAAACATTTTAATGTTTAGAGCTGATTCTCATTTTTACCACTTCCTAGAATAACTCCCCTGCCTTCTGTGGTGAAACACACCTTGCCCTGCCCACCCAGCTCTCCACTGACACAAAATGAAGAGCTGCCTTGAAGCCACCTCATTTTTCTGAGGGTGGAGACTATTGCCTACGTGGTTTGATCCTGGGGGGCCAGGCTCTTAAAGCAAGCCCCAAATCCCTTCCTCAGAGGGAAATGAATCCACAACAGCAGGACTCAGGACTGCTGCACTGCAGCAGGAGGAGCTGTTGAGGAATAATTGTTGCTGCAACCCCAGCAGCAAGGCTGGGACACCCCAACACAGCACATTGTATGTGCAGGGACATACACCATCTATACACACACACTGTAATACCCATATTACAGCACAAAATAATCACACAGGTTTTGTCAAAGGCTAATAAATTTTACATCTCTTCAGGAAAAAACCAACCAACCCCACCTAGTAGTTTCTGCACTTCCTTAGATCACCCAGTTAGACTGTTTGCTGGTAAGACACAAAGCCAAACACCTGCCAAAGACCCAGCCAGGGGAAAACAGTCCTAGATCCTGTAACTGCTGGCATGCTCAAGTGATGATCAACATTAATAATGCATGAACTGGATGCCTATCCAAAATCAGCCACCTGAATTCAGTTTCTGCAATGAAACTCAAAAACCTTTTGTAGTCAAGTGTGCCTTGACTACTTACTGTAAGCTTATCATGCCCACAGGAGGTGTCAATCACCTGTACACAGGGAATACTATAGGGAGTTTTATAGAAATACTTCAGTCTATATTTTCAGAAGAAACCAAAAGTACCTTTAAAGGATCTTCATCACCTCCCCCAACAAAGGGTGTTTTGGCTCTTTTGAGAAAAGGCATTTTAGCAGAGAAGTTTTTAACTGAGAAAACCCTTTCCTGGCAGGTAACAGATCCAGTACCCAGACATTAATTCCCTGCCTTGATGCAGACCCTCATCACACTGCAACTTGGCAGAACACAAATATGGTAACATGCAACCAAAATTTTGGGTTAACTTAATCCAATTCAACTCATATTCCTAGCAGAAAGAAGGCTGCATGGAAGAGCTGCACTACCAGAATCATAAGTCAGAAGTTTCTAGTACACTGTTACATTTTTTTATACATACATACATATATATATATGTGTGTGTGTGTGAACTGCTGGGTTGAACCATTCCCCTGAGTATCCCTCACTGAAGATCTTACACTAATACAACTGGCCCAAATTTACCAAGCAACACTCTGGACCTTCTGCTGCTGTTTGTTCAAATGTCCTCTATCACCTCTATACTGAGAAAAATGCACTTTAAAGCACAATGCAACCCACCCACACTGTGAGGGACCCAACAGGAAGATGTAATAACTAGATGAGAAGAGAGAGCCCAAAAATCCCATGCAGTTTTGCAGCAAACTCCCTTGGACAGCCCCAATGAACAGCACCCAATCCACACAGAGTGCAAGGCTTTGGGAGATAACACCCTCCACTCCAACCCAGAGCACTTCTGGGCATTTATCACTGTCTCTGCCATCACTGTACCATACCCAGCATGGGAGAAAGCACATTATTGTCTTCGCCTCCTGAGTTTAAAAACACATCCAGTGCTTCTTGGTCAGACATGTCCATGAGGTCCATCTGCTCCAGCATGTCCACGTTCACCTCCATGGAGGACATACTTCCAATGGGCTCTGCAGTGAGAACAGTGCAGGGAGCACAGTGACAGGTGAGGTTATGGCACAGCCAGGCCCCAAGAGCTGCTACACTGTGTGCATTAGCAAGAATTAAAGCAGCGGTGGAAGGAGCAGCCCCACAGGAGCTGCTCAGCAGCAACCTCTGCCCGGAGCCAAGAGCACTCCTTGTTGTGAAACCAACATCCATTACTGCTCTGGTAAAACAAAATATTTATAGCAAAATGCTACCATGGGGCTCAGGGGCAGAGATTGAAACTTTCCATTTTGAACACTCCCATTCTCTCAACTCTTTTTCAGAGAAAAATAAACACATTTAAGCACGCAATCACTTAATGTCAATATACAAGGGACGTGGAAATTCAGAAATAAGGATTAATGCTCCCAGAGAACAGGCATTCTTCCTCTCAGTTAATCTGAGAAATGCCAGCAGTAAGTAACACCCAGGCTCGTGCCCATTATCTCCTCTCAGCATGGGGATTGCACATTACTAATTACTCAAGCAAATCGCTTAGAACTGTCAATACAATACTGACAATTTGCAAGGGAATTAAATACTTGGATGAGCATCTTCTCTCTTGAACAACAGCACAGCAAACACAAAACAAGGAAGTTCAGGGGTACCCAGGTTTAAGTCCAGTTGCTGCACGTGTAGCATTAAATATTACAATGAGCACTTCAATGGTTTATGCAAATTAACAATTACACTATTAAAAGCCTTCATAGGTGAACTCAGATGAAATCCTTCTATTTGTTTGGGGTTTTCCCAAAGGTACTATGGCTCTGTAGTTTTCCACATACTGCCAGACCAAATCTTTCATTAAAACAGTTTCTTTGATACACGTGGGTCCCACTTTATCCTAAAAAGCTGAAGTCCCAAATGTCACATAGCCTAACCCTGCCAACAGAGCTGTGTGTCCAGTACAGCCCCTGACAATGTCCCCTTTCAGTCTGATGCACCATATTTTACACAAGGCAGGAGACCCACACTCACTTTGTTCCTGTACCACAAATTTAGACTTGCATATCCCACCTCTCCCTAGCTACCCATCCAGAACATCTTGCAGATGAGTATTTATAGCACTCATGCAGAGAAATGGAAATCTTGGATTGGATTCCCTGCTCTGACATTACAAATGAGAGCAGGACTGGCCTTGGGGCAGGGACAGAATCTCTACATGAATGTGCAATTTCCCACTTGCTCCCTTCCTGGTCCAACAATCCCCACATTTTGGTCCCCCAGACATAGCCCTGCCACCCAGAGGTGTCTGCAGGCTGTGGCACTGCAGTGCTTTAACCAGTCCAGAGACTCCAGACCTGCCTCATCTCTAATGAGGAGGGCACTTAATCCGCCCTGCCCTAATCACACCCCCTGCGTGTCACACACGCAATGGAAAGAGCTGCCACCTGGGAGCTGCTCTGAGATGCAACATTGAGCTCTCCTCTGCACTTGTCAGGTTCCTCTGAGGCACCTCCTTGCCAGGGGAGCACCCCAGGCTCTGGAGCACCAGTGGGCAGGAGCAGCTGCCTCCAGCCCTGCCTCCAGCTGCTCCAGATGCCCTTCAGGGCTCTGCATTTCCTCAGACAAGGAACACACTCTTATTAACTTCCTAAGGCACCCAGTTCCCCTGGGACAGAGCTTGGTTAAAGGTTTATGTGAAGTTCCAGCTCCACTGAGGAGGAATTTGGATGCTGCAATGCTGTGAGCATTAAACACTGCTGAGCCCGACCCCTCAACAACCCTCTCCAAGCTGTGGGTCTGTGCACGACACGGGAGGTGCTGGAACACTCACCTCTCCTCTCTGCTATCTGCAGGTATCCTGTAGACAGGTACTGCTCCATGTCCTGCTGGAAGGCTTCTTCAAAGAACTTCTGGCGTTCCTTCAGCTTCATCTGCTGGGTGTGCTCCATGTCCAAAACCTTCTGTGCATGTTCAGCATCTAGTTCAGCTGAGCATAAAGCAAACAAACAAATGAAACATTGCACGTGTATCCCCCTAACCCTCAGAATTTCAAAGCTACGGAGCCAGTTCAACACTGACGGATTGTTACTACAGGCTGTTACAAAAGCAGGATTCTGGGCTTTGCAAATACATTTTAAAACAGGGTAAGAACATTACATTAGGCAGCATAACCTTCACATTAAAGCGATGTCACAACTATTTATCTTGAAGCAAGATGCAAATTTCCTGAGCTGTATAAACAGGAATACCTGAAAGCCCCAGCCCATCAACAACAGGGATTTCAGAGTTCTGCCAAAACAAGCTAAGCTAAGGTTGCTTCTGCAATCATAAGTACCTAATGCACACAGAAGTAATATCTTTAATTTGAGCACTGCAGCACATTTCCAACACAATGCATGGGGAAAGATACATCTATACTTATGTATACATGCACATAAATACACATATATACTTGTGTGTGAGATTCTGGTTTTGTCAGCCTTCAGACAGAATGGAAAATCCTGGGAAGGACATCCTACATGTATCCATAGAAGCTGTGAGGGCAGCCTGAGCTGACAGGAATCAGTGCTGTTCTCAAAGACACCACCACATCCTCTGTCATCAATGCCAATACTCAGGGCCTGTTTGCAGCAGCAGAGAACGTGCCAGAAGACAACCATGATACTGACACCAAAAATGCAGGGTTAACTGCCATGAACTACCAACATGACACCAGGCAGAAAGGGCCAGCTCATACAGCTCGTACAGACACGGCAACAACTGGATTTGCTCCGACATGGCTGTGCTGGGTCTCTGGCAGCTCCTCTGCCCTCCTGCAGCAAAGGAACCATCAGGTGGAAGAGCATCACGAGGGGTCCTTCCCCATTTGGCTCTACAGGAGTCACTGACTGGCCAGAGGATACACAAATAACAGAACTGTGCTGTTTAGAATAGAAAGATGTGCTAACTGCTGAAGTACCAACTGTAGCCAGACCACTCAGACTACACTTCAGAAGAACTGCTTTTAGGAGGAATATGTAAACTGGAACTCTTCCCTCATGAGTGCTCTGCTTGCAATAAAATGAGAACTTGCTGTGGCTGAGCTGCTGATGGAAAGGATGGAGGGGCCAGAGGAGCTGCTGGTCTGGTCTGTTCTACCCAGTAGGGGAAGGTGCAACAAATGTTGCTGGGTGGAAAATGCCCAGGCTTTCACAGAGCAGACAGACACAGCTAGAATGGGGCATCCATATGGATAAAGGCTGGAAGAGTGTAAGGTATTTTTAGGACAAACACTGTGTCAGTCTTCCAGGAAAAATGTCATGTTAATCATGTTCTACAACATGGACATTCATTAAAAGCATTACCCATTATGGAGATTATTACCCAAATTATTAAACCAGGCAAAAGCATCAGGGAGCAGTAACTCCCTCTGTTACCTGCATCAAGGTCACAGATCACACACAGGAGCAACTGAGCTGTGAGAGATGCCAAGAGAAGCCAGAAAACTGGACTGACAAACCAAATATTCATTAAAATGTCAGTAAATAAGCTGAAATCTTTTTCTCAAAGCCCACTGCAGAAGTAAAACATCAGTGTATAAAAAGGAAAGCATTCTCCCTGAAGGCAACATGTCTTTATTATCAATTACACTGTGCTGTATGATGACTCTGTGTCCCCTGGAGCAACTACTTTAATACAGGCCTGAATGATGAGCAATTATTAATAACACTGTCTACGATGCAGAAATGCTATTCAATTGTAATAATAAAAGCCAGGGGCTCTCCCTGACAACAGACATTTCCTGTCTTTCTCATAATACCTTCTGACAGCTCTGCTTTCTATATTGGGAGTGCAGGACTGTTTTAACCCCAAAACAGAGGCGGAATCCAAGTGTATGAGACTGATACAACCTCCTTCTTAACACTGAGCACCCTGTCTTTAACTTTCACCTAAAATGTTCTGTAAACTACTGAAACTGTCCCTGGCCCAAGCTAAATGGCAACAGCTGCCCGTGGTGCTGACAAAAAGACAAACTACACAGAAATGCTACTGCACTATTCGATGCAGAATGCAGCAGTTGTCATGATAACCCGAATAAAAGTTGACTAGCTCTCCATCAGCTCTGACCTTCAACAGAACAGACCCTAAAAGCAGGCAAAACACTTCCTAAAAACGGTACAAGCCACAGCCTGACTGCCCCCCAAAGCTCCATTCCCTACAAATCCTCCTTTCCCCCAGCCCAGCTGGACCATGTGCTCTCCCTCACCTTCCACTCCTGCTGCATCCCCTCCCTGATGCTGCACTGGCCTCACCTCCCCTGGCCAGGAGAGGATTTATCAGCAGAGTTCAGGGCATGACCCTACTTCTCCAAACCCCTCAGCATGGGAAAAGCTACAGTCATCAGCTGCACAGCTCCCTGTACCACCTAATGGGGCTGGAAGGCTGTACTGGTTAATTCCAGTCATCAAAAGGATTTCCCTCTGCCCCTAAAGGTCAATGAAAGAACCCCAAACCCATGCCTAGAGAGTAGACCTTAAAGCATTGGATTTTTGCTATGAGTGTTTTCCCCCACCACAGATAGGCCAAAGACTTAGGAATCAAGGCAAGATTGAAACTACAATAATATTATTTGATCCATATTTTCACATCTCAATTTACATTTCTGATACCTTTGTGCAGCCAGGAGCTGTGCTATCCAGACACTACCCCTATTACAAGATTCATTTATTAAAGCCAGGACCTCAAGACAAATTACTTCTTAATGACTTCATAAAATCCTGTGATCTATAAGTTAACTCTGTTTCTGGGGAAACCTCCCCCTGCCTTGTATCTTAAATGCTCAAACTGGACACCAGAAGAACCCAAAGGAACAAATGACAATCTATACTGAGTTATAACCATATCACTCAAGCAGAGAAGACACCATTTTCTGATTTCATTCCTAGCCTGGCTGACACTCTGTACAAATTAAAACTCTGTCACAGCACCTAAAGTTTGTATCCAACCAAAATAGTGACCATTTAATACTTTAACATAAAACATTGTCCAGCTATGCACAACAGATTCCTTGAACAAGTGTGCCCACAACAGAACAAATGAGAAGACTGATTAGCAGAAAATGAACCAGCAGCTGCAAACAGTGCTAGCTGACAGGGTAACACAACCCTCAGACCCAGCAGGATTGATGCCCAGGTGCCCCAATGCATGCAGGGCTTCTCAGGGCTTCCACACTGTTATGCAATGAGTTTCCTGCCCTTCAGTGTATTTATTATATAACTTTAGAACAGATGCACTTAGAGAACTATAAAGAGCAATGCCAGCAATGCCCTTTGTCCCCCCCATAGTTCATCTGCTCTGTGCAGCCTCCCCAACCAGCCCATAAGATGTATGGAGCATTCTTGGGGCGTTTCTCACTTCTGCAGATATCAAAGTTTCAAGCAGCCCTTTGCTGAACTCACTCCTGGTTTTTGGTGTCTTTGATGTTGCTCCTGTGCTGGGGGACTTGGCCATGCACATGACATGATGCCATCCCCTCCCTTCCCACCCTGGCCCTGTCCCTGGGCACACAGCCCTGGTGCTGGGGCACCACAGGAACTGGTGATGGGAGGAAGAGCAGCCAAGCAGCTTTTCCAGAGCATTGTGACTTAGCAACTTATTCTTGCAGCTGCTTCATTAAATCAGACCCTTTCAAGTCACAGTATCAAAGCAGGAGAAGATGACAGGGAGGGCTTCAAAGAACGTGGGTTTCCTCAAAAATGATTCAATTACTCCTGACAGAATGTGGAGTACATTTTGATACGCTGAGGGAGGGAGCTCAGAGCACTCCTGCACTACACTTTGCTCACAAGTGGGGAGAGGGTTGGCAAAACAAAGGAAAAAACAGAATTAGTGACCTAAAAATGTGCACATTTTTACAAACTGGAGTGAAAGAAAAACAAGTAAAAGCTACAAGACCTAATTGTTTTTAAACTCTTATTTAGCAGTGCCTTTACAAAGTAATTTGGTTTCACTAGAGATAGATTTCAATAATTACAAATAATAAAATTAAGTCCTGATTCACTAGAATGTGAAGCCAGGATTCCCCTCAGTGACAGAAGGATCATCTGTATTGCAAAAAATACACACTGTGCCAAATGAGATTTACTGTCTGACAGCTCTCAAAAGCCTGCATTTTCATGATCTATTTTACTGGAATTATCAAAAACCCACTCATTAAAAATGACTGTATGCATTTTTAATAATAGCTAACTAGTGTTTTTACAGATTGCATCATTACAACAGGAAAATCCTAATTAGCCCACAAATGATCTAGTCAAGAGGAAAACCAGAGGTTTTACCAGTGCAGAGAAACTATTTTTAAAGCTGCCCAACAAGCTGGCTTACCTTGGAAATTCTCTCTAAACAAACAAGTTGCTCACTTGATATCCTTGGAAAACAAAGAATAAGCTTGAACAAATATCAGACTAAAGCAGGGAAAGTCCTGGCTGTGCACGCCAGGGCTGCAGTTACTGAAGCAGCACCTGGAGGAAGAGGCAGCTCCCACCAGAGCAGCAGGAAACACAGCCTGGGAAAAGGTTTGCATGGAAGTCCCAACTCTATCTGGAGACCAGGAAATCATCGTTAAGAGACACTAAAAATACGCCCCACCAAAGAGCAAATACGCAAATTGAGTTCTAAAAATGCAAATGCATCTAGGATTAAAAAATATGGATTAAAAATTAAAAATTACCCAGTTAATCATATGCCTCACAGTGTGAGACAAACCTGGCAGAGCCTGACAGGATCTTATAGGTCAGCTGAACAAAAGTTTGTTTAATTTAAATTTTTTTTTTTAAAATGAAGAGCAACATGGGGGAACAGGAACAACTTTGGAGTAATTTTTAATTGGTTTTAACAGTAGTCATGAATATGCTGTTCCATAGCACGTTAGGGGTGGGTTTTTTTCCACACTTGTTTCAGTATTTCCCTCCCTTCAGCCCTGCAAATCATGCCAATGTTACAGCAAAATCTTTGGAGGGGGATTCTCTCCCTCAGGCTCGTACCTTCTGGTTTAACAAATCTACAATCCACCATTTCTCCGGTTTCATTTCATTTATGGTCCCAAAAACACCAGTGCCAACATCCATCCTCCTAGAAGACCTCAGCTGGGTACCACAACCCTCCTCCACGTGCACCAGGACAGGCTCTGACAGGAAAAGGGTCTTTAAGCCCCCAATTCCTCATTTAGTCACAGAATAAAAGGTGACAAGGGAAGGGTGAGGTTAAGTTGGCACAGAAAGTCAAACCCAAAGTCTCCTGCCTCCCTCTGAATCCACCATTTACAGTCTGTAAGAACAATAACTCAGTTACTGAGCTGCAAAGGATGTATTTCCACCATAAATAAACTGACAATGGCACATGTAACCCTCAGTACACCTGAAACCAGTTCCAATGGCTCAGCACCATCCTGCTCTCAGGAAATGCAATGTTTAGTCCTCTCCAATTAGTGCTTTTTCTGCCTGACCTCAAAAATACTAATTTTCAAATGGAAAAGCCAGTCAATAACAAACCTAAACCCATAGTACTTAAAACACAAACCACAGCACTGCAATATTCTATTCAGGTCTCCAAAGTCCATGAAACTGTCCCAGAAAAGATTAATAACATGCCATCATCTGAGCACAAATTGGTCCTTTGAACAATTTAATGACTATATTCCATTCCACAAATAATAATCACCTTTGCTTTGGCTACCAAAGACAGGTAAGTGGCTTCTGCTACTGCAAGAACATGCTCATCTTTAACCTCTGCCCAGCTCTGAGCCCCTTGCCTTCTGTCCCAAAGCATGTGCACGTGTAAACACATACATTTATGATGAGATGCCCTTTTGCAGTCCCAGCACATTCTGCACACGCTGGGAACGTGGGTGCCACAGCATGGCAAGGCAGGTGGCAGCTCCAGCTTCTCCCTGTCCTTGGGGACAGCCCCAGGCTCCCAACTCTGCAGTGAAGCTGCTCCTACAACCATCTTCAGACACACAGCACACCACTGGGTGCTTAACCAACCTCGCCTCAAGAAACAAAAATCAACGACTTATTGCCTTCCTTCCTAATAATTACAACAAAATGAGGGGTTTAGTCCATACACTGCTTTCAGAAGAACCATTTTCTGACTGAACATGCCCTTTACACTGCCCCCTTTTGAGGGCTTTTGCCAAAAAGTGCTACAGGCTTCAGAGACAGAAGGAGTGAGCTGCAGACTCACAGTCCCAGCACGGTTCAGGCTCATCTCACCTACTTTACATTGACCTTATTTTAGACTTGAGGAGGGTTTTTGGTTTTTTGGAAGACATGCTTTAATATAAGCCTTAGGTTAACATAACCAATGACTGCTCAGGACAGGAAAAAAAGAATTGAAAACACAAAACCACCACGCCACAGTTGAAAGAGAATCTTACCAGAGAATCACAGAATGATTTTAGATAGAAGGACTGAGCTGGAAGAGACCTTAAAGTTCATCTGTTCCATGTGTACCATGACCTTCCCCCAGCCCAGGGTGCTCAGAGTGCCACCCAACCTGCCCTTGGACACTTCCAGGGATGGATCCTTCCCAGGATCTCACCCAAACCTCTTCTCTTCAGGCTGCAGCCACTTCCCCTGCCCTGTCACCACATGGAAAGTCCCTGCTCGTGGTTCCTGCAGGTTCCTTTCAGGCACTGGAAGGATGCAATGAGGTCACCCCAAAGCCTGCTCCTCTCCAGGCTGAACAACCCCAATTCCCTCTGCCTTCCCCAACAGGGGAGGTTCTCCATCCCTCTGGTCTTGGGGGCCTCCTCTGCACTTGCACTTTGCAATTTCTATTTTCAGCTAATTATAACAGGTGAGAACTTGTACATGTTAAACCCAAATATTCACACAGACAGAGCTGCAGGACTGCCAGAGGAATAACTCTGCCTCAAACAGAAGCCTTGATCAATTAAAACACCAACATTTCCTAGGCAGCAATATTTCAAAAAGACCAGAAGCCAATCATTGTATCAGCAGCACACACACCATACTCGAAGTATTAATTTTTTTCTTGACAACTTAGTCTTTTTCCTCTCCCATTTCTGTCAAAACAACTTCTCCAATGCAAGCAAAAAGAAAGGATTTGCTATTCATTCCCCCTATTCCTGCTGGGTTTATTTCAGAATGGTTACATTACAAATCCAGTCCAGTTCAACACTGCTCAGTTCATGTCCCAAATGCATCACACTACAGTCCTAGTGGGGAGCAAACACTTTTGTTCCACATGATTAGCAAAACACCATCTGAAATCCAATTATTCTCCCAACCCAGCACCCAGGAGCATCCAAACAGAACAATTTGGCTGAACATGAAGCGATATTTTCAGAATGACTGTATTTTCCCAGTTAAAATTCCTCATTTTTTATTATGGAAAGGCATTATATAGCAAGAAACAGGGCACTTGGTAAGTGCAGAAATATACCCAGTGAGTTTCTTTCCACTGAACATCTTTAAAAATAAAATGGCTTATGAGGAAAACAGTTTAGTTAGGACATGCATTGTGATTCACAGATAGGGTAATATTCAGTATGTCAGTACTGAAGAAAGGATATTGAGTTTTACATTTTTAATAAAACCTTTTAAGCTTTCTTCCATGCATCTAGTTTTCATACATTGAAAGCAATTCCATTTGCTTCTTCATATTTTAACAGAATAATAAATGGTCTGTAGCTCAGAAATAACAGACTGTAACATAAAAAGCAGCCCTGACAGAACTTCCAATTTGCACAATATTAGCTGTATAAATAGCTCAAGTGCAAGAATAAAACTCTTTGGATAAACTGGAAGCAGTTTGAGTTTTCCCTCTGACATGCAGGTTTTCCCAGGCTTTGCATTTAAAGACAACCAGACTAAATTCGTGCATCACTGTTGGCAAAGACAAGGCAGAGCAGCACCCAGCCAAACAATAAACCTGATTCTGTGGTACTAGATCAAGCTGGCACTGCCACACCAAGGAAGCTCTGGGGGCTGGGAGCCAAAATAATGTTTCTAGACCAAAGAGTTCTGAAGCAGAAATGCTCCTGAAGGTTTGGGGTTGTTTATTTTTATAGAGCATCAGCCATCATCTGTCCTCCTGCAGCTGGCACAGAATTGGCACGAGGAATAAAACCAACAGCCACCACACACTGCCATGTCCAGCTAAAATCATGAAGGCAATGGGGTTCACTCCAAACTAGCCTTGCCATGCAGACATTAATCCATCAATGGCAGTGTAAGGCATGAAATAACAGTGTCATTGCAATGGTTTGGCTGGCAGGAACAGATAAACTGATTTATGAAGTTTGCTGTCCCAATCAAACTGATTTAAAAGAACACACCATTAATTTTTCAAATCCTGGTTTAAAGATACTGTACAAAAACTAGCAGGACTTTTCTCATGCAAGAACTAAGCTCTGAATATCTTTAGGTTAATAGATTACTTTAAATAACTGAGTTTAATAGATTGATTTGAGATTAAATACAGCTAGACAAGTTTTCAACACACAGAGCTACAGAGAGTCTCTCTCATCCTTTCCCCCCTACCTTCTTTCTTTCAGTGCTTGGATGTCACGAAAGTCTTCATCATCTCCTGCCACATCTTAGGACAGCAACAACTTAATTAATGAGGAATTAATTCCCCCAACATCTGTATCAATCAATCTGTATCTGCCATTTGTATGCACTTTAAAAACATTCACCTTCAGGCCAACTAAAAATACAGAATGCTTAATTCCTAGTTTTTTCATTAACTCCTGAATATGTATAAGGCCTTGCTAACCTAATTTTTAATTTTATTCCTCAGAATGTTTTAGCAGTAATTAGCAACGAGTACTTTAAAGCTCATAAACTGCAGGCACATTTCCTGCATGGGGTAATCATGCAGCTGATCTCTGAACAAATTAAATCTCCTGGCTATTACTGGTGCTCCAAACAGCACCTCTCTGCACTAGGCATCATCTTCTACAGCACTGGAACTCATGCAGTGTGTCCCTACACCAGGCACAGCCACCCACCCCTGGCCCCATCCAAAGAGCCCCTACAGAACTGCCCAGAGATGCTCAAAGTGGAGCTGCTCAGTTTTGAAGCAATCAGATAAATGGTAAGATCAGTGTACTGATCCTACTCGGCGTCCAACTCGTCCTCTTTCACATCCAAGCTTCAATAATGTGCCTCTCAAAACTGGAATGCCAACCAATTTTAGAGGGGAATATAACTAGAACACAATATGACCTTTATTAAATATGAATTATTTGTTCACAACACATTTGGCATGACAGTGGGAAAACATTGCCTTCAGGCCAGCATTAGATCTGCCCTGTTTCCTTCCCTTCCTTCCCATCATCTCCCATCTGCTTCGTCAGCTCCTGTAGCACCCACTTTCCATGGGCAAAGATTTGTTGCCTCCTTTTACAGCAGCCAAAAGTATTTTTATTTGTTACTAACACAGAAATAAAATTATGACATTTAACATTGAAGCTTTCAACGGAGATTTAGGCAGGACATTTCACCTCTCCTTGCTGCTGCTGCTGGAGACTCTAACAGATGATACCACATTTGATTTCACCAGCTTCACAGTCATGAATTTCTGTCATATTTTGTAAATACCAGATTAGATTTAATGGAAGTGGGTTACAAACAACACTAAGGGCTCAAAACATCTGATGCTCAGACTTTGTGACGCCTTTCAACACACAGATGAGACAGACAGATCCGTGCAGGGCTTGGCCAACGACACAGCCTGTGGGACATGACAAACATCATGACTGGGAGTCCCCCAGGACACACACCAGGGACAGCACCTGGGAAATGCATCACCCTCAGCATCAGTTCCAGACCGTTCCTGAAATGGGGAACCAAGCCTGAGGTGGGGTGGGACTCAACCACAAACACTGGGGGAATGTATTTTCTCTCCAGGACTGAGTGAAGGCCACACCAAGGTGTTCAGCAAGGGCTGAACTTCCACCTACTGTGATTCCCTTACAAACTATTCAATCTGTTTATAACAGTGACCATCCAAGGCTAACGAGAACTGAAGCATGCATAAGCAATCAAATAACATCATTATTATGATTTCATGCTCTATAAAACTGTAGACATTTGGTTAAAAAGCCTCCTATCTTGAAACATGCTTGCTGATATTATTCCTTTTAAACTCTTTTTCAGCTGTGCCTTATTTATCAAACAAGTTCCCTTGACAATACATGTTTGTACATACAGTAAATAGAGTATCAACACCAAACAGTGGCTGCACCACACAGACACAGATCTAATCATAAAGCACCTAAAAGCTTGGTCAAGAAGGAAGAAAAATAAGCACTGAGACTTGGTAATACATCAACACTGTATTTTCAAAATGCAGTTGGTAAATATAGAATCCTATAATCATTAAGGCTGGAGTTGATGACCTCTGAGGTCTTTTCCAGCCATCAGCCCAGCAGCATCACCACGTCCACCACTGAACCACGCCCTGAGTGCCACCCCCACGTGTTTCTGGACACCTGGAGGGATGGATGCAGCCACAAACCTGTGGATGATGATTCCACCACTTCCCAGTGCTTGGCAACCCTTCCCAGGAAGAAGTTTTCCCCGATATCCCATCCAAACCTGCCCTGGTGTGACTCGAGGCCATGTCCTCTTGTCCTGCCCCTTGTCACCTGAGAGCAGAGACTGGTGCCCACCACACCACAGCCTCCTCTCAGGTAGTTGCCCTGAGAATAAGGTATTTCAATCAAAAATCCAAACTATTGGGTTCCCTGTAAAATGCTGATTTGTCTACATAAATTCAGAACAAAGGATTGTTTGCAATATTTATCTGGTTTAACTAAAATACATATGTACCTGCATGTAATTAGCTTATTATTAGGAATTGATTTTATATTAGAATCTCTATAGACGTGCAAACCCCCAATTAAATTTTAATAAACACATACGTGCATGGTTCAGTACAAATGCATTGTACTCACTGTATTACAAATTATTCCACATATGAACACTAAGTATTAGAGGGCTAGAATGAATTGCACTTTGCTGAAGAAGTTTGCAAGGTTGCAGTTTCCATTCACCATTCAAACTAGGTCAGAAATTATGTACCTGCATACTGCTATTAAATCCTTTTTTTAAAGTGAAAACTGTAATCACACCAGCAGCTATTAGAGACTGACGGCCTGGTTTTTCTAACACCAGTCTAGCACTTTCTAAATAAGAAATTGAATTATGATAATCAGCCTAGGGGAAAAAATACAATAGAGAAGGCTGAAAGAGATTTCATTTTATAAGCATGTACAGGAATGTATATAAAAATTAAAATAAGAAATGTTATTCTGAACCCCACAAGTTAAAATGAGGACACTGTGAAGGAGCTGAGCAATAAAATATGGAAGAGCTCTGTTTAGAAGTACCTTGAAAAACACTTCTCCAGGTACACACACCCTTTGACTTAGGGGATTTAGCAATGCCAGTGTGAACTCGGAGCCTCCTCACGTGTAAGACTCTTAAGAGAAACAAAATACTTGTCCAATATGGTCTTAAAAAAGTCACAGAGCAAAGAATTCTTAAAATAGAAGGTTGCAAAGCGCATTATACTGTCAGAGCAAATCTGTGTCCATCCTGCCAGAGATGCCGGCTCGCTGATCCGCATGGAACTCCCCCTCTCTTTTAGGGCCAAAACTGTCCCAGCACCACTGCTCCTGGCTCTAATGCAAAGCCCTGGCAAACATCCAGCACTCCAGAAGGGAGGGAATGCAGCTTTGGAAATCTTTTTAGGTCATGACATAAGAGCTCACACTGATGGCCACTAATGCTCCGTCTGCAGACGCAGAGGGAAGGCAGCATCTGGCACTCCAGGAGGAAAGGAAGGTGCTGCTAAAAACAACGCCCCACTCACAGAAACTCCAGGTTTGCCCCAGTTATCTGACACTTTGCACAGAGCTCAGTGCAACAGGAGCCTGAGGAAGAATCAGGTACTACCTGCAACTGAAAACCAAGGGTAAACCAGCAGATTTGTGTCCATGGCCAACAGTGCTCTTTTTAAACGGAAGTTTTAAGGGAAATGAAAAAAATCAAACATTTTCATTAAATTTTTATCCTGCCTTCTATTCTTAGAACATAAAGGGGTGTGCATCTTCATCACAGGAATGACCAGGCTAAGTTTGAGGTCAGTGCATTTTAAAGTTAGGAAGTGGTATTTGGAGCTTTGGTCTTCTGTGAAGGAAGCCTAATTTGGTTTGATAACTGAGATGTGGTTAAGTTCTCTGGCAATGATGAAATCAAAAGGCTTTCCCACTCTTTTCTCACTCATCCTCTTTAACAAGTTAATGGTTCCATACAGTCTTAGGGCTTTATACAGAACTCTTCACAGAAGCCTGTGCCAGCAGACAGATGCCACACTGCCTTCTCTATCAAAATAGCAACCAAGAGAGATGAGTGAGGACATCACTGCAACAGGGATCCAATTAACAGAATATGGCAAAATTGACATTTATATAACCAAGTTGCAGGTTAGTCATCGATGACTAAATTTATACCACAGAGCTATTAAATCTCACCCTCTGTAGACAGAAGAGCAGCAGATTCCAAGACTCAGAAAACCTACAGCTTATGAAAGAAACTTTTCTGTCCAACAGACTCCAGTGGGATCACAGAATTCTTAGGGTTGGAGGAGACCTCTGGAGATCATCCAGTCCAAGCCCAGTGCCCAGGCAGGGTCACCTGGAGCAGGTGACACAGGGACACATCCAAATGGGTTTGAAATGTCTCCAGAGAGGGAAACTCCATGACCCCCAGGGCAGCTGTTCCTGTGCTCTGCCACCCTCAATGTAAAGAAGCTCTTCCTCAAGTTGAGGTGGAACTTGTGTTTTAGTTTATGGCCATTGCTCCTTGTCCTGTCACTGGGCACCACCAAAAGGAGTCTGGCACCATCCTCTGACACCCACCTTTGAGATATTTATATGTATTGGTGACACCTCCTCTCAGGTTTCTCTTCTCCAGACTAACCAGGCCCAGCTCCCTCAGTCTCTCCTCCTTAGAGGGATGCTCCAGACCCCAAATCATCTCTGTGGCCTCCACTGGACCCTCTCCAGTAGCTCCTTGTCCTTCTTGTACTGAGGAGCCCAACTGGACACTCCAGATGTTGCTCAAATACTCCCACACTGCTCTTCTCCAGTATTTTGGTGACCATGACAGGGCAGAAAACAACTGATGTGAGGCAGAATAAAAACCTGAGCAGTATCAGCACAGGCAGCCAGATTTTCTGTGCTGCTGGATTTAAGAAAGCCTCTTTGCTGAATTAATACTAGAACAGTTTAACACAATTAACAGTTAGCTGGAGGTATTTTAATCACTACAAAACAAACCCCCCAGACCAACACACACTGGCCTTTCAGGAATCTCAGATCCAGTAAGTATTTCTCAAAGACTAATTTTGCAGAGTCATACATATACATTCATACATCTCTAAGTATAAGAACCATAATTAAAGAATGCTGTGCTTACAGAAACGTGCTGGACTATTTCTTTCATTCAAAAAGCAGCAGCATACATTTTAAACCTGCCATAGTACTAACAATGACAGTGCAAAAAGCACCTATTTTTAAAGTATCTTAAAATGAAAATATTGTCTTAGCATTATCTCCTCAGTTGAAATCTTGAGCTTCCAAGGACTGCAAGAGGACTATACAGTAAGAACACTGACTTTTCTGAAATTCCTCCATGACATTTTTTCATAACATATTAAAAATACCTTCAGACATTGTCCTGTATTTTAAAACTCTCCTTCTAAAATAACTGGACCTGTTTGGTCTCTGAAATCCTCCAAGTTTTCAAATTTATATGTGATAAGACCTAAAATACATCTTTTTCTTTGGTCTGTGTTAGACAAAACCTTTTCTGTTTTCTGTTGTAGAATTAGTCCACAATTGCTTCACATACCAAATTAATTCTTATTCCATGATTCTTAAGACAATGAGACTGAATAATCACTAATACACAGGAGAAACCCACTGGTATCTGAACCCTGAGAAGGAGAGCAACACAGAGACAGAAGGACCTCTGCCAGACTTCTTATCATCCTGCACAGTCATGGACATTTTCATACCAGCTATGCTGAAAATCAAGGACTTGGCTTCCCACTCTGCCAGCTTTCCTGCAGCTCTGCACCCAAACACACTCAGCTGGGATGGGAACCACACAGGAACTGACTGGCAGCACAACCTCTAAATGTGGATCACAGAATGTGCTGGGCTGGGAGGGACCCACAAGGACCATCCAGTCCAGCCCTCAGCCCTGC
>JAWWMO010000083.1:61122506-61133436 GCA_035047845.1 Dendrocincla fuliginosa
TACAAACTAGAATCCATCAGGATATTTGCAGCTCACAGCAAAATAATGAGGAAAATGCCTGAAATCAGAATATAAACTTGAAGTTTTAATTCCATCTTAGCTTTATTACAACAGAATTAAGCAGTTGTTTCCCAGCTGTTTTCTGGGATGCCAAAGTAAGACTTGTCTGTGCTATGAGGTTTAAACATTGAAGTTTTGGACTCCAAATACTAAATAAATTCTAAAACCATCAGGAAACATTCAGAGCAAAAACACTGCACCCAAACAACACGAGACACCCCCCCTGCCCCACTCAAATGAGCCACACAAATGCAAACCCCACAAAACACAACAATTAAATTAGAATGCTTACTATTGATCAACTCGATCAGGACACAACTTGCCAACACCAGGAAATTAAAGTCCAGATAGAAACATATTTAAAAAAAAAAAAGGACTGGCAAACTGCAATTCCACCAGAAGCTTCTTAGAGGCATAAACAGGGATGACTAAAAATCTGCATATCAAATGTGACCCAATGACTGAGCCTGGAAGGGAAAAGCAAGACAAAACCCACCTCTTTACTTCAGTGGTCCCCTTCTCAATGAGTATTTGGATAAAGCCCTTAAAACCTACCAGGACATGTTTGGGAGAGATCTCTGAAAACATATTTGGTTGTATTGCAAATGTAAGTGCTGAAAATGGTCATATGACCTGTTTTCCCCAGCCTGAATGACACTAATCCTGTTAAAGCTCACAAATATGCATGACTCAGGACATGTGCCCATCTGCCCTTCCAAAGGTCCTGCCACCTCTCATTGTCCCAAAGTGCTGGGTCTCTCATTTCCAAACAGCCTCGAGGGCTTCAATCCTCTTTCCAGAAGTTAACTCCAAACACTGCACCCTAAACTGTGATAAAAAGGGGATTTTAGGAACAGTTTTTAAGTCTATCATGTATACAGTTCTCATTTAGATAAAGCAGAAAGAAACTTCTGTTTCTGAAGTAAACTCAGCAGCAGATGTTATTACAACTGTGCAATTCTAGTGCTTTATAACTTCTATTTTTTACCCCCCTCATTATTGATTACCTGCCTCATTATCTGCCTCACCCTTATATCTTCTAATGAGATTAACAGCATTCTGTAACTATTTCATGCACCTTAAATGCAGTTACATCAAGTGTCAGAGGATTCTCAGTGCTGCAAACAGGTACACACATCCTCTGAACTGCAGCTTTGGACTTTTCCACACACAGTGCAAGTTCCAAGTGAAACCAGAAACAATTCTGCTTCTTGGTTATGCAAAGGCTCACTCAGTTTCAGCATTAAAATTACAAAATACCAGGAATATACAGGGCAATACAAATGTTTCTAAGGTTACAGACATTTGAAAATTTCACAAATTTACAGCCTCCATGTGTATCTATATCTATTTATATTTATATATACACAAAGCTCCAGGAAGTAAAATTCTGAACCAGATGTGAGAGGCCTGTGAAGGTGTCACCTGCCCTGTGACCAGACCTGACTCCCACAGCCAGTGCCAACCCAGGATTGGCATTTTGTCTGCATTCCTTGTGCAGTTGATGGGATTCAGGTTTCTAGTGCTGTGCTATTTGAACCTCAGCCCTGGGGAATGGGAGAGTTACACCTGGACATTGAAAAATGTGCCCACAACCCTTTCTGAACCCCTCGAGCAAACACGGTTAAGGAAGTTTTCTGTGGTACTTTAAATTCTGCATATGCAGATAGAATGAACTTGCATCTTTATGAAACATATGTCCATGCAAGACATTTAGCACCCTTAATCTGGTTGCCATTACTTTTCAGCATATGGTATTCAGATTCCCAAATAACAAGTTACTATTATAAAAAATGGCATTTCTGGGTTTTTCCCTTAGAACAGAATTTGAAGTACAATGCTTTGAAAGATGCAAGTGTATATAAAACTATTTTAAACAGTTCTTCTTTCCTGGGTATTTTATGTTTGGAATGCCCAGGAAGACCTTTCACCCTGGACAGTTATGCACAGATGAATTAGCTGAGGATGTAGTCTACACTTGCAATATAAAAATATAAAGAATCATCTATTCAATAATTGGAACCAGCTTTTCCTGTTCACAACAAATCAGAGTTAAGAGTAAGGTAAATTCTTATCACAAAAGCTTTATCTGATGGCACTAATACCCCCTCAGCCCAACCCCAAAATGAGCTGGGTAATGCACCCCAGGAGCATTTGCTTTTCAGACTCCTGGGTAACATTTCTAGCTGGGACACAGTGCTTGCCTTTGCTGCTGATCTTCCTTGCCCTGTGACACATTGCTGTGCACATGCACCAAGTTATTCCAGCGTGCTCCATCAACCCAAACTAAAGCAAACCAAGGGGCACATCATTCTGGGCTGCACTTGGGAAGCAGCTCCAGGCAGCAAACACAGGAAGGAGCCAGCAGTGGGATGAGGCACAGACGGGAAAGAACCAAAACATCTGTCACTACAGGACCATGAACCCTTCAGGACCAAGAACCTCCTGCTCTCCCTGTTTCCAGCCAGCTCAAGAAATACACACCAGATGCTCAGACACTGATGCAGGGCCAGGAGAACCTTCCATCAACCACACACTCTCAGCAGTTTAATCTCAATTTCCTGGGAAAGGTCAGGCAAGACAGTGAAAGTCCTTGCCAAAGACAAAACACTGGATCCATTGTTTCTTTGAAACCTCCTTGTTGTCATTCTACAGAAAGAATTTAGACTTAGACTTGCCTGACAAGACCATTCTTGAAATTTTCTCAGCTATTGCTCCTCTCTCCTCGGTCAGGTACAAGCTTGTGCATCAGCTCATTGTACAAACCCCACATAAACTAGGCTGAGAGATGTTTAACACCCATTCTGAAACATCTGTCACTCTGTCTGTGCTTTCTTAGCCTTCTCTTGGCTACCAAGACAAGTCTTTCACAGCTACTATCAGAAATCTGTCTCTGTATCCATTACAGATCCAGTTGCTTAGTTTGGTATCAATGTCAAAGCCAACACATAACTAACATCCTCCTCTTCCATCAACGGAATTGTCTTTGCTGTCAAATCAAATTCAAATCTCTATTGAAATACCAAGAAGCCAAGAGAGAAATAACTTTGGAAACCATCTTCCTGGCTTCCAAATAATGACTTAAACCACCTAATCAATACAACCAAAGAGCCAGGATTCACTATTCTCACAGGCATCAGGTACTACAAAGCAGCTGCCTTGCTCTGGAACAGAATGAGCTGGGCATTGAGTTTGGTTTTGTATTGATAACAGAACACTGGGAAAACTCCCCAGAAAGAGCCAGACAAAAACTGAACCAGTAACAGGCTGTGACATGTGTCAAAAATATATTCATACCAGAAAAGACATCGAGTAGCTGAAGATAAAGCCCTTAACTTCCAAAAGTGAACACAAGGAAAGGCCTGAATCAGAAACTCTGAAACTCAGCTAAGGCAACACACTATCTGTGTTCTTCCTACACATGGATCTGCCAAAGAAAACAGCAGCAGGAAGAGGGAAAGAGAAAAATAAAGAGCCTGCTGGCTGGGCATTAAATTCATATTGTAAAATGCACAAGGGCAACAGTTCCTTAAGTTTCACTTAACACAACAATTACTGTAACACTTGCAAACACTGAAATAGAAAATAAATGGAATTTACCTTTGAAAGTCTCCAGTTCCTTCCTGTTGGAGAAGAGCAGAATAATAAGGATTAAAAACTGAGCAATAGTACATATGGAACTACAGGGTTTATTTGACAATCTTTAAGACTCATTAAAAGACAAAACCCAAAGAATTTGTTTATAATCATCATATCTAAGGGTTACATTACCACATGTATTTATCTGCCCAAAAATCAGACTACCATCTATTTATAAACAGGTACAATGACACAAATATTACACATCTATATCCAGCCACAAAACTTCCAGATGCTTTAAAACAACCAAGACTTCTTAAGGCTTTAGGCACTAACCCATCCTTTGCTTGCAGAGCTTTGCCAGTCCACAGCCCAGGGAATAACCATCAGCAGACACTTCACAATACACATGCTGTACCTTCATCCCCCTCCCTGACAGAGCATGCAATTCTGCATTTATTCCTGCATCAAGAACAGGCAAAACACCCTCAAACCCAAACCAATTAATTTTTCTAAGCAGGACAAAGTATTCTAAAAGAAGCAAGGGAATGCATTTACCTCCACATTTGCAGCAACCACCCCACTTTGGCACCAAATGTTGAGCCCAGGTCTTTGAGAGAACGGGTGTTTCACCAGGAAATCAGTTATACTGTGATTCACACTACAGAAGTCTCTTAGTTGCAACTTCCTGTGAGTATCCATTTCCTTTCCTGATCCTCCTGCATCCCTTTCCCAAGCTAATATTTCCTTTTTTCACCATAAAAAAAGCTATTTCACAATACTTAGTGATTTGCACATTCATACCCTAATAGATATTTCCTACCCTGCACACTCTAAATATCATTATAAAATTCTTACACACTCTCACGAGTTGCATTCCTTATTTTTTAATAATGGCATAGTAGTTGAGAAAACAACAATCACAGGAAATGCTTGTTTTCCACAGACTGAAACAAAACCCCACTGGGGAAACATCCTGTGAAAGTAAGAGGGGAAAAAACTACACTCCTTGCACCTAAACCCAGGAGGGTTATGCCACTTGTCTGCACAAGGGAAGCCAAAACTGTTACTGGCACTGTGTTCAAACATACTGGGAAATTTGTATTTATTAAGTTACCCAAATAAAAACTGGAAGTTTTAAAGTTTTCATCCTAAAATCTCATTTGTCGTCACCTTTGGTAAGAAGAGGACACTGAACTCAAATGTGGAAAGTACAACTTGTAATGATAATGCAAAAACAAATGGCCTAAGACTATTTCAGCACATTTTCTAGATGTGTAATTAAGAAGGTCTAGACATATACAGAAAAAAGTATTACAAGGTATCACATTTCTAAGTAAATGAGTTTTCTTTATTTATTGATAAGCAGCCATAAAGAAACACCTTCTATGTCTTCTCTAAGAGCCCAGAGCCAAACCATCACCTGCAGAATTCACTGAACAATAAGGAGGAAACTACATATTTGGACTGCACACAGTGCAAAGGAACAGCAGTCAGTCTGAGTAATTAAAGGAAGAAGATTAAACTCTGGAAAAGTCACCTTCAGAGTGAGGCCAGAAGGCAAATCTCGCACTGGAAGCAGCCTGGATGGTGAGCTGGGACTGCTGGCTCTGTGTGTTAGACCTTGCCATGTGAAACCACCCCCCTTGATGCTACAAAATACAGATTTTGGTCCTGCTCTGGCCCTTGAAACTGCTCAGTAAAGGGCTGCTCTGCCCCTCTCCCCCACTGACATGGAAAACTTCCCCCAGAGAAACACTCCTCGATTTTGCATCAATAAAATAAAATGAATTCATGTCCTTCCCAGCTGGGCTCCTCAGGATTAAAGGAACTCCTGTGCTGGGCTGAGCACTGCTCAAGACAACCCTCCACCTGCCATCTGACTATCACTTCATCTCCCTCAAGGATGGCTCTGACAACAAATCTTACATAAATAAGAATACATTTGACTTTATCCCAGTTAACAGCAAGCTCTGAGAAGGAAGGACTGGGTTAATAGTTACATTTAATACAAGTAGCTGTTGTCATTGAAAGATGAAGTTCAGTCCCCCTGACCAAGAACAAAGGCTAAAATAACAGCTAAAGTCTAAACTAATTGGACTATAAAGGCATGGAAAGCAATCCTGTTCTGGATGCAGAGCAACACAGGAATCCAGCTCCTTCCCTGGGAGGCAGGAGGCTCTACAGGCTCCACCAGCACTGCAGTTACAGCCAGGAAAACCATTTACCTATATAGATAGGTCATCATCTTAATTTCTGCCTTTTCAGGTGCTTGTTTTCATAAAACAGAGCAGGGGGGGACTTAATTACCCTGTGGGATTCTATACCCCTCAGACTGTTACCAGTTTTTAATTCACCTGCAGTGTTGGAATGATCAGTGGTCTCAACTTCTCCATTTACAGAAGAGTTGAGAGCCAGGGTTAGTGGTGAGAAAATATAATTTTGGAGGTGAAACTATAACCAGTCCCATAGAGGAACTGGCATGGCCAGATAGAATAAGGTTAGAAGGCATTAAATCCAAATTTCCAGATCCCTTCCCATTGCCCTCGGACTCTTCATTGCATTGTTGGATTAACCCTGCTCAAGGCACTGAGCAGAAGAGATGGACACCAGGGAATTGTATCACTGATAAACAGGAAAAAAAGGGTCCAGAAAGAAAAATACAGGAGGAGAAGGAGGCAAACCCATCCTTCTTGAAGTTACTGAGATCAGTGGGAATTTAGTTAAAAATTGAGGACTAAATTTGAAAGTTTACAATAAAAGCTGTTGATAAATGTTGGGCTGTAAATGTTATTTACAAAAAACTCTATCAAAAAGAAGGGACAGTTTTCAAATTTAATTTTTTCAACTTTTTAGTATTCAATGCCATTGGATCACTGAAAGACAAATGTATTAACACACACAACCAAAATTTTAGGGATCATTAAAGCTGGAATTTGAGAAAAGAAGATCAGGACGAGCTACAAAGAGGAATGTAAAATACCCTTGCAGGAGCATTGACAATAAATGCATTTAACACATTTTTTAAAAAACAATTTTTAAATAAATGGGGTTTTGATGCAAGTGGAAAGGATTTATTGAAGATCTCAGGACAGAATTCATAGCAAAGAAGGAATTTCTCAGCATCTTGCTCAAAAGCAGAGAATGAATTTGAGTGTGGTGATGACAAGTACCTCAGCCCTGTTCTTCTGCCACACTGAATTAATGACTTCAACAATTAATAATGCAGTTTGGAGGGGAGGGAGAGCACACAACAATGATTAAGGCAGTCCTAAACCATCTGTCCCTATTATTGGGACAGTAAGTCTGGCCAAAGAATGCCTGGTATTAAGAGCTTGATGGGATTTGCAGATTATGGCCACTCAAAGCACCCCAGACAGGTAGAGATAAATGATGTTTTACCTGTTTCTAGAGAACAGTATTATTATTAAAGGTGCTGTAAGAGACACAGGATCCCACACAAACATTCAGTCTTTAATCACAGGGCACAAAAGCTGAAATAAAACCCCTTTATATTCTGAAAAGAAAACAAAACTATGAGCAGAAGTTCCACATCACCTCACTTTGTACCAATGTCATTGTCTTTGCATCAAGCACAGACCACCAAGAAGAAAGGTAAAATTAATTAGCTCAAAAGTGACAGAAATCATCCTGTATGTACATTCACACTTGGCAAATAAGATAAAAAACTGCCCAACCCCCCCAATCTTCCAACCTGACACGTGTTCAGTCTTGGCCAATGTTTTCAAATACTTGAATCACTGATGGGAGTAAAATTCACTAATAATTAAATAGCACAGTCCTTGGGGTTTCATGTTCTGCACACAAAGAGTTCTTACAAGCAAAAGAACGTTCACAGCTCTAAAACCACACAAAAGGAAGCAAAACTATCCAGGAAACTTCCAAAGTGATGGCCACAAAATTAATTCCAGCCACGAAAACAATTGTTACTGGTTGTGCTGTCTGCAAACTCAGGGACAGCAGGATGGAAAAGACCCTGAGGAAACTCCAAGCCAGTCACCCCCTGCACATCCACCATGAAAAATATCCTGAATATAGTAAAAGTTCTGCTCCCAACCTTGCCAGAATTGTTATTTGGGTACCAGGGCACACAGAGGATGCTGAAAACTGTACCAGAAGAAGACTGAGCAAAAAGAATATGGCACAAACCCCTTCTTGGATGGAAACCTGGATGAGAACTATGAAACATGTTCTTAGAAACAATTCACAGTACCTTTAACACCACAAGGAAAAAACACACTTGTTTGAAACATTGGCAACAATGGTGTAATTCTTACATCTGACAGGTTAATTTGATAAATGCCATGTAAAGCCTGAAAGGGCCAGGAAGGTGGAACTGAGATTCCTCACTGCCAGGCAGGAGGGTGCTGTAAGGTACAGGGATGCTGTGGGACCTAAACACAACCTACAGATGGAGAAATCATCTTTTAGGCAAATGTATTACCCATTCCATCCTCAGCACAAAAAAAGAATTAATTTAGGTTAAACAAGATCACAAGGAAAAAAGAAAAAGGCAGCTTTGTGCAGTGATACAGAGGTAAAGATAATATTTGAAAGCAAACCACAACCAAAAACCCCTCCAGAGTATTTTGGTGTGTTAGTGAGCAAATAAGCATGAATTTTTCAAGGAGCAGACTAGTCTTAATTGTCAGAAGAAGGTTTTTGTGTCTACTTTGCCAAGGTTTATGTTGGTCAGGTCTAAGATGAGCCAACATATCCAAGCCCAACAACCCTTACTGTCACTTTTATTTATAGAGCAATTATAAAAAGAGGGATAAAATCTACAGAAGAAACCAACAGTAACTCAGGCATTTTCTCACACACATCTCTAATGATCCATAAATTTCATACCCTGCTGGATGATGAGAAAGAAAACCCAACATTCTTCTGCCCTACAAGAATTATGACAACCTGTCCAGCTCCTCACTGACTGCACTAATGACCAAAGCACACATCTGACAACAAAAAAGCCTTTAAAAGACAAAAATACATGTTTTTTCACTTCAAGTACAGCATTTCTTTAAGCCCCACCAGAAAGGAGAGACCATAGTCCCACAAGGTTTGCAATATTACTAAACATTCCTCTCTTGAAGCATCACGGTCGACTGCAGACTCTGGAGTTCAGAGTTCTACATTTATTTTATTCCTACATCTGTTCTCAAAGCTGTCAAATACCAATGGCTCCTTGAACAAGACATCTTGAAAAAATGTTGTAAGTCAGATGACACACAGTAAAACCCTTTCACCCATTTGCAGGGACAAAGACCTTTTGCTGTTCCCAAGGCATTCCTATAAAATGCTGCAGTTGGGACAGAGCACTTGGGAAAGTAAGAATTCCACAGCAGACTGAAGGGATACAGAGGTGTCTGCAAGGAGAAAATGATCTGTCTGAAGGGAAATAAAGTTGGTTTATTTAATAGGAAGCCCTATTTCTGAAAATAAGTTCCCATAGTTACCATAAGCTGTGTTTCACAGGTTTAATGTTGACCCCAAGCACCTCCTTTTAAATCTTTCATACAGGATTTTTTCCAAAAGACTTGGAATACCTGAGCTCCTGGCCTGAGCTCTGCAGTGGCTTTATAATAAAATCACTTTTTGTTACATGCTTAAAATAACCAGAGTTTCCAGAGTTCATGCTCCTCTCTGTTTTCATCCCTACAGTGTCAAACTACATTTAATACCTTTTTCCCCCAAGCACAAAACCACTCACTCCCTGAAAATAATTCTCATATCCTGAACCTCCCTCCTCAGTTCTCTCAGCTGCTATCACAGTAAAACCCCCAGGCACCAAAATGGGGAAAACAGGATAGGAATTCCAAAAACACACAACAAATCACACTCACTTTAAGTTAATGGCTGTTCCTTCTTCAGGCACCTACACTGGCCAGTGTCCCTGTAGTAATGAGCTAGCAGGGAATTTCTTACCTCAATAAATGCAGTGGGAAGGAGCAACCAGAAATTACCTGTATTCCTCCTGTTTTGTCTAGATCTGACCAAATGTAATCAGCTTGTAATTACACTAAGTAGCTTGCTTAGTGTTCTATTTATAAAAGTGATTAGATGCTGCTAAGCAGAGCAGGCAGTGGTTTAACACTTCAGCTGGATGCTGAAAGCAGAGGGAGAGGGAGCAAGGATGGCAGAGAGAACAAAAAAAACACTCAGGAAACTTTACAAATAGTATTTCCGAGATACAAATCTGTGGCTTTTCACTCATTTTAAATTTGTGCTATTTGGTTAAATATTTAGATATTTATATAGATATATACTTATGTGTTTGTATAAATATATATAATTTATATAGAATAGATTTAGAATTTTGCAATTATTACCATTAAACATTTAGTTACTTAAGCAGCTCTGAATATTCAGGTGAATATTCAGCCATCCTGAGTGCTGTCAGCAATTCCTGGAGAGAGAATAGGGTGCTGCCCTGAGCTGGGAGAGAGCAAAGCCAGGCTGGAGGAGAATCCCAGAGCACTGCTGAGCACACCTGGCAGGAGAGATCAGGCAAGCTGGTCACCATCTCCACCTCCCACCAGTCCCCAGCAAGGCTGTCACACACTGCCTTGGACAAACTGCTTCAATTCCACTACATTTGGAAGTTTCTCACACACACTGCTTGGTCTGAGTTGAGCTCTGACTCCAAGAATGGATGTCCCAGTTTGGCCCGTAAGGGAAGGGCAGGAGATGAATTCCTCTCATGCAGAGTGAAAGGTACTTACAGGATAGGATATGACAGAATGGAAAGGAAGAGAGAGGAAAATACAATTCCTAATTTGACAGGTACATGGGGGAAATACAAAAAAATAGAAATAAAAAAGAGAGGGCAAGGGATTAAAAGAAACAATAATTCATCAGTGCTTGTTAATAACAGCCCTTAATCCAATTGTTTGCAGAGAATAACGAGCATGGCCTCATCTTAACAACTACCTAGGGATAATTTTCCAAATACACACTCTTAGTTCAGCATTAAGAGTCAGACAGTCAATGAATCTATTGCTTTGTTTCTTACAAAGATGAAAATAAAAGGGATTATATTACTTATGGGGAGTTAATTACAAAGGGTTTATATTTTATGCTAATTTATAATGGTTGTTTTATTTACCTTTTTGTTTTCTTGTAGTTCTCCAGGTGCAATGTCTGCATGCACTTGTATCTTTCCAGCTCACACTGTTCACACAGGTCCTCAAGACTCAAGAGATGATTCTCCATTTCCTCAAAGTTTGCCTCTAGCTGGGCTAGAAGTTCAAGGCAGAAAAAAGTGAGTTAA
>JAWWMO010000083.1:61141229-61169447 GCA_035047845.1 Dendrocincla fuliginosa
CAGGTTGTGTCTGCCAAGGGCCCAGGGCCTGAATTTTCAGCCAAGCTGCTGCCCAGGCAGCCTGTCAGCCCCAGCCCACGTTGTGGGAGACCCCTCCTGCCCAGTGACACACTGGATTTGTACCTCTGGAGTTCCATGAGTACCTCTTGGCATACAGGGCCTTATGGCCTTTTATGGATTGAGTTCACCCAATTTACTTTCATTCACCACTGGGCAGTTTCTCCCTTGGATCCTTTCACTAAGCAACAAAGGCATTAAATACCTCAATATATGTATTTTCTGTCCTTCACCCCATACACCAACAATTCCAGGTTGTCTTTGTTCAGCCAAATGCAGGGCTAGAAGCATTTCTTGCCCTTGACATCTCCTGTAAATGTCAATTCCAGGCAAGCTCTGGCTTTCCTAAGGCTATGCCAGAGTGCCAAAGAGGTTCTGAAGAGGCATCAAGAAGTCATTTGAAGAAGCACCACTCACAGATGTCACTTACAGACATTGTGCAGTCCTGCCCTATAGCTTACACTATAGGCTGAAAGAAAGCAATGTACTAAAATGCAGGGGATTAAAAAAAACCCAAACAACAAAACAAACAAACCCCAAACCACAACTCTCCAAACTTCTCAAAACAGATCATTGAAGTATTTCATTACAAATACATTTTCTACAATAAAAAGGCTGCTATTTGTGTTTTTACACTAAAAGAGAACCTTAATTTTAATATATGCAATTCACAAAGATTGCAAGCAATTACATTTCAGTGTAATATAACCTGAACCTTCCACATTGTATTACAATAACACTGAATATTCATTTAATTTAAACAGTAATTTATAATTTGATCAAGAGCCATCAGAAATTATTCAGGCCTATCAATGAATGTTCTGTTAAGCAAAGCATTTGCTCAATATTAGAGCTAAGCTTTCCTGTTGTCAAAATAGTATTTTATATAATGATATGCAAATGTTCTTGTACCTGGCTCATCTCTCTGAGCCATTTCAAATGTTTCTGTAACAAGAGCATCCTAGATCAATGCTATACAGTAAGACATTCACACGTACCTCTGCCTTTTTTTGGCATCTCTTGATTTGTCGCCCAAAGTCTTCAACCTACAAATCAAAACACAAAACCATCAGACATTTCCAACATCAAAAACCAGAGAATAAATTGTTTGAACATGTAATGTGTTCACTCCACCCTACTACAGTTAATTTTGTTTCCGCTTGTTTTACAAATAAACCAAATTTCACTTAGTTTTGTGAAGACTCTGTATGAATCCATTTCCACCAACACTGCTCCTAAATTATGAGACTTTTCCACAAGTGCACCAAGCATTTTGGTATGAAAAGTTTAATGGGAGAGATACATCCCAGCCATCCATCTCTTCACACAGTTTGCTGACCAGACAGGCATTAAAGACCTGCATGGCCATACCCAGTCCAGTCCTGAGGAACACCATTCCCAAGGAGGCTCCCGTGGCACGGAAAAGCACGACAGTCACACTGACACATCCATGCCCACCCGCCCTAAGCCTGCCAACACAAAACTAGCAGAGCACAACCTTCCTTGTGCCAGGTTTCAGAACCTCCAGCAGCATCAGCAGTGCCACACTACTGAGAGTACCTGAGGCTGTTTCACCAATGGTCAACTTCAAACTGATCACTATCGTGTGCTTAAAAAGCAAAAAGAAACCCCATTAACAACCAAACAACCCAAACCACAACCAAAATCACACAATCACCTTCCTCCTCCCCCAGCTCTTTCCTCTTTTTCAGTCAACCTGTATATGCTGAAGTTGGCACAGCAGACAGAGAACCAAACCCTCTGGCTATTCTCTGGCCACCAAGAGGATGGCTGTCCCCAATCTCTGCAATGCCCTCCAGAGCCACAGCTGTCCAGGACACTAAGAGTGAGGAAGAAATAAAGGACACAGACATGAGCCAGGTGGAAATGGGCTTTGAGTTCCAAAGATATCCTCGAGACGTGACAGATATGTAATCCTGAGTGACCCAGGCACTGGAAAACAACCTAACACACAGATATTCAGGCTGTAGACACCCAGAAGTAAAGGCCGAGGGATTTAGCCCTAGAACACAGAGTACTGACTTCCCTCCAGCAGTGTTATGTGTACAAAGTGGAAGGCAGTGTGAGCCTCACCACTGGAGCTGGCAGGAGCACAGGTACTGCCTGAGCACAGACAAACACAGCTCACTGCTCCATTTTGGCTGGTTTTGCTTCTCCTGCAAAAGATTGCAGGTAAATGGGTCAAAACTCAGAGACCTTGTTCACAGGACACACAGAAGTAAAGAGTAACCACAGCTGAACAGGGGATGAGGGCACAGAAATGGCTAATCACTTAAACCTTTAATAACTGCATTTCCTTGTGCACAGAAAAGCTAATAACTCTAAACTGCTCTCTTTAGGTCACACACCCCAGATTTAATCTTTTTCAGCCACATATAAACAATTCCTTTGGAATAGGTTTTTCTTAGGAGCACCAACAAGCTTCCCCCTCATGATGTTTCAAGAAATCCAGTTGTTCCACTTTGAAAGCATTCAGGTGCAGTTAGCAAGCTGGGAACAGCCTGACACCAAAATACTTTCTAATACTTAGTTTGGGGTTTGACACTTTTAAGCTCAAGTCTCCACAGCACAATATGACTTCTGTTCTCATTCTGGTGGGGTACAGAATCCGCAACACTAAGGCATTGAGGTTGCATTGCCTAGGAAGGGAAAGGGGGCAAAACAAGACAACGTGTGCTCTGGCCTGACTCCATGGGGACACTAAAGGGAAAAAAAATGCTTCCCACAGGCTCTGTGCTCTGAGATACAGGCCCCCAGTGGCAAAAGAGATTACACCACAGATCAAAACACCGCTTAGAGACAGGACACTGGAAGAAGGGCATGTCAATGGACCTGCCAAAACACAGAGATGGAAATTACGAAATCAGGACTGTTCTTAGAACAGAACAGAACACTGCAACACTAGGATAGAAGGCAAATTAGAGACTACACGGAAACACACTGACTCCACTGCAGCAATACATGGAAATACAGAACTGAATGGCCACCAGATCCAGCATGTTATGACCTTTCTGTTGTCCTCTTTCATTATGTGAAAAACTCCTTTTTCAAAAGAGCCTTTACACTGTACTAAGATATGAACCCCTCTGTAAAGGTCTAGCAATAACAGCAAAACAGAAAAGCAATGCCATTGTCTGTGTCCTTAAGACACTTCAATATTCAGTGAGTGTTTGGTAAGGTGAGACAGATAACATACAAGCAATTTATCTGGTTGATTTGCAATTCTATCAACTATCTCTTGCCCATCTATTCTACATCTATTCTATTGTATCACCTTCTCTCGCCCATCACATACCGGTGCAAATACATCACGCCAAGGTATGTAGGTCTGTGGAGTACACAGACATCCGTCACTATATATAAATATTTAGCACGTGGGTATCATGAGGCATCCCTAACGCTGCCAAAGAGCCCCGTTCTTGAGCGCCATCGATTCCAGCACGCCATCCTCCCGTGACTCATCCCGCCCCACGGTCCTGCGGCACACACACGACCTTGTTCTCCCCGGTGACACTCACGGGGCCACCTGCTTGTGCTAAAAACAGCACCGCTCGGAACGTCCTTCTGCGTTTTAACACAGGCCGGGGGCTGCTCCGCCCGCTCATCCTGCCCTTCTTTCCCTTTCTTTATGAGTGGCAGGAACTCCTTGGCGAGCAGGGCAAAGCTCCCGCACCGCCCTTTACACCACTTTACTGCGCTCACCCCGAAAACGCTGAAGGTCGGGGGCTTCATCAAGAATTCAGGCGCTTTAATTACCCCATTCCCACCTCCCCGGGGCACAGGGGGCTGGCTGTGTGTGTCTGTGTGTCTGTCTGTCCCTCCCTCCTCCCCGTGACCGAGCGCCGATGCCGCTCCTCCTCCTCCTCCTCTTCCTCCTGCCCTGTCCCGGGTTCCCCCGGGCAGTGTCCCCCTGCACACACACACACCATACAGCCCAGCCCCAGCCCCATCCCGGGGTGCCCCCCGCGCTGCAATCCCCTCCTCTTCCTCCCTGCCCGGTCCCCGCCTCCCCGCATCCCTGTATCCCCGCATCCCTGCATCCCCGTATCCCTGCATCCCCCCCGCGGTACCCACCCGGCGGTGAGGTCCTGCTGCACGCTCAGCAGCCGCTCCCGCAGTGTCTCCAGCATGTTCCCAGCCCTTCCTGGCCCTGCCAGCCCTGCCGGGGCCGGGCGGGGCTCTGTGCGGTCCCTCCCCTGCCCTTCCGCCACCTCCCACCCAGCCCAGCCCAGCCCTGATGGGAAGGGCGATGGGATGGGGTGGGTATTGGGGCGGGCTGAGCTCCGCGTCCCGCCCCTGCCAGGGGGACAGACCTGGAGAAGCATCCCTGCATCCCTGAAGTTGCGGGCTTTTAGGTTTTTTTTTTTTTTAAAAAGAGCGCAGTAAAGCCCCCTGGCAGGTCGGGAGCCTCACCCGAATGATTTTGGTATCACCGTGGGGTGAGCTCCGTAGAGCTGTAAAGGTCACCAAGGGACTGGCCCTGCTGAGCAGGGAGTTGGACCCCATTGCCTGCTGTGGTGCCTGCCAACCTGACCTACTCTGTGATTCTGTGAACTCAGGTGGTGTGACAAAATCATAAAAGTAAGGAAAGCGAAACCCCTGGGTCTCCCTGTGGTTGCCAGGCTCTTGGAGTAAGGGGCAGGGGATAAACTTCCAAAACCCCAGCAAAGCACGTAGTTGAATTATTTGTCAATGTGACTCACCACTGTTTTCTTTGGAGATTGCTGGACTTGTACAGATACTAATGATTCTTAATGACCTAAAAAAAAGAAAAAAAGACTGTTCTTACATTGCTGCTTTTGCAGTTAAAGAAAAAAAAACCTATTCCAAGACTGCTGTGTTTGAATTATTTCCCTCTCTGTGTAGAATTTGGGAGAAGAAATGTGTTGTGATAGTATTAACAGTCACAGTAATTCTGGAAATACCAGAGTGGAAGAGACTTTTAAAAGCACATGCTCTGCTTTGGGGCCATGGTGAATTATAAATACATGATGTAGAGATTTCTTTAACTGGTTCTTAGAAACCTGAAAGTAAGGAGATTCTGCAAGTTATCACTTCACATGTTTAGATTGAGCTTGTCTTTTTGTGAGTAAGCCCAGGTTTGATTTGTGTTTTTTTTTTCTTCTAGTCTTTTTTCAAATTTCCTACTTCTTATACTTGTTGTTCTGATGTAGACATTCTCCAGCCTGTCCAGAAAATGCAGAGCTATAGTATTTCCATCACTGACCTACATGGCTTCATTTTGAGTCCCATACAAGTTACATATTTATACCAATTAATTAATATTCATGTACAATAGCAATTAATTTAGCAAACAGCACTGAGGAACAGATTCTTCTGGTGTTAATTCAACACAGTGCCACCTAAAATTCTGCCAGGGGCTTTGGGTCAAGGTTTCAAGAGATAAAATTAATGCTAAATAACTTTTTAATATCAATGACGTGTTCTGCTCATTTAGTAATTAAGTAGTTCACAGCTGGTTATTCGGTATTAATTATGACCTGAATTTGAGTCAGGACTTTGTAGTTTATTCTTCTGCTTCTCTGATACTTCCCTAGGCTTTAGTGCCCCCCATTTAGACAGGCTTTACATTAAGACAGCTCTGAGAGGGTGGGACTGCAAAGAGGCCAGGCTCGTGCCCTTTGAGCTCTTCAGTGACAGACAGGTTTAAATATTTTCCTATTCTGCTGATCTGATGTGAAATGTAGTTTGTTTAGGTCTCCACCTGGTTTATGTCTTGATCTTGGCTTATGAGTGCAGTTACCTTCGTAACCTCCAATATGATATTCTCAAATGGACTAGAAATAGTAACCAAAGCTCTCAGCCCTTCAGAGTTTCTCAGGTTTGTGGAAGTAATTTTGTCCTCTTCTCCTCAGGAGACTTGCTGGAAAGTTTTGGCCTTCGTGTAATTTTTGAATGTTTGAAGTGGAAGTGCCATGTCAGGTCAAAAGATCCAGTACCTGCTTCAGTCTGGTAACTTCATTGTCACACCTGCAGTGGGACAGATGGGGAGAGCTGAAAATAGGGGAGGGATGGCTTATGGTTAAATGATAACCACAGTTTAACAATCTTTGTATTTTGGGGCAAATTTAAGGGGTTTTATTTTTAATAATCTGTAGAATACGATTAAAGGTTGACTAGTGGACTTTATAGCTCTTTGATTGTGTGCATACCTTGTTTATCTCAATGATTCTGTACTGATATAAAGCCTGATGTTGTTAGAAATACCTGAGATAAACTTCAATTCTAGAAATCTGCTCCTGCCATTTGATAAAGACTAAAATTAAGGTGTGCATTAGGGTCTGACTGAGCATTTCTTGCAGGAGACTCATTGCATGCTGAAAAGAAAGGTCGGTATCTATCAAAGAGTTTTCTGTGCCCAAAGCTTCAGCAGGGCTAGATGATGTAAGTGGAGACTAAATTTAAGCATTGCATCAAACGAACTATCTGTCAGAGTCTCACTTATCCCAAGGCCCCATTACCATTTCTAGCAGCTTCGAAGAGCTTCCTTTTCCAAATTAACCTTTAGAGCTTTCTAATAAGAGTTAATTTCTGCTCTTACCTATACTGACTCTTGGGGGTTTAGTCTCCGTAGCTGACACAAAGCTTTTATGTTATGTGAATAGAAAATATCTTTTTATCCCAGTAAAGAAAGTTGGGTTTGGGTGGTTTGGGGTTTTGGTTGGTTAGTTTCGGTTTCGTTTGTTTCGGTTTCGTTCGTTTCTTTTTTCCTACCAAAAGAAGAACTAATAGGAAGGATACCTCAAAAATGAGCGCTTTATTCGAAGCTTTATAATTTGGATTACCTCAGAGTCTTGAAACTCCTGTACAATTAAATTCCTCTACGTCAGCTCCCTAAAAGAAGGTGAGGATCAACCGAGTGTGGTTCAGAGTTGTGTTGATTTTGAGAAAGGCACAAAACCCGCGGTGGGAGAGCCGGTTCCACTAGAGGGCACGGCTGTGCACGGAAAAACAAACTGGGGATGTGTCCGAAACGGGCAAAATACTGCCCATAATGGATTTGGTCCAGTCCGTGGCTTATTCCACGTCAGGACACCCTACAAGCCGCTGCTGTTTGGATGGCATCGAGTAGTGGGCACCTGGCCCTGGCCATGGTCACAGTGGTGCTGTCATCAGCTCCTCTGGCTCGGCAGGGTGGGGAGAGCTGGGTGACACAAAATTACACCTGAAACAAGGCAGAGGGGGGTAAAACCAGAGGCAGGAGGCTCCTGTTCCTGCCCCCTGTCAGAGGAGCAGGTTGTGCCATCTCCAGTGACCCTTCCATTGCCGCTGCTGCCCAAATGATCCCCGGGGATGATGCTCTTTCCATCTGCTGGTCCCAAGAGATGCCCTGTGCCCTTGGGAGGGGCATCCCCTGGCCTCACAGAGCCCTGCTGGTGCCAGGCAGGGTTGGCCTCTTCATGGGAACACATCCTTCTCTGGCTTGCAGAACTAACCTTGATCTCAGGGAAATTAAAAGGGTGTGTTAAGTATGAATGAATGCTGTACATATTTGGAGCAGTATTAAGTAGCTGTGTCTGCCTCTGCTATTTTTGTGTGTGTGAGTGCACTGGAGCAGGCACTGTATCATAAGATGAGATGTTTCCCTAGGCTGTAAGGCATCATTGGTTTGTTGGGGATAAACTCGTGTGTTCCCCATGTCAGTGCAGTGCCAGAAGGGGCTGGTGTGAGAGGACCTGGCACAGCCTGTATCTCCTGGAGGGGCTCAGGAGGGACCCTGGGGCTCTGCTGGAGTCTCTGTGGTGCTGTTGGCAGAGAAGGGACTTTTAGTCGAATAAAATACACATTTAAGTTCCAATTGCCTGTTGAGGTGACCGATTTCTGTCCCCTGGGTGCCAGAAGCGCAGGCTGAGGGAGTGCAGTGAGAGCCAGAGAGAGCCTGGAAGGACAGGCAGGCTGTGTGTGAGCTTTATTGATCAGAGGCAATTAGCTCGGCCAAACCCAATTAGGGCACAGTTTTAGTTTTAGGCACACAGACATTAATCACTCATTATCCGAGTGAACTCTGAAGGGAATTACAGCAGATTAACAGAATAAAATGGCTGTCCCTTTGCTGGTAATGGAGGAGTTTTCTAGATCTCTGTTTGGGAATAAAATGCTACTTTCACTGACTTTCTCTTACATTAAATCTGCTTTTGATTTTTGGATTGGTTTTTTTTTTCCCATCAACAAGATCTTAATCATCTGTCATTCTGGCCTTTCTGGTGACAAATATCATCCCATGAGCGAATTTAATGGATTTTTTTTCTTTTTCCCCATTAACTCCTCCCCTTGGTTGCTGCTCTTGCTTAAGGCAATTTTTGTTGAAGTCTTCTGGCTGAGTGCCTGGCATTTGGCTAATAACTCTCTGCAATTGTCAACTTCATACTGTTTCAGCATTTGAAATCAAATTCTCTTTCCTCAGCTTACATGGGCCTGCTGTTTACTAGTCCATTATGCATTGAATCAAATCCACTTATGCTCTGAGTAGGCTGGAGACAGAGCTTCTCTTTTTTTTTCTTTTTTTTTCCTTATCATCACGTATTTTATTTATTGAGCATAATTCAGTTCGAATGAAATGAAATGAAATAGTCATAATGGTTCCTGTACTTCTGCAGAACTTACTTATCCCAGTACATTTTGTCAGTTTGATTTATTTTATCTGTCTATTTACAGTTGTTGTGACAACCCGGAGTTGCTTTACCAGCTACAGTAAAAGTATCTCATCCTTTTGGAAAGTACTCCATATTCCAAATTACATAGCTTCAGGCTGGACCTGAGAATGGCACAGGCGAGTTTTCATTTCACGTCTTGTCTGCTGGCTCTCCCTCAGTTTTTTCTTTTTTTTTTTGGTATGTGTTTCCCTTGAAAAGTAGCTCTCACTGCTGATTATCAAGGGCCATTGCACAGATAAATATAGTGCCTATGAAAAAGAATGAGACACAGAGGCCAAATGCTCCTATTTAGGTGCCTGAAGTTATGGCCCTTTGAGATCACTAAAAGTGAGATGTGCCCACTCTGCACCATCTGAAAATAAAAACATTTCAGTCCCAAATTTAAGACGTGATGTTTCATCCTTCTGACCTGTATATCCTGGCACACAGACTGGACAAACTGCATTGGCCCTGTCTGGTGATGGGATGTTGCTGTGACATGCAGTGTTTGCTTCAGTAGAAAGTCTTCATGGTGGGGAATTTCCAGGACTGAGGGAGTGTGAGGTCACCAAAGCTCTGGCTTGGAACACGTGGAAGAAGCAGAATTTTGAAGGACTGGGGAGAGGTTAATGGTATGTGGCCCCACGAGGTAAGGCTGTGTCTCGGGGTAGCAGATCAAAGAGAACAGGAATATAAAGCATCCCCGTGTTTATTTGCCACTACCTGCTACAGATAAGGCTGCTCGGGTAGTTTCAAGAAAGAAACCAAAGGCAACTTGGGAATTGGTGAAAAAGAAAAGAGAATATGTGGGGCATTGGCTCCCTCCACCCTCCCAGGTATGTCAGCAGCGTGGCTGTTTCTTGCTGTGGGCTCCGCAGGGAGATCCCAAAGGATCAGCTGGTGTGGATGGCTCACAGCAGGGCCACGCTGTGTCAGACACTGCACAGAGGGGCACAGCAGCCTTTCTAGCTGCTGATTGCACACTCTGAACTGCAAACAGAAAGACAGGAGGAGAAGGAAGTAGTACAGTCATTACGAGCCAAGGGGTGGCTGCAGGTGGTAGGATATTTTTACAATACAGAGGGGATTTTTAAATGAAACATTCAGGTTAGGTTATCCTAGGAGGATTGTAAGAAGGAAGATGAGAGTGAAAAGCAAGAACAGGATTAGGAGTTGGGGGGAAAAAAGTGTATGAATTAAGACTCTTACAAAGAAAGGAATAACAATATCCAGAGCAGAAACTGTAGTGAAGAGCATGACTCTTGGAATTCCTCACTGCATCTCCTGAGGGTGTTTGCTGTTTGCATCTGAGGAGGAGCGGGTACAGCTGAGTGGGAGAGAGAACAGGATCAGAAAAGGGAGCGTGACCATGATCCAGAAGTATTGATATATTCATGAAACAAAAGGAAAGGCTCAGCCCCATAAACAATTAGAGGAATCAGAAGGAAGATAATGTAAACCTTGCTGTTTCAGATAGGCTGAACAGAGGCATAAAGAGTTCTGGGTGGTTTTGTGTCAGCCCATGCAGAGGCTGCAGCAGGATTGCCTCTCTGACTGGAATCACTGAATACCCTGGGCTGGAGGAGACCCACAGGGACCATCCAAGTGCAGCTCCTGATTACACAATTGAAAATCCACAGACAGAAAGCAAATACCAGGCACAGACAAAATAAACACTGTTAAACTAGGAGAACATCTGGAAAAGAACTTTTTGTGGGGAGTGGAAGAGCATCGAAAGAATGTTTATTTTTCCTTTGTGTGAGACATCCTTTCTGAACTCATCAATAAGCATGATTTAAGGGCAAGTATAGCACTATTCCAAAGTCTTGGCCACTGTATTTAGAGAGTAACCTTCACAGGGAGTTTGCCAGCTTGAAATTTAGGCACTGCAAGGACATGTGCAGGTTTGGCCAGTCCACTTTTCTTCAAATCTCCCTGTAAATAGTGCTCTTTAGACTCACGTGTTCCACATCATGTGTTTTTGTCTCTTGCTTTGTTGAAGTCACAGAAAGAGGGTAAAAGAAAACACCTTGCCCTTAGCACCCCAAATTTCATAAAATAAACTGCCCTAGAAGCTGTGAACAGTCAAGGGTGAGTAATTTTGCCCATGTGAATGTTCTCTTAGGAAGTTCAAAGGATCTCTTTTTGCAAGAATGGGCAAGGCAATGATGCATTCCTTTTCTTTCTCTGCTACCCTTTTAATATGGAGTTTATTCTAACTCCAGGTTTAGGTCAATTTTCCCAATTCCCAATGGCCAGTAGTAATTTTTCAAGTGTTTGTGGAGACAAGGATACCATCCACTTGTTCAATCTAGGCTACTGATGTTTTGCTCTATCCTAGAGCAGCTGTAAAGCAAAACAATTTTAAAATCCTCTTGTAAATTGGACACTTGATTAATAACAACAGAAAAAAAGCCACAAACATTTAAAATATCTGAAATAAGTGTGATTTTAGATGTTTTAAAATGACAGCTGGGTGTATTTTAATCTGCCAGGGTGGGTAAGCCCATTTCTCTCACAAGATTTCACTCTCTCTTACTGATTTATTCTGGAAAGGGAACAGGAGGGTTTTTATACTGCATTTTCTATCAGGGGAGTAGTAAGAACATGGGCAATCAGGTGGGTTTTACTTCATGTTTTCCAAGTCAGTGTTTGCATTTTGATTTAAGTTGCATTCAAAGAAGCTGAAATAGTGAGGACAAAGGCTTGTTTTAGGGAAAAAAAAAAACCTTTTTCTCATTCTACTAAAAACATGCCTGCTGAAGTTTCTAGAAGTTAAGAGCCACAAAGTTCTCCTCCCCTCTGCAAAGTCCAGAAGCTTCAGGGTTGCTTTGTATATAAAACAGTATTTTGAGCTAGGTCAGGTTTTAGCTCTTTTATGGGTTGTGCCCCAAGGAAATGCCCTCTGAGCTCACACCAGAGGACTATTCGTGCCACAAAGCATCACTAAAAGCAGTTGTTAAACCTGATATTGAAGCCCTTGACACAAAAGATTCTGTGTGTCTTCAAAACTGCAAGGTGTTTGACACAAAGGAGGAGGGAAATCATAGCACATCCTTTAGAGAGGGGTAAATCTGAAGTCTGCCCATGGTAGAGCCAGGCTGGGAAGTGATACTGGACCATTTTGGTACCTCTGAGTGTCCTGTTGGGTATCTGTTTCACCAGCCATTCTGTCAGCTGTGGGCAAAGCTCTTGAAACAAACACAGCATCACAGGAAAAATGGTCCAAATCTCCTGAGAGGATTCTTTAGACAAGAGAACCTCTGGTGGTGGAAGCTCGTGATGGATCACAGCCACCTTTAAATGAGCAGCAGCCACTCTGACTGAGCTCGGTCATGCTGGGTTAATACCCACATTAGCAGGGATAGGGCGCTGCATCCACAGTGTTCACTGACACCTGATTATTCTCCTTTTTACAAGAAAAATAAATTTCTTTTGTAATGAGATACAAATCCTGATCTCCACGGGTTTATTCCATCTTTTATTTGATTACAATTTACAAAATCATCCAGATTTTCTGCATGAGGTGATGCTACTCAGCTGGCTTTGACTCTGTGTCAGAATTTTCTGACAAAATATTACATGTCAAAAAGCTTTCGAAAGGCAAGAGACTAAAGATGTTTTGTAATCTCCTCATGTGTGGAAAATGTATTTGATGAAACCAAATAGAGCTACTTTTTGAAACATAAATTCTTTTTAGCCCAAGTAAAAGTTTCACCATCTGTTACAGCTCCATAAAATTCTCATAAAATATCCATGATGACAAATGACTTCATGTACATAATGGACTTGTGATTTCTCCCTCTGAACTTGTCTTTTCAGAGATCCTAAATGAATTACTGAGCTTGCTACAAAACAAAGTGGTAGTGAAATGTGAATCCAAAAAACCCCAGTTAGGTGCAGCTTTTTGTAAGTGACACGAGTCTTTAAAATGCAGTACTGTGAGCACTACAATTTTGTAAATGACTTCCCCTCTGTAGGGGCTTATTAACTAATTATATATTAATATTAGCAGGATGATCAAGTTTTATGTAGCTTCCCAGCTTCCTGAAGATACATTTGATTGACATAATTGGGCTTTTAGTTACAGAACAGCATCTGATTCCCATCTTAATTACATCAGTGTAAATCCTGAGAAATGTATAGTTTTCCAGTTTAGACACTTGCCTATGAAAATGTTCCATAATCCAGAGGGCCTGTAATGTTTAATTTTAGTCCAGAACATGGAAGAGCTTTTACTATTATGGCTAAATGGCAGGCACTTCTTGCTGTTAGAAAGTAATAGGCAAAGAGGAGAAATGGAGACAAACGTCATTGGCTTTTGAGAGGTGTGAAATGCTGCAGAAAGGATGGCACAGGAGTAGTGTGGGGAAGAAATTATGGGGTAAACCACAACTATATATTCCTTTTTCACAGTTCTTTTATCAGTGTGTGTACACTGAAGCAGTGCTTTGATGGGATTCTACCTTCCTTTCCCCTCATTGAAACCCATAATTTTCACGTGAGCTCAGTCTGGTAATAATGCAGATTTGACATGAGGCAAAAAATGGGGATGGACTAAAATGCAATGCAGTGATCAGCAGTTCATTGGCTTCCTTCCCCAGCAGCCCTTAGGGAACACCTCCACAAGAACGAGCCCTGTGTCCCGATGCTGTTGCGTTTTAATTCGGTTTAACATTTTAATTCAGTTCAGTGTGCCAATCCCAAGGCCCTTTAAGGACACTTTAACAAGCACTGTGTTTATAATGCAGTTTGCTCTCTTTGAGCTTTTCCCTACATACACTGCTCTGACACACTGGCTGAAAGCCTCATTTATTGCAGGAACTAAAAAGCAGCTGCAATCCCCAATTTATTTTTGGAAAACTACTTGTTTGATGATTTCATAAAAGGCATTTCTCCTGCCTTCGTGCCAGGGGCAGGCAAAGTTTATGCAAATGGTAATTTGAGTGCTAGCTCTGAGTTAATGGCAAGGGGATGGATGGGCTCAACTTTGAGCAAAAGAACTGGAAGACATTAGTAATATAACAATCTACAGAAAAGAAATGCCTCATTACTGTGCTCTTGCCTGAAGAACTTCAATGCAGTTAATATTTTATAGACAGAATTACTCTTTATTCTGCCGTTATAATTGGAAAACACAAGCAAATCTCAGCAATCTAAGGGTTCTATATTTAAATCGATCAGCTGGCTCTTGCTTTGGGTTCTGGAAGGTGCTTCCCACCTGGTGTGTAATCCTCCTCAGGCCCTGCAGGTCTGCCTGTCTCAGACAGTCCATCAGAGTCACCAAAACACGCAGGAAAAGCAGAGTGGCACACACAGGCCTTTCCCTGCTAGGGCTTTGTGCTGCACAGACAGACGTGTATGTGTTTCCCCCACAGGTTTGGACCTGTGTTCATGACCCAGCTCTGAAGTTCTCCTTAGGTGTCAGTGATGGGAGAGGAGTTTTGCCTAAAGACTGAACAAGATTTTCCTTACTTAGTCAAACATGCAACGTTAGATGTTAAAATGCAGTTAGGTGAACTCCCAGAATAACCAGGAATTGCATATCTGTGCTGGAATGCCTATTTTAAATGGATTTTGTTCTCCCTCCTTAAAATCAGCACAAAAGAAAGTTTCTGCAAATACCCACTCTCTTCAACAACATAACCAAGACAAGAATTAATTAAGGATAATTAGGCCAACTCGAGGTGTAGTAGAGACACATATTCACCAATCAAAAAATGATCTTTTAATTCAGGTATTGGGTATCTGCTTGCTGACAGGAACAGAGAGAATTCATAGATACACGAGTGATAATCTCTGTAGCATCACAAGAATGTGATTCACATCACCTCATTTTCAAATTGCTGAAGTTACTACCTAGACCTCAAACATTCTCATCATGGGTACAGAAAAGCTGCCCCAACCCATCAAATAGATCCATTTCCGAGTCCCACTTCCTTAAGGTTTCCAAATTATTAGTGCTGTGTACTCATCTGATGTAAAAAATTGCTCCAACAAAGTACTTGACAACAAAATAATGCAGGAAAATGATTCCCCACCGTTGTAGTAAAGTCAAAGAGAGCTGAGAACAGCTTTGCATGGGAGCCGCTGTCTTCTGAATGCCAAACTTCCCTTGCTGTTACCTGCCCACTCCCCCACTCTCAGTCCTATTCAAGGAGGTAAACAGCTTTGGTGGGTCATGAGAGGAGAAGCTGTCATCCTCCAGCACTCTTGAGACAAGAGATTTCCCTTGGACTCAGTGCAAGGATCCATCAGAGAGTGAAAGACACCTTCATGTTTACTTGTTGCCTGTCCAGGCAAGGGCCTGAAGATCTGCTACCTGAGCCGAGTATTTCAGAAACAGCTCGAGTATCCATGGCAGCAATCGGCACTTTCCAAATCACCCTGATTGTTAAGGAGGACTCCTGTCTTTGGGGGGAGTTCAGGGGTTCAGTCACGTGTGGAAACTCCAGAAATCAATGTAAGGAGGCAAGCCCAAGGATGCGCTCTGGGAATGCACCCAGTGCCTTCCAGCCAAGGAGCATCTATCCTTTAGTGATGGTGACAGATTGTGGTGGGAAGTTCCTTTAGGGTAATACCACAACAGTCTTGCCATGTGACCGTCCTCTAGTGCTGTGCCTGCTTGTATCCTGAATGTCCCCACAAAGCAGCCTGTTCTTGCTGACTGCAATAATAAGAAACTCCCTCCTTAGGAGATATTGCACTTGTTTTCCCATACCATCAGCTTTACTCCCTTTTCCATGCACCCAGCATAAAATACTATTTTTTCAAAAGTACATATCAGTAGATTTCTCTCCTTTCCCCCCCTCAAAGAGTAAGCTCTGCAGCAACAAAATTTCCACGATCTCGTGGGTCTTATCTTTGGTGTAATTTGCTTGCCATGTAATCTAAACAGTGTTCCTGATACACTTTCAGGGATCTGAGCATGCATTTGTATGTTCACTTTAGGGGAGCCAAGAGCATAGCTCCAAGGTTTCAATTTCATTTCGATTTCGGTTTTATGTCACTGATTTTCCTTTCAGCTGAGCTACTCCTAATTTCACAGAGCAGAGAATCAGGCCTTGAAGCGAGGGACTGCTTCCAAATACTGTGGCTTTATGTTGCATAAACCATAAAAACCCATGTAGTAAACACTGCATCGAGGTGCTGGAGTTTCAGGATAGAACTGCAATGCAGAGTAATTCTTTCCATGTGGTTTTTATTTTACCTCTCCTTTTTGTTTGTGATGAAACAATTGTTGCATTTTCAGTGAATGCAATGTAAAAAATCTCTTTCTTGGCCAAACTGTGTACTATCCTTCCTAATTGTGTGGGCAATATCTGTGAGCCTGTGCCCCTTGCAAAAACATGGTAGTGGGCTCAGCTTTCACTGATGTGGATGCCAATTTACACCACGCTGACAATGTTAAGGGTCTTGGATAATTTAAGCAAATCTACAAATACTAGAGGACTCAAGTTCTGATCTGTGCAGGTGTAGTGACTCTTACACATATCAATTAGCTGTAGTAATACACTTTGCTGATGTCATCACCGTGGCCTGTTAAAATAACATATTGCTGTAAAACCTTTGCTTGTCACTGATGGGCAAGTATTGTAGTCTAGCTGCAGTGTGTTTCCAATTTTCTCCTTTCTGCAAATGTACAAATGCCTTTTATGCCTTCTGAAGGTTTTTGTATAACCTCCTAAGGAATATTCTTTGGGCAAACCTGTTAAACTTAACAGTACTGCAAGCAATGCGAAAAACACAGCTGCATTAAAATGAAAATAATTGTTTTATAAAGAAAAATATAATTTTTTTTTAGGTATAATATGAATCTTTAATCAGTCTATAATATTTATGGTTTTACCTAGTGCATCAAAGCCTCCTTTTCTTTCCCCTTCCCAGGTAATTGCAGGAAAAGGAGGCACCTCAAGGAAACAGGCCAAATGACCATCCCTGTAGTCAGTGCAGTTTCCTAAGGGCAGGACCTATTTCATCCTAATGACTTCAGCGAGTGCATTTCTGCAGAAGAACTGGGAAATGCTCTTTGCTCTCAACCAGCAGAACAGAATAATTCTTTCTGATGTCTCTAACTCCAGCCACTCTCATCCCCAATCCACTTAGGAAAGGAATCCTTCATCTATGACGGTGGCTGAAATGCTTTAGTCTGGGCCATGACTTTGAGGAGGGCACGTCCTCCCCAATCATCTCAGTGCAGTTTTGGGGTTTTTTCCAGCAGATGTGAAGAATTTGGGAATTGTTATTTATTTACCACAGAGTGTGTTTCAGCACTGGTTTGACAAAGTGTATCAGCCACACCTGGAGACGTGGCTTCCTTGTGGAACAACTCACACCCTCTTATTTGTATCTCTCTCCGTGTGGATCATTTATAGAATGCTGTGGTGTTTGGCATGTATAGCAGCTCTCCTCCTCCTGTTAAATTGAGGTTAAGAGTACTACCATTTATGCTGCAAATTATAGCCCCTTCTGCAGCGTTTTTGTGTGCCCAGAACAGATGGGAACTCGCTTTCAAAACTAGTACAAATTGTTTGTTTACATGATATTTCCATCCCTTTATCTCAGCAATAGTAGTCCTTCCAGACTTCCATTTCTGGGCTGCAGACTGTTTCCACCACTCCCCTCTCTGCCTCTGAGGAACTGCCCTGCTGAGATGGAAAGTCTGAAGGTCTGCACTGAACAGGTGGGATCGTGAACCGTTTTGGAAGGGTATGGAGGGCTCTCCATAATATTCTTGGACTTGTGATTGCATGACATGCATAGATACATCCACTGGGTCTGCCCCATTGCTACAGGACTAAGATCAGGGTAGTCTGATTTCTGCTCACTGTTGTTGTTTCATTGCTTCCTTCCCCCGTTCCATTGGTTTTATGCATCCATCTGTTCTGCACTCACTCGTTCCATGACCCAAGTACAAATAGTTAGAAATAGTGAAGTAGAAAATTCCCAGCCAGTAAAAGATCTGAGGAAGCGCAGTGACTTTTCAAAAGTACCTTCTGGTCAAAATATTGTGAGGTTGCTTGCATTCCCTGTTTTTGACTTCCTGATTGTGTCAGTGGGTGGTTATTTGGAGGACCAAGGGCTGATGTCCTCTAGCATGTTTTGTTTTGCCGTGTGGAAAACCCTTACCATGTTTGTTCATATGCCTCCTTTCCTATTCCTGCACCCTGTTCTAGTCCCTGCCATAAGAGATGGAGGGAGATCTTAGATCTCACTTGCTCTTCACAACACAGAAATCAGAAAGGATGTTAGACAAGATGAAGAGAGTGCTTGCAAAAGCAGTCCATAATCAGTAACTTTCCCTAGTCCAAAATATATTTGGAACCATTCTGAAGGGAAAAAAGTGAGAGAAAAGTGTCTCATCATTTTCCAGCCTCTCTGGCCATTGGATTTGTGTAGGTTCCAAAAGCTGGGGAAGTCAACAATACATAGCTGGCTGCCTGCAGAAAATTCCACAATCACTTAATTGTTTTGTCTTCTGGGAACAAAGCCAGGAGAAACAAGTTCCTTTGTCAAGAGTTCCAGCTCTCTTCATAAACATGTATTTCATCCAAACCAGCAGAACTACCCTGCATTGCCTGCTGCCATGTGATGTATTGTGTCATATGATGCTAGAATTGCAAGCAGAGAAGAATACACACGGTGTGAATGATAAGAAGTGAGCCTGTGAGGTGTTCAGGGTGGTTGGTCCTGCCCAGTGCTGTGCCTGCCCCTCTGCTGAGCATTTCCAGCCTCCAAACAGTCCCTTTGTGTCCACAAGGCCATGCTGGTCCGTGCTCTCCACACCTCTCCCAGCAGGGATGTGTCTCTGGGAGAGGGGGTGGCAGTAGAGGGGAGCACAGGACTGAAATGGCAGGCAAAAATTATTGCTTTGAATGCATGACTGGAAAATTATGTCACTGGAAATGTTAATTGGTGCCACTGAATGAACTCTAAGCTAGAACCAAACACAACCACTGAAAGATGGTGTGGACATTTTGCAAGTGCTGATCCAGAGTCCCCATCTGGAAGGCTTGTTCTGAGTGTAATTATGTATGCAAATGTGCACAGATCCAGTATCTTAGTCATTCTTCCATAAAAGAGAAGACTTCAGAGTAAAGTAGTCCTAGTGAATACACATAATTCATATAAAAAGAGGAAATGAAAGTGAAATCACAGGATTTAGGTTCTACATTTCTGATGTGGACTTTGTGGCAAAACTGCATAACTTTGCCTCAGAGTTTCTGTGGCAGCTGCCAATGTGAACTTTCTGTGCTATTTGAATCTGTATTAAATTACAAACTCCATTTTGTATTCCAAGCGTTAATTGAGTATATTACAGCTTCACTTTTATGGAAGTAGGCAGAGAGAATGCCAGGATAAATTTTTGTGCCTTGGAGAAAGCCATCAGTGGAAGTTTGTTACACCTTGAAGATTCATTGGTCAAATAAAAGTAGACAAAATACGAGCTAGTGCTACAGGAAAAACAAGCTTTGAAGTTCAAATTTTAGGTAGGCTGATGGCCAAGAATAGCCATGCAAGAAAGCGGTGAGGAAGGGTCAGGGAGGCTGCCTGATTTAAGGACAGAAAATTGAGGAATGAAAAGGCCTTTTAGGGAAGGTATTGGATCCTGATGAATAACTAAGTGCTCAGGAAGACAGTGGAGAGACAGAGTTTTGCTTTTTGCTGAACAGAGCTCCCCATTTCCATTTCTTTAGCACTGGTCAGTGATTCATGCCTGTAGACATTGCCCTTTTTGCTAATGAGCCGCAAAGAAGTGTGCCCAAATTTCCTGAGGAGGACAGGGCTGTGGTTCCTAACTCAGCCCTTGCCAGGCAGAGGCTGGAGCAGCTCCTGTTCCTTGGGAACCTCTGAACTCACCTTGCTCTCCTGTGAGCTCCTGGAGACGGAGCTGCCTCCTCATGCTGTGCAAGCCACACTCCTCAAACCCTTTCCGCAAGGCTTGTTCACTTGCAGCTTGTGGAAACATAATTCTTCTGTGTTTCTATGACAATAAATATTGTCTTTCAAATCAAATGAGCAAAACAAGTTAAGACAAGTTTTTGTCGGTTGCCAAATTGATTTCCCCCCCAGTCACAGGCACACTTTCTGTCAGCCCAGACACCAGCGTGGGTGGCTCTGCTGCTCTGAGTTACGTGGCATCAAACACTGCTGAATGCTTGGTTATTTTCTATCTGGAAAGAACATACCATGGGAAGACAGACTTTGCATGCTGGCAATGTGTGTGCTGTGTTTCAAAGAAACTCAAACATGGTGTGTGTTGCTGAGCAGCTTGGGCTGGTGGAAGGTGTCCCTGCCCTTGGCAGGGGGGTTGGAACTGGATGGTCCTTGAGGCCCCTTCCAACCCAAATTATTCTGTGATGCTGTGACTCTGCTACCTGAGCAAACTGGGGAACAGAGCACTTTTTTAAAGTTCTCTGTATTATAAAGAAGACACCAGTGCCTTCCAGTAGGCAGAAGGGAGGTGTGTAGGAATGTACTCCTGAAGTGGGGCCTCTCACATTGTCAGGCTATCAACCACATGGTAACAGAGAAGATATTTTCTGTCACAGACTCACCTCATCCATGTGTCAGCCACAGCAATGGGTGATGGGGTAAATTAAGACTAGAACACAAATAAATACATTTATCTCTTTTAGCTAAAGCAGCCCTAAAAAGCCTGTCTAAAAGTGTTGTCTAAAGCATAGCTATCTCATTTATCTAAGCAAGATGAGTAGGGATTATTTTTTTCTCCATTTGAGAAACACTAACAGCAGTCTCCAGGGCCGGGCAGGTTTGATTCTCCTGCTATCTTTTTTCCACCCTCACATACATTGATGTCTACCTTTTCTTCCCCTACGTTTTTTCCCAGCCATCTGACCTTATTGTCTCCATTAAGTATGCTGTGGCCTGGTTTCTTTATTTCCCTGCTCTGATTTGCTTATCCTCTCTCTCCTGCTTCCCTCTCTGAGAATGTATTCTTGAAAGATTATTGCCAGGGAGTATGACCCAGAATAGTGCTTAGTTTATCAATTACTACACTACAGGCATGATTAAACCCAGTGAAATAGAAATGCAATTGTCCAAAATATTTGTAATTCTTAAGCTTTCTCTGAAAAAAAATAAATTGGATTAATCAACTCAGAAACTGGCAAGTAAAATTCTATTCCTGTGCCAGTTTGAGTGTGGGCAAAAGCAGAGTGACCATGTCTGTGTGCTCATCTGTGAACAATCCCTTTTCTGGGGTGATGCTTTCATGGCTTGGGCACTTGGTGACACAGTGGGGTTGACCATGCAAGGTCAGCGTGCAGAAGGACCCGTGGCTCCCTGAGGGACACCACTGAGCTTTTCCATCACTAGCAGTGGGTTGGCATTTGCTTTGTGGCCTTTGGTTGTCTCTGCAAAGACACCACGTGCCAGCATTGAGTGGGAACTGGAGTTTCACCTGCAGTGAATGTAAAAAGCCAAGGCAGGTGCATCAGTTGCCAACACATACCAAAGGCTCCTGAAGTGGAGCAGAGAGCCCTCCTCATAACTTAAGCAAGTTTTACTCATTTAACTTGGCCAGAATACCTTGCTTTTACCTGAAATTAATTCTACCCTTCAGATGATCCAAATATCTGAAAAAAGACAAGCTAATTTGGTGTGTTTTAAGGCAGTTGATTCATTAATTCTATTGTATGGTCATGATATACAGTCTTTCTTCTCAGGTCATAACTTTGTTATAGGTAAGACTGATTTATTGGCAGACCACAGGATTACTGCTGTGCTCTGTTTTACAGAAAATGTCATAAATAATACACCCTGAAATGCCCCTCACAGATACAGAAGACTATAAATTACAGGAAGTCTTTGTGTAAAGACATTCTACAGTGAACTAATTAAAGCATTCAGGCATAAAGCCGATAACACGAAGAAAAAAAATTAAAAGATATAGTGCAAGGAGAAAATCTATGCTTTTGATTGAGATTTGAAAAGAGAGAATGAATTGATGAAGCAGAGAGAAAGAGGCAATCTGTTTGAGATGGCAGGTTACAGATGAGAAGGTGTTTACAGCAAGCGCAGTAAGTGTGAAGGAACAGAAAGAAGCCTGGCTCTAAATTGCAAAAGAAACAGAAGAGGCAAGAGAAATGTGTTGAACTAGAGAAAATCCATGGGTCTGGAAAGCAAGAACAAGAGAAGGTGTCTGGCTGGATCCCATGCTGCAAGGAAGGCTGAGATGGGCAAGACCTGAAGAACCAAAGCAGTAGCGGAGACAAGAAGGGACCATGGGGATAAGAAGGTAAAGGGGCGATTGCAAAAGAGCTGCCATTCAAAGGTGCTGTGGGACAGAGACACACAGGTTTGCCCCCTGGAAATGGAATCCTGTCACGTGCTGTGCTAGTGCTTTATCAGCAAAAGGCTGCACAGTTTATCCTCTCAAATGTCTTTTTAAGCCCCAAGGAAACAGGGCAGAGTATTTTCTTACTGCCCAGAAACATCCTGTCTGGGGAGATTGACCAGAATGTAACTGAACCGCTGTATCTAAAGTGGAACTTTCTCAATGCCCCATCAAGCCTGGCCTTGAGCACTTCCAGGCATGGGGTACCCACAGTTTCTCTGGGCAAAGTGTTCCAATGCCTTATCACTTTCACAGTAAAGAGTTTCTTCCTTATATCTAATATAAACCTACTCTCAGTTTGAAGCATTGGAAGGCTGCAATGAGGACACCCCAAAGCCTTCTCTTCTCCAGGCTGAACACCCCCAGCTCTCTCCACCCTCCCTCACAGGAGAGGTGCTCCATCCCTCCAAACCACTTTGGGCTCTCTCCAAGAGGTCCATGTCCATCCTGTGCTGGGGAGCCCAGAGCTGGGTGCAGCACCCCAGGTGGGTTTCCCCAATGCAGAGGGGCAGGATGCCCTCCCTTGACCTGCTGCTCACACTGCCAGCTCATGTCCAGCCTCTCATCCCCAGCACCCTCAAGTCCAACAAGGCAGAAATCCACTGTATTTTTAGGCAATTAATATATTGGCAAAGGCTGGTTCCTGCAGGGCAGTAAAGGAATTAATGTTGCCTGAAGATGTTCTGTTTGCACCTATCTTTGTATTCATGAAGCTTTAGCACAGGAGGTTATGATTCTCTTCAAGAAGAATTACTTGATCTGTGCTTAAAAAAAAAGGACAAAAAGCAAACAGAAAGCTCTTGTGAGCACAGCCACATGGATTGGAACAGACTTCCATAGAAGTGTGTTATTTCTGGATGTCAGTGCTGTGTCTTTGAATAAAATGTTGCAATACAGTATGGGCATGCTACTTGTGCACATTTCCAGAAAGGTGCAGCTGGTTAAATCCAAATGAGCTCAAGTAGGAAGTAGTTAAAACTTTAATGGAATAAGGGAGCTCAAGCAGAACCAGCCACTCAGTCAGTTACCAATAAACAGAAACATGTGAGAAGAGGTCTTTAATGCCATGCTCTCTCTGGAAGTCAAACCCTCTTAATTCATAATGGAATAAGGCTCTACAGGAGGACACCTCCGAGTGTGATCCAAATTTGGGGGTTTTTCCCCCCGCAAAGATCTCATTTGCAGCACTTTCTCAATAATTATTTAAATTTTATATTTAAAAAAAAATTATTGCTCAATCTCTGAGTAATTCCTCCTAAATTGCAGTGAACATATGAAAAAGAGCAGGGTCATTGTAACACAGATTAATTAGAATAATTTTCAGCAGAGGTCTCCCTGATTGCAATAAAAGAAGATTTAGCTGCAAAAGTCAGAAGATTAAAAATGTGGCATTGGCACCTGTTGTTTCTGAGAACTGCAGTTCCCCTTCAGGGCCTTGTGGCAACCAGGGAGGTAGAAAAACAACTTCTATTTGCAAACCTTTCATAATTCCCCAAAGCAAAAAACCAGTAAATCAAATGTGTTTCATAGTTCCTGCTGCAGCAGTGTGTGTTTGCCTATAAACCAGTAAATGGATAGCAAGGATAGTCCTTCTATCACATTTCTCCATGGTAAAAGCACTCCATTGTTCAGGTTCCCATAATAAATATTCATGCTTTTATGGGTTCCTTTACTGCAAAACCTGGTTAGATGTGCAGTCAGCCTTTTTTATTTGGTTCATTTTCTTGGGAGATTTGGGTTGTGGATTGGCAGATGAGTACTTATGGCCTCTGTCAGCCTGGCACCTTGTTAAGCTCGTGGCTAAGACATAGATCCATGAAGCTATCATGCTGCACACTGAGCTTTGCAGTAAAACTGCCTGGCAGATGGCTCAGTCACCAAACTTACACACAGGGAGTTTCTCTTCAGGTGACTCTTCCACTGTGAGACATTTTTGTACATCAGTGGAAGCCTTTGCATTGAAAATGTGCAGGAGTTTTGGGTGAGGCAGGAGTAAATTAGCATTTATATGGATAGACAACTTCAAAGAGATGTGTGAGAGAGAATATGGATGTGGGAAACAAAGACTGAGAGTTTGGGTAGAGGCTAGAAACTGTGCTGCTTAGCAGTGAACATGCTGTGGGATCTCAACACTGAAGAGCTCTATCACAGGCACGGAATTTAACTGCTCACTGCACTTGGAACAGCAAACAAACATTAGAGTGGGAAAAACCTGCTCTGTAAATAGGCAACAGTGACTGTCTCACTGAGGCTGCCTCTGTGCAGCAGAAGGAAGGAGAAGCTAAGCTCGCATTTTAATAGCTATCTGAAAATTTGGCTTAAATGGATAAAGCTTCCTGCTAAGCAGCTCACATTACTTTTCTTTTCATCCTTGTTTGCCTGACGGATAAATGTGGAGCCAAACAAAAGCTGAAGGTACGAGAAGGAAACCTGCAGTATTGCTGACTGGGAGGGTCAATTACAATGCCTTGATTTGTAGTGCGGGGAAAGTTCCATGAAGAACAGCGTGTGGGTCTGAGACGGTGCATGTGATGAGGAGCCCATCAAGTGCTGCAGGAGGCTGCATGTGAGTGTCCTCAAGATACACTGGCATTCCCAGGAACCCCCTCTGACTTGTGCTCTCAGAGGGAAGTGGCATGTATTTGGGCAAGGGGCTGCATTAATAGTGCCAGTGGCATGGAACGCCCTGTGGGAGGGAGTCTGACAGCGCAGCAGGAGCTCAAAAGGCCTCTGAAAGCACAGGCCAGCCCAGCCTGTCCATGCAGGCAGCTTTGCGTGGTAATGCCTCTGGGATGAGAAAAGGCAGAGCCATGGGGATTGTGCTGTCCTGAGGCACCCTAGGAAATAAGTGGAATCAGCAAGAATTGAGCAAGAGGGAAAACCTGCTGTGGTTCTTCTGCATGTCATCTTTCAATGAGGTTTACTGTGTGTACGCCTAATTTGGTGGCATCTGTTTACAGAAACAAAGCATGTTTGCTGACTCTTCCTTACTCTTGGACAGGCTGAATGCTTTTGTAGCACTCGTCTGGTGCAGTGACTGGTGTTACATTCTCCATTCGCTCCCACAAGGAGAAAAATCCTCGTGTGTGCTCTCCACGTGCGTGTTTGGGTGGCTGACTGGGAAACAAAAGAACACCAAAAATCTGCATGCTTAAAAAGAGTGATTCTTCACGTGTTATGTTTTCTGTCTCTCTGGGGGGATGCAATGCTGGCAGGGGCCATTCAGTGTCTCCCTCCTTTGCCTGGGAAGGTAGCACACCTGGCCCATGCTGGATTGCTGCTGTCCATGTGGGTAGCACAGGTTTCTGTGTTGTAATGGACTGTCTTGTCAACACACAGGACTTTTACTCTGGGCTTTTTCTCCCATGTGTAGTATCACCTTATTTGACAGCATTTTTGTGTTAGTTAGGGGATGGTTCCCAGGAAAAGGGGGGGACATCGAACATACAGCGACTCTCACAATAGGTAAAGCACTGCCCTGAATGCTCATTAGTGAGACACAATCTGCAAAGTCACCATGACAATAGAAACAGCAGCGACAATGTCCTGGGTCAGTGCTTTGTGTGCATACGTGTTTCAAATTCATGCCAGGAATCCTATTAGAGCTTTAAAATCATTTGCTTTGCCTCAGCAACTTTTTGTGCCCATTTAACCCCCTGGTTTATCATTATGAAGTGTATTAATGTTCCCACGTTTAATGCTTATTTCTGTCCTGAGAGAAATAAACAAATAATACTTTGCCAATGGGTTTCTGGGGAAAGGAGGCAAAGCGGCAGCAGGGGATCGTTTCTGCTTAGAGCTGCTCGCTTAAAAAAGCTGCTCCGGAGTTCAAAAGGTGAAAAAACAGACTCGGTGAACATGTGCATTTTCCTTCTATTTTCCTTTTTGCGCTCAGAATGGATTCACGGCGCAGTCTTTTGACAGGCGTGAGGCAGTGCCAGTTCCTCGAGTCTTGCACAAAAGAGGAGAAAGCAGCGAGTGTTTGCAGAGCAATTCTGTGAGACTGCTGGCGTCGAGTGTGGGCTGCTCCCTGCTGCTGCTGCTGCTGCTATATATACCCCCCGGCAAAGACTGCCTTCAGGGGGGATGAAACCGGGCTGTGTGCCTTTCCCACGAGCATCCTTGTGCCACAGGAATGCCTCCTGTGACTAAGGAGGGGCACAGGTTCATGGGAGGCCATTTGGGAAGGTGTGCTGCGGGAGTGAGTGGAGCCCAGGGCATGGGATGGGATGGGATGGAAGGAATGGAAGGAGGGAGGTCCTTGGGAGTGTGAGCCTGAGCAAGCACATTGTGCTGTGGGGCTGTGGAACTGGGAACAGAGAAGTCTCTTGCTGTGCAACAGTGCTTTGGAAATAAGCAGGGATGCACCAGGGATATTTTGTTCCAGCTCTGATTTGTTTTCCTGAAATAACTACTTTCTAATATGCAAATGCTTTTCGTTTTCAACGAACAGTGAGATCCAGAAATGATTTTGTGTTCTCCTCCCGTCCATTTACAGCCACTGGGTACCGTTAGTATTCAGACTTCATTTCTCCTAATCACCTACTGCCAATTGCAATTCTATTTTGACAAGCAAATATTGATTTTTGCGGTGTGGGGGAAGTCAGCTGAGGGCTCAGACGAAGACCATTGCATTTCATGTGATCTAATCCCTTTTCAAGTGGAAAAGACTAGTGTATTAATTTGACAGTGTTTTAATACTGAAATTATCTGAATATGCAAATGTTTGAGGAAAAGTGCTCAGTCAAGCCAGTTCTTAATATCTTGGCGCCTATTTCTTGGGAATTAAATAGAAGTAGCTTGGCTTTTCAAATAGCTCAGTACTTGCATCATCCCTTGGCTTAATAACCACATCTTCTGTGACACTATCACAGTACAACTCATTTATAAATCTGTCATGATAACATCCATGGAATTTGCTTGTTATAGAAATGTGTTGTGGCAGCAGGTGAGGGAAAGGTTATAAAAAAAAATATTGTAGCTAGGGATTTGAATCACTGTCAGGCTTTATACTAAAATTGCCTTGCAGGAGGTGCAGCAATTCTGCACAAAGACTGTGCAATTTATAAATGGAAACTTTTACACTACAGCACTTTCTCCATGCATGATTAGGCTTCTTAAAAAAGAAAAAAAAAAAAGAAGGCAGAATGGTGCAATGCTAACACTTATGAGTGATGCATGATTGATGATCCCCTGAAGGCAACGAGAGAGAAAATTACCTCCTTCCCTCATTTAAGGACTTTATTAGAAGACTCAATGAGTTCAAAGCTCAGGAAATTATGTTAAGAGGACTGAATCAGGCTTTTAAAAAACCGGGATAAATTATTTTCTCAGCAGTTCCAGGGTAAGGTTTCTTTTAATGCACTGTGAAAGAAGAATACTTTGACGCTCCTTAAAAGTCTCTGTCACTGCTTTTGTGATTTACTTGCACAAGTACTATTCTCTCCATGCACTGCAATCTGCAGCCACTCAAATCCATACTGTATTTTAAATGTAATTTTAATTTTAAAAATTAATACATCCTTGTACCTTAATGCGAAGCATAAACAGCTTTTTAGTTGAAGTGGATCAGAGTGGACTTGTAACATGTCTCTGCCCTGTCACAATGCCTTAATGTGAGTTTTTAGGTGTATTTTGGGGGATTCAGAAGGAATTTTGTGATTTTTCTTATTCAAGTAGGAGGGAAAAATTATTTCTAACCTACCTCCAGACAGGAAAGTAAATGGGCAGTTTTCCTATTGCAGAAACTTAATTTGCTGTAATATAGAAATAAACCTCTAAAATCCCACAGTATCACCTGCAGTTTAATAAAAATAAGCACAAATGGTATATAAATATTATCTGTCAGGCTGAGGGAGCAGGGGTTGTTCAGCATGGAGAAGAGAAGGCCCCAGGGAGACATTATTGTGGCCTTTCAGAACTCAAAGGGGGCTTGTACAAAGTACAGAGGGTGACTTTTTACACGGGCAGATGGGGGTGGGAAAAGGGGGAAGGGTTTTAAACTAAAAGGGGGGAGGTTTAGATTAGATACTAGGAAAAAATTCTTTACTGTGAGGGTGGAGAGGCACTGGGACTGCTTGCCCAGAGAAGCTGTGGCTGCCCCACCCATCCCTGGAAGTGTTGAAG
>JAWWMO010000083.1:61170372-61181089 GCA_035047845.1 Dendrocincla fuliginosa
TGTGAGGGTGGAGAGGCACTGGGACTGCTTGCCCAGAGAAGCTGTGGCTGCCCCACCCATCCCTGGAAGTGTTGAAGATCAGGTTGGATGGGACTCTGAGCAGCCTGGGATAGTGAAAGGTGTCCCTGCCCATGGCACTGGATGATCTATAATGCCCTTCCAGCCATTCTAGGATTCTCTGATTCTCTGATTAGTGACAGACCATCTATTTTATTTGTGTCTGTGCCAGCTTTGAGGGGCTGCCAGCAACACTTGAGAGGCAAGAGAAGTAAAAGAGCATTATTGTTTTGTTGGCTTTTGAGCACCTTAATTCCTGCCCCTTGTTTGGCTTAACATCCTCCCTCTGAGCAGTTGAGATTACTTCACCAGCTCAAACTATCTACATTGTAATAGACACTTAGGAATGAAATGTGAATCAGTTCTCTGTAGTCTTGGTCAAGACTAATGCTTTCCTAATACCACATCTTCACAGCATCATAAAATAATAAGAATTCAGATCAGTTTCTCGAATGTACCAGAGCTGAACATTCCCACTTTCCCTTTCTGTTTCTATACACAAAAAGTATCCACTCCTTTTCAGACTGACAACATCAAGATCTATAAAAGCAATAAATCCAAAAAGAATAACAGGAACGTATCCATCTTAAAATTGCTCTCTCAATATGTTGCATCAGTTGCTCTCCTCAAATAGCAGTTGCCCCAGAGGTGCCATCACAGGAGAACAGGAACTGCTCTTCATTGCAAGTGCAGCAGACAGGGAAAGGGCAATGGCTTGTCTAGATAAGCTGAGCCAGGGGCACTTCTCAGCTGCTGCCCATTTGGTGACATGTCCACACATCCAGATGCAGATGTGTGGTGTGTCCTGTCCACCTCCAGCTTTATGCTTTATTTGAGCAGGAAGCAGGTGTGGAGCTGTGAAGGCAGCACGTTTGGTCCCCAAACAAAGTCTGCTGTTGGGACAACCAGGAGCATGTGTTTGATGAACAATTCATGTTTAACCAGTATCTACAGCCCTTCACAGAGCTGGATGTACCACTCCAAGCAACATGCTTCCACATGAACAGGCTTACTGAAAATTTGACTTAAAAAGCTCAACACAAACCATTAAAGTGTTGGCTTCATCATAATTAAAAACTAATCAGGCCCATCACTGCTGAAACATCAGCTTCTCTTGTTTGTATACAGAGTACATCATTAATTTATTTAAATGTCAGCAGCAGCCTTCATCAAGGCTCCCTACACTTCACCCTACATGCTTGTGCAGGATGTGAAGCTGCTGCTGCCAGCCAGCCAGTTGGTTCAGCACACCCTAATTCAGACATGGCTTGGACACATCCCTCAGAGTCTTTGAGGCTGGAGTGTCCCAGGCTATTCCCTGTGCTGGTAGCTTTGTACTTCGATGCCAGGAGCGCTTTTTCAGAGCATTTACAGCTTTTTTTCTTCACTTTTTTCCCTGCACAGTGACATAAAAAGCATCCTGTAAAGGCCAGGATTATCACCAGATGTGTATGCGTGTGGCTGGGAGAGAAAGAGGGTAATTGCATCCACAGTAAAGTGGAAAAGCATTTTTCTTCCAAGAGGGGATGCTCTCCATTCAGTGGGTAACTCATTTGCTTAGCTCTGCTGCCCACTGGGACTGAGAGTAGCATCCTCCTCTGTTGTGCCACAACTTACTTTCCCTGCTTCCTAGATGATCTGTAATTTCATGAATGCCTGATGGTTGTTGTGTTGAAAGGCATTTTTTGACACAAACTACATGTTTGATAAAAGATGCAGATTGTACAATTAGCATGAGGAGGAAAAAATGTCCCTGAAAACATCAGATCCTTAAAAATGTAGGCAATTGAGTGTATTAACATTAACTTCTGCATAATGAGATGTGCTTGATGTGATGAATTAATGCATTAGCCCTTCACCCTAGAAACCTGCGCTCAAAACCGGAATCATGCAGAAATTAAGTTGGTAACATGATACAATTCCCTTTTGGATGTTAATACACCTTTATACGAGTCCCAGCACAGGCTGCTCTGCCTGAGATGGCAAAGAGCAGGCAGCTGGATCAGCAGGGCCCACAGCCAGCCCCCTTCTGAGCCCTGCAGGGCAGGCAGCTCCCCTGGCTCCAGTGCTTTCCCCCCAGTAAAGCTGTTGCTGCTGGAGTTTCCCCTTTGTTCAGCTTGGTTCATACGAGTTGAAAACGTGACTCTGTGGTTTTGCAATATAAAAATAAGTGTCTTCCTTAAATATCATTTAATTGTGGCACAAAGAAAAGTCGTCTCAGCTCATTATTTCGAGATTAGGTGCTCTGACATGGAGAGTTAGAGGGGCACGCTGCTTCAGTGGCCAAAGAGAAATAAGCTGTGGAAAGAGGGGCCGTATTAGGCTTGCTGTTTCTCATCGCTGTGCTCCATTACTTTCTGTCAAAATCAAATTGCATTAGGCGAGCAGAGCACCAGCTGACATGCACATTCAGTCAGGGCTTTCCAAAGCATGCTCCCATTTCATTCTGTGCATTGGAGGCAGTACTTAAATATTAAGTGAGTGCAAATTCCACTTAGAAGCATTTTAAAAATAACCCTTGGTTCTTTTTCACGCTTTTAGCAGCAGAATAAGCCTGAGGCTTTGGGTGAGGAGAGGAGGCAGCTACCCAAAGTGCTCAGTTTCTCAACTGTGCTGAACAAGTAAGGATCCCCAGAAATTCAGTGCAAAATCCTTAGTGTTCAGGTCCTTAAAACATAAAGAGCTTGGGTCAGTCAAATGTAAGCAGCTAATTCAGGACCAGAGCTTCAGACACAGGGGTAATTTTTTTTTTTCAAATCCCAACCCCAGATCATTTGATTTGCATGGTAGCAGTGCACATGTATGTGTCTGTAAGCTGGGGATGAACAGGTTTGCTCCTTTTCAGTTGTAACCTGTCTGAGAAGATGTCTGCATACTTGTGCAGTGGTACAGGCTGTAAGATGTATTCCTGGCTTTGATATTTGGCAGCCTTACTGTCAGAGCAGGACAGCTCTTGGATCTGCTGTAAGCTGGAGCCACAGGGCTCTGGGCTTGTTTTCCTTTCACGGATGAATCTCTGGGGTTATGTTTTGTTCTTAGTACTGTGTCCCACCAGGGAAGGCTACACTGAAAGCCCCCCACGTAGTCCAGCCTCCCACGGTGCCTGAAACACCTGCACACTTGTAAATTTGTCTTTGTTCCAAGTCACTACTCTATCAAGGCTGTGATTAAAAGAATTTTAAAAAAAAGCCAAAACAAGGAGTTTACCTAAGAAACATCTTTGCCTAAAATGAAGCCTCCCATTATCACTTTGGCAGTGGAATTGGTGGTGCCCATGTTTAGAATTCTATACATGCACACTGGTTTCCCAGCCTGAGCAAGGAAGTGACCAATATCTGCCTCAGCTCTGCTCCTGCTCTGTCAAACCCCCAGACACCCCGCGTGTTTCTGTTGTATTCTGTGTGGTTTTTCCACCCTGGCATCCATCCACTCACCACAAAACAGAGATCCATGTTGGAGTGGTGGACCATTCCTGCAGGGTGAGACTCCTTCTTGCCAGCTGCCAGCTCAGTGGCACAGCTCTAACATGGGAAACTAAAGGTGCTCCACAACTCTTGCACAACACAGGCATTTCCTGGGGCATTGAAGGAAATGTGGGTGAGATCCTGGCACTGAAGGAGAGCTGTGCACCAGAGCTGTCATTTCCTGAGCAAGGCCAAGGATTAGCATATGTAGACAGCGTCTCCCACAATCACCCTGGGACAGGGGAGTTTTGTGAAGTACTGAACCTGAGAAGAGGGATGCAGTGCTTAAGCATGGAGCTCTAAGCAGACACCTGACCTGGAGAGATCGAGAGTTCACATGCAGCTCAGAAAGTGTATCCTTCTGATGTCCAACTACTTCCTCCTCAGCATGCTGCAGTTGTGTTCCCAGCTTTAGTAGTACCTATGGTTCACCTTCAGCCCTAAGGCATCCCTCCCACACAAAATCCACAGAGCTTTGTCTCATCTACAAGTGGCTGAAGTCACCTCTATGAACTGTTATGCACCTCCTGCAGCAGAATAATGCAAGGCTGGAGCTGTAGCCCAGCAGGAAGCAGCTCGTAGCCCTTTCACCAAATTGGTTATCCCCATCACGCCTCTGTGTGGGAAGCTGGGGTGCAGCAGTGGGGAATGTCATGCAGGGGTGATATGTTCCCTATCTTGCCTTCCAAAGCACTCATTTTCTGTTTTGCACCCTAAAAAGGGGTGCTAAAGCTGCCTCTTGAAGCGATGACGTTGCTGCAGTCAAGGAGCAGCCCTGAGTTCATGTCAGCATAATGCCAGACACTGCTAGAAGTGAAAATCCAGCCTTTCTCTAATGTCAGCTTATTCTGAAGCACATGAACATCTGTAATAGAGAAACATTTTCCCATGGAACATTTCCCTATGAATCCTGGCATTTTACTTCTTTACACTTCAATTCTTCTTGACTAAGAAATGCAACAGGAGGTTTCCAGAGCCTACCCAGTGGAATAAACAACAGCCTTTATAAGTGCAAAGACGATAAATAAGCAAGTTGATAAGACCTGGTATCTGTCAATTGAAATGGCATTCAGCATGTGAACTTTTAATTGAGATGAAGCATAGTGGCACAATGTATTCCATTTATTGCTTTCCATTAACTTTCATGTGACCTATTTCCCTACCTCGTGACAGGCTCATCTCTCTGAGAACTTCACAGGCAAAATGATATTTTCCTTTTCTGTTTGCTCAACTGTGATCTCAGTTTGAAGCATTGCTTAGCATTCACTGCTAAAAGAAATAATGCCAAAGGCATTAAACATTGCCTCATGCTGCCCCTCTTGATATTTAATTTTCCTCCTGTTTCTTAACCTTACTTATCTCATAGTCTGGAAAAAGTATTCGGTGATCAATCTTTGTGGTTTCCTTTTTTGGCCAATTAAAAAGAGTATGAAACAAGAAATGCTAGCAAACTATTGTTGACATTAGTCCTTAAAAGAATTACAGGCATATGTTAAAGAAGTGATTAGTAATTATGAATCGTGGTCACCAACTTTGGGATTCACAGGAATATTTTCATCTACAGCTTCTCTCTGTGTTTACTTGATTCCTCCTACAAAGGCAACAAGAATGTCACTGCAGTGGGTTTGGTGTAAGTACATATTTCTGACACCTCTTGTGAATGTCAGGTTGCTGCAGTAAGTGGGGCTGGTGCTGTGAGTTCTGCTGGGCTTGGCTCTAGGTCAGTGCTGGTACCACCAGGATCGTGGCCCAGCCCCAGTGTGGGCCATTCCCTTCAGAGCTGGACTCAGGGATCCTCCCGGGTCCCTTCCAGTTCAGGCTCTTCTGATTTCAGCTAAATAGTGGTTACTCTGCAGCTTCACATTTTCTAAAGCAGAATGATTTCAAGTGCTGCTTGAAAAACTAGTGGTATAATAACTAGAGTTAATGAGTTTACAGTTCCTGGGGATGTTCCTGCCCAGATAAAAGGAGTGGAGCCCACAGGAATCCAGTGCATACCAGCTAGGCAGTGCCAGGGAAGATCTATTTATCCATGAGGAAAGGGAGAAAACAAAGGGCTTTCCTTTCTGACCCATATACCTTTCTGACCCCTATACCTTTCTGACCCCTATACTCAAATCCAGTAGTGAAGGTCTTTATGAACAGTGTCATTTTAAGAGCTCATTTTGAAGAAGTGAAGACTAAATATTTTTAGGATGTTCACACTAGTCTATGGAATTTCTAGGATAAACTGCATTCACATAAGTTACATTTCTTGTTAGAAAAAAGTATCTGTTAAGAAAAAATGGCACTAGATTATTCAAAAAAATTGATACACACAAAATTTAAATGGTCATTTATGCAGTAGGAATAGAGTCACTATTTACTTCTGAGGGTGATACCTGGAATGTATAAATGCAGATTTGACTGAGCATAAAAATAATTTCTTGTGTATGATTAGGAAATTATCTGATTATGCTGAACTATTTTACAGGTTGCTAAACCCATTTGTTTAATTTCCTTCAATAAAACTCATCTAAACCTGCTCCAGTGTCCCATGCAGAGAAGAGCTCACATCCTTCAAGCAGCCCCCCTTCCACACAGCCTGAGGTTCCTGTGAATTGCCATCCAGATGCTCATACAGAGCCAAGCAGGCTGTTTACCTTTGGCCAGACAGTTACCAAGAGCTAACAAGAGGATTAACACTGGTTTGTCAAACCCTGGAGAGTGAATTCCAAGCCTCCAACGTGCTCTGCATGAAAGATTATCTGCATCCTCTGTAACCTTTTAATCTGCAGCCCAGGAAGTCATCAGTTTAAATTCCTATATTGAAATAATCCAACAAATACCGGCATTCACTTGCTATCTGATTTATATTTATATTTACTTAGCCTTTGTTGCTGAAAATCCCCTCTCCTTTCCCCTGTCATGTAATATAGCAGCTCTTGAGACCAAAAAGTCATGGTTTTGTTGCAGGATAACTTATTTCCTCCCGAGTCAGACAAGGAATAGAGCTGACCATTGCCATCCTGAGTTGCTGAGAAGAGGGTTAGAGGCTGACAGGTTAGTTTGTGTCCCCACAGCAGAGCACTGAAGAGGAAGCGTAGACTGTGATGTGTTTCAAGGCTGCTTGCTTGCCAGGCTCTAGAATACATGAGGGAGATAATTGGGATGGTGGCTAATTGAGAAGGTGGTGGAAGCACTTCTGAAGGGGACTGGATTATACCAGCAAATTGTTTTAGGACATTTTGCTGTCTAGAGACTTTACTAAATGCCACCAGTCTCAAACATGAAAGCAGCACCTACCACTTTGTGAAGGTTGTTGCTTAATTCTTTATAAATGGCAAAAAAGATCACAGTCCTTTTTTCTGGCACATTATTCTGAGCAGGCATTTATGCAAGTTTTGTTATTGAGTTTGTTCTTTAATAATAACTTGTTACACTGAAGGGGGATTGCAGAGACATGGAACCCTGAATGTTATTTCATAGTGATACCTACACTGCATCACTGCATGCATTGAGAGGTGTTACACAGGAATTGTTTCCTGTGTTTGGCTCATGTTCTGTGCAGCTGAGGATGGAACTTCTCAGACAATTAAAGTTCCTAATTAACTGTGCTCATTATTCCAATTTATCTAGCTATACTTAACAAACATCTACCTAAATTGTGCAGTAAACTCTGAGAAAAGTGCACCCTGATTAAATAACTAGTGAGCTCCCTTTTGCTACCATTAACATATTCATAATTAATGAACAAAGTTTCACCTCCCACCTTCTCCAATTGCCTTACAGAGCTGACTACTCCTGACTTGAAAGCGCCTTTGAAAATCAGCTCTTCCTCCCAAGAGTCCTCCAAATCCTCGTGTTTTGTCACCAGCTCTCCCCCATTTCCCACTCCAGGTACTCTCTGAGCTAGCACACCATGTCAACAGCCCGTACTTTCTCACCAGCTGCAAAAAGCATTACTATTCATGGGCTTTATTTTCCTAATTACATCTTGCTCTTGTAGTTACTCTGCCTCAGGTAACTCAAGTATTAATCACTTCACAGTCACTTGTGCTAACATGAACTTCGCTATCCACTTGCCTTGCTATCACCCACAAGCCAAAATGCCCTGATTATGTATTTGAAAGCAGATGGCTTGCTGGTTTGTCACTGGGACGCTGTGGGTGTGCTTTCAAATGTGTGCAAACCGATCCCAACCTTCAGTTCAGCTCCTCTCCTTGGACACCTTTCGCTGTATTAACTTGCTCTCTAGGCATGCAATCCACAAAACTCACTTGTGGTCTCTCTGGAACAGGTTTTTGTTTTATCTCCAGACTCATTTTATCTCATTAAACTTGTAGCACATTTTCTTCTTTCGGAAATAACAATAATTCCCTCTGTTATTCTCTGCAATGTTGCACTCTCTGCAACTACCTGAGAGGAGGGTGTAGCCTGGAGGGGACAGCCTCTTCTCACAGGCAGCTGGGGACAGGGCGAGAGGAAATGCAGGGCCAGCAGAGGTCTAGGTTGGATATCAGGAAAAATCTCTTTAAGCAAGAGGCTGCCCAGGAAAGTGGTTGAGTCACCAAAGCTGGAGGTGTGTAAAAAATGTGTAGATGTGGCACTTGGGGACATGATCTAGTGATGGGCTTGGCAGTGCTGGGTTAATGGTTGGACTCAATGATCTTAGAGACGATTTCCAGCCTTAACATTGTCATGATTCTGTGCCTTTATTACTGTGCTAACATTAGCAAACAGCACTCCAGGTATTGCTATCAACCATCATTCCTCTAGCTTTTTATTTGCTGATCAACTTTTTCACAGGATGTATTTTGTCAGCATTGTGGAAACCTTCTCTACCTATCAATATGCTGCAATATTCCTGCTAGGTCAAGAAGATAGCATTGCACTTCATGAAAAAATGAACACTTAAATGTCTATTTGGGATAGCAATGACAATAAGCAGAAGCCTACAACACATGATGGTCAAAGAAAGTCCAAGTGAATTGGTATTACTGTGAATAAGAGAGAAAAGACTGGATAGAGTTGAATTATATAGCAGGGGTTTTGTTATTTCAATTTTAAAAGTTCTTTGACCTTTTAATTAAGTTATGTCTCTGTTTTATTAGGTGTCCTGTAAGCACAAAAACAGTCCCTGCCCTGAAGTGACAACTCAGAGTATTAAAATACATTATCATTGATTTTCTTTTTTGCATTGTGGTAGGATTTAAAAAATGCCAGGCCTGGGTTTAACTCCTCTGTGCAAGACAGAGCATACCTACCTGGGTATTACAGCTAAAAGGCCTGCTCTCTAAAGGTACAGGACAGGGGGGGTTTATGTTCCCAAGCAACATGATGTGGAGCAATGCAGTTGCATTAATTGGTGACCCTGTTTTAGGCTTTGTTTTCCATAAAGCTTTAAATTAAGTAATTGTCCCCTCTCACTTTGGAGGGCCCTGTGAAAACTAGATTGGTTACAAGATACCTGTGAAACAAGAACGTCTCCACTCTGTTGCCATTCAGAATGGAAAAGATGCAGAATTTAAAACTACCCAAAGCCACTCATAATTTAAGTAGCTTCTGAAGACGCTTCTTACCATGTCTTGACACCTGTTTGGTCACATTTCAGCCAAGTGTTGAAGACCCACAGCGAAGATTGTTCATCTTTGTTTAAAGGGAGACAATTTAATCAGGATGAGTTTTTTATATTTGTAAATAAGGAATTTCACTATATAAATGATTGAACAAGATTACCAAGTGCTTCGGCTAAGAAATTGAGTGGAGTAATATTTAGTCATCATTGATGAGATATTAAAAAACCTTGCTACCATCATGCTTTCCACTTGTACAACACCTCTCATTTAAATCTTGCAGTGCTGAGAAAAGATCCCAGAAGTCCTGCAGGAGCCTTAGGAACCTCCCACACTACAGAGACACCAACTGTATCCTTGGGCTTGGGGAGAGCTTATGAAGACACACAGCAGTTCTTACTCATGTTGAAGGAGTGAGGAACACAAGGTCCAGTAAAACCTCTTTTTGCTTGTGCTCTTAAACTCCCATTGTCCTGATTGTTCTTTCAGAAAGAGGGTTGATGTTTCACCAAGGTATAAAATTCTGTCTGAAACATGTAACACTCCTGTCCAGCTTGGGGGAGAGGATTTGTAATTTCCTGTATAAATGTAGGAAATAAGTGACATTTTTTCCAAAGTCAAAGAGATTTGTTAGATAGCACCATAGGAGTGTATTTACCACGAGGAGAAGAGCTACTTCCACAATGTTTGATATTAGAAAAGATAAAAAATCTTTGGACTGTGGGACAAAAACCCTTCCCCACTGCAGGTTGTGATGGTCTAACACACTCCCAAATGCCTCCTGCTCTAGAATAATCAGGGTCTTAAGAAAAAGTTTTAAGGCTCCCTTTGCCAAATAGGGATGCATTTAAATTCTGCAGCCCTTGACATAGAGGGGTTACCCTTACAACACATCTGCTGTATGCAAACGATTTAGTGAGGAAATAACAGGCTTCCTGCTACGTTTGTTCTTTGAAGGCAACTCTTTTCAGCTGTAAATCTGGGTTTGAGTGACTGATGTTTAAACTGACTAGTGCTAAACCAGAAATACATGTGATTTACCCCTGATATTAACTCAGCTTGATTTTAGAATGAGGCGAATGCTTGATTTTTTAGATTGTTAACTGGAATAGAGAAGTACTTAAGGAGCAAAAACCTGAAAAAGATATCTATGTATGTTTCTAAATTTCAGTTTTGTGCTAGTTTGAGTGCAGTTGCTCTGAAAGTGCTGACTCAATTCTGAAGATTTTTATTTCGTCCTTGCATTTATAAGGGGTCCATACTGATATAAAAGAGCTTCTTGTGGGCCTTCACACCAGGACAGAAACCATTCATTCCAGTTGCAGGTAATAGAAAGGAGGACAAGTTGAAATTAGTCCAGTGAAGAATAGTAAGGTCAGTAAGTTTGGAAAGATGGCCTTGGATAAGGAAGTGGGGAGGAGAGGAATTCCATGAGGACTCTTGTACATGGGATGGGTGGGACCTCTGCTGAGGCTGGGTTTGGTTCTTTGCTGTGATTCAGGATGTCAGAGTACCTGAACAGTCCTATGGGCTCTCCATTGCAGTGATGGGTTTATATCATGGCCAACATTCTCCTCACTCACATGCAGGATTTAATGCTCTGAAGTTCTGAAGGTGCCCAGCTTGGTTTTAAGCTTTGCA
>JAWWMO010000083.1:61181189-61249578 GCA_035047845.1 Dendrocincla fuliginosa
GAAGTGAGGGCTTGGTTCCTTTGCTGCAAGCCACAAGCTAAAAAGGAATTTTCTGTTTGCTAGGCAAGCACCTGAGCATTCAAAATCTTAGCATTTCTAGATGGCTTACTCTGTTAAACGCTGCCCTCTTTTCCCTGTCAAAAGAATCATGAAACTCAAAATCATGTGAGAAAATTCAAGTACGGGTTTGGGGGTTTTCTTTCCCTTTTGGAACAAAAAATTGTTTTTGAAATCAATAAATGCAATTGTTTCACCTGCCAGTGGTAGGAAAAGGTAAGCCAAACCAGAGGACACCGTACAGTCTGTTTGGTGTTGAGTTTCTGTACTGTTGTTCATTCCCTGTTCCCATTTCTTTGTCTTTTTTCCTTTTTCTTTCTCTTCTCTAGCCTTTCCTTGTATGAAGAAGGGAAGCACAGTCACCCATGCACCCTGCCAGCAAGTCCCCTTCTCACAGGCTTGAGCTGAGCAGTGTCATTAGGGTAAGCAGTTCACCTTGCCCTTCCCTCTCAAATATAGGAGTCTGCATTTAGCAGAACTGCTTCTCACTTCCCACCCTGCCATGTGCCAGAAGGCCCAGGCCTGGAGTTCCTTCCCCTTTTGTTTCCATCCTGTGTCAGTACAAGCACACCATTACCAGCAGGTACTGAAGAGATGTTGTGGCTTCCCCCCCGCCCTCAACTCCCTCCTCAGCCTAAGCACATAAGCAGGTTTGAAGAGATAAATGTCATTCGTTTGTTCTCCTGAGAGGCTGGGCAAAGCACTCGTGTGATCTGATGAGTAGCTGTGCTATAAAGGTGCAGGACAGCTGGAGGGAAGTGGTGTGAGTGTTCTCATCACCTGACCTGCATTTTATGAGTCTCAACACCCAACATATGCCTAACACATTGAGCTCTGCTGACAGGCTGTCTCCCTTTCAAATGGAAAAATATGACCCCACTCACGAGCACTGCTCTCTGAAATTCCAGCCTCGGAGCGAAGAAATCCCTTTTGTTCTCCTCTAGGTCTTTTCTCAAAGGGATGCTAAAACCTCTGCACTCAAACAGTTTTGGAGAGCTTAGCTGTGCTTTCAGAACGCCCTACCTTTTCTCTTATGCCTGGCTACTTTCATTAAAGTGTCAGACAGGTTGGGAAAAGCCACTCGTGCAGTCAGAACGGGGTAACTCTCACCAAAATGGTTTGGTCTGGCCCAGCCTTGGCACAGAGGCTGCAGCAACACTCATAAATCTGATGTTATTGGCTGTCCTTTGCTAGAATTATGTGGTTCATACCATCATCCCTCGTCACTGGAGAGTTCAGAGGAGTGCTTTATCATTTTGTAAAACATTAACATAAGCCTATTAAAATGCAAAAGCCTCACATTAATATGGAGTAAATCACCTAGTCTGGAGCCTTTAAGGCAGGCTGTGAATTATTCAATACCGTGATAGATTTAGCCAGCACAACACAGCACGCCTCTGATTAGCCCCAGGATAAATTTTGAGGGGTCATTAGGATCAATATATTCCTTTAAATGTACCTTCTGTGTGTGAGTGCATGTGAACGTGGGAAAACAAAAAAGGAAAAGAAACCTAAGTCTTAGGAAAGACAATCAAAGAGATCTGAGTCTTACAGGTTGTAATAAAACACGGCTGATACCAGACCCAGCTGAAATAGCTGGGAGGCAAAACCACCTCTTGTGTTGTCCAGCTTACAGCAACAATTAGGAGAATGGAGTTTCCAGTAAGAAACAGAGCAGGAACCCCCGATAAGTCAGTGTCTGAGACTGTTTGTCAAATGCCAGGCAAATAAACAAACCTGATCCCTGCGGAGCTGCTTCAAACAAGATGGAAAGCAAACACAGTTTCAGCAATATCCAGCCATCACTTAGGCACGCACATAAATCTGTTTGGTGTTTGCAGAGGAAGAAAACCTCCACAAACAAACTATACCTGGGCTATTTGTATACTCATTTAATGGCTTTTCTTATTCTTTAATGGCAGATTATGTCAGGTATTGTCTTTCAGTCTCTAATTAGAAATACCACGAACCAGGGTGAGCATTTGGTCCTGTTAACGTGACCAGGAGGTGCACTGTGATTAATTTTGGCTGGATTTTGCCTGTCCTGTTTGCTTCTAGCACAGAATGGAGTGCTGTCCCCACGACTGCGTTTGATCAGGTACAGGACCTCCTTGCTGCTGTAATCAACTCCTGCTATTAGGGTTCCTCTGGGAGCTGCCAAATGAGTAGCATGTGTAATTTCTTCATTAGCACACGTGTATGCTCCCAACTGTGCTTTGAAGTAGAGTGGGGCAGGATTCCCATCTGGCAAATGCTGCCCCTACTCTGGATCCATCACAGTGGTGCCAATCTTATGAAACTCAGGTAACCTATAGTTGTTTATGAATGTTCTGAATCCTGTCCATCATGCAAGGGGAATATCTCAGAGAGTCCCAGAGCTTGTTCCTAGTGTTTATGCCTTGGAGGTTATCACGTGCAGAGCCACAGCAGAGTGCTTAAATTCCCTTTAGGATGGTGTTTGTGCACTGCTCAGTTCAGTGCCACGGCTCCCTTCCTGCCCTCCCACATGTAGAAGGGTAGCATTTTGGTAAGTCATATATTGATTTTTAAATTGCCAGTGGACTGGCTGCATGTCATACTTCCAGGTAGATTTCCCAAGGCAACTTTAGTGTCCAGGTACACTGAAAGGTCAGGATGAATAGAGTATATATGCTAAAGAAAGCCTGTTCTTTGGCTCTGCCCCACTCCTTTGGCACTTCTTTCCAAAAGCATTAGGGAAGACTGTGAACCTTCTAAGCTACCAGGCAAATTTTAATACATTTAGTAGTTTTTTCATGTTGTTGCTCTAAATTTTCTAGTAGCCACAAAGCTCTCTGTGATGCCTTTCTGTGAGAAGGCTTTGCCTCCACAGACACTCCTTGCAGCTCTTACAGGGGTATGACCAGGGACAAGGCAGCCCTGAAAGATTTTCAGATGGTTCTTACTGTGCTCCTGAGACATTGAAACAACAGGACTGGCTTTTTATGGCATAAATTACAGAAGTGACATGAAAACAGATGAGTTTATTAAAACAGAGTGAATCACTGATGACATTTAAGTCTAATTAAGTCAGGCTACCCAGCTTAATGATTTTGTTCCAGAGGAGGTAACTATTTGGGAATTCATAATGTTTAACACAGATCTTCTGAAAGAGGGTATTGTACCTAGGGGTGCCGTTATCAGGGTCTGTAATAGCAAGTGCTTTCACTTAAAATGCTGTGCCAAGTAAAATCACAGGGAGATTTATCCCAGCCGTTTGATAATCCTATCCCAAAATGTTGTCATGGATGAATAAAGACTTACAGGGCAAAGGATGTTCACAATGGGAAGGTGAGTCTATTTTTAGCCTGAAATAAGATGGTTAAAGCAAAAAAAGGAGCTGTCCTCCTCACCTATGAGAGTGCCCTATAGTTTTGTGTTCAAAAAATATGGAAATGAATGATTTGTTTGGCTCTCGGTACCAAAAGCCCCCCAATTTAAGGGGAAAGCTGCTAAATGCTGGCCCCCACAGTGATGTACTCCACACATTCCAAAAGATAAGCTCCTGTTAAATGTTCACCAGTGTCCTTGGCTTTTCTGAATTCTCTCCTGGGCTGCAGCATTTCTGTCTCTGTGCAGCCAAGACATGCTTGCAATTAATTTTGATTTGCAGTCTTGGCCCACAGCTGAATAGCTCCAGGATATTTTGTTGTGTAAACCAGATCTTGCTCCTCTGACAGAACTGCTGCCAGTTGTACAGACAACCTCCCTGGAAATCAAGCCTCAGAGTCCTTCCTTTAGCACTGAGGACTGTCTGCGTGCTGGTCAGGCTCTTGAAAAGCAAATGCTGTTTGTTTCTTCAGCAGAGCTTGTTTAAATAGCCCTCTTATCAGTGCTGGCATGCAAAGCTCAAAGGGGACAGTACAAGCCTCTCTGCTTATCTGCACCTTCTGGGACTTCCAGAAGTCACATCTTCATCTGCCTACTGGATGGATAGATGGCATACAGAGGTGGGTTTTTCCCCCCTGCTATTCTGCAGTCAGGACAAAGTTGATAATAAGAAAGCTCTTGACTCAGATCCTCTGGGGGGAGTTGTGTAGTTTGGGGGTTTGCCTTCTAATTTTTTGGGGTGGCTTTTGCTGATAACACTAAACATAGCACAGAGCAAAACTGTAGATCTGAGCACTTTGAATGGTTTTTGATGACTGAACAGAGCAAGAACTACGTCTGTAATGTGACTCATCCAAGGGTACCCTTTGCAAGTCTTTGGCTTCCTGAAGTGCGTCACTGAACCCCCTTGGTAAACACATAGCAAGGTGGTATGAAGGCTTTTAAATGCTTTATGGCAAGACTTTCTTCTAACCACAGCTTTCTGTGAAGTGTTTAGGGCATGCTTAGTTCCTTAGTTCAAATATTTAAAATCTGTCATAATGACTGTAGGGAGTCACAACTCAGAGAATTGTGATTATGTGGACACTGTGATTATGTGGACGAAACACATGCATTTTTGCATGTCATTTTAGTTGCAATGTTATCATCTTTCCTATTTTGATTTGAACAGTATCAGAGTCTCAAATTACTCCTTCATGCTGTAGCAATAGGCACTGGACTCCAAAACATGGAGTGATGTATTCAATATGTCACAAATATTATGTTCTTATTAGGCAATTGTGACCTGTGTACAAAACCAAGACAGAAATAAAACAAACCCCAACCCCAAATCTGTGAAACAGACCAAACAATCCCCCATGCAGATAAATAAATGTTTGCTAAACCCAGATTCCTTTCACTACATCTGCAGTATGTGAATACAGCTCTCACATTTTGTGCTTCGTGGAGAGTTGTCATCTGTTGTGTCCTTTCTTCACTCTAAAATTGCACTGGATCTGCCAAAGCATACATGCAATATTAAACACCACAGGCGATGGATTCATGCACAGCAAATGTTATGTAAACTGTTGAGATAATTTTAAGTCCTAATTTATGTCACCGAACAGATCTTCTGTGTTTGTTTCTCCAGCTAACTTTGCCACTCACACAGTTCGTTTATTGTTTCAATTGGGAACTGAGGAACTACAGTCCTTTTCCAGAGTCAGCAGGGCATTCCTAAAGGGACCTCACTCAGAAGAATGGACATTTATTTAATTGCAGTGCATGTCATTTGTATATTATATTGCCTGTAGATGCAGCTCTATTGCAGAGAAACATACAGTGAAGGGTAGTCTTCTAGCCTGATAGTCCAGGAGGGAGGTATAGGCATGAGTGGTGAATATAGAAATGGCCAAACTTGTTTACACAGAGAGCTCTTCTGGCCAGCTGCCAGGAACCCAAGCACTACACTTGATTTATAGAAATACTTGCATATCCTTATAATCTAGAATAAATTTTGCTATTGGCAACTTGATTGCAAGTGGAAATAAAAGTCTCAGTACCAGTGCAACAAAAAGCTATTATTTGTTTTCCTTTTTCTGTCAGTGCAGGAGCTGTTTGTTTTTTCAGTGGGAGTGCTCAGCTTCACGTTCCCCTGCATATTTAGCAAGCTGGGTGCCTGAGACACTGACTGTCTGCAGGCTCGAAAGGCCATAGGATGGCATCAGACACTGCGAGCTGGCTTCTTTCTTCCCTTTCCATGCAAGTTCTGTCAAAGTGTCCTCTCTGCCGAAAAATGCAGTGTAAAGAAGGAAGTTGCACACTCCTCGGGGCTCCTGGTGCTGGGCAGGCAGGCTGGCTGTCATGCTGAGATCATATGATGATACAGGAGCTCTCCAGTCCACTCTCCTGCTCAGAGCAGGGCCAGGTTGCTCAGGGTTTTAACCAGTTGGGTGTTGGAAGATGCAAAGGCTGGAGTCTTGCAAAGGCCCTGTGTTACCTTTTTTGATTGTCCCCATGAGGAGAAAAGCTTTTGCTTATAACCAGACTGAAACTGTCTAATTTCAGTTCATGCCCGTGCCTGTTGTCCTCTGACTATGCACCATATCAGGGAAACTGTGTGAGGGCACTGAGGGCACTTGGTGTGTCCAGCTGGAGAAGAGGAGAGTGAGGGGAGAGCTCATTGCAGGGACAACTCCCTGGGGAGGGGCAGAGGAGGGGCAGACACTGATCCCTGATCTGTGGGGACAGGGACAGCACCCAGGGAAGGGCTGGAGCTGGGCCAGGGCAGGGTCAGGTGGGATCTCAGGACAAGGCTCTTCCCCCAGAGGGTGGTGGGCACTGCCCGGGCTGCCCAGGGCAGTGGGCACAGCCCCAAGGCTGCCAGAGCTGCAGGAGGGTTTGGATGATGCTCTGGGGCACAGGGTGTGGCTCTTGGGGATGGTCCTGTGCAGGGCTGAGGGCTGGACTGGATGGTCCTTGTGGGTCCCTCCCAGCTCAGCACATTGTGTGATTCTGGATCATTCTTGCTCTCGGAGGATGCTGTCCTTGAAGACCTGCCTCATTCACAGAGATCCCTGGCTCTTCAGACCTGCCTCCCATCAGAACCCACTTATGGTCCCCTGAACACACTGGAGTCTGCTCATCTGAGGTCCACTTGAGCACTCTGCCACTGTCCTTCCTCACACCCATCAGGATCTTGAATGTCACTCTTCCATGGCCACTACTGCCAAAGCTGCTATTGATTGCTGCTATTGATTGCTACTATTGATTACCATATGTCCAGCTCCTTCTCCCTTATTAGTGACTGGCAGGTCCAGCTACGTGTCACCTTTGGTTGGCCATGCTCTATTGGTATCAAAGAGGTGCCTTTGGTTACACAGACTCCTTTTACTGAGAGATTGCATCAAACTGTTTTGTTGCTTGCAGTCAACTTACAGGTGAGTGTCTGAAGCACTCAAGTTTACTGAAATGTATATTGTTTTTTTCTTTGTTTGTTTCCCAAAGGTTTTTCTGAGTTATAGTGCTCTGATGTAACTTTGCTGTATTTGAGTAGATGTTTGGGCTCTGATCAGTCCTAATGAATCCTGCAAGGCCTAAACTCCAGCTGTAATCAGCTGTACACAGCAGTATCCTCTAATGCAATGCCTTATTGACCACCTTAATCCCAAGACACAGACGCAGCCCCCATGCTGCCAATAGTCATCCTTTTTACAGAGTGTGCTGGTTAGGTTCCAAGGGCAGAGACTGAAGGCTTGCAGGAAATATATGAAGTTTTTCTGACTTTGAAACCAGCAGTATGATTGTCATCCAGACAGGACATTGTCTGTGTCTGGCTCTGAGGAGCATCCTTTTTCAAAGATGCCCTCCCTTTGCTATGACTTGCACTGCCCTCTGTGGAGAAGGAAAAGCTCAGACTAACCCCTGAACTCAAGGACAGGAGAGAGTCCCCTTGCAAGGTCTTGGCATCATATGTAGAAGATGGGTGGCCTCTTAAACATAAGCAAAGACTTTTAGAACTTTCTACACCCACCAGCAGACCTCCCTGACTTTCCAATAGCTTGTGCTCATTTACCTACAAGAAATTAAATGTGGCATTTGAATTCTCTTTAGTTCTAAAAAGCTGCATTACTGCAGAATGTCACTGGAAAGATGACAAAGATATGATGGATGTATCTTCTTTCATATAGAATCAAAAGAAGGAATTTATTTTTACTTCTGAGTAGGGAAAAAAGGTGATACACTACATTTTCCCTTTTTTTAATTCAGAGTTGCATCCCTGTGGCATTTTCTTCTTTACCAAGAACCTGAGCATGTTTGAACATCAGAGATGTTACCCTTTGCCAAGGAACTGATCTGAATATAGGTGCCCAATTGTCCCTTATTTGGCTGTTCTGTATCAAAATTGTCAGAGCCATTGCTTTTTCAGCGCTCCTTGTGCCTTCCTGTTTCCTTGTCCATTCAGCTACACTCTGAGTTCTGGACATGTCCAGTGTCCCCGCAGCTCCTGCTCTCCTTACTGCCTGTTCCTCCTTTGCTTTCACAGGGGCTCAAGTTAATATTTTATGTTCCCCTTTGGAATTCTTTCCTCTGTGCTTGAGTGACATACATCCAACCACAAGTCACATCTTCTGCTTCTTCCACAGCAGAATGTCTTGCAAGGGCATTCAGGAGCCAGAGGGACTGTCTGGGCTGAATTATTTCCAAGAGACTTTTCAAATCTTCCTCAGCAGAAGTCTCTCTGCTCCCATCAAGTCCCTCTTTGAGACTTTCATTTCCTTCCCCAAGCTGCCTTGTTGCCATTCTTCCTCCAAGTGTCACAAGTGTTACTGACTTCAAGAAGAAGATGGAAAGGCTCTGTCACAAGCTTTTACCATCAACTTACCTTCTCTTCTGATAACAGCTTTTGTGCCTGGTCTTTTTCTCATCTGTTTCCTTCCCCAGTGATGTGTGACAGCATGACTGAACTACTTCCTTCCCCTCCTTCATCCATCTGGTGGCTCCTTCTCTTTGTGTCCTAAATTCGTTTCAATGTTTCATGTCCTTAAACATATAAAAGTAATACCATAATGATCATACTTTATTTCAAATATAATTTGTTTGGTGACATCCTCTGACCTTTCCCCACCTTCTACATGCCCTCTTTGTTCCCTGCTGCTCTGTCAGCTCCCACAACCCCCTTCTCCTGCCTGACAATCAAATCATGTTTTTGTTTCACTGAATCTTCCAACTGTCTCTTCCAAGATCAGATGCTTCATCCCAACGCTTCACCAAGCCAAATCTCTGTCTCTGGCTTCTTTTGTGTAGTCATCACTGCCAGCCCCAGTGCTCTGTTCCCTTTCCTTCACTCTTGCTGGCCGTCGTGTTATCTCCCAATGTGTGGGTATGTCTTTTCTCTCATTCAAATTCTTCCTCAAAGCTCATTTCACCAGAGTCCTTGTCCCCAGCCTGCCCTCACCATTCTGTTATTCTTTACAGGCCCTTTAGTGATAGGAGAAAAAGTAGAAAGCAAAACCAAAACCAACAGGAACATTGTAATGTGTCGCTTCCCTGCATCTTCAAAAGAGTCTTCTGACATCTGTTGTTCTTCAGGATGAAGTAGGGCAGTGTTTGCCTTGTAGAGCACCACGAACACTCCTGGTGCCTAACAAATGTTGTTAATCACTGTAACTGGTCCTTTCTTCTGAGCCATCACTTGGAATCGTCTGCACACAGGGGTTGTATAATCAGGCTGCTGTCTCAAGGGGCCTGCTGCCAGTGTCTCCATGCCCCGTGTGAGCAGCAGAGCATGACTGTGTATGAATAATGAACTATGAGATGCTTGAGGTTTTCATCTCCTCGCTGACGAGAAAAAGCCAAAGTAAACGTATGTAAGAGATCCTTGTCTGAGGTGAAGACAACATGACATTTTCCTGCAGCTCTAAAATTCTCCTTAGATTCTTTGTTTGTATTGTCTCAGAAGATGCTGTGGCAATACACAATTAATGTGGATGAGAAACAAAGGGGTCACTTATGTGGGACATGGGTGCTGTTTCCTGAGGTATTCATACTACTGCTAAGGGGCACCGCAGTCATTCCCTTGCTGGCTGGGACTCTGCTAACAGCTTCAGCAGAAGGGGACTTTGGTCTGCACTTCCCATTTCAGGAACTGATTGAGATAGATAGAAAGACCTGTGAAAAGTGTGGCTCCAGTGCTGAACAAAATCGATTACAGAGAGAAGAATTGTGGCTGAAGAATTAAGTCGCTTTCATAAATGTGTTTTCATCTGTCAGAGAGAGCAGATCATGTAGTGGTTTCCCTCTTCCTGCACAAACTGGGGATCTGATGAATGGCTTATCTGAAGAAAAGGTCCTTGTTTTGCATCTGAATTCCGTGGCAGAAAAATGTGTGCCCACAACTCAAGTTAATGTGGATTTTTAAATGTCTTGCCCACACCTTCCCACAGCAGACTGGGTGTGTGGCAGCAGCAGTTCCTGGGTGCGTTCAGAGCAGCAGTGACAGCAACGTGCCAACCTGTTGCACTGGGGTCCAGACACTGCAGGATCAACTGAGCTCCCAGCAAGGAGGGAGCCTTTACAAAGAGTCTCTGAGAGTCCATTTGTGCTGCACTCAAATCTTCGTTCTTTAGGAAGAATACTGTAAATAACAAAGCTCCCTTTCTCTTAAACAAGGAGTTCTCTCTTGGGTTGGTGAAGGGGTTTTTTTCTTCAGAAGAGAGGAGGATGAGTGAGGGGAGTGGTTGGTTTGGGTTTCTTTTTCCCCTGAGGACTGCTACCAGCTATTCACACACATCAGCTCATAAAGAAAGCCCGTTTTTTAATACAGTCTGAACTCTCTTTTCCCAAAGATTCAAAACAGAGCTCTGCCAGAAACATTAGAAGGCTTCTTTCTGTGAAACTGTACTTTTTGTTAAACAAAACAGACTTCTGAACAGATTAGGAGTACATTCACTGGGGATATAAAAGCAGAGAATACCTAGTCTGAAAGTGCCCTCACCACATTGCTGTTATGGTCCCATGTACCACTGGAAAATACTCAGTTTTAGCAGCATTTCTTTATCTATTCAACACAAACCTGAACAGCCAGACAAGGTGAGGGGAGCTCTTAGCATGCAGCTTGTTGATGCTGTGTGTAGTTCATGTTGGCAGAGGTTTTTTATCTGAAAGTTATCACTGCTAGCTTTGACCATATAGAGAATATCCCATTTCAAAGTGAGGGGCAAAGCCAAATTTGTACATCATGGTGAAAACTACTGCACTCTCAAAAGAAGAAAATAACATGTTTTTGCAGTGATTTTTCACTTTGCAAAGCGAGCAATAAACTGCCGCTTAGGTCTGCAAGGGAGTGTTCTTGTCTGGCACACATGAAACCCCTCGAGATGCTGAACATGTGCCTTTGCCAGTAGGTATTAACATGCTTTGCTTCCCTCTCTTAGGCAGCTATTTCCATCAGATCCTAATACTTTAGGCAAAAGAGAGAAAGCAAGAGAGGCAGTGAGAAGAGCATATTCCTCTTGAGGAACACGGCGTGTTTACAAACCTTCCCCAGCCTGAACGAAGCCAACGGGAGGTCTCTAAATTAGCTATTGGAAAAGCATTTCAGGAGGGTTTGTGTGGTGGAATGGAATTGATAATAAAAGTTGCTTGTCTGTACCCTGTGAGCTGATTAGCTCAGGAAGAGTACACACAGTGTTACAATTAGCATTCAAAGCCTATTCATCTGTACACTGGCACAGAGAACAGGCTCTGTGGGAGGCTTAACTGGGAGAATTATTCCTTTTTCTATGCTGTTTATAGTTAGTCGAGCTTTAAAGGATCCAAAACCTCCAAAAGAGACTTGGTCTGCAGGAAATCAGTGAAGCTGGGGTGCTCAGGAACTGGCAGGTCTGAGAGGAACTGCTATATGGCTCTCTGTAAAGACCAGCATTTTGCACTACAAAAACTTGTTTGTTAGTGACACATCTAAAATAATGCCACTGGTCAGGGTTCGGTAGCCAAGGCAATAAAATGTGTTATTGTGACAATTCTTCCTTCAATGTTGCAGTTGCTACTATTGATGTAAAAAACCCCAAGAAGTTGAACGAATTAGTCATGCTACAGTAGTATTAATGTGCCTAATTTTCAGGTATAATAACAGGCCTTTTTAGCCCTGTATTTAAACAAGACATTAAAATTTAAATGAATGAGGCTGAAATACTGTGGAGCACCCCAGCTATGTGATTCCCTAACATGGGCTGTTGCATTGCCAACATTCTTGCAGTAAGTTATATCCATCCAAGGCCAAAGCCTGGACATCCTCTGAGCATTCTGTGAGTGTCAGTCCTAGCAGAGATTTACAGAAACCCAAAGGGTATTTACAGCCTTCCCCCCACCAAGGGCTGCTTTGGGACTCCCAGACTCCCCTATCCCTGAGCAGTGTGCACAGAACAAGCTACTTTCAGACAGAATCTGTGGGCAGGCATGGGGCACTGCCAGTCCTGCATGTGATGTTGCATTTTGATTTGTGTGTCCTGGGAGCCAAGGTTTGCAAGGGCAGAATAGTTGTGGGCCACATCAGTACTCAGCAGAAGGAAAGACAAAAGCTTTAATACTCTGGGGTAAAGTTGACCTCAAAACGCTCATCAGTTCCCCAAGTCAGTCTGGATTTTGTTTGCCTTTTGATTTCAAAAGGTCTTGCTTCATGTCTATTTTGTGACCACTGAGGTTTCAGGCTCCCACTTTACTGCCCCTTTGCAGAGGCCTGAGTGCTGTAAACACCTGTCCCCAGAGCTGAGAATCCATTCAGGCCATTCCTGACACCAGGCAGGTGTGGGAGCTAGACAGGTCGCTTGGTGCTTCTGCTCTTTGCTAGATTGTACCCTGCCGGCATTTCTTCCCACTGATGCCTCACTGAATACACCTTTGAGTGTCACCAGGATGGTACCCCCCTTGATAGTCTTTCACACTCCAACTGCTTTCAGCATTCAGAAATACCCTTTGAGCTTAATCTCGGCTCCTTCCTTGTTAGTGTTCATCTGCTGAGATTGAGTAATTCCCTTCCTTCATTTATATTTATATTTTGAAGGTATTTATAGATTCAAGCTATAGCCCCATGGGTTTTCTTTTCTCTGGGCTATATTTATAGACCTTTGATAAGCATCCCTAGTATTTTGTTCTTATCTTCCAGTACTTACATGCTGGTTGTTAGTCATTGCTGGGCTGCCCTCTCCACCACACACAGGATTTTGTTCAGTGTTATTCCACAAGTGGTGATATCAGGTCTCATTTTAACACAACCTTGTTAATTGAACACGATGCAGCCCCAGCAGATATCATACATAATCCCTCAACACTCCAGCCCTTAAAAACACTCATAGACAGTGAATGCTTTCTTACCTTTTCGAAGCTTGCTGCTCTTTCTCCTGCTGTCTCTAGCTGCCTGTACAGCTCAGCTCGGTGGATTTCCAGTTGCCTCTGAATTCCTTTAGTGGTTCTGTGATGCCTGATAATTAGAAACAAAGGCAGCAATTACTGAAGAGGGAAGAATCAAGTGTAAAGCCAGAATTTCACCAGCTCTGCTTTGGTAAAAAAATTAATTTCACATTGAACATTCCCAAACTGCTGTAGCTGTAAGAGAGTCAGAATTGAAGGTGATAATGATATGGACTGGTGCAGATTTCCCAGAACCATATGCAAGATCAACAGTCTAGGCTCATAAATTCAGTTCACTAGCTGTGAAAGTGCCTTGAATTATTTAGTTAACTTGTCCAGTGAGAACTCAAAATTATTAAACTGTTGCCAGCTACTGCATGTACATTTTTTTTCACAACACATTTTTCCTTGTGTACAGTTGGCATATTTTGAAACACACACGGTCAGTCATCTTTCTGCCCTCTTACTTATTTTGAGTCCTTCTCTTTAAAAATTTTTCTCATGTTTCCCCCAAATAACTCTGCCCTAACTTTGCCTCTGTGTTTCAGGCAGAATCCGGATTGTATCTCGATAATTATTCTGACCCCAAAATATCTTTATTTAAGAATTTGTCTGTGTGGCATTGCAAGCTAGGTTCAAGAAAGAACAATATGATTTCCCTCTTAGTTTATTGCTTTTTTTTAACTTCTCAGAACAAGTGAAAAGGTAACTGGTTCTGAAACAAATAGGGCTTTGTTTGCATCTGCTTGTGCTTTCCTCTGGTGAGAAGGTATTTTTAAAACAAGTCATATCCAAAGGGAGACACTGCTGTAATTTCAAGCCCAGGATTGTTTTCTTTTCTCCTGCAGGTAACAGGATCTCTGTTGTGTAGTCTTGCTGTTGTCAGGAGTGTCCTGCTTTATCATTTATTGGCTTCTGGTACTTGTAGAAAGAGTTGATATTTACGTGGGCCCTTACAGAGGGTAGGAAATGAGTGGCATATTAGAAGTATCCTGTTTTCTCAGGCATGTTTTTCAAAGGTTACCCTATCCCAGAGCAGCAAAGGTTAATACATGCTTGTTGAAAGGCTTGTTTAGGTTTTTTCTTGTAACTCAAAATATTTAACCTTTTAAATGAGTCCAAAAATTAAATTCAGTATCAGCAAATCTCATGGCTGCATCCAGAATATTGCAGGAAAGAGAGCAGAAGCACTTGCCTCAGTCAAGGGGGGGATGGCTCAGTGCTGGTGCCTCCTGAGCCTGCACATCCCATGCTGGTTTCACTTTCTGTGCTGCCTTGTGTCTCTGAGTGAGGGCTGAGGTTAGAAAGCCATGGAAGTCCAATGGAGAAGGACAGTTGAAATCTTGGAAACTCACAACCTGTCATTTCAGTGCCTACTACAGCTGTGAGATTAACTTACTCTTTGTAGGGGAACATTTCTCTGACAGGCTCTTTATACCTTCCACATGCACATTTTACACCAGGGTAAGCAGTTTCCCAGTATCATCACCTAAGCCTACATTTCACAAGAATCACCTCTTAATGTGTGCAAAAACATAATGGCCATAGAGCACAATTTGCAAATACATCATTGCTGGCAATCCTGGAGGATGTTTGATGAATGTTTGATGCTGTTAATAGGAGCAATAACATAATGCCATTAAATAAAACCACTGCTAGATGAGGAAACAAGTGATTATTTGCCTAGGAGGCCATTTGTATAAGGACATGCTTATTCAAGGTGAAAAATGTTTCAAAACTTCAGTAAAAATCTGGGAATAAAAGCCTCCAATCTGCCATCACTTTAAGTGTACAAAGCTAGGATGTTGCTATGAGATTAAGGTGGGGGAATGCTGTGTGAGCTGCTCTGCAGTACCACAGTATCTCTGCTTCCTTCTGTAGCTAAAACAAAAACAAAGCCCCTTTGACCCCCTATTCGTTGTTGAGAAGTGGGAACCTAAATGTAGAACAAATGAAGTGTGCTATCACTGAAGGGATTTCCAAAAGAGCATTATACCAGTGACTGTAAAAGCTGCATGTGGCAGCCTGAAAAAACACACACAAATCCCCTTGTTTTATGCTGTTGCAGCTTTGACAGGCCCCCTCTTGGGATGGTTGCTCCTAAGATGCATTAATTCCAGCACTTAAGCTCCCAAGTTCAGTGAAATAGAGGCATAAACTGACCTTTCCAGAAGGAAAAGGTTAATGTTGAAAAACACTGATTTCAACAATCCATCTTCTCAAGGTAACCCTAGAGTTTATGGTTTGCTTAACTCTACAGATCCCTTGAAAAATAACTTTCTGCAGTGATCTATGTGGCTGAACCAGCATTCCCACTCATAAGCTGTTCTAATCTTAATTGCCTGCTATCTGTCTCATATGTCTTTGTCACCTGATGGTGTGGAGCGGATGTTGAGATGCAGCTGCATCTCAGATGCTGCGGAGGTGGCAGCCAGAGGGGTGTTCTCACAAAGTCCTCACAGCAGTTCTTGCCTGTGGTCGTTCTGGGAGGGCCTTGACAACACTGCAAGGCATCAGGAGGTGATTGTCAGGAATGGGATGATGTGGTGTCCTTCTCCAGTCACTTCAACTACATGACAGTGATGTTAATTGGACAACTGTGTCACATAAAGGATGTTAATTGGGGGCTGAGTAGTAAATCTGAGCGAAGGAGAACTTGGGACCAGTATAAGGATCAAGTCTTTACAGGGAATACACTGAGTAGGAAGGTTTCACTGGAGAAACTGTGGAAATCTTATCACTCCAGTTACTTGCAGTGGCTACACAAGGCAGTGTAGGAAATTAGTTTGCATTGACAATTCAGAAGCATCAGTTGCATTATCTTTCCTAACAAGTGGTGTCTCTGCTTGATATCCTCCCAGTCTGTCTTTTCCAGGAAGCTTGACAGCCACCTCTGAAGGAAGGGGACTTTGTGACACCTGAGAGAGGCCCCTGGGCCTTGAAGCTACTGAGTGACAAAGAAATACTTGACATCTGCCAAAAGTCTTAGCAGTGCCCCTCAGGGCTGCCCTGTGGTTCTGCACAAAGCAAGACCTGCATTGGCAGGTCCTGCTGCTCGTGCTCCAGGTAACCCCCATCCTTTCCAAGCGGGTCTATAATGGACACATGGGGTACAGGTGAAGTGCAGGCCTAGAACTACCCCACTTCCACAAGCTCAGCTGAAATACCACCACAAGGGTATTTTTTTAAGTGCTTAGTGTGGTGCTCTATGGCCACAAAGATCATTGCTCCCTTCATTGCTTTGCCTTGTCTTGCTTTAAATGACTGGAACTTCCAGCTGCTTCCTTCAGGAGGTTATTTTGCAGTTTAATGGAGTGCCAGGACATCCCTCCTGATACCATCTGACTTACATTTTTTCATTGCTCAGCTTCACCCAATTAATTGTACTTATAAAACAAAATCTTTTACAGCTTTGTGTTTTTACATGCTCTGAATACTTTTTGGTTCTTTTCATAGTCCCCAAGTAGCCATTTCTGTGAAATATTGTGTTCTTCCTCCTTAGAAACGACATGCTGCATTTAACTGTTAGATTGTGCTTACCATGGAGATAATAAAAAGTCATTTAAATTAGAACTGATTGGAAATTATAGTCGTGAGACAAAAAACCAACAGGAACACTAGGCCAAATCCAGGGAAATTTTTAGGCCTTTAGTTTTCCAGTTTTCAGTGAGATACTGCTGGCATGGGTATGATGACTCTACCAAGAAGGCAGAAGGGTGCTCTGATCTTCCCAGGCCCACAGGGAAGCAGGACTGGCATAGAAGATGGCTTTCAACAAAAACTAACAGTAATTAGCTCAATGTTTTGCTCCTTACACATGTGCATTGTGACAGTAGACATGTCTGTGCCACTGCTGCTGTTAGAAGAGTTTATTATTATTTGCCTCAGAAACTGAGCAGGCTGGGGTCATAAATCTCCTTTTTGAAGCTGCTGGAAGACAAGTTGCCAGCTTGAACAGAAAACAAGTGGCAACCTGGCTTGCAAACCAAGAAGGCAGCAGCTTACACAAGGTGCCAAGAAAGCACTTGCAAAGGAACAAAGCGTTGTGGCAGAGGTGGATACACAACGGCAGGAAGGCTTGGTAGGTGTGCAGGAGTGCTCCTAACACCATGATAATGTGCAGTGCATCTTGGCACTGATAAGAAATACTGAGCAAGCCAGACCAAGACATTAGTCTAGAAAGTAAAAGGGGTTCTGAAGTGACCAGAGCCTTCAAGGCAGCTTTTAGGAGGGAGTGCATGCCTCAAAAATTACAGACTGCTCAAGAAAGGCCGGCAGCATGGCCACACACTCCTGGGGCAAAAGAGGCCAGAGTTGTGCCCCGGTTCTCCTGGAGTAGAGAGGCTCTAGCCAGGGGAACCTAGGAAGAACCAAGTTTCACAGGACCACAGAGTATTTGAATTGGAAGGGACCCACCAGGACCATCAGGTCCAACTCTTACGTGAATGGCCCCTCTGGAGACCAAACCACCCAACCCTGGTGTCCCTGGCACCGTGCTGTGACCCAGTGAACTGGAGCTGGCCCAGCACAGCCGTCACCCTGCTGTGTGGCTGCAGTGCTGCTCAGGATGGAGCCGTGTGGGTGCGTGCCCCTGGCAGCACAGGAGGAGCAGGGCACTGAGTGTCATGGCCCGGGAGAGCAAACAGGTTTGGTGGTCACATCAGCCAGGGCAGGCAGTGACGCAAGGGAAGCTGTCAAGGACACAGTGACCCAGGGGCAGAGGTGCAGAGTGCGAGGCTGACGTCCCTGAGCTGACCCCAACTGTGTGCCAAGAGACCTTGTTCCCGGAGCCACTGGTGAGGTGAAGAGCCTGGGCATAGTCCAGGGGTGTCCTCAGCGCAGGGACAACCACAGGGGCAGTGCAGGCAGCAGCATCCTTGTGCCCCTCACAGCTCAGCATCCCGGTGGAAAAGAGCTGAACCTTTCTCTCTCCTCCTTTGCAAGTCCTGCAGAAATCCAGACAGACCAGGCCTAAAACAACCTCAGAGCTCTTCATGTCTTCTGGGTATCATTTCAGTGCTCAATGGGAATATTGCTGTAACTCCTGGAGACCAACCACAGGGAGATTCTTCTCTTTGACTGTCCTATGTAATTCCTTGCAGGCCAAATTGAATTTTAAAAAATTGATGACATTTCAAAGATTGGTATTTAAAATAGATTTTTTTCCCTATCTTTTTTAAAAGATTCCTGCTTTCAAAACCCCTTTTCCATTTGACGTCTTCACAAAAAATAAAATTTTCATGAGAAATGTTCCTTTCCATGAGCCTGGTCAGATGACACAAGCTTCCCATCAAACACAGTAATTTTAAGAAGAGCCAGAGAAACTTGGAGAAAAGAACACATGAGAAATGGAAACAAAATTGTTGCACTTTTGTTCTCGAAAACAGCCAAATATTTTTAAAGAAATCTATACTTGGTTTGTTCCTTTTATTTTATTGAACATGTGCCCAATACGTTTTTATCCTGTTTTCAGGTTTTCTGGAATATCTGACTGAAACAGTATTTTCCTATGAAATTGATCTGTGCTTTCCTGAAGAAGACCCTGCATTTTCACTGGATATCTCTGGCTCTCTCACTGTGAGGGACCAAAGGGCACCAAGAGCCCCAGTATCCCTGCCCAGCCCAGGCCCTGTGTCAGCTGCCTGGCACCACTGATGCTCCAGCAGTGCCAGTCTCCAGCCCTCCTTAGCCCTGCCCTCTCTGCCCATGGGCCACAGCCCAGCCTAGCCCTGCTCTGTCCCTGTTTCCTGCCCCTGACATCCCCTGGCCTGCCCTGCTCCCTTTGTGGGACAGTGGGATGAGCCCTGCTGAGCCCCACGAGGAGCTGCCACTGCTCCTGGAGCTGCTGGCCCTTGCTGTGCCCTGATAATTACCTTGCTTTAATTTATTACCCTGCCAGAGTTGTGTACTAAGATGCAAAATAACATGGAGAATAACTGAGAGCCAACGAGCTGTGTGCTTGGGGCTGCCTGTGTTGCAGGGATTCATGTCTTCTTTCTTCCCCCTGTGTGTTTTCTCTGACAGCCAGCTTTGGCAGGGTTCTGCAAAGGGTATGCCCCTGCTGCTTGCACTTCCTTCTGGCTGGCTTGTCCTGCCCTCAAGCACCAGAATTGAGATACCTGCTTTCAGCTGTCGCTGCTGCAATGCCTCTAATCCCAGCCACACTTTAAAATGCTTTGGTTTCTTTCTTGGTGCTGTCCTGGAAATTCAAACTTAGTAGAAACTCAGTGGTAAAGGTAAAGGGGTTCGTTTTCCCTGCAATCTGTCTCTTTCAAATGAGAGAACATTTTTACTTAGAAACCTCAAGGAAATTATGATGTGGTACTTCAGAACAAGCAACAGATACAGACCACACTAATGCCTGTTTTGGGACCCTCCAACCTTTGTCAGCCCAGGCACTGAGAGCCAGTAATCAGCATGCTGCTGCACTGGATGTGGTGCTTTGCTCTTCTTTGTTGTCTCTACTTTAATACTTTCATTTCTTACTGCTGTTACCAAAATGACATCAGGAGTTCTTCACCCAAGCCAGTATTTCTCACTACATGAGCTGTATAGAAAGGATTGCAGTGCCAAGTGCTGGCAGTGCCCCAAGGTTTTCTGCTGTGTCAGGATACCAGCCCTCTCCTTCTTGAAAAGACCTAGAAATAAATGCATTTTCTCATGGTTAACTGCATTCTGTGGGAGCTGGCAACACAGGCCAGAGTGATCTTTCTGTATTAGACCTTTCATCATTTTTGTGATCTTTTCCTTGGGTGTTGCAAGGTGCATTTTGCTTTGCTCTGATTCTTGTGCTTAAAAGCTGTTTCTGTAAACTCTGAGTGCATATGAAACATCTTTCCTTCTTTCAGTTTCCTTGGTCCAGCAGTGAACAAGCAGATGCTTTTTGTCATTGGATAAACTTAAATAGTATTTTATTGTCAGAAGCTAAGTGTAAATGCCTGAAGTATAAAAAGAAAGAAGTATTTTACTTTTTTGAGCAGAATTAGGAATAATATAACAAATATGTCTCCTATATAGTGCTTCTGGTTTAACAGGATTTATTACAAGTATAATAATAACACACAATGGAAATCCTGCTTAATGGCACAAATTACTTGGAACTCTCTCTTTGCTGGGCCCTTGCATATTTTTTAGCAAGTTGTTTTGGTGGAAAACCTGCTTTTTCTACTTACATAAGTATCTTCCCAGCAGATACTTTCTTGCTTCAATGGCAATAATGACTTTCTATTCCAGTCTCCGGAACATTTAAGGGTATTATTTTCCCCCAAGATCAGTGAGTTAAATTGCCTGCCATGACACATCTGAAAGTTATTCCATTCCCAAAGAGTGCATGTGAAGCACTTTTCATAAAAGTAGCAATCCTTTAAGGGTACTTGAGTTGCACCTTTAGGACCACTACTTATGGAAAAAGCCTTCCTGGTATTTTTACAGTACAATTTTGAGTATTTTGTAGTTAGGTTTCTTTTTTTTTTTCTTGTCTTACATCTTTGGATAAACCACTGACATTTCTCCAGGGCTGACCAGTACTATATTGAAGACCATATGCAAGCAGCCTTTTTATTAAAACTTAAAATGTGAGCATCAGGAGCTCAGAAACTGAAAAACTGTATTTCTCTCAGCTTTTCTAATTAATTGCATAATGGACAGATTGAATGAGTAAACTGTCTGAAGTGGCTGTTATGTGTTCTTCTGAGGTTTCTTTTAGGAACCGAAGAGCAAGAGTTACGTAACTACAAAAGGAAAAAAAAAAAAAGGGTGGAAAAACCACTTAAAGCACTGAAATTGTGATTTATAAATTGTTTCACCAGAAGTAACAGTGACTGGTACTTTCCTTTCTCTTACAGGAGATAAATCTGGGGTGGCTTGGCTCAGGAACAACTCTTCCCTGGGGGAAAAAAGGCCAAAAGCCAATCCACAGAAAGACGGGTTGAATACTAAAACTCAAGATGACAATCTGACAGCCACTTGGCATCTGCTCTCCGATGGCAGCCAGCTGGCTTCTCACAACAGTGTATGCCCCAGCAACACTGGTAGGGAGAGCTTGCTGGGAGAGTCCCTGCTTCGATACGACCCCTCCTGCAAAGCTCCCCCTGCGCCAAGCCCAGCGCCGCTCGAGCACTTGTGTCCTTCCCCACAGCACATCTCTAAGGAGTTACCAAATTAGTTAGAATAACCACCTGCTTCTCTGGGCTCTGCCCTGCTGGTGTACAACAGCACAGAGCTCTCTGCAAGGCAGGGCCAGCCACCTGGCTTCAAGGGCAAGGTGGCTGTGGGATGGAGGCTTTGGAATGTTGGCTCTGTGAAGCTGGCGTTGCTTCAGCTTGCACAGTGCCTTGCAGGAGGTGGGCTCGCCTGTCATTGTGATCAGTAGTGGTGGTGTGGTTATGATTAGACCTTCTCTTGGGAGAAGGCAAAAGTTTCCATCCTTTTTCTGCTGTAAGACAGGTTGAAAAACAACTGGCCTACAGAGATGTCATGCTGTGCTCTGTCATGTGGGCACCTTGCAGTCCTGTCCTCACACCCCAGTGAGGACAGTGCTGGAAACATGCTAGTGACAGTGGTGTCCACTTTATGTGTAAGCCATTGTTCCCCTAGGTGCAAAAATTAGAGCAGGGAGAAGTGTCTGGATCTACAAACAAGGGCCATGTTGCATCAAGGTGGACTTGAGAAGTCTAAACTGCTGCTGAATGTGTATCAGCTTCAGGTCTTTTTCTACGTCCTGTCTACACCAGCTTTTTTGAGTGCTCTGGTTTTTGGCTCTGATAATCACTGTTCCACCTCTAGTTTACTGGTAACACTCACAGCCACACAGTCTTCTTAAGTATTTGTATGATGAATTCAACACAGAACACTGAGAGCTTGCCACTTCTGGCAATTAACTTGAGATAAATAGAAGTGGTAAGAGGAGGCATTAAGTTACCCACCTGCAGAAGACTGGCTCTGTGCTGAGTGCTCTCAACAGATGAGTGCCTATGAGGAAGTGCTAATTGCAATGTATTCCTCAATGGTTTTTTGTTGCTGCACAAAAGACTGAAAAAATGTGAAGAGAATGAAAATGCCTCTGTGTTTTGAGTCACAGTGGAAAATACGCAGGAATCGGACTCTGAGAATCGGCAGAAAAAGAATGTGCTAAGAACAGAGGAACAAGCAGAGGATTGATGCCATGAATAGAAAGCTCCGTCTGTGCTCTGGCCATGGTCCAGGCTGGATGACATAGCCTACCTGATAGCATGCCCATTTGGATTGTTTATGTAACACCAGAGGTGCTACAAGGAATGTAGGAAGAGGCTCCGTGTGACCTGAGAGTCTCGTGCTGAGAATGAGACAGACACCATACAATTAAGGGAAGGGCAGCACTGAATCCAGATGAGAAACAAAGCTCAGGTAAAGAAGCACATGCTGATCTTGGCCCTAAAAATGGCATGAGAAAAGACAGGATTGCTAGGTGGAGACAAAGTGCTGTGAAGTAAGGGAGCCAAGGATGAGGACTGAGAGTATGACAGAAGGAACAGTGAGATGAGACGGAGCCAGATGTCTCTAGGAAGTGAATTTACCAAGACTGTCAACTTGGAAGAAGACAGGAACCTGGGTTATAGGGGTGGTGGACTGTAATATACATGTATGGTGTGCAGCTGGCTAAGCAGAAAATCTGACTTGGTATACAATATTTTCAAAAGGCATGGGCAAAACCCAGAGGTGGGGTAAAGGCAAAAGTGTCCAGAGTAGATTCAGCCAGTGCAGTGAACACCTGACATGATGGGAGCTATGTGAGCTGGTTGGCACTGCTAACCCTCCTTGGGTGGGTTGTCCTGGCATGAGTAGAGTTCATGGAGTAGGAGGGGAATGCAAGGTGCTAGCACCCTCATGGCCATAGCTAGTGAGGAACCCACACCCCCACACTGCAGCCTGCACCCTCTGTCCCCAAAGAGACCACCGAGTGCACCTCTTGTCCACTAGGCTATAAAAACCTCTCAGAAGTGGCTGCAACAACACCTACTCAGAACTACATCCAAATTTAACTGTAACAGAGCTGGATTGAACCCCCTAAACCCAACAATTCCCTGAGGGACAGTGTCAGAGTGGTGCAATTTCCCACCCTTAAAAGGGAAAATGAATGTCATATGATATAGAGGGCACAGCAGAGAGTCTTGATGTTGTGATGTGCTGGAGACAATTACTGTGGTCCTGCATTATCTCTTCTCCATGTTATATTGCAGTGATTATTCCAGGAGAAAGCACACAAAAATTGTTGTACAGCAACCGAAGTCTTTTGCCAAAGGTAGAGCAGATCCTTTGGCTTGCCCCTTTAGGAGGCAGAAAGGAGAAACACAGCAAGGATTGCATGTGGCAGCTAGGAAATGTCTGGGGAAACAGCACAAATGTTTATAACAACTGCTGAACTGCTGCGCAGGATCTGCCCGGTGCGCACTGGGAATGATGAATGCACCACAGACCTGGCAGCAGCCAGCGAGCACAGCGTGTTCAAACGCCTCGTTTATGGCCCTCTTCGGGTCAGAAGAAACCAGGAAGGAAATGGTTACGTGAGTGTTTCTTCACTGTATTGTTTACAGGATACACAGGGACATTTTTGGCTTCATATTTGGGTAGTTCAAAAGGCAGAGCCAGCGGAGCTGAGAAGAAGAATTGGCAGCACTGAATTTGGCCATAGCAAAGGCAGATTTCAGCGCTGCCTGCCAGAGATTACGTCTTTGTTCTTCCTTTCAGTGGCAGTTCTGAGAGGCTCCACATCAAATCACTCCAGCTCAGGCCAGCAGAGCTACTCGGGCAGGTTTTATCCGCTTACGTAAGGAGGGGAAGGATGAGATGTGACCTTGACTGGCATGACCGTGTTGGGAACAGCCTCCAGTTGGGAAAGAGTTTTCTTGGCAGAACTGTGCGGTTACCTGGATGGGCTGGTTTGTTTGGGGAGGCTTCTAATGCCCCAATTTCACACTGGGGCTGTGCTGTGGGCTGCCCCCATGCTTGTCCACGGCTCCCAAGTCTGGGTACAGTGGTCATTTCATCCTGACTGGAGTTTCCTGGAGCCCAAAATATTGTTTCTCTAATGTATGTATTTATATGGTGGCTTGGATTGGCCTGATTAAATTTGCTGTCATAATGAGCAGAGAGATTCTAGCAACCTGTGTCACTGTCCTGTTGTTATATAATGCATCTTGACAGAAAGCTCAAAACATCTTTTGGACTAGGATTGATGAAAGCAGGGCCAGCATCATTCAAACAGTAATGGATTTAGATTTTCCAAAATCAGGATAAACTGCTCCTCCAGTGGCCTAATCCTATTTGCTTCATTAAAGGCCTTCTGCATTGCAGGGAACTGCATTTCAGGGCAAAAAGATTCTTCAAACAGAAGGAAGTGGCTTTAGCCTTTTGTGTGTGAGAAAAAAGCAAAGAAAAAGATTATGGAAGCCAAATTATGACATGTTTGTTTTGAATCATTGAAACAGCTCTAGGCATGGGCTGTATTTTTCAGCATTTTCAAAATTATTATTTTATGTGCTACAATAGAACTCAAAAGCAGCTGATACAATTTAATGTTCTTATTTCTGTACAAGGATGATTTACTAATCACTGTTAGTAGCCCCGTGTTAATGGTTTACCCTTTCCAAAAAATCAGGAGAGACTTCTAGGGCCTCAGAAAAAGCTTCTTGGTTTGACCTTTGTAGTTTTAAGCCAACATTGTAAATCTAAGAATTATTAAAAGCACAGCTCATTTTATGAAGTAACAGCTGAGAAGCAAAACAGTTTTGTGTCTCAATTCCTTTAGCCAAACCTAAGCTGAATTTTAAAAGCAGGAGTATCCCTAGGATGGTTTCATTGCTCAGTAACAGGGTAGTTGCTCTAAGTGCAGAGCTGGAGTCATTTCACTGCAAGTTTTTGGTGAGTAAACACTGCTCCCTGATTCAGCCACCTCTTTTGGCCAGGACTTCACTGTCATGTCTTGCCACTACTTCTGGATGCACCAGTGAGCAATAAGTAAATATTATTATGTATGACCCATACTAGGGCAGACCTAACCCTTCTTCCCGAAGCACACTTTAGTTTGGGTCACTTTTTACTGTGATTAAACTGACATCTCCTATAAGGTGTTTCAGGTTAAGTGTAGAAGGAGATGTTATTTGTTCCTAACATTGCACATGGGATTGCTTCCTTGCTTGGGACTTCATTGAATCCTATTAGATTTCTTATGGCATTTTTTTACCCCAAATCCCAGAGCAGTAAACTAACAAACTGAGCACAGGCCTGAAGATTCTAGGTTATTGTCCTTTCTTTCCTGTCTGATCAGCCTTGGAGGAGTGGGCAATGGGGAGGAGCTGGGAAGAGCTGCAAAGGGCCTCTTGCTGTGGGAACGTGCTCTGCTAAGCTCTCTGCTGGGATGGGCATTGAGAATGTGTCTGCAGACCCACCTTGTGCTCTGAGCCTGCTCTGCTCTGGAGCCTCATCTACATCAAGATGAGATGATTCAAATCAGAACTTGAGCATCTCCAGAACACAGAGCTGGGAATTTGTCTTCATCAGCCCAGTTGAACTAACTGTAGGATTTGGTTGTCATCCCCAGCTAAGTATCCAGAGCTGATTATGAGGAAAATACAGCAATAAAAATCTTATTTAATCTAATCTACCTGATGTTAGATCAAGTTCCTTTGACACTCACCAGCAGAACAGAGCACTTTCCAGAGTTATACCTTTACTCTAAGTCCTTTATAGTGATTTGTTGTAACTGTTTATTCATAATTATTTGTCAGGCCAGCATTTAAGCCAAAACATTTCCTTTATAATCATGAAGTATTTAAATTTATTCACCACCTCTGTGTTTCAGCCATAGCCTGCCGTTCTTAGGCTCTGAGATCCAAGCAGCTGAAGTGCCAACAGATGTACTGAAAGTCACCAGGGAAAATGGGAGAAGGCATTAAGCCTCAATACAAACTTGTTTTTAAAATGAAATCCATTTAAGAGTGAAAAATGACCTAATATATTTTTTCTTGGCCCATTCTTTTCCTCTGAGATTAATAAATAAAACAAAAACCGTGCAAGAACTTTTGTATTTCCCAGTTTGACTTCTATTTTATGTTATTCAGGCAGGCAGATGCACATAGTCTGACAGGAGGCATTAAGCTCAGTGAATATTCTTTATTTCAAAAACTTCACCCCCCTTAAAGCAAAATACTTCAAAAAGAGGAGAGAGAGAGAGAGAAATTGCCTTCTGCAGCAAACTTAGCAAACATTTCTGATACTCAAGGCACTATCTTTCCTGCACATCAAAGAAAAATACCACCCTTCATTAAGTATATTAATTAACTTATCACAGGATCTAATTGATATTTCAATTCCAGCAAATAACACACTTCGGTTTTTTGTTCTGCAACTGCACAATGTCTGACAGTTCACTGAGCAGTCAGTGTTGTGAAGAAATCACGAGCAGTTTTGTAAAGCCTGTCAATCATTCAAAAATTCAAGTTCCTTGTAGACAGAAAAAGGCTGTCTCTGAATTATATTAGGTGTTGTGAGTTTAGTCTCAGGCAAAGCCAGGAATACGTGAGAAAAATAAACACCTGAACAAAACAGGCTTTAACCACATATTTTGAGCCCCAAAGAAGGGACTTCAATGCACTGATCTATTGTCAGAAGTGGTTCTCTCTTTTTTAGCAGGGGCTTCAGGATGTTGATGTGAGCAGAAACACGAGGTTGTTCCTGTGTTCCTGCACTCAGAGTGGGAGCTCAGCCTGGAGCATTCGAAGCTGTAGGACATGGTTTGTTGTTTAAAGGGTGTGAGAGGAAGAAAATGAACAGATCAGAGCTTGTTCCAGAATTTTGAGCTTACACATTAATTGCCCAATGAGAAAACGTGATAACTGCAGTGGAAACTGGTCTGACGTTTGCTTCAGTCCCTCTAGCTCTGTCTTATTTCTGTGCCAGCCTGGTGCTGGTGTCTCTATACAAGAAAAGCAAGAAATCTAACCTAGATGAAAGGTAACCTCATAACAAAGTATTTGATTGAGACCCAAGAGACCTGGATTCCTTTGCAGGGCCTGCTGTAACCTCTACGGTCTTGTACCAATCCCTCCCCAACTCACATCCTTAACTTGGCAACATGGAAAAAACTCAAGGGCATGGTATGTGATAGAATCAATGTTTGTGTGGTGACAGGGCTTTAAAAAATACAGAACAGGAAAAACAGCACCACCTTCACAATCTAAAATTAACCTAACCACGTCATAGAAAGGCTGCATAAATAGCAGGGTTTTTTCCTAGGTTTGCATCTTTTCTATTCAATAAAGACAGACTGAATTTTTTTTCTATTCATTTACGTTTGAGTTGTCCCAGCTTGAACTGCACTGAGAAGTGTCTCTTTGCTGCAGGTGGAATAAATGCTCCCCTGGGAACACGCCTGAGCCCCTGAGGGAAGGCAGAGAGCTGATTCTGGAGCGAGAATCATTGCTCCTGAACTGTGCTGGATGGTGAAGATGAGCAGGGAAATGCAACTGAACCTCAGACAAGGGCTCACATTTTGTAAGAGAAGTTTCCAGAATGTGTTGTCGTATTTATTCTGTTCTGTGTGGAAAGTGCTGTAAGGAAAAATGTAGCTTATCTCCCTAGGTGAGTTCAGGTCCCAGTTCTGATCTGTGTTCTTGACTAAAGTCTGGAAAGATTAATTTAAAAGATTTAGCTTTAGTCTAAAGTCTTTAAAATCAACTTGTAAGCCTGTGAAATTACCATTTTTTTTCCTTATTTTCTTCCCATTTTGGCAAAGTGTGTTTTTCTCAAGATCTTCTCTTTGGTACATGTTCCACTAACATGGTCAAACCATCACACTGGCTTTGAAGATCCCCTCACTATCTCCAAGGTCCTAGCACACTGTAACAATCACAGCTCCCTGCTGAAAAGAGTACCCTCCATTTGCTCTTGTGCCTTTCTTTGTTCTATTTCTGTCCTTTTTGTCTTCCCAGCAAGCTCCAGGCTTGCTTCAATTCTCATTTGCAGAACTGCTGAAATATGATAATAAAAATAATGGGTTGCTAGTGCAGAGGAGCAGTTGACACCAAGAAACAGGGGAAAGTCCTCCCCTCTGCCCACCTTTGCATTCCCCCTCTCAGGCTGCTTCTCCGTTAAAGTGCTACATTATTCTGCTCCGGTGCTTTCCACCACAATTGGGTATCCTATTGTGGTGTTGCTCATAGTGCCCTTCCCTGTGTGCCCATCTCTCCCTCTCCACCAGTCCCTCTTGGCTTTCTGCTGCTGCCTGGCTGCCTCAGGCTGTGTCCCACAGCCCCCAGGGCCTGCTCAGGGGGGTGGCTGCCCATGGTTTGGGCAGTAGCTCAGCTGTTTGGAGACCCAAAGCCTACGATGAAGATGCCATCTATAGCTAAAGTGTTGACTAGTCGCAGGAGCTGATGAGCAGGCTGGGCTGCATTCAGCCTGTGAGATGGGGCTGGTGAGCGTTCAGGGAAGCAGACTGGGATCCCTGGTTGCAGTGGAGTCCTGGGGACACCTAACCCTCTGATGGGACCAGGACCTGGGAGCAGCCAGGGCGTGCCAATGCCATATCTGCAATGGCCCTGGTGCCAGGGCTGGGGGAAGCCCTCAGCAGTCCTCCAGGGCTGCCTTTGTCATCTGGATGTTCAGCTTGAGACCTGCTTAATGAGGCTAAGCCAGGAATTGTTTTGACTGAGTGTCTGAGCTGGAATTCTTTGAATAAAATTGTTGCTTTTCTTTGCAGCCTCTTTGGAGCTTGATTATTCCACTAGAGACATTTTGAGACCAATCCCAAGAACATATTTTGAGCTTATTAAAAGCCTGTCTTAAAACTGGCGCACACAAGCAGCAGTCAATGAAAAGCTGGCACTGGTACACTGAACCACATTGTGCTGGCCATAATATTGATGTTTGCTGAATATTTACAGCATTAAAGCAACCGTTGGTATAAAAGAAACAAGTTGGAAAGAAGCTTACACTGCAAGCAGTAAGTAAATTGTATCAAATACCATATGAGCTTTGATGCAGCATAAGTAAGGCATTAAAGCCAGCTAGGGCTGTTTGGATAAAAGATCTGTCTGAGAAGTTCTGCATAGAAGTTAGTGAATTAACATAGATTTTTTTCCCCCTAAGGGATGGTTTTCAGAAGGTGAAGCAATCCAGAATTGTGTTGAGCAAGTGTGCACAGGAGGTTAACTCAGCTTTGTTATATGAGTGCTACATTTCACCTTGTGGATGTATTCCTATCGCTGCCCAGAATGTGATTTGACTGCTGTGTGTCATAAAACAGGACACCAGTTGTTTTGGAAGGAAGAATAAATTTGTGCTCCAGAAAATATGGCTCTTCCTGATTTGCAGAGACTCAGTGTGTTCTCAGGAATGGAGGCAGAAAAAACGTTTCCCCCAGCTCTGATAACAGTGATAAATTGTAGGGTAGGTGACAAATGCAATTTTTTTTCTTTTTACCAAACAATAAACCCAAAGCATTTCTGCAACATTTTTATTACGTTACATATGTCATTTCTAGCCAGACGAGGAAAATATCCTTAAAGCTCTTATTTAAGTCTTGATAGGAAACTCACCTGAAATTGAAAACATTGAAAATGTTTCAATCAGCACTTATAACTTTCTCTTTCAAAATACTTTCTGTATCCCTGTGTCCCAGTGCACTACAAACAGCAAGTAATTGAGCTCCATATACATACCCAGGACAAAGTGTCAGCTTTCCCAGATGGGCCAATGAAAGGCACGGAGCAAATGCACAACTTTCTCAGGATCAGGCAGTCCCTCAGTGGCAGAGTGAGGAAGCAACCCTGGGTGCCAGAATTTTCAAGCCCTTGTTTTAACCATTGTGCAGAGATTCAGCCAAAGGCCAACCTTACTTTTCCAGGAGTCATATTGGAAAACACTGTTTCTTCTAAGTTTATGTCATGCCTACCTACTCTGTGTGATGCACAAGAAGTGTAGTCAGAGGGTAATTTACTCCAAGTCCTAGACATAAGACTGGGAAGCTCCCACCCTGGCAGCTCCTTTGTGTGCAGACTCCAAAAATGTCAGGTTGAGTTAATGGTTTTTCTCAGTCTCGGGGGTTCCATGTAACTTGAACCAAATCTTATTGGAATATTTAGGCATTTATGGTTTCTTCTGCACTCCATTTGAAGGGAGCTGGAGAGATGGGAGGAAAAACCCTGCCTGTGAAGCAGTGAGGTTCAGGACACTCCCCCCTGGGTGAAATATTTCCCTGCCTATGCCTTGGCAGATGGGAAGGAGCTGCCTGTGGGATACCTGGGCATGGGGAGCTGAGGCAGAAGAAGCTGTGTTCACTTCACTCACCGATCAAGAATAATCACACAAGTTCAAAATGACCACATTAGTCACCACCATGACAGCGTAGCAAACACACATTGTGAGGAAGTCCAATAAAATATTTAAGGGAGTGCACCTGGCAGTGGCATTTGGTCCCGAAAGGACGGGTGAGTTGGAAATGCATGGATAAATTGATTCCTCCAGCCTTTGTTCTAGGAGTCAGACTAATCATAGCAATAGAAGACAGTGGTTGTTTTCACAGCAGGAGGTGGCCATTTGGTTCTTACAGCTAGTGACAATTCTTAGGTGATTTTTGTTGTTATATTTTTTCTAATCCTATTTGAGTACCTGTTTTTCACGAGATTAATGGCTCACAATCTCTGAGACATTTACTTAAGATGCAGGAAGAAGGATGTGTCTGCCAGACACATCTGTGCTCTGCAGTCTAAAATTGCCTCCTGTTGTGAGAGAGAAAGACAGAAAGAGGTGGCTATAGCATACTTGAGCTGCTAACAAACTGTAACCTCGCCCCTGGCATTTACTAGTTGCCATTTTAAAAAAGCAACTTTTACTAAGCTCTTGTTGGGCTGAATTGTTATATTTCCTGTTCTAAGTGGTGCTGTCAAGAGCTGTATGGTTTAAGAACTCTTGTTTTCCTCTGAACAATGCTTCACCTACAATAAAACAATTCTGTTATCCATTGAGGTCTGTTACAACTGCCTTAGAAACCTTTCTAATAGCAAACTCCTTTCCAGGGAATCTAATTCGTATTTGAATTTATTTCCCCTGCAAGTGAGACACTGATAGCACTGACTAAAACCAAGCATTGTATCAGGAGGGTATCGTGGTGGGCTTGCCCTCTTTCAGTCACACATCCTGTGTCTCTGTGGGAGGCACAGAGACATGGAGCAGGTTTTCACCTTACGGTGCACAGTGGTTTGTTGAGTGGCTGTGATCTGCATTTTGCAGAACTGGTTCGGATGGCTTACATAATAATCTCCTGGAACCCCACGCTCCTAAGGCAAACTCAGAGTTATGAAAGAACTCTATAGCAGACAAATGTGCAGTGAGGCCCAGCTGCACAATGCCTAATTCCTGCTGAAATATATAATGGATGAGGATCTAAATGTTCCTGCAGAGCAGGACCCGAATGGCAGACCATGAATCATGGAATCATCGAATCATCAAGGTCAGAAGAGACCTTTAAAATCGTGCAGTCCCACTGTCCACCCAGCACTGCCACTGCAAACCTAAACCACTAAACCAGATCCAGATGCCTCTTAAACACCTTCAGGGATGGTGACTCCACCACCTCTCTGAGCAAGATACTCCAAAGCCTGACCACCCTAGACGTGAAAATGCTCTTCTAATATGCAATCTGAATCTCCCGTGTCTCAGCTTAAGGCCATTTCCTCTGGTCATCTCACTGCAGGCACAGCAGAAGGACAGGTCCTCACCTCACTATAACCTCCTTTCAGGTAGTTTCAGAGAGCGATGAGGTCCCCCCTGAGCTTCCTCCTCTCCAGACTAATCAAGCCCAGCTCCCTCAGCCTTCCTCACAAGACATGTTCCCAGGCCCTTGCTCTCCCACCCAGCTTAGCATTGTCTGGAAATCTACTGAAGGTGAACCCAATCCCCACGTCCAGATCATCAATAAAGGTGTCAAACAGGACTGACCCCAGAATGAGCCCTGGGAAATATTGCTAGCAATCAGACTCCAAATGGATGACAACTTGATGGAATAGGTCCTAAGGACCCAGCTTGGAAAGAAGCCCTCCTTGATCTGCTGCTTGTCAACCCAGGGGATCTTGTGAGATTGGTGGCCTCTTGGCCACACTGACCATGAGGAAACTGAACTTAAAATCTCTGTTGACAGGAGGAAAAGTGCCAGCCAAACCTCAGCTGTAGACATAAGGAGAGCAGACTTCAGGCTGCTCAGGGAATTAGTGAGTAAGGTCCCATGGGAAAAGGTTTTTGCAGGTGCTGGGGTCCATCAGTACCAGTCACTTTTCAAACATCACCTCCCAAGGGCACAGGAGCAGCAATTCCCAAGTGAAGGAAGTCAAGCAGGTGAGGCAGAAAGTCGACTTGGCTGAAGAGGGATCTCCTCTTGGAAATAAGGCAAAAAAGGAAGGTGTATGCCCAGTGGAAGCAAGGTCAGGTGACAAGGGAGGGATTCAGAGATGCTGCTTGCTGCTGTAGGGAGAAGATTTGTGCAGCCAAAGCTCAGCTGGAGCTGAAGCTGCCAGAAATGTGGGAGGCAATAAAAAGAGTTTTGTCAAATACATTGATGGCAACAGGCAGTGTAGAAATATCATCAGCCCCCGCCCGGATGAGGATGGTCACCTCCCAAACAGGGACAGAGACAAGGCAGAGGGTTTAATGCATTCTTTGCCTCTGCCTTCAACACAGATGATGGACCAAGGGGTTCTCAGTGCCCTGAGCTGGAGGACCATGACTGTGAAAATGATCAGCCCAGTCGACCCTGAAATTGTGTGGGATCTGCTGCTTCATCTGGATCCCTACATATCTAGGGGGCCTGATGGGATTCATCCCAGAATCCTCAAAGAGCTGCTGTCATCACAAAACCTCTCCCCATGATTTTTGAGCAGCCTTGGGAATCCAGAGAGGTTCCAGCTGACTGGATTTCAGTAAAGCTTTCAATTCTGTCTCTTGGCTCTCTCAGGGAGCAACAGCTGTCCAGCCTCAGTGGTATGCCATGGCTGCAGTGGAAACGTACACAAAATTTGGTGTCACCCTCTTGATGAATGCTCATTTTCATGACCTACCAGAAGCACTGGCAGTAGATAATCAGGGTATCAGTCCCATCTGCAGTGATGCACAGGATTTGAATAGCTTTTCCAGCTACCACACTGATTTATGGACTCACTCTGATGAATTGGTCCATCTGTTCCTTTCCAGAGAGCAAACACACACTACTAAGACTGCACCACACTCCAAGTTTTCAAAAGAAAAAGAGGCAACTATCAGATTTGCACTACTGGGCCACTACTTAAAACCTCTGAATAATTTAAAATCCAAGAATGGCCCAAACAGTCTGGAATACATTTTTTCTCTTCTTACAGTAATACCTTCACAAGCCTCTGTAAAAAGCAAGTTTGTTTAGTCCCTTAGGTATAAATATGATATATGTCTGACACTTCATGCTATTCTCAACTTGCAATAAATAACCCTAAAATGCATTGGTGCTGCCCTCTGAGCATGTTCCCTGCTTTCACAACAGGACTCCCAAAGCATTTTCAGAGCATGCTGAACCCAGTTCAATAATCCAGCACAGTGGGCCCAGATATACAACTGTATTTTAAAGAGAATAACAAAATAGGTGCAAACACATTAATTTTTAGTGGTGTCTAATTTGATCTCATCACAGGCATGTGCAGCCAACACACATAAATTAAACAAGATCCAAGTTACTGAGAACTCCAGATTAGTGAAGAAGGGGAAAGGAAACCTGTAAACAAGGAGGGAGAAGGTAAAAATATTGCTAAGGAGAAAGACAGAGCTTTACAATGAACTCTACTAGCAGATGAGCTGGCCCATAGAGTGCTATGAGAGAGCTGATGGCTGCAGTGGTTAATTGAACACCAGGTAGCTCTGATGGCCAGGTTGGATATGCCAGCCTGGCACCACCACCCTCCTGAGCAGGAGCTCAGCAGTTCATTTCCCACTGCAGTGCTTTCAGGATCTATATGCTGGCCAGCTGTCCATATTGCATAACCTCAGCTCTCTGGGGTGTTGGCCAAGTCAGAAGAAGAAAGCAACACAGTGATATCCAATTATCAGTAGAAACCTTCTGGAGTGGGTAATGTGGCTCCTCCTCTCTCCTCACTCCTCACATTTTTTAGTTGGAAATTCCGAGTAATGGTTGGAGGGTTTTCTCCCAAAAAGAGCAAATTTTATTGGAGTTGACTTATACCTGGCAAAAGTTTTGCCCCTTCCAAGCAGTGTTTTTCTCAATGACTCTTCTGTTGATTGCAACAGTGCCAGCAAGGAGTTGCAGATAGGGCACTTTGCTGGACAGATGAATACAGCCTGACAAGCTCCAGCTTGCTGATCATGTAGGATGAAGAAGGGTTTAAGAGGTAGCTGAGTAATTAGCAAGGAACAAACCTTGCAAGTTTTCTGAGCACAAAAGCCCTGTTATAGTCTGCAGGAGACCAAATGCTTCCAGGGTAGGATCCAAGTGGGGTGGAAGGGGAAGAGTGGGAAACTTTCCTTTTTGGGATACATACAATTTCCTCTTTTACATTCGTAATACAATTGGGGTAATTGAACTGGATGGGTGCTCTGTTTTCCTCCATAATGATCCCATTCCTACACTGAGATAAACTACAGGCTTTAGGTCCCATGGTTAGTCCCCTTGGAAACCAGATTATTTCCTTTTAAAATAGAGCACACCAATTATCCTCTAAATAGTTTCGATTATTGTCCTTCCCCACATAGCAACAAAAGATGTATTATCCACCCCATCATGTACAGTTGGGCTTCATCCTTAGAGGATACTGGCAGGTCTGTATGAAGGAGTCCTGCAATAGCCTCCTTCAGCCCCCAGAAGCAGTGATGAATAATGTGGTTTTAGGTCAACTTTCAAAGGTCCCATGTTCTCAGCAGTGGTCACAGAGCATTTGAACCAGAATTCGGCAGTCTGCATGAAGGATTTTGGTGTTAAAGAAGGTAGAAAGGATTCGCCTGGCATTAAGACTCAGATCTCCCAAGTCATTTAAGTTCCTAACATCCACGTGGGTATTTCAGTGCCTGTGGGAAAATAAGTGTCAGAGAGGTTTTCAGAGGTTTCTTGACATGAATACAGGCAGATGAATATTGTTCAGGTAGGAAATTGCTCTGTCTTAGGACAGCAGTTTTGATTTCCTGTGCTTACAAATGTGGTGGGGATATGCAGACTGCAGCAGTGCAAAGCTGCGTGACATTTGATCTGGTTTTTAGTCTTTGAACTTCAAATGGTGGTTACATGTAACTCGATTTTCTATTTTTGTATCCACTCGGAGTTATTGCTGGAGATCAAATAATTCTTCCTGATAGTGATGGTTTATATATATAAAAAAATGCTCTTTTTGGTGTTAATTCACATATTGTGAGGCATCTCAGCAGATATTAGAAGTACCTAAGTAGTTACTAATTATTTAGCTTGTGAAGGTACTCATTACACCAGACACTATAGACGTACATGGAAAATACAGCCCTACCCCAGACACTGACAATCTGATGTCTAAACATTTCTGTCTTTTGTGCTTTTCAGAATGATAACATGAATGTGACGATCAAACACATAACAATTTCATCTTTCATGGGAAGCCTTTCAGTCTTCCATATAAAATGCACTTTTTTCAGAGCTGCTCTGCCTTCCTTTGGAAGACTCTTTGGAGATCAAGCGACATACCAGGGATGGAATCAGCTGTGCTTACAAGAGCATAACTGTGTGTTTCCTTCTCTCATTGTCTGCATTGCAATGGCCAAGGTAACACTCTGTTATTAAGAAAAAAACCCACTGGGTCTGTGTTGAGCTATACCCTATGACACCTTGGCCAACAAGGGGTAATGGGGTGTCTCTTCCCTCTCTCTCTGCATCATAGAATTACAGAATGGTTTGGACTGGAAGGGACCCTAAAGATCTAGACCCAGCCCTGCTGCCACAGGCAGGGGCACCTTCAAGCCATACTTGTAAAACACTTGTGGTGACTCCAGTAATGCTGTTGCCAAGCTATTTTTTGCCATTGAGGTTGTGGTGTGAATAATTGGTGCTGGGGGATTGGAAAAATGGGTTCCTCCCTTGCTAAAAACAGAGTCCTGAAAGCTTCCTCCAGACCCTGCTAGGCGTGCTAAGTGACAAAGAGACATGGAGTGTTCACCTCCAGGGACAGCCATATGTAACAAATTTCTCTCTCTTTGTCATACTTATTTCTGGTGAGACAAAATTATCCAGTTCCCACTGCTGCCAGCAGTACAGCACGTGCCTTTGCCACCCCCACCCCTTGCTATTCACTTCCTATGGTGGACAAGCTGTACGGAGCTCAATCAGTTACTCTCACAAAAGGTCTTTAGTGGCACAAAATAGACTGCTTCCCTTCGCTGTCATTTTCATATTCAGAGGATGATTAAGTTGTCTGGCTGCTTTTCTGACCCTCCTGCCCCTCATCTCTTCCAGGTGAACTGCCACAGCTGCCACGTGAAAGCAGATTGCTAATCTCCACGAGAGGAGCTCAATTAGAGAAGTGCGGCTAAAATGGCAAATGCAGAAGTGAGAGAGAACGTGTTTGTGTGTGAATATGACATTATACATCAGAGGCCTACAAAAGACTGAGGCGATAATTGCCTGTCTAAAAACCTGGCAAATATTTGAATGCAGCCTGTGCCCTCACGTGGCACTGTCTGCCTCGCTCGGTGACAAGGACTGCTCGCTGATTTGTTTCAGCCACATTCCCTTGGCTCATTCCGTGCAGTCGTTTGAGACCCAGCGATCATGATAATGAAGGGGCAGTTTGTTCCAGTGAGCAGGAATTACCTGCAAGGAATACCTGGGGATTCTCTTAACCAAACTTCATGTGCCCCTGTTATCCTTGCACAATTCCTAAAACCACTTTGAGGTGTTTTAAAAACACCGATTACTTTATTCTCTTTGAGCTGTGTTGATTTTTCTCACATTCCCCACTAATGTATTTCAAGGTACTGTAAATATCCCCGGGGTAATTGTGATGTGACCAGAGGTGTTTGATGCTGAGCTCTTACCCTTTAATTACCCCTGGAAATCCCTGCCTGCATTCTGACACTGTTTTCCTCTGTACACATGTGACAACATATATTTTTACCCCATAGACAGAATCAGCTCTTTGGAGCACGTCAAATGGCACTCAGTCCAGATATGTATCTTGAGATATAAAAAGCTCAGTTGTCATTAAATAATGGAGAGAGCAAAATGGTTTTAAGAAGGGTGGTGAAAGTACAGTAACTCCCAGGGATAATCTGTATTGTCTAATTAATTAAACAAACTATTCTGCCTTTCCATCTTCACACTGGAAAGCACTGTTTGGGATAGAATTTAGTAGTATATAGATAATTTTACTGCAGAAAGCACAATTTGGGTGTTTGGTTATAGCCCTTTCAGTGGTTGCTGCTCTGAAGATGCTGCTCTAAGGCAAGTCTTCACCTTCCTTGAATCACAGTTGTTTCTTCTTCTTTAGGTAGAACATGTACTGTCAGCTTGTGTCACATGAGCCTTATTATCCAACTTTGCCCCTCTATCTAGTAGTCACAAGACTTTCCAAGGTCTTGAATTCTCTTTTTTTTCCCCTCTCAGAGAGAGAGAGTGGATGAACTGGATATTTCTTAGATAGAGTCCCGTTACTCGATGTCAACATTTCCAGTCTATTCAGTGTGGGACGTGAAAGATGTCCTTGGTAGTGCAGAGCGAGGTTACATTTTGCCTGCTTGGGATGGAAATCTTTCCAGAGGATGCACATCTTGCAGTCTGCAGTCACTCCTGACATTCTCTGAGCACGCTGCAGTGGCAAAAGAGCAAGGCAAGGATGCATAATTTCCTCATGCTTGTTGGTCACAAGTCTGTTACCAGGACTACACGATGGCCCAATTCCATTTGATATTAAGACTGCACTGTGATGCAGGTAAGCACATGTACATGGATAATTAAGGGGTTTTCTTAGTGAAATACACTGAAAATTCTGATGGGCACAGAGCAAAGGAATATTAACTAAAATGCTAACTACCAAAAGTTTAGGTCTATCTAATTTGTATGCACAAATCACCACCAAATTCAAATTGTTTTAACTAGCCCTTCTTCTCATTAACATTCAACTTTTCAAGTCATCTTTTTTTTGTTTCAAAGCAGTGTTTTACTTAGACAAGTAAAATGGTGAGTAAAAGAAAACACCTAGGAAAAAGAAGAGCTACAGAAAAGATAAAAGTGGTCTGATCATGTCAGAATGGAAGGCTATTCTAGCTGATTTACACTATTTCCTCTTACCCAGCTCGACTCAGGCCACCTTAGGTATTTCTACGTTACATTGCAGGCAGTTGACTAAACACTCCTCTGTTGGTTGGTGCAAATTGCTTTGGATCAGTTAATTTCAAGATCAAAAAATATTTTCTCTTCATTTTTTGGGTGTAATAAAACAGCCTCTCCTTTTCTCCTGCAAAAATTTGCGCCAACCACTCCCCTTTTTCTACTAATTCTAATGAATTCTCCTTCTCATCTTAGTCTGTCAGTTCAGTAGTCTGAGCACAGAGAGAGCTCTTTATGAAATGTTTGACTCATTTAGTTTCTTAAATCTATGTATTTCTTGAAGAACTACAAAAAGAAAAGCTTTCCATAGCCAATATTTGGTTTTATCTCCAAGTGAGCTGTTTTACAGATCCCACTGTTTCAGATCTTTCACTCCATTTGCTCTCCTTGGGGTCTGATGTATTATGTATAAATGATAAAGTAAACAGGAACATTTTTTATAGCTCAAGTAGAATAGTGTGGGAACAGACCAAGACAAGAGATTGATGAATGAGGTAATACAAGCTGTTCTCAAAATCTCAAATGCAGCTGAAGCCAGGGAAAACCACGCAGCTCTGTACATGATGTGCATTACTTACAGTGTTCTGTGGCACATTTCTAAGATTTACCCGAGCATCTCAAATATGTAGCATGAGAAAAGTTTCTTTCTAGAACAGTTATCTGCATAGGGACATATTAATACTCATTTTGAGTGTTTGCTTTGGTCTGCAATCTCCCTTTACTTCTATGAGCCTCAGCTTGGGTATTTATTTTCAATTTGAATAATTTCTGCCCTCGGACAAGTTGTGACTCATGCTGTCATGTTTTGCAGATAAGAAAATAGTTGACAAACCGTGTAAAAATCTCTCCAGTATTTACCATCGCAGAAATCATGCATGAGGAGGAAAAAAGCACACTGCAAGGTCTGGAGTGCTGTCTCTGTGGTGCCAGCAAAGGCTGATACTGGGCCAACTGCTGTGCCAGGGCAAACACCATCCCTCTGCATCTCTCTGAAGTGCCTCTGAAGGCTTGGAACTGGCCTGGTCCAGGGGAGAGTTCTCCTCACCCTGAGCAAAAGAAGCACTGTTGAGGGGACTTCAACAAGCAGGTTGGTCTCGCCTCCTCACAAGATAATGTCAGCTGTATTTAGATATGTTTGGGTTGGTAGATTGGTCTAGGGCTTCAAAATCCTCAGCAAAGAAGATCCCAAGAGCTTCCAAGGGAAGCTACTCTAGTGCTTCAGTGTGTTGGTGCTAGAAAGTTCATTTCACTAGTGCCTGACCTGATTCTTCCTTCAGTTTAAACACGTTATTTCTTGTTTCATCTGACAAATAAATAGAGAAAAGAAGCTACTTCTCCTGCAGCAGTCTTTCATGTACTTTGAAGTCATGATGTTCCCTTTTCATCTTCTCATCTCAAGGATAAACAGCCCCAAGATAACCTTTTCTTTTTTTGCTGTGTCCTTAACTGTATTCATTCACCAAACACTTCTTCCAGTTGCCACGTGCTTTTTGAAGTTCTCACTTTTGTGGCTGTAAATTCCCATAAATATGTGACAGAGACTTCAGATAGAAATAAACCTCATCTGAAAACCACCAGCAGCTAAATGCAGAGTTTTGGGAAACTCCAGTTTGAGGCTTTAATTCTGTTTTTCTCTGGAAACCATCTATTCTTCCAGGGTTCTCTGGAGTGTTGATTTCCTCCTGCAGGTACCCCATCTCAGCCAAGAGTGGCTGTGATATTCCAAAGAGAGCTCCTGCACCGTGGGCCACTTTAGTGTCCTTCAGATTGTTGCTGGCTCTAACAATGTGATCCCTATGCCCTCCTTCTCATCACAGACATTTCAGGAAAATGTCAGAGATTTTGATTTTATAATCCTCAAAGGGCACTACTACCTAGGAATACAGGGAATAAATTTCATTTTTGAAAGTTTAAGGTGTAAGTGGTTGACCCCTGGGAAATAAGTGTACTGCTTCGCTTGCTGCTTTAATGAAGGTTGCCTGCCGGAGAACCTCAAGTTCTTTATGGAGTTTGCTTTGCAATATTGACTTGCTTACCTGGGCTTGCAAGGAGCTCATCTCTCTCCCACGTGAGTCATATTAACTGCTTCGCTGCTGCCCACTGTGAGGTGGTGCAGAATGGGCAGTTTGCAGCAGTAAAACGAGCTGGGGCTTGGCCAGGTAACTGGCTCTCCTTGCTGCTAACCAGGAAAAGTCAAAGACCTGCTACTGTCCTGCCTGCTTGATCCCATTTTCCTGGACTGCCCTGCTTGTCCTTTAGTTACAGATTCTGGCTGTCAGATCAATTCCTGCAAGTGTGTGTTATCCCCTGCACACACAGCTATTGCAAATGAAAAATATACAGGCCAGATTGAGCATCTATTATACTCCTGCTCAATACTCTGTAGCAAGATTGATGACTCCTGCAGCTCCCAGCCCTGCTCCCATCGAAGTCAAGCTATTCATTGCCAGTGTGGACAGGAGCAGCTCCCTGTTTTGATGAAACACAACCACCACAAATGTCCATCTCTGTATGCCTTGCTCCCAGCAGGACCTCAGTGCCCTTGCTGCCTGTCACACATCCCTGTGTAGGGATGGACTTAATGCCCCCTGCAAGCTGGAAAACACAACTGCAAAGCCACAGTCAGTAAGGTGGGTTCAGGCTGCCATTGGGTTCTGGCTGGCCAGCAGACTGGAGCAAATGGCATGCTTTGCTGAGCCTGTTTGTGCATGCACTGAGCTCGCCTAACTTATCTGTTAATTGCTTTGACCTGTTTGTTTACTTCCTGCTCGGGAATCTCAGAATCTGCTGTGCTCAGAATGACTTCTGGATTGCAGCATTGAGCAAACATTGACTTAACCTTTCCCGTTACTCTATGTCAATATTTCCAGTCTATTCATATGCATGTGCTATTGCACTGGGTAAACCAGGATTGTGTTCAAAACTAATGCTCTTTTATTTATCTGGAGATATCGCGTTGTGCAGGCACACAAAGCACCCACGTGAACGTCCTTAATAAAAAGCTTAACCCTTATCAAACAAAGAGTGTGTATGCATGGAGCACTGGATGAGAATAACTCCAACTTAGGAAGCTTTCCTTCTCCTGTGAGGGCTGTCTCCCTGCCAGGCCCAGCTCCATGGCCTGTTACAGCCAGAGCAGTGGGCACGGGCAGTGGATGATCCCGGTTTCCCAGCTGCAAAAAGCCAGCAAACAGGAAGGGCAAGATACTTTCAGTGAGTCGTGTTTGAGCCACGACCTTCACCCTCGGGTTGTACAACTCGATGATGGTTCGAAGGGCATCCTAAAAGTGACCATTAGGCATTCCAGGAACACTGACACACAGCAGTGAGCGGTGCCACCAAAACCATTCCGGTCACTGGAGTGTTCAGGCCCTCACGGCAGCCTTTGGGGTGTGTTACGTGACTGGTGAGCAGAATGGAAAATGAAAGTCACTTAGAAATACTTAATTCCATAGTTGAGATGACAAAACCAATTATGTCCTTGCTGATACCCAGCGCCACTCTTTATTCTGCTAAATTCTGCATTTCTATCTTACTACCTGATAGATATTATATTTCTCAAAGGGCCATTTTATAAAGTACTTTTGGGACTCTTGCATCTAAAGGAGACTTTGTAAAAACAAACTTTGATCCAACTTGTTTGATCTAAAGGCCAACCGAGCTAGGTAAAAGATGAAGATCTGTTTATGTACTGGCTGCCTTTTTGAATAATTTTTTCCTTAAGTAGTCAAAGGTTCAACACAGTTCAAACTAATCACAGTATTTCTTTTTCATGGATGATAATTGGACTTTTTCTTATTTGTAAATTACATGGTTCTCTCCTATGCAACATTTGTCAGATTGGCCTTTAAAACAACCTTTAAACTGTGCAATTTTGTAACTGTGTTTTACTTTCTCTCTCTCTCTTTATTTTTTTAATGAGCTAGTATCCACTGTTATTTTATTTTTCTTAACTTCTGCAGCCCAGCAGGCAAACCCCCTTTCCCAAAGCTAGGGGTGGGCATAGGACTGCGTGCCTAAAAGATGAAAAGAGAAAAATTAAACAAAAAACCCTGTGTTCAGACTCCCAAATACACAGAGGGGAAACCACTACAAGGGCTTGGGGATGGTTTTTCACAGAACTGTTTTACCAAATGCACCTGTTGGACTAGGTAGAAATAGAGATTTGGAATGAATCCTAGCTTTACCTTCTATTATTGCAACAAAAACTGAACTCCCTAGTCATACAGGCACAAGCTGAATTTCCTTCTGTGATCAGACAGTATACATCGAGACAGATGACAAGAAACAGTACTTGGAACATGATTCATGTCCACCCACCTGCAGATTAAATAGGCCTAGTACCTTAAATCAGTCAAAATAATTTATTTTAGTAGCTAGTATAGAAATTTATCATCATTCTCTTTTCTTGGAAGCTCCCAGAAAAAGGAATGTAACTGATCTCTTCAGATTTTTTTAAAAAATCTTTCTTATACATAGTCCAAAATATTTTGCTCAGTGCACTGAGTATTGGAACAAGACGGGTTTAGGTCTGAAGGGAATGAGTTAGATATCTTAGGACCTGCCTTGAGTGGAGGATTTCTGAGTTTGTAGATGTAGGATGGACAAACCAAGCAGCATCTCAGAGTATTTTCACAGGCTCTTTGACTGAACAAGCAGCATATTTCAGCAGTCTAAACCCAGGTCTAGTACAGAGTCTTATTCAGCCAAAGAAGCATTTGGGACCCTAAAATAGGACAGTTTTTTGGTAAGACTGTTCCAAGTTGGAAACTGGAAGCTGAAATCAGACACAAAATGTATGTCTTTGCTCAGACATCCAATTGAGGAAGTTTAAATGCAGCTTCCCTTTGTTTGAAAAGCAAAACACATGAATCAAGCCTTTTCCTTAAATCTTCCAGCTTTCTCTGAGAAATGGTACCCCTTTCAATGAGCCTCAGGCATTCCCACTTGACTCAGGTTAATGCATTTGGTCTCTATAGAAACAGCAGCAGATTCCACATGTAACTTGGAAAGGTCACCTCACTTTTGTACAAAAGCTCACATTGCCTCTTCCTCCTGTTCCATAAAACAGCAGTAAAGGGAAGCAAAGGCAGTGCACTGCACTCATCCAGAGTCTCAGGGCTCCTCTGCTCTTGCAGCCGCTGATGAAAGAGCGGGCCCTTCAGTGCTTGTGCTTGCTGCCCATCGTGGGTCAAAGGGAAGCACGAGCTTCTAAATACAAACTAAATAATACCATTGAATTGGCAGGAAATTCAAACTGCTCTGGACTGTCTGGAAGCCAGCAAAGCTAATGAGCTGTACCATTTCCAAATGGGATCTTGGTAACGCCATCTGAGAGCTTGTGTACATACAGAGTTGTGCAGGTTTGCCTTAAAGCAGAATTCAAAATGGATTTAATTAAACAAGAGAAAAAAAATATGGAAACTTAAATAGATATCAAGCAAGCTTATGCCAATTTGATTAAGGGAGCAGTTTAAATTGAACCAGAATAATCGTCTCTTAAATAGAGCAGAGCTGTCTTTTATCCAGGGTTTTCTAGTGCTTTAGCTGTTCCTGGTTTGAAAAGCAATTCAAGTTAAAAGCAGTCTGCAAGTCAATTCCCAACCTCACCATCACAACTGTTACTACAAATAGTGAAAATTCTGGGACACAGCAATGAGTGAGAAGCAGAGAAGAATATTTGAAGGTATCAAGAAACCTACCTGTAAAAGAGAGAGCTTTTTACAGGAAAATGGAGTACTGGAGAGGAAAAGACTCCTGAATTTCATATGATTTCAGAGCACATTTTTATGTGTTCACATGTTCAGTTACACGATCCTTAGTGCAAGGAGCACTGTTCTTTGGGGGAAGAAATGTAGGCGAGGGAGCTCAGCTTTGTGTGTGGAGACATTTCACAAACAAGTCACAAGTGATTAGTGAGGAAGGTAAGTCCAGGCCACAGCCACAGCCAGGCAGTCCCAGGGCAGCCCAGTCAGCCTTCCACTCCCATTCAGGTCTGCCCCTGAGGTTTGTGGATTACAGGATGCATCAAACACCATCCATGTTCTTTCACTCTGCCTTTGTTGCACAGCTGCTGCCCTCACTGTGGTGTTCAGGGCAAAAGTAAAGCTTTACTGCCTGTTTGGGCACTCACTGAGGGCAGAGGTTATGTGGCTGACGGTGAACACGTTCCCTGTAAAACAGCCACATGAAACAGGACTTGTGCTTTGTGCATAAAAGGCGAATGGGATCAGCTCTGTATTGGACAACAACCCAGCCCTTCCTGTGAAAAATTCTGGTGACTGAACTGCCAGCAAGTCACTGGCTTTTAATTCTGCCCAGAAGAAGGAGGAGTGGCACGAAGACAGCACCACTCCCGGGACCTGGGCGCACACAAGTGACTCCGGCTGATGCACATCTTCAGCTCCTGTTAAATTATTTGCCAGCTTTATAGCTTGTGCAACACTAGTCTTACTTTGCATGTCGACCCAACCTTCTTATAAAAGGAAGCTGCTGGAGTCTAGCCAGCCAAATCTCTTCCAAAGAAATGTGCTTAGAAGTCTGTAGTTATCATGTAAATTCATAACACAATTTAGCTGAAACCTGTTTATGTCTTAATGAAGTTTGTTTATATGAAAACACAGATCATCACAGGACAGACTTTAACCTTCTGCCCTCCTCCCTGCTGCCCAGAGAAGGCAGCAAATTGAACTAGGACTCCAGTTGCAAACCTCATGGGTACCTTGCTCAAAAGGCTACCAGGAGCAGGTGGGACCTTCAGATGCCACGGCAGGATTGACTGCTGTAAATCAAAGCACCAACAAAAGCTCCAGAAGGAGAGTTCCTAAGGGGCTGTGCTCTAAAGCCAGATTTCGTGTACTCTTCCCATAGTTTTTGCAAGACCTGAGAGGAGACATCTTCAAGGGCCAAATTTGGAACTAAATGGAGCCATCCCATTTATTTCAATGCAAGAGATTTGGTAGCATCTTGATAAAGCTATATTGATAATCATATGTACCATTTTAATCTAGTATTTCACAAGGTAGAGCTGAGGTGTGTCATACACATTTGCTTAATCCTGAAATGATGTCAACTCCATTTTTGTAACAAGTGCTCTACTAAAACAAGCACCAGAAATAGTTTGGAAGACATAACATGCCCCTCAGTTACCTTCACCATCACAATAAAATTCCTGCCTTTATACTGAACTATTCCTTACATTCTTATTAATCAAACTTCCTTCTTGTTGAACACTCCACCTTTTATTTTTAACTAAAAACAGTAAGTATGGGGTTTTTTGCTGCTACTCCAGCTCGACCTGTGCCCAGATAAATAAATGCCTCGTGTGCTTCTGCAGATATCTGCAGGTTGTCAGTTCTTTTTCTGCTCACCCAGAGCTGATGCTCTGGAAGACACATATTCTTTGTCCCAGATATTTCCAAGATGGAAATAATCAGTCGTTGTGTAACAGAAATCCAACCCTGCTCCAAGCAGTATGTTCCAAGTTAGAAAGATTTTATTTCTGTTCAAGGAGCTCTGCTTGCACAATGGAAAGTAAATAACTACTCTCATCTGTGGAAGACTTAACGGGAGAGGGGAAAGGATCAATGCCAGCCCTGTCTGAAAGACATTAGTGCATTCTGAGTGCCTGCAATAAATTTTTAACCTTTTCCAGCTTCCCTGGGGATGGGCAGGTATTCAAAAATATCAGCACCCTCATCCTAAAGCCTCACTATGCAAACCAAAATGAATGAGATGTTTAGACAACCACTGATGGATAAATCATAAATCTATGATTTTAAATCCCCTTTACTAGACAAATAATATATTTTATTAGACAAATAATAGAGAGATTACCCCTGTGTGAGGCAGTTTAATGTGAAGGGATATCTGATTTTAGCAAGAGCCAAAATTTCGCATTAATTCTATTTTTAGTTAGAGTTTATACCCATGGAAAGACTGTGATGACTGAGGCAGGTTTCAATCTAGCACGTATCGAACAAGAAGCAGCTTGGGAGCACAGCACCAATACTGCTGCAGAGTTGCCTGTCTGTATTTTTCTTCTCATTTCTGGAGAAGGTTTGTGATTTCTGTGTCCCTGTCAAAGCCTGGTACCATGGAGAGTGCCCAGATGGGTTCTGAAGGGAGGGGGTGTCACGCTGCCTGATGTTGCTGGCAGACAAACATCACAAAGTAAGTGGGTGGGAACACACCGCGTTGTGTAACAGCCTTTAGGATGCTGTGGAGGATTATTTGTCCTACAGTGAACTTAAGGGTTCATAGTACAAAAGGCGTTCTTTTGTTTGACTCCAGGAGACAGAGGTGGGGCTTGGATCACCTGTGTGACATGGGAGCTAAAGGGACAAGAAGAGATCTTGCTAATGGTAAAAGCTCATGGTGAAGTGCAGGAAATGCAGGATGAGAGAGGGCACTGCTGCAGACTGTTAGCACTGCCCAAGAAGAAATATTAGAAACTTAGATCAGCTCAAACTACGACTGACAGTCCTAGGCCAGAGGAGGAGAGGAATGAGAAAGTTGGAAATCTGCCTAATTATAACCTAGGCATGGCACAGTACCAGTCCCTGAGCAGGATCTCAGCTCTGGAAATGGCCAAATAAAACCTAATATAGACACCTCTAAGTAAGAGTCTGACCAGCAAGAATCCTTCAGTGCTGGTGTCTGAATCCTGACTTTATGCTTTGTGCTGATCTCCCTCACTGACTTCTTGCATGTAAATCATTTGTAAATAACAAGTCCTTTTTAAAGTTTCCAGGGTGAAAGGGGCTATACTACATCTTTCCAAAGCACAATTTGATATACTTTGGAACTGAAATGTTTTGCAATTTGGAATATATATATATATATATGTATGTGTGCATGTGTGTAAATCAGGCTTGGGGTGGGGGCCTGATAACTCTCTACAACTACCTGAAAGGAGGTTGTGGTCAGGTGGATGTCAATCTCTTTTCCTAGGAAAAAGGACAGGACCAGAGGAAATGGCCTCAAGTCGTGCCAAGGGAGGTTTTGATTGGATATTGGGAAAAAGTTCTTCAAAGAAAGGGTGGTCAGACATTGGATTAGGCTGCCCAGGGAAGTGGTGGAATCACCATGCCTGGAAATGTTCAAAAGGCACGTGGATGTGGCACTTGGGAATATAGTTTAGCAGTGAACACAGTGGTGCTGGGTTAACAGTTGGACTCTTACATGTCTTTGGGTTCTATGCCTTAATGGTTCTATGATTACACACACACACATATATATATATATGAAATTTCAAAATCTAAATTGCTGTCTAAGTTATTGCTACTTCATTAGCATGTAGTACAAGCAAACCTCAAACTGCTCTCCAACAGTGTTTTTAAGGCCCTAGTTTATCATTAAATCTTCAGGCAAGATCCTTGGATAAACAGGTGCTTAGTGAGCACAGAGCCAGTCGAGTCTGGGCCTGACCTGCATTGCCCAACAGGCTGATGTGTTGGTGTTTGGCCCTGCAAGAGTCTGCAAGAAACTTTCCCTCCCAAAGCTGTCACTGCCTCCAGCAAGGCAAAACCAGCCTTTCAGTTCCTTAAACTCAAAGCCCACATCCCTGCACAGCAGTGTTTGCAACCCAGAAGGTGTAAACAGGGAGGGAACAGCTGCCCAAGATGACATAGGTAATGCAGGGTACACCAGGCCCAAACTGATCTGTGGAGATCTGGGTCATGGGAGGTCAGAAGTGAGGACCTGTGGTCTTCAAGGGTGCAAAACTGGCACTGCTGTCACTGGGGTATATTTATTAGAAATTAGTCTGAAACATATGACCTGTAAAATTAAGTGTATCTGTAACTCCACCCTCTGTTCCTCTCTCAACAATGTTTTGGGCTCTGTACCATCGTCAAGGGAGCCCAGCTGCACTTGCAAATTAATGTTAATTTTGCAATGCAGCTGTCATATGCAATGGGTCAGAGTAATGAAAGGGGGTTTAATAAAAATTAAAATGAGTTAAATCGTAGTCTCATAACTAATTCTACTACAAGAGGAACAAAATACTAATTCCTCCTTTGTATTCCTCCAGTAATTCAGCATTCTGATATCATGTCAGTCACCTTATTTGCATTTTTTCAAATTTTGTGGGTTATTCAGTATTCATTTGTAGATCCTTTGGAGTCAGTGCAGTGTGTCCTCTGAATGCATATTACTAATAGCTCCACAATCAGTATTCTGCACTCATAACGTGGAAGGAATTAACCAATTTTACGTGCTTATGACATTCAAAGTAAAGTATCTGAAAGATATTAGTGCAGATAACATCACTTTATGCATGAATAATAGCATGTATCCAAATAATAAAAATTACAGTGAAAATACCCACTGCTAGAGTCAGCGTATTCCTCCACCAGTGACAAACCAACCAAAGTTTAATAACATTTGTGGGGTTTTTAATAGAGTGTCAAGAAGGAGTATTTTTTCTACAGCCTTTTGTGTCTCATTCCCTAGGCAGCGATCCTGCAGACACTTTGACACGCAGGATCTGCAGTCCCAGAGGAGTCAGTGGGACTATTCATGGCCTCACACACAAAGACATGCTTAAGTGTCTGCAGGATGGAAGATTTAGATTGTCCCCCTGCGAAGAGCTCATCGTGACCCTCTGAAATGGCCAAACCCCAGGGAGGATAACAGAAACGTGCCCCTGAGAGTGGAAAAGCCATAAATCCAGTCCTGATATGTGTAAGCCCTTTGGAAATGAATGGCAACATTGACATTGACCGAGGAAGAGAGGGTTTCTACCCCTGACTCTCGGGGTAGCCCCTGGGGGGACATACATTTTTGTCAGTCATCTTTGTGCATGCAAGTCCAGAATACAAAAGCAATTATCTAGTTAAGATTAATTTCAGATCTAATCTGCTGGCTCTCCACATTGTAGAACGCCCTGGATGCTTCTTGGTTTTGTCCCTCTGTAATCAGATTATTATTTGAAGTTCCATCCATCACAATTGATTTGCTCTGGAATGCATTAAATTGGTGTGATATGTAATCTCCTAACGTGTTCTGATGCTTCTTTCCCCAGTGCTGCCTCAGTCACTAAACACTTGATGTTAGACAAAGTAACATGTAATGTAGTTGCTAGTTGTAGGCGAAAAAAGAGAGAATCCTAAAACAGGAATTGACAAATGCAATGTAGCTTTAGTCAGTGCCAGAAGCATTGCTGCAGCCTGCCAGACTTCACAATTTTTTGGACCTTTGAGTCTCCTTGCCCTCTGACTCAGAAACCTGTTATCAGTTCAAAAGCTACTATCTTTTTAGCATCACAGGGGATTGAGCATTCACTATCAGCCACTGATTGATTTTTGATAGTGATATTCCACAGAAAAAGACACAAAACACACACAATCCCCAATCCATGCACGATGTGAATCATGTCAGACAGGAAACCAAGTGGACCTGAAATTTCCTGTTTGAATAATGATTTTGTGCCATGCCCTGATGGTCGTCAGATTGACTGAAGTAGCAGCACAATGAATCATGAAACAACATCAAGCAATGAAGGTGTGAAAGCCTTCACTCAACTGTGTTTTAAGTTTTATGAGTTTCATTCCAGCTGGAGTGGAACAGAGGAGTGAACTTGAGCAGAAGTACCTATTAATTTTTACAGCTGGTTTGACTGTTGCACTATAAACCATATTTACTTGTGCCTGATATTGATACCATAAGAAGTAGCACCTTTCATGCTTGTTGAGTCAGAATAGCAGCAGAAGTGAGCTACTTAATGGAGTTAACTAAGGGCCTGGGCTGCCTTTTATTGAGACTCATAATATTGATACACAAAAGCAGGGCTGTGTTGGAGGCCCGTGGTATAGAGTGTCATTTTCATTTTAAAGCCTGTATTAAAGAAAGTAGAAGGGTCAGTATAACACCCAGATTTTGCATTGCCAGTAGCTGCATGAAAACAGGGCTAAGTGAAATGAGTCCTATGAAATGCCATGGTTTTCAGTAGAATTCATTGGCATAACAGTGTGAAGGTCAAGAACTTAGTAGGATTAAAAACTGGACAGGGCCATGGCTTACCCAGAGATCCACTGGCTCTACAAATCATGACACCAAATCAACGTTTGATCTTCCAGCTTCAGCATCAGGGGCAGCATTTTAAAGGTGAAATGGCAGAAGTCAAAGTATTTCTCTTGCCCTGCAACACCTAGACCTGTCCAGAGTGAGAGGCAGCTACAGATGGAGCTAGATCGTTATAAAAGATGACTTCTAGCTATTTTTCATCTTTTATAAATCATGTAATATTACTGACCCACTGTTCCATTTATGGTTTAAAAAGAGCTTTCATTCAGGACATTATGAATTAGATATTATGAGAGCACAGCTAGCAGATGCAGCATTTTGCACAGCAGTCTCTGGGTTCAGCTTTGAGAGCTTCTTGACCTTCTGGTGCCGAGGTCCAAGATCATAAGGGAGTGCTTGGGAACACTTTAAGGAATTTCAGGTTCCTGCTGCTACCAGGTATGGATGAGGTAAGGGAAGCTGCTCTGGCAGCTTCAAAGGAGTGTGACCAGCTGCCTTTGTCCCAGGTGCCCAGAACCTTTGCTACAGCTGCCCCCAATTGCTCAGGCATCCTTTTAGCTGGTGTTCAAGCAAGAACCCTATAAGAGTGGAACTCCTGGAGCACAGCTAACAGTCAGAGTGGTTTATAGAGAAGGATGTACAGAAGAAGGACTCAGGTCAATTTGTTCTGCTGCAGAAGTCTCAGACATGGTGGTAACATACATCAGAGTGGGCTCCTGGCAGCTATTCCTGCCAAGGTAGAGGCTGCAACACAAGTAAGTTGCAAATGGTGGGTGCAGCCCTGCCTCTGTCCTGGGCTGCAGGGAGTGCATGGAGTCTCTGTGAGGCCAGGAGAAATGACCCTTTGTCCTGCAAGAGCTGTGCTGCCAGTTGGAGGAGTTACAGGTGAACAGCATCAGAGAAGAGAAAAGGAGATAGATGGGACCTTCTCTGGAATGCAGCACCCTGAAGAACCACGAATCCCATCTGCAGTAGAGGGGCAGGCAGCGTGCTCCCTATGTGAAGGTGCAGTGTGCTCCCCATGTGAAGGTAGGTGCAGCCTCTGGAGAAGCTGAAGGATGGAAGCTGGTGACTTCTGATGCCAAGAGGAAGGCTCCTGCCCCACCTAAGGGCTTGCAGGTACAAAACAGGTTTACTGCCCTCAGATTTGAAGAGGGTCATGGGCATGTCATCTGCACAACTGCCAACATACATGATATGTGGTCACACACAGGTGTTGTGTGTGTTAGCAGTATCTAGCAGCACTATCCTTTCAAAATAAGCAAGCATCTAAGTCAGAGACTAGTTACTTTATGCTAGAGCAGGAAGCTGGGGCAGCTGAACCTCTTGCTGACTTTCCTCTTGTTCTCATATGTCACGGGCTAGAATGGAACAAAGCTATGAATCATTGAAATCTGAGTTTTCACTCAATTGCACTGATTGGAATTTTTTGGAGCTCTGCTGCCAGCTGCCATTGGAACAACTTAGTGCATCCTTCAGAATCAGCATTGCAAAAAAGTCTCCCTGGAACTACAAAGCATCCTCACTTCAAATGAGATATATTTGGACAATGTAACGACAATATTCTTTGCTTTGTATAGCAGGGCAAGAGTGTTGGTACCTGTTTTGTACTCTTTGTTTTAACCCCTGAGCTGAGGTTTCTCCTGTTTCTTTTCTTTGAAGGCAACAAGGATGCTTTGTGAATGGGCAAGATCTTACAAATGCTGTATGCATCTTTATTCTTGTTTTATGCCTCCAGTTTTCTTTCCATGCTCAAAACAACATATAGTTCAAGTGACTGTGTTCATGCTGAAAAAGATTCTCATTCACTGTTTACGAGAAATATTTACTCAGATGAGCAGTTTGAAGTTTTTATTGGTAAACAAGAGTTTAATGGATAAATCTACTTCTTTCCCCCAAGATAAGTATTTGGATTAAGCTACAATATATTTTTAATGCTCAGTGTCAGCCATGAGTATAAAAAAGGACAAGTGTCTTCTCTACACCTGCCTTAGGAAGTATTGCCATTAGGATGTGTCCTGCCATCAGTGGCCAGTCTCAGCCACCATGACTCACCTATGCACTTACATGACTTCTTTCAATCTCTGACATATATTGAAATGTAACTTGAAATCTAATGGCTTAACTGTGCTCAGAAAACATGATGCAAACAGAGATTCTCCTAAGAGTACAGTACATCAAAGGAATGTTTCACCAGGGTGTCCTTTAGACAGAGTATCACCAAAAGTTCTTTTAATTGAAGTGTGTTCTGCAGACAAAAGCAAAAATGTGAAACACTAAAGGAAAACCACAATATCTCTGATTTGCTGGGAAATGATGTGCCTCTGTTCCTGTGGCATTTATTTATTTTTTTACCCCTAAGAATTTGTCATTTCCACTGTTGACTCTAAGTTTCAAGATTACAAATAAGAAAAGTACCTGGACTGTACTTAATAAAACACTTCCTTACCTGCCCCAGAGCGCCAAGCACTCCATGGCCTTGCAGAGGTCATGTGTAGATTCCTTTCCTTTGGGATTCTAATTCGCAATTAGTTGCAGGACTGCACTTCTTGCTTGTCCATCATTAACACACTTTTAATAGCACTATGAAACCCTCATTTAATAGTATTTAATTAATATTCCTTCTTGGTAAGGATATCTACCAGAGCAAACTCACTGCCTTGTTCAAGGACACCATCTGCTTTGGGTAGGAGTAGGTAGTGCCATAACTCCAAAAGAAATCCTGTCAAGTCCTTGTACACCCTGGCTGGGCACTGTTCCTGGGTTTCCCAGCTGATTCTTCAGCAGAAATCCTGTGCTACCATAGCTCAGCTAGAGAATTTCCTTTGTTCACCTCTGTCACTTATTGCACTGCTAACACACCTTGATTTGGCAAATGAGTCATGCAGAAAACTTCAGCCAGCTATGGTTCTTTCAATTTACAGTGGGTTTAAATGCCCATCTTCTTCTTTTCAGCATAAATATTCCTAAGTGTCACCCAATTTCCTTAGGAAGACAACAGTTGTCTCTAACTTCTGATCAATATATTTATCCCTACGATAATTGTCCAAACCCTCCATTATTGTGGTGGAAGTGTAGCAACTGTAAGGACTTACAGCCTCACTCAGATCAACTATTAAATCACTGGTTTTGTGCACTTGTAAATTTAGTAAACAATGTCCTTGGGGATGGCAAATGTCTGTTCTTCACACATTAGTCATGTAAGACACCACTGGGGCAGGACCATTAAACTACAGAAAAATTTAAAGGGTCTGATTCTTCATCTGTTGAAGTCCCAAGGGTGCAAGGTCAATAAGAACACTGCTACCCTCTTTGGTTTCTTAGTTATTGTTAATCTATATTTAAAACCTGTGTTTTAATTAAACTTGAAAATTAATTTACTGTAACATCTGTGTAAAACAGATTAGAATTAATAAAGTCTGACCCCCTTATGGGTTAGCATGAATTAAATAATTACTCTTCAGCAGCACAGGACACACTGTACTGGACTTTCTGGCACAAGTTAACAGTAAGAAGTCAAAGGAAGTCCAGGAAATGCCAGAAATCTTGAACTGCATAGGAAGTTTAGGTTTGCATTTTCTCTTTATGTAAATTGAAAAGGCATGTGCTAGACTTTGTCACTGCTAATAATTATAGAAAATTACCTGCATAAATTGAATGTAGGAATATTCTATTTTGGAGCTTGAAACTGATTGCCAAAAAATTAGTTCCTAAGGATGTGATAAGGATAGTGCTCTTTAAAAATAATGCTAATTCATGTCTCACCACCTGGTCTAAATCCAAAGCTAAGAAATGTCTTCCCAAATCCTGTCAGTGCCTCTAGGAAGATACCACTGTTGGCTACAACTGTTTCTTACCGTTTCAGGTGCATTCAAGGCTAAAGTCTCATTTAGCCTCAGCTGAAAAAAGAACCAGCTACAAAGAGACACATGGTGGTATTTTGGCTGCAGATGTTGGCAGTGCAATTAACTGAAAGCATCTAAAAGGAAAATTCAGCAGTAAAATAAGTTTTTGTTGTTGGGTGAAATAAAATTCAAGAAGACTTACATAAACCTATAGTTCTTCAAATTATAGTACTTACATTGACCTTCAATGCTAATGCATTTCCTTGTGCAGATATGTTCCAGAGAGTGGGCTTCTACCAATCCTCATTGAACCTGCTGGCTCTGACATCAGAAAGTCCACCTTGACCCCTTGCAGCCTTCTCGTCTCTCAGTGACAGCTCTTCCTGCTTAATCCCTCAGGCCAGTGGGGGAGACCACATTTGGAGAGCTTGCTACTGTTATATTACTTTGGTTTTTCAGCTGAGAACGATTGCTGCCAGGAAAGAAAATGCAATGTGGTGTCCCTGTTTGAGATATATGATAGCCCAGTCCGTGCTCATCGGGATGCCTGTGCTGTAAGAGGTACTTTATGACACTTTTCCTGACAGCAGCTCTGTAATTCACAGTAGGGTCTGAAGAGCAAGCTGCCTCTCTCCTGGATCATCATCTCTTGTGAAGGATTCTTCTTAAAGCCCTGTTTTGCACTACAGCCTCTGCCCAGCCCCTGTGGCGTGGCCAGGCACAAAGGAGTGTGCAGTGAAGCCTGGGTGCTGCTCACAGATCCTGCACCAGTCTCTCAGCCGGGCTCAGGGTGCCCTCACAAGCTGCTTCCATGCAGACTGCTGCTCAGCCTGGGAGAGAAACAAAGGGAAAATACTATTTGAGGGCTCATGGGGAAGATGGTAGAAAACAAAGTGAAAAAGCACTTTACGGATAGGTTTGATAGGTTGGATAACCTGTGGGTGTCACCAGTTGTCCCTCAGACCTGAGCCAACCTTTGGGCAATGCTGTTGCTGCCAGGGGCTCATCTCTAGGGCTCCCCATTGCCCAAAGGTTGGCACAGCTGTAACTGGCAAAGCCTATGGCCATTTGCTAAAAGGAGGGGTGGGACAGAGGTGCTTTTGCTTCCTTATGGCCCTCATTTCTTTCTCCAGGAACGTTATTCTTTCATGTTTACCCTCTGCAAATAGTCTGTCTCGACACCCTCTGTGCTCTGGGAAGGGGAGCAAAGCAGTGAAAAAATGAATTCCTTCAATGCTAGAAGCTGCTGGCTAGAAAATGGGATTTGTTCAGCACAAGGAAGAGAAGGCAACAGGGAGAACTCCTTGCTGTGCAGCCATGCCTCACATGAGGGCACAGAGCAGACTGTGAGACTTCTTTTGAAGGTGCAGTGGTAGGGGAGGCAGCAGACACAAGCTGAAACCAGGCAGATTGCTGTCAGGTATGATGAAAATTGTGAGGGCAATGCCATGCTGGCATGGGTGCCACAGAGGTGAGGCCTTCCATGGGATGCATTAGAGGAGCTGGCCCTGTGCAACCTGACCTCACCCAGCCCAAATTCCTCTGTGGAGTCTACAGTTTGATGCTGCTAAATGGATATCTGGCTGTTTCTTGTGCTCAGCAGCACACCCCTTCTGCTACTGGACCTGGCACAACCCTCTCTTCCCCAATGTGTGTTTGCCCTTAGAGCAGTGGAGGAATGAAATACTGTGAAATGGGCTTCTCTGAAGTTTCTAGTAATGCAGGATGTCAGTCTGTTTACAGTGACATCTGTAGCTTTGGAGACCTTTGATAACTTCATTTCAGAGTGTATGTATCTCTTCATCTGACCTGTCTCCCATACTCAGTGTGATGTTCCCTGTTGCACTGCTTTTATTCAGCATGTAGTGGCAATTTTCCACCTCCAGAGACAAACCACAGCATAAATTCATTTATTGTAACTGGTGCAATTAAGAGAAAAAATAGAAACACGGGTGTTGAAGCTTAGTCAGTCACACCCCTCATGCTGCAAGTCAAGTGAACATCAAAATTCTGCTGAAAAGTATAATTTTTTTTAAACACAAACTGCTCGTGGTGTGACAGTGCATTTTGCTGCTTTACACTGAAACTTCTCTTACTTGTATTTTCTCCCACCCTAAAACTGTTCAAAACTTTTTTCTGCCAAGACAGCTATGCATTATACATGGCACACAGCATAGAGCATTTTCTTTTTAATTTTCAGGAAGCCTGTTAGTGCCAGAACATAAACTGCTTAAGAAGGAGGAGGAAAACTGGGGTAAGTGATATTTGGCAAGATCCACATGTTCCATTTGTTTGTACAACAATCTCTGCTGCTGACTTACAGCTCCAGAGGCAGCTGTGTAAATAGAGGGCTGTGATGGCTGAGGAAGCCAAGAGACAAGCTGTGGGAAAACAGCAGATAAAACCAGACATGTTCTGGGTGCCACAGGGTAAGGCAGAGCTGAGCTGAGCCACAGACATCTCGCTGTGCTGCTACAGTACCTTCAGTATCCTCCTCTGGAACATCTTTCCTGTTATTACTGGGGGATGTTGTTGTGGTTTGGGGGTTTTGTTTGCTTTTTCTTTTCTTTTTTTTAAAGGACTTGAAATTAAAGTTTCGTTATGAAAGAGTCTCCAAGTGTTCTTGAAAAGGTTGAGGAGACTTTCTGCTGCCAAACCCTGCTCTGCCAGCTGACTCTTGTGCTCCTGAACACGAGGGCCAGGAAGCCTTGGAGGTATCAGCGTGTGGTGTTTGCTTGCTTCTTATAAATGGGATTTACTCATTTGTTTTGTGAGGCAGCCCTAGGAACTGCAAACCTGTGCATTTAAGAAGAGCTGGAGCTGCTGCCACCCAGCCCCTGTGGGAGCTGACCTTCCCCAGCTAAGGCCAACACAAGCATTTTCCTGCAAGGCTAATGCTAATGTCTGCAGCCTGCTGTGCAAGTCAAGCCTGGCCAGGCTCTCTAATTTCTTTTTGCTTCTGATAAAGCAGCAAAAGGATCATGGGTATAAAGAGGCAGACTGGATTAGAAAAGGTTATCTACTGAATTTTTTAATTGCAAATATTCACCTCTAAAGCATATTAATTTCTGCCTACGTTTTCTAGATTAGGCAATGTTATGAAGCAATAATAACCAGTGATGTTGGGAAACAGTTCCCAGATAAATGGTGCACCTGAGCAACACACCTAACTCTCAGTTTTCAAAACACTCTCTTTATCTTTCTTGACCAGGGCGTCACCTTTGTATTTCTTACAGACAGTCCTTATGACTTCTCTCTGCATGCATTGATTTTTAGCTTATAATGGAACACAAAACTTCCCCTTGCTCACCAGGTCAGATAATGACTTTGCTGATTACAGTTTTAAATTATTCTAAAACAATTTCTACAATATTATTTCATAGTAGGATTCTCATTTCTTACATATCTGCTGCACTTCATCAAATCCTTCTCCATCCTACCTGTCCCTGAACCACTGTGCCATTTAACTTGGGGCTGTAGTTCAAAAGCTCAGCAGGCATGCCTTAAACAGGCTGCAAAGGATGGACACATTCACTTTTTCTAGTGATGCTTGCAATTTTCATCCTTTTTCTCTAATCTTGGAATAAAACTGACCTAAATATATGCAGAAATCCCCAGCTGGACTGGTTTTATCTCACTGTGGGCAGAACGACAAAGTTTTACTCATCATAAGGAGAAGTAAAGACAATTCTGTAATAATTTGAACTGATTACCATCAACAGTTTCAGGAAAAACTCTTGAGGAAAAAGCTATCACTACTATATATAGTGAAAGGGCATTTGTTTGTTGTTCTGCCTTTGCAAAGCACATTGAAGTGGTGCTATTTCTCTTTTAGCAGCAGCACTGTCATTCCTGCATTCCTACATTCTACAAAAGTTTTGATTATTTTTCTCCATGCTTGGTGCAATTCTGTTTTTTTACTCAAATCAACCATCATAAACCACAAAATACTGTGAGAAAATTCACGTGTTTATCAGCTGATGGCATTAAGCAAATATATCTCCTGCATTCAGGGTTGTTCTCAGCTCATAGGGACAGTTCCTCACTGCCTTTGCAGAGCTGTCTCTGCTCCCACTGCAGAGTGAGTTTGTACTTCAACTGATTCTCTCTGCAGAGTTGGGGAAAAATTTGAGTCAGAGACTCAAGCTGGTTTCTAAGTAGAAAGTAACAAAATGAATCATCTTTTCTCTATTTCTTCCAAGGAGGGCAGTATTTTATTTTCTTGTGACATTCCTCTGAAGCTGTGTGAATTGAGATGGGACAGGACATTTCTTTATATTAAATTAAATAACAGTTTGGCTCAGCAAATCAATCCATGAAGTGCCTCTAAAGCAGTTTATGAGGCCCCAGTCCTGTCTTGTTGATGGATTCAGTGAAAGATGTGAACCTTGAGGACGTGCTTCTATGGGGAGTTTCTTTGGTGGGGGGGAAATTAAATCTGTGAATTGTTGGATAACTCCATGTGCAGACCTGTAGGTTAAGAATGCTTTTTGATGGGTTGGATCCAAGCAGCTAAATACAGCTGTTGATAGCAGGTTTCCTGGTGGATGCAATAAAAATTATGTGCCCAATCACAACAAAATTCTGCTTTGAATTTGAAGGGAGGACAGGTCCACTGACAAGATAATAGTAGCCTGTAAGACAGGCATAGTTGGTCTTTCCACAGAAACTCTGATAGGAAAACATCCCAGCATTTTAAAAATGTTTTGCCCTTATATTTAAAAGTTGTTTTCACCCTGATTTTATAGATGAGGAAACTGAGGCATGTTGAATTTTAGCAGCTGTGTGATATCAGCAACCTGGGAAAGGAAAGATCCAAAAATAACAGCTGGGTCTGCATAGCAGCAATCTCATCACTGGATGATACTGTCTTGGAGCTAAAAGCCTGGAGGAAAAAGCTGAAATGTCTTTCTTCTCAACCCTGTCTTTACCCATGTCTGCATATCAGAGTCACTGAGCTGGAAAAATATGAATGTTGCTGTACAGCATGAATGAACTAAGATGTCTCTTGAGCAGTGAGTGCATTTCCCAGCTGGGTAGGACACTGCAATGCTTTTATGAGTTTCCAGCACCATTTCACTCAAGCAAGACCCTCCTGAAGAGGTCCTGGTTGAGTGTTGCTTTGATTGCCACAGCCTGAGTCAGTCTGCACAGACAGAGATCTCTGGTGCAACGGGGGCTGTTTCAGAGCTCCAAGAGCCCTGTCTGCAAGGGGAAAGGATCTTCAACAACTATCTGGTTATGTCTTTATTAGCTGACCAGAAACCTTTGCTGAAACCACCAGCTAGAAGAAATTGCTACGAAATGCTCAAAGGGCAGTGCAGGTAAAATCAGTGCCAGCGTGATGAGACTGCTGTTGCTGTCACATCTGATTGCTCCTTGCTTAGCTACTTAAAAAAATAAATTAAAAAAATAAAATCAGACTAAAGCCACACCACTGGACCCTCTGCAGCCCTGACATTTCAAACTAACTCAACTTTGCACCATGTAATCAGAGTTTGCCTCGTGCCCAAAGGCTCCAGAGGAGGATGCTGTGAACCTTGCTCTGCTTTGAGGTGGCTCCCAGGCTGCAAAGACACTTCTTGTCCAGCTGCAGCCTGCATTGGCATGAAATGGAGATGGTCAGATTGCCTTCTGGTGCCTGTCTGGGCCAGGAACCCCTGATGGTGGCTTGTTTCTCTGGCAGCATTCAGGGGTGATGTGCAAAGGGCTAGAAATGAAGTGTTCGACAAGGGACAGCTTTATTTACAGACTGCTGCCAGGCTAAAACCAGTTGAACTGCATGAAATAATGTGCAGTGGTTTGGAAAAAGAGTGGAAGAGCCGTGACACTGATTGGCAGTGAAAAGCCTGTAAAGCAGCACACATCGATGGAGTAATTGACTGCTTCCCTCACAGAACTGTTTTCTCCTTGCCATAGTCTTTGAGCAAGCTGTGATTCATATTGGTGGAACATAACAAATAATTTTCTGAAAGCCACGTAAGAGAAGAGGCAGAGCTTGGGTGAAAGAGTCTTGAAAGATAATATTAGTAATATTAATAGTAAAAATTCAGTGGAGAAACCACGACCTCTTAAACTGTACTAGGAGAAAAATTTGCTTTATGGGAATTCAATCAAGCAGGAGGGCAGGACAGTGCTGACTCTGCAGATCTAAGCACCCATCTCCTTGGATCCATCTGCTTGCTCCAGTCCCAGAGCTCTTTGGTAGCTTGCTCAGCATCACTGCCCTCAGTGCTCTGTTCTTTCCAGGGATCTGGCATATGAATTTTGGAAAGGTGAAAAGCATTTTATTGAGCCCCTGCTGGCCTTTGTTGCTTTTTAGCAGGGCAGAATTAACAGAATTCACCTGTGCTGCCAGATTAAAAGACAACCTTGAGCAGAACAGCAGAGTTCTGCATTCAGAACAAAGTACCCTGCAATGAGCACATCTAAGTCTGAGCCACAGCTCTAGGTCTGCAGCCAGGCTGTTGCAAAGTTTGGCCTGCTCAGAGGCAGGATTTCTTCATAAACATCCCACACCAGGAAACTTTGAGGTTTCTTTTGCTGCTCTGAATTCACAATCCCAGGCGTTCTGCTGTCGAGTATATTCACCCTATGGTTTTGCCTTATCTTTTGTGAACTGAGGGGCAGTTCAGATCTTTTCTTCAGCTTTGCTTTATTCTGCAATGGCACCATATGCTATTCTTATGGGCTTACACAGGATTTTGTGAGCTTCTGCCACCACTAAAGTTAAGGAGGCTGTTGCGTACCAGCTAAGCAACTCTACTGTGGGATCTCACAAAAGGAGCCTGGTCCCTGTGAAACGCGTGGGAACGAAACTTTGCTTCAGTGAAAGTATCTCTGAAGGCTTTCCCAGCCTCTTTCCATAACTCTGAGTGGGTTACACAAGGCAAGGAGGTAGAGGCATTCTCCTTTTGGGAACTGCTTGCCAGGCAGGGACGGGAGGGTGCATCAAGGGAGAAGGCAAAGGGCAGGCAGATGCCAAAAGAGCAGCAGCAAGGACAAGTTGCCACAGATGACTGCTGGTGTCTGGGGCTTTAGTGGGGCGTGCAACTGCGAATGTGCCTCTCCTCTGTGTCCAACAGCATGAAGAGGCTGTAATTGAACCATTTGCTCAGTGTGAAGACAGAGTTCAATGACATGTCTCGAGGGATGGCACTAAATTGATACTGTGGAAGATAATTAAATTGTGTGGCAGTTTATCACAGGAGATGCCTGGATAATCAGTGATTTCAAAGGACTTTAAACCATGGGTTTGCAGCCTAACTGTATTTATGAACCATAAGGAACTCCTGTGGCTTTTGCTTGGCTGTGAGATTCTGTGGAGGAGCCGTCCGTTTCTGTCCAGTGGAGTGACGACACCTCGTTAGAAATGATGCAGGACAGGACTGGCCTGGCTGCAGGCAGCAGGCTCTCTAGCTTTCAAATCACCAGCTGGAATTTCACAGAAGGTTAAAAACATCAAATGCTTAAGTGAGTGTGTTGATGGGTGACGTTCATCCCAACTTCTCCTTTCCTTTGTCAATTATTCCCTCTGCATTTCCTCCCTTTAAGAAAATGAGGAAATTTTGTCTTCAGTTCCTGTATTATTATCTCCCATATTAAGCTGGCTTCTGCTAGTGGGAAAACAGAGCAGCAAAACCTTATTTTCCAAAAGAGGGAGATCACTTCCGAGTGGGGTTCCTGATTGCACAGGACAAGGCCAGAGTTCCTGTGAAACTTGAAGCACAAATTCCAGGTGATGCTTACCCCACTTTCCAAAACAACCTTTCCCAGCTAGATCCCAGAATGTAAACATCATGCCAGAGACAAAAACCCCTGAGATGCACCTGATTTTGTTGCCACTGAATGAGGTTGTTTTCATTTCCTCTGTCATCAGATGGACTCAAACCCCTCAGACACAAGTTATCCTGGGTGTTTTACCTGATCCACTCCTATGCGTCCTGCACAGCCATGTTTCTTTTTATCATCCTCTTGGTATTTTTTTTAATTCCTGCCTTAGTCAGGCACAGATGCAAATTCCTACCTTAGGCTTGCAGACCTACATTAGCATATGTCATACTTGTCACGGTGACCTGGAGCCTGGGACTGGCTGGGTCTGCCTTGAACATTGATCCAGGACCTTGGAAACCTTCTTCCCTCAGAGTGGCTTTTTTGCTAATGAATCCCCACAGATGACTAGGTGTGTGTCTAAATACACGAACAGAAACACAAGCCCCAATGTATGTGTAACTAACACTTGCTTTCATGTAAGTGTGTTTTCTGTGTGAGGCTTGCAGGCTTACCTCCTGCTTACAGACCTGTCTTTCTTACTAGGCTTATATGAAACAACACCAATTAAGTACAAAAGTCTTGTGGGATTTTTTCTCTTCAGTCAATTATCACCCAGCACCTGATTGAGGATCTGATACCTTTAAAACTGTCATGTTTTTCTTGTAAGAACAAGGAATGCTAAAAAAAAAATAAAATTGCACGAATAGAATTTTGTTACTCTTTTGCTATCTGTAAACCAGTTTTGAATGAATCCCTGTCTGTTCAGTTCTTTCAAGATGCAAGGAATTAAATGTGTTATTTGAAATCCATAAAATAAATAAGTTTTTAAGCTCAGGACCCAGCTCCATCAACATGAAAAAGCTGCTGTCCTTCACACATCCTGCTATCACTTACACATCTCTAAAACTGAATTCAGTAATTGTTTCTTGCTTTCAAATAATATAGTTGAACTGTGAATTTAAAATACGCCAGATTTAGCAATTCACTAATAAGACAATGTCAAGGCCCCTGTATTTCAAGCTCTCAGTTGCAGGGATGATATTGCAGTCAGAAATGCTTTGCACACTCCCTTAGTCCTGCAGCTCCCATCTGTGTACGTGGAAACACTAGCTTTGCAAAACACCTTGTTAAAAGGAGGTTTCCAAGGTTTAAGCATCAAACATACATAAGGTAGGAAATGGCAGAATTAAGACAGTCTTCTGCAGGTGTAATTTGCTAGCCACACCTTTCTTGTACAGCCTTTAAAGATACAATCAATTATTCTTTTCCCCCTAAGCCTTCTCTGAGAGTTAATTAGAGTTATATAGTGAAGGAGAATAATAAAAAATGAGGGGCCCTGCCTAAAAAACTTGAAAGGTATGGGACTCCACAGAAAAATAAATATTTTTGTGAACCACAGAACTAATAAAAACCGTTTTCACCTGGTCTCCAGCCTTTCATTCCTTAAACTCCTTCCCCCACTTGTCCTTAACTTCTCTGTTTGCCTAGGCCAATGGCTGCATGTTGTGTGTGAACCCTTTGGGGGTGCCCACCTCTACCCGAGTGTGCCACATCTGAAGAGTGTTAATTGCCTTTGACATCACTGACCTTCTGTGGAACTGGGTTGACACTGCCCAGCAGGATCACGGGTTGTTAAGGCAGGGAGGCAGGAGGGTGTGTGGGTGGATGGATGGATGGAGAGAGACCTTGACTAACCTCGAATTTACTATTTTTTAGTTATCTGTGAAAGATAAATATGATACCAAGTAACCCAGTCTTGCTTGCACAACAGATTCCTGTTTGTGAGGTAAGTCATTTCAGTCAGCTTTTTCAGAAGCAGTTGCAAATTTGTGTTCTTGATTTTCTGTGTTCTTAACCAAAGAACACTGTTCTCATGCAAAACATGTTTATGAATAAATATAACATTAATATTTTTAAAAGCTTTTTTCTTGTGTCTCCTACAATTCAAGGCTTTCAACAAGTGATTATATACAGCAGAGCAAATTTGGAAAGGTAGGTTGGTGCCTTTCATAAATGCCAGAGCTGGGAAGTAAGGAGGGAACAAGAAGGGGGAACCATGGTCTAGCAAGTCACTTTTTGTCCAGACCCTGGCACGCAGGAGAAAGTAAAAGTGAAGCACAAGGGCAAGTAATGGTAATAAACTGGTATCTTTATCACACAACCTTCTTCCTGAAAAATACACCCCTTTATTTCTGTGTTGGAGTGCCAGCTTTACCTGTACTGACATACAACCCAAAAAAACCTAACCAACATAAAAAAGCCTTTACTTTATCATGGTAAAAAGTGCCATTTTCTCTTATCTCATCATCCAGATCACACCAGAAGCACTTTCATCCTTGGACACTTGCTTTGCTTCCAGGTTGCCTCTTTTCACTGTGGCCCTGACAGTGGTCAGAACACTGATTTTTGTATTTGAGTGTCATGTGTAGTTTATTCATTGTCCATAAATATAAGATATGCCAGCAGCTCTCATGATGACAAAATATAAAAGGATTATAGAATTGTGGTTCTGTCCTTCAGAACTGAAAAACACATTTTAGAGACAAATAGACAAATCTTAGTTTGGAAAAATGAGCCCTTATGTCATGCTGGCAAGCTCGTTAACAAAGAAAAAGATATTGTTTGCTGTCTAAGTGGCAAAGGCACCCAATAGAAAGAAAAAGATTAATGCCAGCTGAAAACTTGAGTCCAGCACATTCAGAGACAGCTAAAAGAGTATGATACTTCCTAACTGTTTCAATTATTGTAGGGCTAGTCTTGACTATTTGCACATCAGTTGAGTCCCAGTTTCCCCTATGACAGCCTCAAAAAATCACTGAATCTTCCCTTTGTGGTACAGACAATGACAGGGTTATATGGACATCTAACAGCTTTGGTGAGATTTGACACAGTTTGGGGATCTACCCACACAGAGAAACTGGACTGTCCATTTCCCAATGTATCCCTGACGCAGGAGAATGAATTCATTCCTTTTAAAAAGAGCAAATTGAAACAGAAAGAGAGGGAATTTGCAGATGTCCTCTAAGCAAGCCACAAGTACATTTTTATGGTCCTTCCTATGAGTCATTTCCAGCAAACCTGGAACAGCTGGAGAAAGAAAACAGAAACAAGGATCACATGGCTCACACTCATGTCAGCTCAGAGGAAAAATAAAACAGAGGTAAAGTTCACGAGCTCCAAAAAGTAAGAAAATTGTGAGAGAGGAAACTCACAAGCTTGTTCTGTTCCAACCCCAGCAGCAGAAATAATGGGGACTAAGGAAGATTGATTAAACGATTAGGATTTTATAAATTTATTACTAGTGTTGGCAGTGTCAAAAAGAGTTGCTGACAAAGAATTTTCAGTATAAATTTTATATGGGGAGAATATGAGCAGTATGCAGGGCCAAATAAAACAAGTCATCCATCAAACTGCAAAAAGCCTGTGTCCACAACCTTTACCCTTTAAAGAGTGTTTTCTTCCTTTCCCAGTTTGCTTGGCTTTTGCACAGTGACTCCTGCACTCAGCTGTGGAATTTTACTCTTCCCCTCTTCCCTACTCTTCCCCTAGAAAAAGCCAGCACTGCAGATGTACATGTATGTCCTGTGCATGGCAGAGGAGCCTTTAACCTGGTGGGAGCTGGCTGTGTGCTCTCCACCTCTTCACACTCAGAAGCAAAGGCAGTCCTTATTCTCCCACAATTCAGGTCTGAAACTGTTCAAGGGAGCACCAAAGTGAGCACAGGGGGTTAACCATGAACTCTACATTGATAACATCAAGAAGGACCCCAGCAGGTTTAAGGTAAATATTTTCCTTTCATGCTCCCGTGGTGGTTTGTATCTGCACAAACCAAGGTTTTCTTTGTGTTGGTTCAAATAAAGAACACTTGGCACATCATCCAGTCTTGCATTACTGCTCCTCTGGGCTGGCAGGGTGACTAATGGTGACGTTCAAAGTACAGTTCTTTCAAGGGTTAGTGGCCTAGGGCAGATGTTGGTCTTGCCAGTTTGTCATATTGACACTCTTCTAGATAAGACCAAAGACACCCTGAACTTTGAAGTCTGGTGAAATACATGCCAGGCAGTGGATTATACAAGAAAACATTCACGTAATTTGTTTTGGACTCTGGGATAAGATAGCCAGCCTGTAGTCAGAAAGAGATAAAACCACTTTCTGAAAGATTGTCTTATCAATATACTTAGCAATTTATTTTGCCTACAAGTAATTAACATCTTTCCAGCTGACTGAGTGCTTTGTTTGTGATTTTCTGATTTGCAGAGAGCAGTCCTTACCCGTAGGAATAAGGCAGAGACCCACACAGTCCTAGGCGTGGTGATGTAAATTGTGGGTGGAGTGTTTCATCCTGAGGGCGTGATTTCAGGTCCTTGTCCGAGGGCTGGATCAGAGGCTGTGTGTCTGTACTTGCAAGTCTGTCAGCAGAAAGTGGCTTGGCCAATCTTAAACTGCAAGAGGGATGCTGGCTTTGTCCCTCTTGCTGCAAGAAAGGGAGACTGAAGAGCACTGATTTCATGGAAAGCATAAAGCAGGACCCAGGACCAAAGTCAAAGAAAGTCATCTGACTTAGTAGCTGCTGCAATTGATTCAGTATTCCCTGCATACTTGCCCTCTACAAAAGCAGTTTTTATTGTGCAATATGATATATGTTGAAAGTGAGTCCTGCCCAAAATCACTTTATCCAGCCTCGCTTAAATAATGCTTGACAAGGCAATTCAAAGAGTAATTCAGCAGATTCAGTTTCAGCTCAGCATCTATTGATTCGGAGGCACACAGGAAAAAAACCCTTCATATAATCTGGCACTTGTAGGATGAGCAAGCAGTCAAGAAGAAGAAATGTGATCATTAAGGAATATATCAAAACCTAGGAAAGTAGACTGTTCAGTGCTGAACAAATGGATGGAGAGTATGCAAAGATACCCAGCAGCATTTCTTGGAGACGCAGAGTAAGATCACCCAGACAAGATGTAGCAAGTTGATTATAAAAGACAACATTCAGGGTATAAGATTTTGTGGTTTTCTTTCAGTTTCTTAAGTCTCAGAGATCCATAATGACATGCAGGAATGCATTTTAGCAACTGTGTGTTTTACAAATGGGTTTTATTGGGGTTTATTATGTTCCCTGTAACTTTGTTTCCAATGCTTTAATGGCTATTCCATTCAGCCATGATGAACATGAGTTTTCCCCTTTATGTGCTTCAAGAGAGACCCCGGGTGACTTTGACAGAAGCAAGGTATACTGATTCTCCCCCAAGCCCACGCTCACTCCTGCACCCCCATGTGGAAGCACTGAGGCCATGCATTCCCCAAGGCAGCCCGAGGGCCCCCTCAGATCGCCACGGTGGCACTTTGCTGCCACTAAACCACACCATTAAACCCACCAAACCACACTGCTGGGCTGTGACCTCAGCACTCTAATGGATGCCAGCAAGTATTTTGGTTCCTGCTTTGTTTAGAGACAGTGACAGTCTGGTGATGCTCAGTTTCGTAAGGTGCTACATTTGGAACTACTATCTTTAAATTCATTTCATACAGACAATCCACAAGCCAAATTCTTCTCAACTTCCCCAGGACTTGCTCTTAGCAAAGCAGAAATCACAACGAGAATATGAATTTTTGTCATTGTACTTAAATCCTAAATATGTCTGAGAGTCTCTGTCTTGGTATGTGTTTCTTGCCAAGCCTTGAGGAACGGGTTGAAGGTTGGTATCATGAAAAGCAAAGTTTTGAGGATAAATCTTTCCTCTAAGGTGTTAATCAGTAGTCCTCTGACAAGGAGCAAGGAGTTGGGGGGAAGTTTCCATGACCAAGTGTCTTCAACCTGTCATGGGCTGTAAAGAGAGAAGCAAATCAAGTACTTGTGAATGCTATTCACTACTGAGGCACACACAGCCACTGAGGACATGAATATTCAAGGATGTGATCCTACTGCTCCAGAGTTCAAGTAGGCTCTCAGTGAGAACCATGCTTTGTATTTCATTTGTAATGCCTCGTATTTCAAGCTAAATACTAAATTCAAGAATCAAAAGGAAGTTCACAGAAAAATAATAATGAAATAGTTTGAGTAAAGCAACTCCATAGGAAGTTTTAAGTGAAAAACATGTATAGCTGGTATGACATTTTGAACTGCTGGTTTTACCCACACTTTACAAAGGCAAACAAATTACCAGTACAGTGTTGTGTCTGTGGTTTTATATCTTATATATGTGTACACACTGAAGGAAGTCCATCTGCATGTATGTACATGTGTGTATATACACACACACACACAGTTATCAGTGTCACTGAAGAACCTGAACACCCAGTGTATGTTTCAGTCTATGTTCATATGTTTCAAGCATATGAGCTGTAGTTATGCATAACAGGGGACAATTTGACTTGTTCTGTCATTTGTGCTGAACAAGTTTTTATATATGCACTAATATGTTGGCTATAGTTGAGACACAAAATTTTCATTATCGTTTTCCATTTCTTTTTTATATTACTCTACCAGACAACTTACTCTTCGTTTCTCAAACCCACAGTAGTAATGCACAAGGGCTGTTATTCTAACAGTCCTTATTTTACTATCTTAGGTCCTTCTTCTAACTTAAATTTCCAG
>JAWWMO010000083.1:61249678-61260352 GCA_035047845.1 Dendrocincla fuliginosa
AGGCAAACAAATTACCAGTACAGTGTTGTGTCTGTGGTTTTATATATTATATATGTGTACCCACTGAAGGAAGTCCATCTGCATGTATGTACATGTGTGTATATACAAGCACAGTTATCAGTGTCACTGGAGAACCTGAACACCCAGTGTGTGTTTCAGTCTATGTTCATATGTTTCAAGCATATGAGCTGTAGTTATGCATAACAGGGGACAGTTTGACTTGTTCTGTCATTTGTGCCGAAAAAGTTTTTATATATGCACTAATATGTTTGCTATAGTTGAGACACAACATTTTCATTATCATTTTCCATTTCTTCTTTATATTACGCTACCAGATAATTTCATTTCTCAAACCCACAATAGTAATGCACAAGGGCTGTTATTCTAACAGTCCTTATTTTACTATCTTAGGTCCTTCTTCTAACTTAAATTTCCAGACCATTTGTACCAATAAACTAAGATGTTATGCAGTTACACCTTAATGAGGACTGAAGTGTCAGGCAGGGTGATGGTGTGCATCAAGCTATGCAAATGCAAAACCTTTTTGGCTACAGAAAGGAGTACCTCAGGTTTCCCTGGGTAATACTCTGCCATTCCTCCATGCTGGCACCTCCCAAAGAATTGCTGACAAAGGCTGGATTGTCCCAATTAGCACAATCTTTTATGCAGTGCCACCTCCTGATAAGAAGGAGCTTTGATACCAGGCAGGGAGGAGGCTTCAAGGTTTCCATGAAGTGCCCTTGGTAATGTGTGGACTGGACTGTCCACAGTGTATTCCACTCACCCCGTTTGGCAGGTTGGTGAAATGAAAGGGCAATTGTGAATATGATTTGAGCTGAGCAGCCTCCCTGGGTGAGCAGGAGGACCAACAGAGGAAACAAATGGTTTCTGAAGCATCAGAGCTGCTCTGTGGGTGACCTGAGTTCAAAGGACAGGGTGAAGTTCTTCACACACCTCCATAGATGCAAATAAGAGCAATTTGTGTCTAAATGAGATGTTCTCCTCACCCCAACCCTCCACCCCCACCTGGTATTTTTTAGGAAGAATATACAAAAAACCCTGACATATGGTAACTGTCAGGTCTGAGCTTGAATTCTTGTTCCCTTTTGTACTTTGAAAGGTTTAAACCAGCTCTGCACATTTTCCACTAGCAAATGACTCCTCCAGCCCTGCTGTTCTGCCACAATCCATGGGTTTCATGGCGTGCTGCACAAATGCATCCATTTGTTCCTGTCACAAACCCACTGTGCAGTTTGCCTTCATTCTGAGATGTTCTCCAGGAGAGCTGTGCCTTCACTTCCAGGTAGTGATCTACAAGCACAACAAAGCTTTGAGGGCCTGCTGAACCCACACTACAGTCTAATTGCATAATTGTTGATCAGCATGATCCACTATATGCCTCTCTCTTTTTCCCCTCCCAGATGCCACTAATCATTACCAGGGTTTCCTAGAAGAGCTACCATGTATTTCCTCTGTAATAAAGGAGTCTGCCTGACTGATGATATGCATGTGGATGTCACCTCCAGCATAAATACTGCAGGAAAGGTGAGCACAAAGAGCTACAGTAAGGAAGAGAAAGGAAATGTAGAAATACTAATTGGGGAATATCTGGCAGAGAAACAGAATGTTAGAAAACAAGGTGTTGTTGCAGAGAATTGCAGGTGAAATATGAGCTAGCAATGTGATGCCAAAATTGGGCAATGATATTCTGGCACATCTTAACAAAAAATGTCATGTAGAACACAAGGGAGATAATTACTGTGCTCTGCTCCTCCTGCAGAGGCTTCTGCTGGAGGTGTGTGCTGGCTTAGGTGCAAGCCAGCTTAGGACACCACGTTTCGAGGAGGCTGCAAGAGAGAACAGCAGAAAGAAGAGGTTCAGAAAATAGGACCTATCAATAGAGGTTCAAACAACTGGATGGTTTGGTTCTCTCCAAGAAAATTCAACTGAGATGTATGTCTTCTAACACAAAAAGGGCTATAAAGATCAAGAAAGCTGTTGCTGTATAACTGTTTGTCACTTCTGCTAAGGGAAATGGCAACATGAAATTAATTTAATTTGCAACAAAGAAGAATTCAGCTGAGCAACCAACCTTGGAGGGTTTTTCGTTTATTTTTGGTTCTGTTTTAGAAAGTGTGTTCATTGAGGCTGAACATTCAAAGAAGAATCCTAATACTAAGAATAATGAATCCTTCAATAGTGTTCCAGTAGGAATAAGAATGACAATAAAATGACAGAAGCTCCCTCCTATTAAGGTGGAGTCCAAATCCAATCCCTTTTCCCTCACAGTGCTATGTGACCTTTACAAAGTGCAAAAAAAAGAAGTGTTACTTAACCCTTCCGAGAAGTTAAAGTCTTAGCAGAACAGGATTGCTTTAAGCACTCGTCAGTCTTTTATTGTGAACTGTATTGGTACAACTGGAGTGCTGATCTGACAAAATCTATTTATCTTTCTGTTTAGATATGTATATGTAGGAATTCTCTTCTAAACTCTACATGCATATGCCACACAAATCTGTGGGCAGTGTTTGTCCCACAGGCAATAAGGACAATAATATGCCCTTTTCTGCATTCTATCATGTATTTTCTATCAAAATGCAGTCTATAATTCTGCAATACGCAAACATACAACATCAAGCAGTCATCAGTACATTAAAACAATTTTCCTAATGCATCCTTAGGTTTCCATCCCTTTAAAGCCTTTGGCTGCTTGATACAGACTTGCCCACATTTCATCATGGGATTTCAGTACTGAAATTTTACAACCACGCACTATTTCAGGAGTAACAAAATTATAGGGCTATAAAATTAGCCCTCCATGTTGTTGCAGCGTATTGCTGTCCACTGTATTTCAGCCTGAGGAAACATTTTCAGGGAGTCACATTCCCAGCTCTTTTACAGCACAATCCAGTGTCTATATCACATATGTGGCCTTTAAGATTACCAGCGTACCATAAGGGAACAAAAGTGCTGCGGGAAAGCTGGGAAGTACCTCATAAAATAAAACAAGGATGTTCTCTCCCACTAGATGTCTAAGCTACTTGCTAGCAGCTGTTTTTAAAAGTGCTGTCTCTAGCTGGCCCATACTGAACATAAGAGGACAGTAGAAGCACTTGTTGTTTGAGGCTGAGGTGAGAGCTTTGCATTGCACAGATTAAGGCCCCGGAAGAAGGTAAAGGACTCTGCTGGGTTTTGCCATCTACCCCTGGGAGGGCCGAGCCAGGAAGGGCACTGCTGCACTGCTACTCCAGACTCCACAGAGGAGGAGGTGTGACAGCCATTGCGTGATTGGTTTGAGATCATTTAGTAATAGTTGCTGTTGAAGGAGGTGGTTGCTGCCCACCCCTCTGCTCCATGCAGTGCTTTCCCTGTGTCTCCTCGTGCTGCCACTCACACTCGTGTATTCCCATGCAAGTGAGGCCAGGGGGCAGCTCTGTCTGAAACCCCAGCAAAACCCAACACTTTCCAGCTGGATCACTTTTTAGTCTCCCTCACATGTTAGTGCAATGCCAGTGCCAACCTGGGAGCTGCAGCATCTCCGCAGATGCTGGGGAAGTGTGAGATCACACATTTCAGCTGCCGTCTGCATCTAGACTGGCTGCAACATGCCACGAAGATGCAGCCTAGTCTGCCTGCTGGTAGGCCTCAGGTTATTTGGCTGAATAGGGGAGACACGTTTAAATAAGCCTGAGCTGCTTCTGGTTCATCAGCAGAAAGAGCAGTCACGCCCCCTTTTCAGTGAACAGGGTAGATCACCACAAGGTGTGGAGCACCACAAGGCTGGAGGGCCAGGACAGCTCTCAGGTCCCAGAACAGTGGGTGCCAACACGGGCTTCAGGTGGGCACGGAGTTTATAAAATATGTAATACATGTAGAAATGTGTATGCATGGAAATTGAAGCCAAAATGTACTTTTATGATTCACCTTTCTAATTAACTCATTCTACTGTATAAATTAATAATATCATTTCTAGTTTCAGGAGGAGGGTATTTCTAGAGGCAAAAGGAATCTTCTGATTCATTATTTCTGTCTTTGTCATCACATTTTGGTGATAGAAGGGGGAAGAAAGGAAATTACAAACTGATTGGCCTCATGAAATTATAAATTATAAATGAGGAATCTGATCTGAAGTATGTGACAAGACACCTTGCCAAGCTGCTTTCTCAATCTTTTACTTCTTTCTAAATAGCATCTCCTTTCCTGTGCAAGAAAACAGAATTGATGTTGCTTTCATTGTATGAAATGGCTGAGTACCATTTTAGTTCCAGGGAACATTAAGCACTGTGATAGGTGAATTCCTAGTTCTGCTGGAACATATTCTTTTCCTATTTTGTCTCCTTGAGTTGTGTAGGAGGCCTTTCAACCACCATGAGCAATGAAGAATTTTCTAAAGAAAATTGCTGTTGACATGTTCTTCTTTGTGAAGAGGTGTGGTATTCTGCTCGGTCTGGCAGGGATACTTGCTTTTTGGTGTTGCTGCAGTCTGTTGTGCTCAGAGGTGAGCAGCCTGCTCTAAACTCAGCTCTGTCCTCCAGGCAACTCTGCAGATTTCTACATGGCTTGTTTCTTCCCCGTGTTTCTATTACAGTAACATAGGGTGAGGCTTCTTCCACTTGACTGCAAGAAAAATAAGTCAGCCTCCCTCCTTTTCCCAAGCCAGCGCTTCCTCAAATAACTGAAAATGGATGCTTATTTTCAAAGGCTTGACTTCAGGCTGAAGGCAGGTTGTGTGCTTGGGCTTTGAGAACTATCACACTCTTCTTGATGAGGGGGTGGAAACTTCTCTTTCATAGAAGTTGTATACATCTCAAAATGTAATATAAGTACTAGTAAAGCTGGTTTTGAAACTTCCATTTAAATAATCAAAAGGCAAATAGCATTGACATAGAGTAAAACAAATATATTGCTCCAGTACGCAGCTCACTTGCACAGGGAAGACAGATGCAGTGTTGAAATTAACTGAATGTAATGAGTAGCAACTGTGTAATGCATCTATCTGGAAAACACACTTTTTATTTTAAGAGTGAAATGCCAGTCTGGTCTGTTATAGTCAGGTTCTGTCCCTTAGGTTTCAGTTATCTTGAACTTTGAGGCTTGTGTATGCATGCACACAATCCAAATTCAATTCAGGTAAAAATGTGAATGTAACCTCCCTGGGGATTATGTGAATGTCACATCTTTTCAGTCAGTAACAAAATACCTCCTTGATGTTCTCCCTTGGGCTTGGAAAATACCAGTCCAGGTAAGCACAAAGAGTATCCTTTCTTTCCTGTCAGTTATTACGTCTTGCATCTCCCCTCTGGTGCGCACAGTGTGAAGGTTAAAATCCCGTGAAGTAGGAATTTCCAGAGGCACAGAATTATATAAGTGAGCCTACAGAAAATTTATGTGTGACTTCATTGTGTTACAGAATTGCCAGTTGAAGGCACCTCTGGGAGCCTCCTCAAAGCAGGACCAATGCCAGTCATGGCCTTCCCTGGCCAAGTCCTTAAAACAGGACAGAGGTTCCACCATGTCTCTGTGATTCCCTTAGTGCCCAACCCAAACCTAGTTCACAATTGCTCTTATTAATTACATTGTCTGCAGCTATTAAGAGAAGTTTGGCTCCATCATCTTCATAACTGCCCTTCAAGTAGTTGTAGGCTGCTGTTCTTTCTGTTGCTTTAAAACCTCTCCATAACGAGCAGGGAAAGCTGTGAACCTCTTTTATCTGCACAGCAGCTGTGCTAGCTCTCTGTGCTAGCCAGCACCTAACAAAACTGCAATTTCTATACACCAATAAATCAAACACTACCCTGGACTTCGATCAGCTTGGCATGAGAACAGCCTGTATTCAGGAATTTTGGGACTGATTGTTTGCACACCTTCCACAGCATGCTAACTACTAAAGAAACAAACACAAACATATCATTCCTGATCTTAAGTACTTACTAATTTGGGAACAGATTCTGGTTTGTTCTGGCAAATGACCAAATGTGAGCAGTACTGGAAGATTTCCCTGCACCCTAATTGCACAAATTGAGCTTGTTAGCTCCAAATAAGAGTATGATTCAGACTTTACAAAATGGTTTTGAGCAGAAATCCTTAACTCAGTTCCTCTGGCTCTACCCCAGGTACCTGAACTTAGCAGTTCATCATGTTCTTTTCATAAGCACTAGAGTGGGCCTTAGACCCAGAGAAGAACATTGATTTTCTTACAGAGTAGTCCAATAACTTAATATTGGGGGTTTTGAACCTTTGGGGAGGCTCTGATCATATTGAAATCTTTAAAAGAGAAACAATTGAGCATCACCCCAGAGCCAGAAGTCAGCTGTTACAGCAAATGGGTACTATGCACAAAGAGTGCCAGTTGGCTATAGTAGCATGTAAGATGGCAGAATAGTAAATTTAACACATTATGCACTACAGTTTGTTCAGAACTGTATTTTCAGAAAAATATTTTCCACCTGCCTGGCAACCACTTTTCTAAGAAGACAAGGATTGCATTGATGCTGTAGGTGTTAGGTCTATGTGTTGCATGTTGTTTTCATTTTATTAACCTTCGCCTCTATTCAAATATAGGAGGTTTTGGGATAAAAGGTCTGGATGAATAAGAAGGTCTACATGTTTGGCAGTTCAAGCCCTTAATCTCCAGAATCTAAACTGCTTTTATTGCAGGATCAACGCCTCGAGCACGACCTCACTGGAGCTCTGGGTTTCACTGTAAGAGTTTTGAGCAGATTTCATTGTCACCACAAAGCTCTAATCCTCTTGCTTTTTATTTTATGAGAAATCAGTTGTGACTTCCTTTAAAAAAATCTGACAGATTGTTTTTTTATAGCTAGAGAAGCAGACTGTCTTCTTTGCCTTGAGGTTGTGAAGACAGAATAATTTTACACTATCTAGATTACAAAAGAAAAATGAAAATTGCTTCTTCTGGCTCTTCTCTTTGTAAACCCATCTGAAGCAATATTTTCCTTTCATTCTCAGTAACACACACACACATATATTTATATGTACAGATAAAAGTTAAAATCATCTTATGCTGTCAGTTTTCTTTGTTCAGCTTTCATACCTTTCATATTCCAATAAACCTTTATCTGCTTGAACGGTGCTTTGTTATCACAGGGTTTGGGGTTTTTAACAAACTGTGGCCCTATAAAGTTCAGGGATTATGGCTATGCTTAGGTCTTCATTTGGTTTAGAAATTCACCAACACTCTCTGCAACAAAAATTGTCATTGCAAACAAATGGAAAATGTTCAATATAACACAAATTTACATCTGTGTCAAAAATGACACCTTTATTCTCTCTGGATTTTGTAATCAGGTCTGTTTTGGATATAAAAGTGAACCAAATCTCCAAATACATATTTTGTGTTTTCACACTTACATTAGACTATATGTGTTTATTATTACGAGAACTGTACTCAGTTTACTAAAATATGTTTAATTTCCTGATCAAGGAATTACTCTGAATGTATAGCCCTTCAAATCACATTTCTGTTAATTTGCAATAACAATTGTAGGATTAGACTTCCAGGAAACTGTATCATAGACTGTTTATGAATAGAGAACATAATCAAGTGATTTATAAGCAAAAATCAGGAAAATGAAAGAACCTTACTAAGACAAGAACAAAAGAGCAGTTATTGCATCTCCTCTCCCTTTTCAGATTAGAATTGTGCTCTTAAGGATCCTGTGCTGCTTCTCATAGAAACAGAGTTTGATTTCACTGGCCAAATTCCAACTGTACTTTGCCTAACTAATTGCTTCTTGTGTTCCCAATTGGAAAAAGCACTCCTGAGTTTCCAGTCTTGCCTAATTTACTTTTATAGTGTCCTTAATTCAGTATAAAGCAGGGACACCCTTCACCAAGAGGTGATTGATCTCTGAGGGTAGATGATGGCACACTTAGGTATGCTGAGCATGTCACATATCCCTTGCAGTGTAGTGTCAGTTATTGCTTCCCAGTATCCAGCACACCCAGCAAAGTAACACTCCCCTCTTATCACTGGATTTGATCCGTTCTGTGGAAATCATCCCAAGCAAAATGCTCCTTTCTGTGCCTCAGACAAGCACACAAATGAGAGATGAGTGAGTCCTTTTATTCCTAGATCAGGAGCAGCAGTGAATTGCCAGGGCTGGCTGGGTTACCCAAGCCCTCCCAGCTCTTTGTCCAGTGCTGCAGAACTTGGATCTTCTAAGCAGGAGACACAGATGGCACCGGAGTGCTCGGCACTGCAGAGTGAGCTTTCTTGTGTCCTCCTCATCAGCGGTGCAGAGAGCTCTGCCAATGCATCATGGATCTCCTCCTCTTCTCCTTCCAGGCTTTCTCAGAGCCAGGCAAGGAAATTAATAGAATCTGCACGTGTTAGGCTTACCAGCTTGCTGATCCCAAAATTAAATGCTTTATGGTTTGTTAAATTCAACCAATCTACTTGAACATTGATGCTGTGGCTCCTGTAGCTCTCTTTGCCAGCTAGGTTCAATACTCCTGTGTACAGGAAATGCACAGGTGTCAGCACACATTATGTTTGAATTATGGAGTGTGGTACTCCAATACAGAATTAGAATTTTAGAAATTGCAATTTTTTATTTTGAAATATCACTTTAAATGTGCAAAGTTCCTATTTAGGCAGCTAGTCATGGGAAAGGTGTAACGGGAGAGTGGAATGCAGAGACCTGTGACAGCAGCTCCTGTTGCTGCCCTTTGGTTAATTAAGGGGAACTCTGAGGAAATACAGATTTTTACAGGTCATTTCTGGGCAACAAGGGAATATAGATGAGATTGTATTGGGGTTTTAATGAAAGGTCAGCCACTGATTTGTTTGTATTCTGAGTTCAAGAAAGGGAGTTGATCTACCTGTGCCCCAGTTCTTTCTCAATGAAACTGGGGTTAAAATACAGCTCCTTTTTCAAAAAGACACTGAGAGTTGGTGTACAATACATTTTAGCTGTATTTCCATGGCAGCTGATGAGACCTGAGGTCCTTTTTCAGTTAGGCTTGCTGCTTGCAGGGAATGCAAGTGCAGTACCAAGGGCAGCACTGAGGCTGTGGTGTAGATATGTCACAGCTTTCAGAGCCCCGGAAGGAGAGATGCTGCAGCACTAAGGAGTGTTAATTCCTCAGGTGAATCACCCGTTCTCCTCTTCACACTTTGCTGCTTTGTGAATCACATGCTACTGTGAGATAGCACTGTGGTATCCTTCCTTCCTTCCTTCCAGTTTGCCTCCTCCCACCTCTGTGTTGGTGTCCCCGCTTTACTGTGTTTTACTGTCACTGTAGAGAGAGCAACACTGACCTTTTCTGTTCTACTCTGCATTCTTTGTCTCCTCCTCAGTTCATTTAAGTTAGCAATAAACTAACACGGCTCTGGACAAGAGTTATTTACAACATCTGTTTGAAGGCAATTTGACAGGGCTTGGGTAAATATAGATCTGGTGAAGTACCCCACACAGATTCCAAGTGATTGCTTTCCAGCCTTCAAAATCAGACCCATTCTTTCAAAACTGGATGTTTTCCACGGCTAATTGGGCTCAACTGTCAGTAAGAATCAAAAAAGTGCTTTCATTTTGACCTATTGCTGGAGGTTACTCCATGTCAGATGTGATGAATCCGTGGTACGCTGTATCTGCTGTGAAATGTTGCATAACAGACTCTGCATTTATTTAACACCATGTTCAAATAAATAATGTATTAGTACAATGCTAATTTTGAGAAATTAGTAGGCCCATGACACACTTGTGGGCTTTTCTTCTGAACATACCTTTTAAGTGTTGAGTCCAAGTGGAGTTTTGGTAAATGCAGCCTGTGCTGGGGTGTATGCTATCTGCCCCATGCAAGATTTTGTAGTGAGGTGCTGAAATCAGGAGGGGACTCTGTGTGTGCTGTAGCCAAGGGAGTACAGACAGCAAAGAGAAAGCAGAAACAGAAGCTGATGGCAACAGCTGGAGGAGACTGTGCTGGTGTGACAGGCACTGAAGACGGACTCGAGGCAGGAGTGTAAGGCAGGTAACAAATGGAGAACTGCAAGGCTGGAGGAGCACAATCCTAGTAGAAAAGAGTGGGGCTGGTGTGGAGAGTGAGGGACAGGAGCCTGTGCTTATGAGAAAGACAAGAGAGGAGGAGGTTTGGAAGAATGGGGATGTGCTGGGAGGAGTGGGGTGCACAGCACACTGCAGATCAGTCACTGCAGTTATTCAGGGACAGTCTGTGTCCTCCCCACCTTGTAAAGCAGCACATGTACAGAAGCACACACATGAACAGTGTTGCTCCATGCTCACCCCTTCCAGGGCTGCCACAGAGATATCCTCCTCTCCTCTGCTCCACCTCTTTACCTGGTGGAAATGTGACAGCTCAAAAAAAGCACCTTAAATTTAGATAACCGAAACTCTGGGGTAAATGGTTTATATCCCAGTGTCATCTGACATGTCCTGTATATTTAATGTGAACAATTAACACAGAAGTTTACTTCAACAAGCATGCATGGTATTTCATTTGATATATGCAGGAACTTTTCTTCCTTTCATTACTCCATTGCACCTATTTTTCACTCTGATGACTAACAAAAGCAGATGTAGCAGCCATCCAGTAGTGAAAGGAGGTCTGCAGGAATGATGGGGAGGGACTCTACTTGATGGTCTTTGAGGTCCCTTCCAACTCAAACCATTCTGTCATTCTGTGACTACACAA
>JAWWMO010000083.1:61278450-61314774 GCA_035047845.1 Dendrocincla fuliginosa
CGTGCGGGGCCGGGCAGCGCCGCAGCCTGCCCGCGCCGCCACCCGCGGTCGGGGCTTCTCGGCCTTGCCTCTTTTTCTTTATCTGTTTTTTTCGCCACCCCCCGTCCGTGCTGCTCCCCGCGGCGGGGCTGTCCTGTGCCGGGAGAGGCGCAGGCCCCGCGGGCAGTGGGGATGGGGGCAGCACCCTCCGCACCCAGACCCGTCTGGGGGTGCTGGAGACAGCCCTGCGCAGCGCTCCGGGCTGCTGATGGTGGTGGTGGTGGCATCTAAATAAAACTTGTGGGCGGCTGTAGTTTTTTTTACTCCTTCTTGCCTGGAAAGTGCTGCTGGCTGAGATGCTGAGTAGCAGATACTCTCCTCTTTTGGAAATCTGCTGACTCCCTGAAGTGCCTGTCCTTGGGGTGAAATTTGGCCATGGAAGTCCATGTGCTTCTCAGCTAGTGGGGAAATTCCTAGTTTATGCTCAGGGTTTCCTTGCTGTTTTGTATGCAACCTAAAATCCAAGTAATTAAGTAATCCTTTGTATGAAGGTGCTGACAGCAGGGGTTTTTTGTGTGTGTGTTTTAAGTGAGCAGTCTGAAACAGCACTGCAGGTGTTATTTTTCATCGTTGTGTTGTAGCCTCATTATAAAGAACCTCGTTCTTTCAGGTTTGCAGACGGTTGGGGATTATCGAAGTCGATTATTTTGGACTGCAGTTCACTGGCAGCAAAGGGGAGAATCTGTGGCTGAATTTGAGGAACAGGATCTCCCAGCAGATGGATGGTTTAGCCCCTTATCGATTGAAACTGAGAGTCAAGTTTTTTGTTGAGCCACATCTTATCTTACAGGAACAGACGAGGTAAGGTAAATATGGCTGTAAGTAGATTTATTGTAATACTTGGTTTTCAATTTCTGTAACTCATGAAAGTGATTGCACACTGGTTTTATTTTTTTAGTCTTCTGGTAATTTTGCCTCACTTTTCTGTGGAGTTTTAAGATCTTAGTGTTAAGTTTGTGATTGTTTTTTTGGGGGTTGGGTTTTATTTTGAAGTAATTAAGCTAGTAGCATTAAATCTAGTGTAGCTACCAGTCAGTAGTGAGTGTGGGTAATTTTGTGAATGCTAGAAGCAGAGAAACTAAGCTACCAGCAGCAAACTTTTCATATGGTATTTGTGTGTCCGATAGTAACCCCTGCTCCGCGGTGTTACTCTAGGTCACTCTGAACCGCTGGTACAGAAAGGCAGGAAACAATTCCTCCCACAGAGCAAAAAAAACTCCCTGAATTCCTTTTGGTCTGGTATTATGTTACAGTAACTTTCAAATAGCTACAGGCCCTTAGAGGCTGCAGAAGAAACAGCTGTTTCACTTCTTCGGTGGCCAGTCCCCTTAACTAAATTGTTATACTGTTAGTAAATCAGAAGAATTAGTCTTCTAAGATTAGTAGTGAGCACTTGCTTTTACTCCTTGATTACCACATGAATTGCAATTGGATTACCTTTAAAGAAAGCTGTGCACGTATGTATTAAGTGCAATTAATTTTCCCAGCTAGTTCTTGACAGTACAGTTAGTATAAATTGGGCCAGTTGAACTCTAGTGTCTATATATGATGGTGCCAAAACGCATTTTCACTACTCTCTTTAGTTCTTTCAGAATCCTTTACTTAGTACTTTGAGCCCATGAAGACAACACGGTGGTTCTGCACAGAATGTTTGTCTGAGGAATTCAGTCAGATGCTGACAGTCTCGTTTGGTGTTTATTTCATAGGGCAAAGGTTCAGAGTTAGGAGCATGCATTTATTGTTTTATTTTTTGATCTGATGTGCAGGGGAGAGGCTTTTGGAGAGCAGTGGTTTCAGCTCATCAAGCTGGTTGAATTTTTCAGAATGCTGTGGTGTTAGACCATGGGTGTGCTGTATAATTACTTCCATTAGGCAAATGCATTCAAGCTAAATTGCAGTTTTGGTGTCCCTTATTTTGGAAAAATGAATTCTACTATCCACAGCATATCTTTAGGCTCTTTTTGAGTATTTTTCCTTAAAGAAACTTGTCCCCCTATTTAAATATTCACAGGAAGTACAAAACCAAATAACAAAGGGGTTTTATGTAGAACAAAAGGAGCCACACAACTGCTACCTGACAAGGCAGAAGAGATTACCTGAGCGTGTCAGATATGTCTCCAGTAAGAATAAACCGGGGTGAAAATCTGAGGAAACCTAAACCTGACGTTTTTGTTATCCTTGAATGCTTGCTCAACTTCACAAGGTTTTTGCAGATGTCTGACTTCCTGCCTTGAGCACTGTCAATGCAAGACTTGGCAGGTGGTGCAATGAAGAGCTTGAACTGGTAAAACATGCCCCAAGGGCCCCAAAGACCAGGTTGTGTAGCTAAAATGTGACAGACCTACATCAAAGCAGCAGGTGTTTCTCCACTGTAAAGATGACTTCAAAAGGATGTAGGTGGGACAAGCTTTCTTTTATGTATTAATTACAACTGTTCTGACAGTGATATTTTTTTAACAAATTACTTGAGGCTCATTCATGAAAAGAGTTACCTTATAAACAAATACAGTTCATACATCAACTTGCAAAAGCTGCCTTTTAGTTGTGTATGCCCAGTAGTCTACAAGTAGCAGCCCTAGAATTCCAGTGCCTGTGCTTAATGTCTATTCCTGTATTGTTGACACTGAGTTGCAGTAAATTGACTTTTTTCCTACTCAGGTCTGCTTGAGGATCATGTGCACGTAATTGAATTCATACTTAGTTTGTGTGTAAGCATGTGTGGTATCAAGGAGAAGAAAAACTTGTTGAACCTGTTGCTGAACTGAAAAATCAATAAATACATCATAGAGTTGCAGGGATTAGCTGTGCAGTTCCAGCTGACACCTTGGTTCTTTCCTTTGCCTGCAAGGTCAGCGTGCTGGCTGATGAAGAAAGCCATGGGTATCCTTGGTTCCCTCTGTTTTTCTTGATGCCCACTTCTCATGTAATGGGTTTTTCTGGTAGAGCTGGTGCCTTCTGGTCCTGTGTGGGAAGTCTCCCAGTCTTTTTGCTTGTTGCCTCCGATGCAGTTTTTACATATAAATTAGATGCATGTTGAGACTGCTTTTGAAATGTGGGAAGCTGCAAGTAATTGTGACCAAGTTGTTACAAGGTCTCTTCATGTACCTTGCAAGCTCTGCCAGCCCCAGTGGCATTGCCTCATTAGAGATCCTTGCCTTGCACTTCAGTTTAAAACTCAGGTGTGTGTTTGTTTGTAGCCATTTTATATTCAGGTTTCTACATGCTGTGAAAGCGGATCTGGCAACTGAGCAGCAACTTCTGCTTCTGTTCTCTTTAATCAGGCAGTGGAAGATCACAGCCTCATGCATTTTAATCTTCCTGTGCAAGGGAGCCTTCTTGCTGTGGGGCACAAAGGCAGGGCAGGTTATAATTGTACCTCTGCCTGCTGTGGCATCACACCCCCTTCACTAAGCACGTTGGGAATTGGAGAATTCCATGGAAAAACTTCCTTACTGCACTCTCTCCTTTTACAGGGTTAAAACCAGATTAATTCTGTTCTTTGGATCTCAATATCTAATTTTTTATTTGCCTGCCTAGTACTGAATTTCATCACATGATTTCATAGTTTAGAATTGTTTTCAAGGGAATGAAAGTGCTTCAGTGCAAGAATGTCATTCATATTTAATCTGCTGCTGTCAGAGTTTTGCAAACAAGTCTGAAATGTGAGCAGTGTGCTGCTGTAGAGAAGTTTGAATGTTACACGTTTTCCTTTGACTGGAAAATCACATCGGCTTGGAAAGGACTGCTCTTTGCTTAAGATACATGTGATGGTCCAAGATTGAGATCATAAGCTCTGGCTTGTGTTGCGTTTGTTTTCACTGTTTTCTGTGTTGTGCAACAGTTAGAAAAAAAGCAACAAAAAAGCTCTACTTTTCCCTTCTCTTACTGAGTGATTTGTGGGTGGTTCATGTATCGACTATAAGAAGCTGGGGCTTAGAGGGAGGATTATACCTCATTAATCAGAGTTTTCAGGAGACTTTTTGACTTGGGTGGGGTGGGGGGAATGCCTGGCCAGGCAGGCTTGGTGTGATCAGAGGAGGCTTGAAATTTGCATCACCTTTTAGCAGTGGGAGTGTCTGAGCCACCCAAGAGGTGAATTGTGCACAGCATGGGTGGTTCTGGGTCGGGCAGGATAAGGTCAACCTCGTGACAACTGCAAAAAAAAAAAAGTAGAAGTTTTTTTCAAGTGAATAATTTTTTGAGCACTGTAAGGTTTGCCCAGAGGTACATCAAAATGGGCCAAGTTATTTTGTGTAATATGAGTGAAACTCAAATATTCATATGTAAGCCATGATGATTTAAAATAACATCAGGTTCTAACAAGCCACACTGTATCATGAAGCATCCAAAAGAGATGTTTTTCCAGCCTTGAAAGTGGTAACTATTGTTTTGGAGGCTGCTAAAAGGTGTGTTTGGTGGCATTTGAATCATGTTTACAAAGTGTTATCCAGTTGTATTGGTGAGTTAGCTGAAATCAAGAACTGGGTTGTCAGATATATGTAGTAGATAGAAAATCTCTGAGAGAAACATCCTATTTTCCTAGAGCATTGGCTAACCAGTGACATATTTGCTCCAGTGCAATCAAAATCTGCTGTAACATTCACTGGGGTGAGTTTAAATGGATCTGTTTGTCTAAATTGAAGTTGACGACCTTTCACCCACCCTGCTGAGAGAAAACAAGAACAAGGATATAAGGAGAATAATTGTACACTTTGCTTTTTCATGTGGGGTGGCCTTGCATCTGCTTTTAAAAACAGAATTATAGAGATTTTGAGACCTTTATCAATATATTTCCAGTTAGTTTTGATTCCTTTAGATTACAGAGTTGTAAATTTACTTATCAGCAGGAAAAGAGCCTTAACCTGTGGTAAGTAGTGTCATACCCAAAGAAAACAGGCGGTTCCTTGGGATATATACAAAAATTCTTGCCAGTACTCTGGCAAGAGAATGAGGTCTTTTGGCCATGCTTCTAGTTTAGGAAACATTAGTCATATGCAGATAATTTTTTTTTTTGGTAGAAGATTGGGGTTTGTCACTTTTTCCACTTCAGCTCTCAACTTAGCTGTCAAACTTTTAGCTTCCTACTTATATTTTTCTTGATTAAAAAAGGTGGCAGAACTGTGGTTCCTAATGTACATAAGTGTCTTCAATAAGTTACAAAACAATTTTGTCTTGTATACACTCAACATTCCATAGTATTTTTTTGGTGGAGTTGTTCTTGCCAGCTCAGTTGGGTGAGCACTAATGGGGTGGTTTGCCTGCTGCAGGAATTTCACTGTGGGGGAATCCTGCTGTCTGCAGCAGTGTGCAGTGTGTGCATCAATTGCTTCAGAGGGAGGCAAGAAGCAGTTGAGGTGATGGATATCTGCATCTGTGACTCTGGTTTGGGAGCTGTATTTTTTAGTGGAAGGGACCATCTGCTGAAGTCTCCTTCCAACCTCCCCTTTCTATATAGTTGTATCAAACTGCTTATGTCCAGTGGTAATACATTAACCACACTCTCCAGCTGCTTTTATTGAGTGTTTTATGCACATAAAACTTAAGTTATACAAAAACCATGGATGCAAAATGAATATAAAACCACCAGTGTAGCTAGTGCTTGAAGAAAGCCTGTGATCCTGTTCTAAAGCTGTGGGAACTGGGGCTACAAGTCCAGGGGAAGTTCTGTTTGTCCTTAACGTTGCCACAAGTTGTGCAGTGTCCCAACATGTCTGGCAGGTGTTAAGATGACTAGAAACCACAACAATTGATGGGTAAAATTCAGAGTTGTGAAGATTTAAAGATTAAATGAAGCTTTGGCAAGAGCAGTGAAAAGCTGCAGAGTGTGCTAAGAGAATGTTGGGTCTGGGAGGGGTAGGAAACAAACCTGTTGTCTGACTTGAGTTACTTCTCCAATTTTTAATGGGTAATATTAATGTATTGTGTAACTGAAGTGGTGAATGATGCAGAAACAAAGGCATTTAGATTCTTATATGGTGGACAAACTGGGATATTTTACCAGCAATTTTGGGAATGTAGCCTCAGGGAACTTACAAGCAGTTCAGTTTCCACAGTTCATTTTTCTAGAGCTTGCTAGGTAAAAATTCCACTAAGTGTAAAATACTAGTGTTGAAATAATTCCTTGAAAAAACGAGTACCTTCTTACTGTTCAACCTGACTATGGTGGGAGGTGGGAAAAGCTTTAACAAGTCTTTTGTTGGACCTAGAAATTCCAGGAGAGAGGAGGGATGGGGGATTGTGGATGAAGTGATTAGGTCACAATCTAATTTACAAAAACTTATTTTCTGTGTAAGTCATAGAATCTGTGATATGACCAGGTTTTCTACAGATAATCTGCTGGGTCCTTGAGGTTTTGCAGAACTGGATGGGGAACTGCCTCAAGGCTCCTAATGCTTTACTTTTGCTTGACTGTATCCAGCAATAAAAACACATTATGCCTTTTTCTTTAAGGATCAAAAAACACTATTTAGCTATGTGTAAAAAGAAGAAAAAGCAATTTGCTTTTATAATAATGGACTGTTAAATATGGGTGGTTTTGTCTTTTTTCTGACTTAATAAAAGAACTTATCATAGTGTAAGCTGGGACATGAATTTGCACTGCTTTAGTTACTCTGCAATGACTGTCCTTTATATGGGCTGTAACTTTGTCCCATTTCTCAGAAAAATACCAAGTGGCTGGGTCTGAGATGTTTTGCCTGCTGTGACAGGAGCCAGTTATGTGAAGTTACTGCACATCAGCTGATGTGATGCTGCCTCACATTGTGCCTTAAACTCATTTGTCTTCCTATGCCATTGCTGGCTGTTTAGTGATGGGATGTGACAAGCCATGCATCTCCTGTAGCTGTTTCTGTAATGCATTTGTATTTACAGGAGCAATATTTGGTTTTTGGCTTCCCTTGGGATGTCAATAAGGCCTTCCCAGCAAGGGGAGAACTCTTGACTTTACCCTGTGTAATCAGTGCTGTCGTGTGCATGAGAAAACCTGAAGGTACAAGCATTTAGGTGTGGTAGCTGTAAATGTGGCTCAGCTAATGAGAGTAAAACTGACAGATCTTCCTTTGAAATGCTGTACTTGTAATTAGGGCTTAGATAAAATGACTGAAAGTCCTGTTCTGGTATTGTCAGAGGATTAAGAGTGCATGAGAAGCTGTTTATTTCATGAAATGCTGATTGGAGTTTGGGGAAATGCCTGCTCCTTGAATTTGTTTTTGGAATTTATCAAGTACTTTGGGTTTACGGACTAAGCCCCAAAAGGAGTGCTGAAAAAATAGTCCTGTTTGCCCTGTTGTACAAAGGCATTGTAGAATGCTACAACAGAACATATGTAAGATACCATCCAAAGTCTTGTTGGAAGGAAAGCTAATCACTTACTGGCATCTTGAGCTTCAGTGGTGAGTGATTCAATACAGCTTTTCTTAAAAGTAGATTACATCTAATTTTAGAAGAGTAAGTGTCCCGTTCCTGTGGAAGCCAAGACATATCACTGTAAGGTGCTAGGCTCCATTTACTGAAATATTTTCTCAGTGATAACTCTACAACTGGTTTGCATAAATATGTTGAGTCTTAAGAACAAATGGTAAGAAATTTGTATTGTGTGCCCTGAGGGGAGAGAAGGATGACTGTGTAGGAGTTAAGGTGGCCTATATGGGAAATGAACATGCTGCTGTTAGTGTTGGTGCAAGTGTTCATTTGTCTGCTGACTGACCTATTAGGGAATTAAGAGCAACTTAATTTTCAGCAAGCTGTCAGACCTGACTTAACCTCTGGGTTGGGCTGACCAATGCTTGCACAGAAGATGGTCTTGTATTTTATTCCCTAATGCCTTTTTGGGTGTTTCAGGTTGTCCTGACCAATGCTTGCACAGAAGATGGTCTTGTATTTTATTCCTCAATGCCTTTTTGGGTGTTTCAGGTTGTCCTGACCAATGCTTGAACAGAAGCTGGTCTTGTATTTTATTCCTCAATGCCTTTTTGGGTGTTTCAGGTTGTCCTGTTCATGTCCCTGGCAAAAGCAGCACCTTGCCTTGGCTGCAGTGGCAAAGGCATTCCCACTGTGTGCAGGAGGGATTGTCCTGTTGCATCACAGAAGTGTGTGTGCTGCTCTGAGCTGCTCTGCCCAAATTCCTTTGGGGAACTGGAGCTAACTTGTAAATGACAACCAAAAACTTAAACATAGGAAACTAATTCAAATATTTCATTGATATTTTACTCTATAATTAAGTGGCATCAGGGGTTAAAGCAGACCTGATTCTTAAGACCATAAGGTGCTCATTTTTTTTAGTAGTACTTTTAGACACCTTTTTCAGTTGTAGCATCATGTTTAAGGATAAGTGAATAATAAGAAGGCCTTTTTATTTCCCTTGTGCCAGACTTTACCTACAAATTCCTGATTACCAAACTAATGTTAACAAACATATCTGAGATGTCATTTGATGTGTCTTGATTACAAACATCACCTAACAACTTGTGTAAGCAAATGTTTCTGATTCTCTTGCAGGCATATGTTTTTCTTGCATATAAAAGAAGATCTTCTCTCTGGTAATCTCCAGTGCTCTTCAGAGCATGCAATTGAACTTAGTGCGTTGTTGGCACAGATGAAGTTTGGAGATTATAACCAGAACACTGCCAAGTACAATTATGAAGAGTTGTGTGCAAAAGAGCTCACCACTACCATTTTGGAGAGGTAAAAGCAGTGCAATGATACAGCCTCCTTTTTGGAGACCAACAGCAGAAGACTCTTCTTATGCCCTTATTTGCTACAGTGTAAAACAATAATTTAGATATTTTTGGACAGCAGAATACAACCTGAATGTTGAGCTACCTTCATAGCTCAGTTCCTGAATATCAGAAAACTTTGTGGGCCATACTTTTGTGTAGTTCTTTTTTCCAATTATGAACTTAGTGGTGGTTTGGGGAAATCTGTTGGGGGTGGTGGTGTTAGTTGGAAAGCCTTGATTACATGTTTTGGTAATTCTCAATTACTTCCAGCTCACAATTACTGAAAATCTATAGGCAACTAAAGCAGGTCAGGAGCATTTAATAATCTGTCTAACTAGGTCATCTAAAAACCCACGTTAAAACAAGCTGCTGACAGTAACAGCACATACTTGAGTTAATTCACCTATTCTTACTCTTTTTACCAACAGCATCATTGCAAAGCACAAGGAGCTAGAGGGTCTAAGTCAAGCATCTGCTGAATACCAGATTCTGCAGCTTGTTACAACCCTGGAGAACTATGGGGTGGAGTGGCACTCAGTGAGAGACAGCGAGGGGCAAAAACTCCTCATTGGTGTGGGCCCTGAAGGCATCTCCATCTGTAAAGATGACTTCAGTCCCATCAACAGGTATGTTTTGTGGAACCATTTGCATGAGCAGTTTTTTGGGAGTCTTGAGCATGCCTCTAGCTTTTAATAAATGCACAGAACTGCTCTGTGAATTCCTAAAAGTGGCTATTGGCATGTAGGGTGTGAGGACACTACCTGCTTATAATCAAGGTAACAAATGGCCTTAATACTCTTGAGTTGTGTGTTTTTGAGGCAGCATCTTCAATCCAGCATTGCTGGCAATAGAGAGATCACTGGAACTTCTGATCAAAGTGCTCTGTAGTAGTTTGTGGAAAATGCTCTCATCCTTAAAACCTAAATAACCTTTCTTTTTTCAATATTAATATATAGGATTGCTTATCCTGTGGTTCAGATGGCGACTCAGTCTGGGAAGAATGTCTATCTGACTGTTACCAAGGAGTCTGGTAACAGTGTAGTTCTCCTGTTCAAGATGATCAGTACGAGGGCAGCGAGTGGACTCTACAGAGCAATTACAGAGACACATGCATTTTACAGGTCAGTATTGCCACAATCTGCTGCTCTGCTCTTCTCCAGGGTTTAAACTGAGTGCCTCAGCAGCACCTGGGAAATGCTCTGTGAGAGTTCATTGTCTTGGCAGCCTCTACTTTCCTCTGAAGTCCAGAAGCTGAACACGTTTGTGCTTCTTTCTCTTTTGTGGGAAAGTAAGCAAGAAAAGTAAGCAAAATTCTTCCACTGTGAATAAGAGCACTTCAGAATATAAAGCTCTTATGTTCCATAAACAATACTTTTTTCTTGTCCCTATGTAAGAGGAGAATGAGAGCAATGGAGAAAATCCTGTCATTCAGAATATGTAGATCCTTTACTGGGCTCCTCCAGTTATGTTATCTGTGTGCCACCTTCCATCCCATGTCTTTAAGTCTTCTTACAGTTTCTCTCTCCAGGATTTTGTTTCATGACACCACTTTTCCCCATTGTCTTTATCCTATTGCTCTTTGAGGCAGGGCTGCTATAATTGTTTGTTGATGGCTGATTTTTCAACCCCCTTTCATTCCTCCTATGATGTCCAGCACTGATCAGTAGCAGTGTTTTCTCAAAATTACTCAAAAAGTTTCAGTTACTTTTTGATCTGCATCTCTGCTTTTCACTTCTGCTGTCCTTTGCAGTTTCTGGTTTTGATTTAAGCAGAATTTTATCTTGGCAGTAGCATTTGGCCATAAGCTGAGATCTTGGACCTTAGGCTCTGTGAAGCTGTCCTTATGTTCTGTGTGTTTTTATCCTGTGTTGCCTAGAGAAGTGATATGCCTTAATAGGCTTCTGCAGATCCAACTATATCACTGGAATATGTGACAAGCATGGTTAGGAGAGCTGAAATACTCAGTGGCAAATACAAATGCCTTATTCCCTATGCTGTGATCACACTGGTTCTCTTCAGAATTATACTAGTATGTAAAGCACTGGCTGGAAACTTGGTTAAAAATACTACTTGACTCATGAGAGTCAAAACTGAGAGCCTCTCTAAATAGAGATGTTATACCAAGGACTCTCAATTTCAGTTCTTTAAGGCAGTGTTTGGAAATTGCCATGCAAAGAGATGTTGCCAAGCTGACCTGTGGATTAATGCCTTAAGTCCCTTCCATTTCACCAGACACTTCACATTTGAAGATGTAAAGTGTCTGTCACATTTCCATTCTACACTTTTCAAAGCAGAATTGTCATGCAAACAACATTCAAGAACTTAAATATTACTTTACCTGTGCTCTCTGCTTTAATTTCAGTGCTATTACTTCAACTTTGGTAACAGGTTACTGTATGGATCTCTTTATTGGTATTAACTAACCAGGTTTGGATTTGTCTTCTTGCTTTGTAGGTGTGACACTGTCACCAGTGCTGTCATGATGCAGTATAGCCGAGATTTAAAGGGGCACCTGGCATCTCTCTTTCTGAATGAAAACATTAATCTTGGCAAAAAGTACGTCTTTGACATTAAAAGAACATCAAAAGAAGTTTACGATCATGCGAGGCGAGCTCTTTATAATGCTGGCATTGTTGATCTTGTGTCAAGAAGTGACCAGACCCCACCAAGCTCCCCCCTTAAGTCCTCTGAAAGCAGCATGAACTGTGACAACTGCGAGGGGCTCAGCTGCCAGCAAACAAAAGCCCTGCAGGAGAAGCTGAGGAAGCTGAAGGAGTCCATGCTCTGCATGGTGTGCTGTGAAGAGGAGATCAACTCCACCTTCTGTCCCTGTGGCCACACAGTTTGCTGCAAGTCCTGTGCTTCCCAGCTACAGGTAAAGGCAATGCCATTTAGTCACGTGCAGGGTTTGGGGTTCTGTATATTTAATGGTCACAGATTAATATGTTCATGGGGATGTTCTAGTAAAACTGAAGCTTTGTTTGTGGTAAAATGAACTTCAGAGAACACTCTGTCTGGGTGATGTGCTAACATAACTTGTGGTGAGGCTAAGCATGAGCTGCATGCTTCTCACAATGCTGTCTGAAATGTGGGATGATGGGAAATAGAGCTCTGTTCTTGTGTACGTGGGGGGAAGTCTCCAGTAAGTGCAGAGACTCAAAGTATGAAGTAAACTAACTCCCTGATGTTCTTCCTTTGCAGTCATGTCCTGTCTGCAGATCCCGTGTAGAGCATGTCCAGCATGTGTACTTGCCAACCCACACCAGTCTCCTCAATCTGACTGTGATATGATCTACATCACACTTTAACCCCATCATGTACTCTTTAAACTGCACTAATATGAAATGCAACCATTGATTGTGAAGAAGGCAATCACTGGCACCTATCCACGATCAAAGGCAAAAATACTGCATTCTTTAACATAAACCTTCTTTGTTCAGCATGTCCAAAATGGTTTGGGACATCTTCTGAGAGCAGTATAATTGATTCATGTTACTTCAGAGGAGAGTGATATCTAGGTTTGTAGCACGGCAGTGTTGCCACAAAGCTAGGTGGCCCTGGAGAGATGTGCTGTCCACATACAGCAGTACCCAGTGAAAGCAATGCAGCCTTTTCTTTACATGCTCTAAACCCTTTTTAGTACAGTTGCACCGTTTATTTTAGTAGTAAGACTAGCTTTTACAAGTACCAGTTTAGTATGGCTCATAGCTTCAGCTTTTAGTGAACTGCTTTACAGAGGAGAGAGCTTTTAAAACAGAAAGTTGGTGTTTTAAACTGAAGTTACATCAAGCAGCTGTGTTTAACTCAGCATTCTATCAAATAGAAACCAGTTCTGAGAGATGGAAGGGCAGGACAGGTTTGTTCATCTCCTGGTGCTCTCAGGAGCTGCAGTCAGCTGCCTTTCAAGTTGGCTTTATTTTTGGGGACGTTTTAAACTCTTAAACTATGTACCATTAATTTTTTAAATAATGGTTGTGTATCATTTTAAATGCTTTCTTCAGTTAGCATCTTTATGGGGTAGGTAATCTCCTGCTAAATGTTTTTAATTTCCACCCCCCTCCTTGGGCATTTTGGGCTCTGGTTTCCTAGTGTCTTCTCCAGGGTACAGAGGGAACTGGAGACCATGTTTGGGTGCAATACTGGCTTAATCAAAGCTAGAAAACTACACTGTCACTTTACTGAAATTTTCTGACTATACTTTTCATATTGCCTTAATGTAGCAGTAATGTGTGTTTATGCATCTGTTTCTTTGCACAGACATTTTGTCAAGATATTAAAACTCTACTTTTTTATGACACATTAGCATATAAACCTTACTCTAAGAGGGTATTTATTTTTTCACTTTGTAAAGAAAATTTTGTTTCCTCATGAAGCAAGAGCTTTGTCCTATATCGTAGGCAGCCTCTGTCTTTTTTATATTCAGATTAATAAAGGACTTTAAAAATCTACTTTGTGTTATTGCCAAGACTGATTTTGTTCTGAAATGGATCTGAAGTGCTACTGAACTGAAAATACAGCATGAAGTATTTTCATGTTTGGATGTTATGTCATGTTGTAAGAGGTAATGAAGCTTCCTCAGGTGTTTCAAAGAAGACTATCCAGCTGCTCCTGTACCAGCGTGCAGTAGTGCTTGAGCAAACCTTCCTTGTGTCCCAAATTATGTTAGTAACGTCTAATCCATTACCTTCTGGCAGCTGGCTGAAATGGATTGTAAATTAATATAAATAGATGTTAATACAGGCATCTGATTTAAAGCATGCAACATGATCAAGCTGTTAAAATAGGCAAGCATGAACTACAGGTCCTTTTAATTAATTTGGCTGTGTAATGAGACATCACTAATAAAAATAATTCCACTAGTTAGACCCTAATCAAGGTGGAGTCTGAGACAGGTTCTATTGGTGGAATTTGGGCAAAGCCTGTGCCTTCTGTTGTAAGCATACTCTGAATTTTGGAATGGATGGTAGGGGGGAAATCCCAAACCAGAAAACAACATGACAGTTTGGGGGAACAACTGGAACTTTTGTATCCTTTCTGCTTCTTCCTCAGGAGCAGGAATATTGATCATAGAGCTTTGTTTGGCACCTGTACTGATACCTGCTACCCAAAGCTGCACAACTTGGCAAGAAAACTTAGAAAATTCAGGTTTTATTTATCTTCAGAGCTGCAGTGCAGCTGCTGTAATCCCATCAGGTGTGTGGCTTTAAAAGGCTATAATCTCTGGTTTCTGCCACAAGTACCTAAATGAGAAAAACTCATCTTCAGAGGGAATGTGACTTGCTAGGTCTGTTCAAGAGCCAGAGCCCTGTTAGGGACTTGCACTTCCTGGGGGTAGAACAGCATTCAAGAGCAGCCCTGTGGGGAGAGGGTTGTGTGTACAACTGTCAAAGGTACCTTCTACAAAAATACTGTCACACTTAAGTGTTGTTAATAAGTAAGACAGGGCTGGGAACTCAGAGTTCCACCAGTATCTGCCTGGCTTTCATCCTGCCCTTGTTCCATCAGGGTCTCTGTTTATGGAGAGCTCACCCAGCCAGGGGTTACAGAGGCAGCATGTTGGGATGTTCCAAGTACAGCTCTTACAAAGGCACAGCTCTCTCCTCCAGTGTGTAGTGCCCATTTCACACACACTAAAGAACTCTAGAATGAAGGATTCTATATTTTTAATTATTTTGATTTCTTCCCGTGTGCCACAGAAAGCATGCACACAGCAGCATTCATGTATTTCAAGGTTTATTTCCTTGCTAAATCAGTGCTGTTGCATTCCTGAGAGAATGCCCTTGGGGGGAAATTCCCATCCCTCAGCCTACGCTGTTTCACTTCACAGCAGCACACTGGCATGTTGATCAAAGACAGGGAAAATTACAGCTCAGATTTCCTGTCTGTGGTTTTAAACAACAAACTCCACGGAGTGTTAAAATTGTGAGTTGACAAATTCGAGCTTCAGTAATGCCTGGTCAAATACCCTTCTGGAATCCCCCTGCTCCGTTTTCACTGTGGTGCCCTGAGCATCACAGGACTTCAAGGTAAGCCACAGGCTGGAACCACACGGTTCAGCATGTCCTTCAGCAGCACTGGGTGATAAAAGCCATCATGTTTCTGGGTCTTCTGGGGTCCTGCAAAAGCTGGTGTGAGCTGGGAACTGCCACCAGGAGTAATGTAGATCTCTCAGAGCCCCAGCTAAAGGAATGGCTGGTTGGTGCAGTAGGAGGAAAACACAGACTGTGATAGTATTAGAAATCACGAATCCCTCTGGGTGAGAGCAGGCCCCAAGGGGGGATCCAAGGGAGTGCGTGGGGCTGGTGATGCCCTGCCCTCAGGGGTGGCAGGCAGGGTTCAGTGTGACCTCCAGCTCCTGCCAGGATGGGGCAGGGCCTGGCGGGCAGTGAACTTGCAAAACACTCATGTGAATGCCAAGCTCCTGAAAGAAAAAGGTCAAGCAAACAGACCATACCAGATTTCCCAGAGCTTAACAGGTCACTGGCCGATTTCTCAGCAACTGAAAGGCACAATTCCTTTTGGCTGGGGGAGGATGAGAATCAATCTGCTCCTGGAAGCTCATGCCTTTCTCTGCCTTCCCTTTGACCCTCTCCTGAGTGACCTGATTTAGCCTGTCCACTATTTTCTGACAATCCCTTACTCCTAAAGACTATTCTCTCCCCAGTGATTTCTGGAATCCACATTCTTCTTCTAGCACCTGTCCACATAAACCCTGCCCAAGGAAACAATCTGACTGTCTTTGGCCTACACCACCCAGTGAGGATTACACACACCTCACCCCTCACCTCTTTCCGTGCAAGGGGCACCATCTCCAGCAGAAAGAAAAAACATCAGAATAAATGAATCTTTCCTCTTCCCATTGGGGTGCCCAGATGGGACTGTTTGTCTGTAGCTACACCCTCAGAATCACTCAGTGCTTACAATGGGAATGACGAGGTGTGCATGAAGGGGTTTGCCAGCTCTGTTTTATCCAGCAGTTGCTGTCTGGCTTCCCTGCCTCTGCCAAGCAAACCAATGCAGGTAATGAGAGCCAGTAACATGGCAACTTTTCACAGGCACAGGCTTGCCAGAGCCAGATCTTCCTCCCCCCTGCCAGAAGGCTGTTTGTCTGAGGAATCCATGCATCTGGCACCAAATTCCCATCATAGCACTACAACTGCGGGGAATTACAGAGACATTGGCACCTCATCTGAAGAGACAGTATTTGTTTTCCTTGTTTAGAACTATAAATAGTCAATAGAGGACTCTCATTCAAGCAGTATTGATGATTGAAATAAACCAGGCACAGAGACACAGCCAAAAATCGGACTTGTGCTCCAAAGGCAGACCAACTCTTGCTTCAGAAGCCAAAGTTCCAAAAGGGCAAGGCAGAAAGCAAGGCAAACTGGCCCTGAGGGGACACTGACACGCCAGGTGTCCCTGCCTGACCTCCTAACTGTTTGCCTCGGTCACTGAAGTGGAATTTTTTATAAACACTTTGAGCTCTGCTGCGGTTTGAGCAGCTGACTTCCTCCTTCCCCCAAGTGGCCTGAGAGCACCCTGCTTGAGCAACCCCCTGACAGCACCTGGGTGCTCTTGAAGGGCAGGGCCTTTATATTTAGCACACTGGGAGTGGTGCTTTGCCACCTTGTCACCAGAGCTCTCTTGCATTTGAACCTCCCCTGGGGCTGAAGAAGTAAATGACCGCAGCAGTTCATTCCCTGGGTGAACAGTGACTCTGCCCCAACAGGAGGGAAAGGGCTGTGTCTTTCTGCCCTGATCTTTTGACAAAGAAGAGAGAGGGAGAGACACAAGATTGCTTGGTTTCTGTTTTTAAGAATAATTGCCAGCCCCTCCTTGGAGAAGACATTTGAGACTGGTAGGAATAAAAGGTGGGGAAAAACTTGTGGAAGGAAAAAGAGAGACAGAAATGTGTTGCCACAATGGACACTTTTGCCAGAAAGACCATGATGCTGGGTAGGTTCCCAAGTGCACAAGTTCTGGCATTTCCCCTCAAATCCTGTTCCTGCCAGTAGAATTTCCCTCAAAATCAACTGCCATGTCATGCAAGCCAAGGTCATACAATCATATAATTGTTTGGGTTTGAAGCAGTATTAAAAACCTGCTGAAAATCATGTCCTTGAGCTAGAGGAGAACAGGTGAGTGTGGGAAGAGGATCTAACAAGGGTAAGTGACGGGAAGATCGAGGGCAACTCCCCCAAAACCCAATACCTTGCTGTGGTTTTTAATACCAAACTGCACCATACTGTGTTCCTTTCCCCACTCTTGGCCATGCAAATGCTAAATTAACCACCCCAAGCTGCCAAACCCTTCTTTATCTAATCCCAGTCAGAGCCATGCAGAAACAAGATTATTTAGGTGGTGTAGACACAACCCGTGGCTAATCCTCAGCCGAGTGCTGTCGCCCTGGATTTCCTCTGAAGACTCGAGTTCTTTACAATTGCATGGGGGCACAGTTTCCCTTGGAGCCTTTCCTTGCACAGCATGTCTGGGAAAGGGAAGAAACACTCTACAGCTCTACAGCTTCCCCACCACCTTACTGGATACTGACCAATAGGTGTTATCCATGTGCAAGGTGATATTTGTCTCTCTGGACTTTTCTCCCTATTCCCCCATGTGATTGTAAGCTCCCTTTTCTATGTCCAATGCATCCCTATTAATTAATAGTAATTCTGGGATTTTGCTAGTGATGTTCTCGAATCTACAAAGGCTTTGAGGGGAAACAGGCCTGAAGCTGACTTGCCCAAGATGAGAAAGAATTTGCAGCAGTGCTTCCTGCACAGTCTCCAGTAAATGAGAGTTGCTAATTGTTTATTCCTCCTAAAGCCTTGTTTCTCCCCGCTGTCAGTGACTTAGCCTACAGCAGACTCCAGTCTAGACTGGAATTTTTGGTTCTCATCCATCTGCCTAACAGTTTTTAGTATAGATACCTGTATTTCCTCTTAGTGATCTTCTTACAAGGTATGACAGGTTGGCACAAACACAGGTCCAAGTCCTGTGCCAGCATCTGAGCTCCATGAACTTTGATCGTGGCTTTTATCTGTGAGGGGCACTGAAGCACGAGCAGATAAACCCCCAGCCTAGGAGTTCAAAGCTAAGACTGCCACCTGGGTCAGGATCTCAGCTGCACAGGCATGTCTCCTGTGCTTGTTAAATACTGAGACATGTTCTTTGCCCCTGAAACTCCTTCTTTCCCTCAGGTTTTCAGTTTGAAGAGTCAAGTAATTACTACCCTGGGGTTCCCATCCTCTGGAAAATGCTGTGCCCTCCTACAAAGGAGCTCAAAGGGAAGTGCTCATAGTGGGAGAGTTATCTGTGCTCTTTGTCTTGTCATTGTTTCTCTGAAAAATGAACATTTCCTTCAGAGCTGCTCAGGCCTGAGAGAGGTGAGCCATAACCCTCCTTTTACTGTGTGAGCCTTTACACGGGCATTAATTAGGATATCAGTTATTCTCTGACCTTCATTTCCCTTATCCCACCAAACTGTGCATTCCCATCCATGCTGCTGTGACCAACAGCATTCCCAGTGTCTCCAGACTGATGTTAACCCAGCTGGACTGTGTAAAAGGGGCATATCTGAGGCCCTGTTTCATGGTGAGAGACACATAAGAGGACCTTCATTGCAAACACTAAGGACTGATCCAGTTACATCTTTGTCTGGACACGGCCCCTGCTGGGATTTTCCTTGGTACAAACGCAGTGTGATGCCAAACTGCCACAGGGAGTGGCTGTCAGAGAGGGAGTGTGGCAGCCTCTGCTGCTCCACCTGGACTCCAGGCTTCTTCAGCCATGCAGTGGGATTAGAAAAATAAATGGTAGCTCATGGGCTCCTTCCTTTGGTGCCAATGTGGCTGTTGGTTGGGTAAACCCTCAGTGAGGATCACCATCTCCTGCAGCAAAAAGTCCTCCTTGTCCTCCTGGCGGGCTTGCAGTGGGAAAGGAGCACTGGGAAGTGGCAGGGAAAGCACCTGGAACCATTTTGCCATGGAGAGGCAAAAGCAAAGCGAGGCATTTGGAGAAGGCCCAAAAGTTGTGAGTGCTCCAGCTTCGTGTGGGGAATGTGCCGTGGGAGATGTGCCCCAATCCATGGCCCCAGAGCTCAGAAGAAATGTTCCAGGTGAAGAAGGACAAGGGGGCTCCAGCATCACCTCCCTCTGCAGTTTATCCCCAGACTGATGGAAGGTGCAGTGAGCTGAGCACAGAGTGTGTGTGTGCACAGGTACACTCATATATGCTATGCTGCTGTGCTACACCTCTGGGTTTGGAACACTGGACAGCTACTCTGACAGTAATACTGAGTGATTCCATCACACCTCTTTCCTTTGGAAAGAAAATTATGTAAAAATCATAACATTTGACATCCTTGATTGCATCCCAAATCACCAGCCTGATGAGCTAAGAGTCCGAACAACAGCTCAAGGAAACCAAAGGAAATTCTGTGTTACCTGTGGACAATGACTGCCCAGAAAATGGAACAGGCACCAAGGAACAAGTGAGATGGAAAGAATCTGATCCTCCTCATTAAACTGCTCACTCTTCAACAACAGATGGTGTGTTTGCAAGTGTTTGCTGTTAAGAAAGTCAGGGCCCTGGACCAAAGAGAAAATATAAGCCACATTTAACTACTTGCATATGTTGACTTTTGGAATCATTTCCATCCAGATACAATGTCAGCCATCTATACACTGACCCATTGGTTTTGTTTGCCCGTGCTCTTTCATTTGTCTGTAATTATGGTTGTCCTGTGACCCCACATGACAGCAAAATGTTCAGTATTGTTTCATGATAAATAGCAAACAAGCTCAGACAACTACTTAAAAGAAAGGAGAACTGCAGCTTGTGGAAGGTTCTGTATAGCAGAGATGTTTTAACACAGGCAGGAGGCAACAATTACTACGTCTGCCTCTAACACTCTTCAAATAACTGTGCCAATTTGCATCACTCAGGATTGATTTTACTGTGTTACCTGTCTGCTTCAGGCTGATGGAGGTTTTTTTAAACCTCAATTTTCTAAGAATGATGCAAAGGAATAATATGTTGTTGTGCAATCCTAAAAGATCTTGCCTATGCCACCCCCTTGTATGTGTGCCATCCAGATCATACAGATACATAGGTGTATATATATATTATTCCATTGTGGTTATTTTTCTTCCTACCCTGCCTCATTCAAATGGCTCTGACTTGGAAAACATGTCAGTGTCAGGGAGGGAGAAGAAAAAATGGCTTTCTGCTTAAAGCAGCAATTCTCAGTGCTGGAGAGCTGGATTTGAATTCTGCTTTTTCATGGCATTCCCACATGATGCCAGCTGTGTGATGGAGGATGCTCTTCCCAGCTGGTTGTTAAAGCACATTTACACTGCAGAGGGTTGTCCAGAACCTGCAGGACAGCTTCTCTCCCGTCCCACCTGCAGCAGGCCAGCCCTGTGCTGCCTGGCCCTAGTTCCACCCCGTGCCTTCTCCTGCCCCAGACCCTGCTCTGCTGACATGCAGAGACAGAAATTGCCTTTTGTAACTGGATTTTTAGTCAGATCTGACCAAAGCCAGATTACATGTGAACCAGTGCTCTAATCACTGGGCTCTTTAAGCATGTATGTCAAAATTAATTCCACCCCCACCCCTGCAGTACATTTTGTCTTATCTTTGCATTAGGCATTTCTTCTGTATATTTTCTGCTGATTGCATCAGATCCTTCTGTCTTTGCTTCACTAAGCTGAACTCCCTCTGCAAACCATCACATCCTGAACCCCCACCAGTGTTAGAGGTTCTAATGGGTAAAACTGATACTTTGGCAAGGCCGTGTCAGCACAATTTACTCCAGAGTTTGGGCCATATACCCCCTGCTGTCATCAAGAAAACATATTTGTGTTTAATATTAGATGAATCCCAAAGGGATTCCTGAAAAGAAATAAAAAAAACAACCACCCATGTACTTCCTTAGTGGAAGCAGCAGAATTATTTCCATTAAAATGCAGTATTCAATCTCATTCTTCTATTCCACTGCGAAGCAACAGGAAAATGATCTCAGAGGCAGCATCTTTCCCCGGATTTTTTGAAGCAGCTTCGCAGCCATCCCCCTGTCACCGATGCTGTCAAATTGGCATTGTGCATACCTTGAAAAGCTGCGCAGTGCACAGTCACAGATCCCACAGGGATTTATCCAGCAGGCTTAGTGTCATTAGCCCCTGTTGCAGACAGGCTGCAGTGCTGAATGAGCGCAGCGCTTGACAGGGGTCATCCAAGGTAGCAGAGAGCTCGCAGGGGAGCCCAGATTTCAGCACAGCCTCTCCTGCTCTGAGCCTCGCTGGCTGAGCAGCCCGGCTGCGACGCACCCTCGCTCTCATTTCCTTCGGCCCTCCACTCTTTCTGTCGAGAATGAATCTGTGCGTCATTAAAAACACCCAAAAAAACCCCAACCACACTGTTTTCTGACCCCCCCCAAAAAGCTACCAGTCACTTTGCAGAGTCAGTGCCAAACCTCACCGTGGCTGTTTTTAATGTCTGCCCTAACCGTGTTACCGTGTTTGCTGAGCGAGCTCTCCCAGCCGGTGCTGACCGCTCGGAATTCAAAATTAGCACAGTAATTACGTTTCACAGGCTACTGGTCCATGGGAAATTTCACCCCGCTCGTGAATTTACATGTTCTGAAATAGGTCAGAGAAGCAGATGGCTTTGAAAGAAGAAGCGAAATGAAAAGGGCTGCGAGTCGAGTCTCCTGTTTTGCTTATTAGATTAAGCCCTTTCCTCCAGGCTGAGTGCTCACATCCAGTTAGGTGCTTCAGTAGCGCTGAGTGAATCATCTCTGGAATCTTCCGGGAGGGTATTTTCTGAGCAGCTTCCAGGAGTATTTATCCTGGAAGCAGGGAAGAAGCACAGGCTTGCTATCCACCACAGCATCATCAGGGAGCTGGAAAAGAGCAGCAGATGAGCCTGACATCTGAAAGTCTAAGGGCAGAAGATAAACAGTTTTCTATTGCCACGATGCTGAAGTTGTAATTAAACAGAGGTGTTGGCAACTGCAAGATCTGTCAGATAGCTGAGCAAACACATCTCTGGGGAAGCAACCTTGGCCTGAGGTATTTTTCTCACTTCTGTGGACACAAGGAGAAGTATCAACAGCCCTACTCAAGCCCTTCTTTGATTATAATTTCACTCCCAGTAATTAAAGGCAGTCTCAGTCAGCTAAAGTCCCTCAAGGAACAGGAACAGAAGCGTACTGTGTCCCTCCAGTGTATCAGCACATTATGGTATTTTCCCACATATTATGGCAGGGTGAAAAATAAATAAAAACACTGCAGAGACACACAACCTACTTCTGCGAGTGCTCTCATGCTGTGTGCTGTCTGGGTTTGCCTCTTTCTGGCTTTCTGTTTTCTCTTTTACTTGCCTTCCTTCCTACGTCCCCACAAACACTTGGTTTATTTCTCAGTTTAATAACATCAACAAAAAAAGAAGGGAATTGCTTTAATGACCAGCTTTATTTTTGGAAGAAGCCAACAGTCATGCGTAAGCCAACTTGCATGTGGAGTCTCTTGCTCAGTGAAGAGGCAGCACCATCTGGAAACCTGTCATGATGCCTCTTTATATCATTTCTCCACTATGAAATGTATGTGCGTGGCCACAGCATCTCTGCAGAAATACAGCTCAGGGATACATGGAGACAACCCCTGGGCTCCTGGCAGGAAGGTGAAGTCCTTTCCACGTGTGCTGACAGAGAACTTCTGCTGGCTTTTGGCTGGAGCTTATTAGAAGGCTGAGCATGATGTTCAGAGGTACTTAAGTATGACAAATTAAGATTTTTATTTTCCCATGTGATAAATTTACCTGGCTATGACAGTGCTAAAAGTGTGGAGGAGAAAAACAAGACAGGAACTTTTCCTGCTGGTTGTGCTGCTGCCTGTATGTGACAGACAGGGCTCAGTGAACCAGGTTCCCATGAAAAAAGCCTAACACAAGAACTCAGTTTTGTTCACAAACCAGAAAGCAATCAGCAGCAACACCGGTCCCTTCTCTGAGGAAATGAGATCCACCATCTAAGCTGACCACCTGGAACAGGTCAGAATGCAATGCTTTCCCATCTCTGCCCATGAGCAGCACCTCAGACACACCAAAGCTCAGCCAAAGAGAGCCACTTTGCTTCCCAGTACTTACTGGGGGCTTATAAAAGAGGGAGAGAGACTATTTACACAGGCAGAGAGTAATAGGACAAGAGGAAATGGTTTTAAACTAAAGGAGGAGAGAGTGAGATTAGATATCTGGGAGAAATTGTTCCCTGGGAGGGTGGGGAGGCCCTGGCACAAATTGCCCAGGGAAGTTGTGGATGCCCCAACCTTGGAAGTGTCCAAGGGCTTGGAGCAACCTGGACTAGTGGAAGGTGTCCCTGCCCATGGCACAGAGGTTGAAACTGGATGGCCTTTAAGGTCCCTTCCAGCCTAAGCCATTATGGGAGTCTCTGATTCAATGAAAAGCCAGAGGCTTTTGTGCATGCTGGTTTATCTGTGCTCTAATTTCATGCTTAGCTTTGCAAAAATCAAGAACTGATTGTTTATTTATAATTAATGGCGTTTTTTTTCCTCAACATTAAGCAATGAAGTTCTTAATGGCATTCAAATCAAGTGTACATTGAAATGGAAATGGAGGATTATTTTAATAAATATATCAATAATCCTTGTTAGTGAAGCCTGGAGTCTAGCCTTGTTTGACAATCTACTCACAGTGTGTGTTTTCTTGGTTTGTTATTTTGACTCCCATTTCATTTATATATTTTTTAAAAATAGTGTATCAATGCCCAAAGAATGCATCCATGTCAAATAATTAAATCATGAGGCTGATATGAATTGCAGAACAATAGGCTGCCTTGAGCAGTTCATCCTATCATCAGCCTTGAAGTGTGGCTGAAAACATCTTACAAAATTCCCAACCAAAGTTATCTAGGAAAAACGTGACATCATGCTGTCAAAAACCACATAAAGAAAAACTAAAAGGATGAGAAAAAAGGAAGAAAGAAAAATCAAAGGCATTTGATGTTGCATCTCCGATTCTTCTGCCCTCATAATTGCTTTTGGTGGACTGTGACTACATTGTTCTTAAATATTTCAAAGGCCGAAATTCTTCCACGCAACAGAAAGGCAAATAAGGCCATAATAATTATTCATGCTGTACAATCATTTCTATATTTAACATCGTAGCTAGAGCAGATTAGGAAAAAATATAGCTTTGTTTTAGCTCTTTTTCTGGAGTCTGTTTTTACAGTCTGTTTTTCCAGCCCAGTGAGTTTTTGGCCGAGAGAGGCCAGGTAGGTTTGGATCTGCCCTCTTTCCTACAGAACCAGCTTGCAGCAGAGAACCCATGACAGCCCCAGCACCCCAACCCCTCACGGGTGGTTCTCATCTCATGAGAAGGGAACCAGACCAGAAGGTTTGAAGCCATTTGCATTCTTGTGAGAACAAACAGAAGAGGCTTCAAATGAGATTGCCCTCAAAGACACTTGGATGCTCTGACAGTATTAAGAAGTGTCAGGTATCACTGGCAGCCCTTATAAGACACCTCCTTGAGAAACCAGTAAGAACTGGAAGAAGAAAAGCAATTTGCAGGAATTTGCTGATTTAAGGGTTTGTGCAAACTGGAATGGCTCTCCAACCACAGCTGGTGTGCTCAGCCAGGCTTTTGCTACAGGTCCAGAGTTCTGGCTCAAAACTTGTGTGGGCTAGCTATAAGCAGTTCCTTTAGGTGGTAAATCATAAGCAGCTCAACATGGTGCTGTCACACCTCAGTCTGCCAGCTGCAGAACCAGCTGACCGTGACCACATGGCCTGATGTGTGCAGGAGGTGCTGTCTTGGTGCCTTCTGTGCTCAGAATAACAGGAAGACAGAATAAGAAGAAACCCTGAGGCACGAAGCACAGAGCAATCACAAGCACACAGAAGGAATTTGTATGGCAAATAAACCCCCCAGTCTCCTACTGCAGAGTGAGAGAAACACTGAAGGTCTGAAGGACTCCCAGCACAGTGCTCTGGCCCCAAAAAGGATTTGAATGGAGCACATGCAAGACACAGGACAATAAATGCTTTTCCAAGAGAAATCCAATGCTTAACACAGGCAAAGTAACACCAAACAGGAGCTGCTTTCCCTCAGCCTACTCCCCAAAATTGGAGCCACCTTTGCCAAATAGCTTGGACTGCAAAACAGGTGGGTGAAGAAGTGGCAAAATTCTGGTTTATTGGTGGAACTGAGAAGGCAGGGACACAGGCACCATTGTTTCTGCCAGGTATCAGAGTTCAAGCCACACTGACCTCTTTACTGCCCAGAGATCAGCCCAAGCAAGGCTGGCACCAGTGGCCTGGGAAGGCAAAGGTCACAGGTGATGAGGCCTCCCTCTGCAGCAATGCAATTTCTAGGGCTTCTAGCCCAGACTTTACAGGCCTCCCTGCATAGCAGTGACAGTGCTAACTGCTAATTTATTTATAACAAATTCCTAATTTATTTTTGGCTCTCAAATGTCATAGAGAAAGCAGGAATCAGTCAGTCAGCAAGACTGACACACAGCAAGTATCTCCAGGGAAGAGAGTGATCTGTACCACAGCTATTGACTTCACTTGGCAGTCTAGGCTGCTTTTCCCCCTTCTGTCTTTTGCACAAGCTGCATCTAGAGCTTGAATTCATCTGGTTTCATGCAGGGTGCCATCTGATCATCCCCAGCCATGTGGTTTGAAGCTCTCTGATGGACAGGTCACAGGTCCAGAGCCTTATATCCTCACTGAGAGCTGGGGCATGTTTAATGTTTATCTGGAGTGGAGTCTTTGGTGCAGTTCCTTTCAAAGGAAGCCAAGGAATTTTGTGGACCAGAAGTGAGAATGACCAGGGGGTTCATTGCTACTGTACCATATCAACATGCAGGTATGTAGATGCAGCCACATGTTACTACCATACAGACTAATTATGTAGGTGATCACATTGTTCAACCTCACCTGCAAGAGGAAATAACAAAAAAGGATTCTGATTAAGGACTGTACTCTTTGCAGATGTCTTTTTGTCCCCCAGATAAAACCTGTGACATGGGTGACTTGGAAACATTGTGGAGAAGCCGGAAGGACTAAAATCTAGAAAAAGCATGGGATTTGCCCTAGTAATAAAGCATTCAAGAATCTCTCTGGAGCTTCTTGTAGATAATGAATATTAATGGCTTTGGGGAATTTCATTGTGTTTCACAGTCTGCAGCCTGTTTGTGGGAAGTGCTTGCTCTAGAGGGAGTTAAGGGCTAGAGACAAGTGAATGGGATATCCCTTCCCTTTGCAAAACCCACCCAGGAATGTCACAGCTGCATGTTCCCAAACAACACAGGTATTTTCTCACACAGAATGTGGACCAAAGAGACACATCCACCCCCACCTTCTTAAAATGAAGCTACAGCCTCCATCTCACATTAGTCCAGGAGAACAAACAAGTCACTTATTTCCTTCTGCTTGGGGAGGGTCCAGAACCTGGAGGAGCTAAAGCACCAAGGACATGAAACAGCCTTTTAAGGTATTTTTGTGATCACAGGACTTATACACTAAGGCTCTAAACAGATTCAAGAAACACTGTGCTCTTCAGTGGGTTGCCATTTCAAACAGGTTTTACTCAGCAGGTCTAAGACCTTATGAGTCATTTCCCTGGCTCCTTATTCCCTGACCTAGGTCTGAAAATAAATATTTCTCCAGCTTGCCACTCCAAGACAAAACCCAGGAGTGCCACAGAACTTTCCAGCTCCTTCTGTCTGTATTTCTGAGCAGTGGTTTGCACGGGGAGGAGCAGGTTTATTGTCCTCTGCTGTTTACTTTCTTCTGTCTTCTCATTACAGCTGCCCATACTCTGAAAAGGGCTGGGGCCAGCAGAAATCTTATTAAAAAGTCCAGTCCTAAAGATTGCCATGCATTTTTCTCCCCCACATTTTCACAAATCTTTGGTGAAAAGCATAAAAAGACAGAAACAAAAGAGCAGAAAATAGCTTTAGTAGATGAACACCAAATTTCCCCTCGGCAAAGCATTTGGCTTTCAGATTCTTTACAACCTCAGTACAAAATCTATCAATAATCAGATGCTTCCTTCTTAAACTGCCCCTGCTGGTGTTTTAAAAATGCTATTTGTTTAACAAGAAACCATATTTAGAATGACACTATCAGCTGAGTCTTTCATCACATTTTTACTTGTGTCCCATCCCAGAACAACAGCTGGGCAAGCAGGATATTTCAATTCTATTTCTGAGGTGGGGTCTTATTTATTTTATTTCCCATGGGAATTCAGACATTGTTGAACATAAAGGTTTGTGTTTTTTGAAACATCAGTTATCAGAATCAGCATTTCCTCAGCCTGCTCCTCACCCAAGTGTCCCAGCAGCTGGTTCCTCACCTGGCTGGTTTCCCTTGGAAAGAAGGGAAAGTGCCTGGCTGGCAAAGACAGGGAGAAGGCAGGTATTGCACAAAGAACCCTGAAATTTTGTTCCAGAATAAGAGGAGACAGAGGAGTTTTCAAAATCTCCGTCTTTCTCATCACAGAGAAAATCCTGTTCCCTCCTGTGTTACAGAGATTCTCTGTAAAAAGGCTCCCTAATGGCTAACTGACCTCTGCAAAAAAAAAGGCCATTTATTTTGTGGATGGATTTTGTCTGTGTTGCTGTGTTAGGTTGGGGTCTCAGTCCTGCTAAGCCCAAAATCCCCACTGCCCATGCTGCTCACCCTGCTGGGTTATTGCCTGCTCTCCCTTGAGTGAGCCAGCTGGCCCTGCAGGCAGCAACACAGGCATAAAAGCCTCTTGCTCTGCTGTTATTACCTCTTTATAACCCAAGTGTTTCCTCTGGCTCTCAAAGAAGCCTGCAGTACTGCTGGACAGGCACTATTTGGGGTAATCTGCCTTTGATCTGCCTTTGCAGGTCATTTATATGAGTGTTGCTGGCTTTTGTGTGCTCTTGAACACAACACGGGTGTGCAAAGGGGCTCAGACTTCAGGCTGGCTTTTTATGCCACAGAAGAGAAAGCAGGCTCAAAACAAAGCTCCACGTAAAACCATGTCATCCAGCAGGTGGAGAAGGGGGAAGCATAAATGGCTGCAATCAATGACCTCTCCAACTAATTTCCAATGCTCAGCAGTTTCTGCTGTGCTCTGCTAAGAGTGGATGAGGACAGGCAGGAGGCTGGGCAGGAGTGATGAGTCCATCACTGCAGGCTGTGGTGAACACCAGGCAAATCCTGTACCCCTGTGCCACCCCCAGCTGGCTCCTGAGGCTGTAGGCAGCCTGAATTTCATCTCCACTCTTCCACAGCAACCAAATACACCTCTGTAACATTCCAGATTCCCAAATACCCATTTTAGAGCCAAATTTCTGAGTGCTCATGTCCTTTTTCTTTAGATAGCCTGACATGGCAAACTGCCTTCCCCTGATGAAGGTAATTATGCTTTATAAAATGAATATATCAAGCTGGTTCTGATACAACTGTGGTTTATGCACAGTGAGCAGCTCTACATGATTGTTACTGGCATGATGTTGAATTTTGAAGTTCTGCCTTTGCCCTAATCTGTCTTTTACTTCATAATTCCTTCTCTCATCTTGCTTTTTCACTTCTTCAGTTCTCTATTGGCTTCACCTCATTTGGACTAACAAGTTTTCAGGCAAATGCTGTCTCTTATTATATGCTTGTGACATGAGCCCCTCAGCTGAACTGCTGTCCTTAGGAGCTATTATAATAGCAATGAGAGTGAAAATTAGAGTGTCCACCATGGAGACACTAGTGGTAAATCCAGTTAATGAACTTTAATGCTCCTCATACCTACAAGTCAGTGTTGCTTCAGAATTGTGACCTACACCAAGACAGTTTTAATGAGCCCATCCTGGCACTACCAGCTTTCCTCCAAATTCAGCAGCCACCAGGTCTTTTCCTGTCAGGATGCACCCTGCTGGTACCCAGCAACATCTCCTGAGTTGTACATGACATCAGCTGCCTGGGAACGAGCAGAATTGCACCTCTCTAATCCTCCAAGCTTGCTTGAACAGATTTGCTGGCACCACGCCTGTGCTAGAGGACAGGAACATTTAAAAGCACATAATTTTTTTGGCTCGTTGAAATCATTCTGTTGCCCTGTTTTTCCACTGCCATTCAGCCTGATTTGCAAGCAATTTTCTCAATGGAGCCCTTCACAGAGGTGGGGAGTGTGCTGTGCTCAATGCTGTGTTCTAGCCATAAGCCTCACTGGTGTGTTGGTTTATTTCCTGGCACTGTCACCTTGCAAGAACCTCTCACCTTCCCAGGTTTTGGCACCAAACACTTCCTACTTAGTCATCAGATGCCCAGGGAAGCTGACTTCATTCAGACAGATTCTCTGCTTCTTTTTCCTAGCTCACTTTCAGGATTCGTTTCTGCTTGTTAATGCAAGCCTCCGAGCATGCTGCTGCTGTGCATTTTTAAACACTTACCCAAATGTCATCTCTATTATTTCCAAACTCTCAGACTCTTTGGGGATAGCTTAGATGCAAATGAGCTGTCAAAGAAAGATTACTTGAACCAACATTCAGAATGACAAAAGGCTTACAGACTGCATGCACAGCACACGGCTTCCAGCTTCCCAGCCAGCCCTTATTTGCCAAAACCAAGGGTTTATGCACAACCCAAAAAAACCATTCAGCTTTGTTACAACAGGGCAGTTGTAAGTTAAAATTTTAAACCCCTTGGATCTAGGAAAACTCTGATTTCCATAGCTTCTTAGGTGCTAACCCACACATTCTTTGTACCTAAAAAATGAGGGCCTGCTGTCCTGTGCGTGGTGCAGCTGGTTCTCCCTGTCACACACTTTTTGGGGGATGGCGGATCAAAAGCAAACCTGCACTCACCTTCCCCTGGGCAGCAGTCTGAGAAAGAGAGAGCATTGCTCTGACAGAACAAATCGGGGCCCCTCTCTCAACATGAAGGCCCACAGCCATGGAGGAGCGTGGTGTGATCCCTTCCAGCTCAGAACAGTCTGTGATTCTGGGATCCAGGAGACTCCCTGGGGGGATGCAATGCAGCCACTGAAAGCAAAGGCACCCCCTGGTGAAGCCCAGCTTCCTAACTGCAGATGGCACCCCTGATTTTGCTAAGGTGACACACATTTTACTGATTTCCTCAGCAGGAAACAAGGGAGCCCCAGAGTGAGGAATTCAAACCAAACCGTGACCTGTTTTAACACTGTCTCAGTGTCACACACACGAGATACATACACTCATGCACCCCTTAAAATGGGACAGCCAGCCAAATTCATCTCTCATACAACCACTGACATCCACAGACGGCCCACTGTGTTTGAACAGCAGCTGTCACAATTTGTTCCCTGAATAATATTTAGCCAAAATCCAACCCAGACAGAGATAGCAGGTACTTTGCAGGTATTCTGGTCTTGCAATAAGCATTGAGCAAGGGCAGGGGGAGCAGGGTTTGAGAAGTGGACAAGATATGCTTAGTCCTATCTGCTGTCTCCTCCCTCCCCATACTGGCAGTGCTCCAAATTATGCCTTTTTCAGCAAGATAGCCAAATACAGTCTTAAAAGGAAATACATGCATTGCACTTTTCATCTCAAGAGCCTGGGAAGTGCAGCTGGGTGTTAATTAATCAGCACAACAGCTCTGCAAGTTAAAGGAGTATTTTTATCCCCTGTGTGGAAACTGAGGCACGAGGAAGTGGAGTATCCTGTGAAAGGTCAAAAAAGAAGTTCATCACAAGGGAGAAGAATTTGCCTGATCAGTGATAACTGTGGGCTAAGAGATACTCCATGTAATTGATGAAGATGAGTTCTGTGTTTCCCAGGGTTTATTCCTGCCGAGAGATGCTTTTTGCCCACAAACTGCTGAACCAAGACTGAATGTTAATCAGTATGTCATACCAGCTTGGTCCTCAGCCTAAACCTGCAGTCTGTAACCACTGCCAGCACATTTTTTAGCTTTATGGCTTAAGGGCTTCAGGTTTGAAAACAGCCACGACTTCAGAGATAACACCAAAAAAATATTGCACGGTGGTCAAATTTACATGCCATACAGTGCTGTCTTGCAGGGAATTATTACTCACTGGATAAAAGGGAGTCGTGTGTCAACTGCTGATCTGTTGTTCCCAGCACATGAAAAGGGAAGAGTATTGTTTTCATACATATGCCACTATCCTTCAGCGTCTGCAGTGCGGGAACTCTTAATATTTCCAAGGTTATGGATTCCTTTTCATGTCTGATATAGGGTTAGACTGGGGTGTGTACCAGAATTGCCTCTCTGCCTGGCACCTTACTTTGCATCTGCCTCTCATTTTGAGCAGTGTCTTCCTACTGGCTCCTTGTGCCCTTACCTCTACACCTACTGACTCAGCATAAAAATGGATTTATTCTCTCTTTATTAGTTCAGTGGTGTGCCAGGGATGGGATCCCTGGGACCTTGCTGTCACTAGCAAAGCATCCCTAGAGGATGGGGACTGCATTTCTTTGGCTCCACCATGTGGGATGAAAGCCTCTCCCTGAGCAGAGCTGCCAGGGAAGGGGGAGCACACAGAAGTCACAGTCCTCTCAACGTGCCTGGTTAAATTTTCTCCCTCAAGAATGATTCATGCTGACCTAGAAAATGTACCAGAAATGGATATGTCGGTTACCAGGTTACTGCTGTGCCTTGCAAAATCGTGGCAAGCTCTTTCCCAAGGGATGAACTTTCACTTCCTGCCCCCAGTGACAGTGTCCTCTGAAGCACTGGGGTAACTGCAGTTTAAGTGGATTTAGTCACAGCACAGTTGACACTGCCCAGAGGGTGAAAAAGGCATCCGTGGAAATGAAAAGGCCCTTCTGCATAAAATTCCAAAAAGATTTCTGCGGGAGCTTAGGCTACATCTCTCCAGCTGAGCATTGGGGACAAGTCACAGTGGGCTCTCAGCACCCCCAGAAACATATCCAGCATCACTGCCAAATCTACAAACAACATTTTTAAGTGCTGTTTGGAACAGAATAGCAGAATTTTACCTTTAAAGATGGAGGAAATATGCTGAGCCCCACGGCAGTGGTTATTCCTGACTTTAGTATCAGACAGTCACCAGTGGAGAAGGCTCTGCCCATATTCCCAGGCAACTTGAAACAACAGCCAGGAGGATTGTGAAGTTTGCCCATTTCCTTACAAAGTAGTGACGACTCTCAGACTCAAAAGGGACATTACAAATCCATGTACTGCTGCTCAGGTACTGAGCAGCCAGAACTCCTAACCTTTTGTCCTATATCCATCTGTGTTACTCTGGTTCAAAAGCACTGCAGTATGGCAGAAATAGAATATTTGAGAGCTAGAAAAAAAGAGAGAAGAATTTTTCATCTCAAATAAGCAGCACCAGAGCTGCAACCCTGGATGTATTTTTAATTTCCACACTTAATTCTAAACAGGGATTTTCTAACTAATCTGCATTTGTTACAGAACTTGGAGGATTTCTACCACTGTGCTACAGACCTGGGAAATCATGTGGCATAATTTAGGCTTCCCTCCCTACAGAGTACACCAGTTCTTCGTTACAATGATGATGGAAAAAGGACAAAAAAAGGCTGAGCATAGGCTTATTATACCCTGATGCTGCAGAGAGTCATTTGTGGCACAGTTTTATTTGCCTTTATTCAGTTAATACGTGTTAGCAAAAGAATTGCCAGGTCTGCAGGAGGGGAAGCAACATCCAATTAAGTGACTAAGAACTCTACTAGTGGGACAAAACAAACAGTTTTCACTTGAAATGGTGGGTATCTCTCCAGTGAGCCTGGAGAGATTAGGGGCTGAGCTTTAAGGGTGTAATACTCCTGATTTCAGGGTTGCCAAGTGTGAAAATGACAGAAATCATCTGTGTGCAGGAAATGTGGCAGCAAGGCATTGCACATGTGAGCTCAAAATCTGCTTTTTGTTTGGTTGGGTTTTATGGAGGGTTGTTGTTTGTTTTTTGTTTGGGTTGGGTTGGGTTTTTTGCTTGTTTGTTTGTTTTTTCCCCCCCAGATGCTCACATCCTGAGATCCTATCTGTGAGAAAAAAACCCACTGAAAAAAATGCGTACCTATAAACCAAGAGATTTCACAGAAGTGCTGGATGTTTTCCCTCATCCCTGTTGTTCGGGTTATGACTCAAGTTGCAAAGCAACTTGGCATTTTGCTTACCAGAGCACTTCTCGGTGCTTTGGACAATGCCTGTACGATGATTTGAGAGCTCATTTAGGAGGAGTGAGTGCACGAGTCCTGCAAACATTTCAGGTAACACCAGCACACCAACCCCGGGCTTTGCAGACGCTCAGCACGTCTGAGAACCAGGCACTTTATTTTGGCACTTGTACAGAGCTGCCTTAGGGGTCTCATTTCAGAAATGCCGTTTGCTAATTCAGTTCTAAATATTTTATCTCGTCTATTCCCCTCAGAAGGAGCCGCGCAGATTAAACACCAACCGCTTGTAGAGTCCTCAGATAAGATGCGCTCCTGACACAGAATGTATTGTTAATCACGATTAATTATTATTATTCCGCTGCCTGACAGGCGTCTGACTGACGGATACTCTCTAATCCCTATTCTCTCCCCAGATTTTCTTCCTAATTAGCGTCCTCCAGAACCTTGTAATCACACGCCACGCAAATGAACGGCGTGTTGCTGAGGCACAGAGATGACGGTGGGCTGGGTGAGCGGCTGCAGCAGGCTGCAAGGGAAGGAGCAGAGACATGCTACGCGATGGAAAGGCTTGTTTTTCCCGGCGGGAATAGGCGAGGGAAGCGGCGGGCACAGGGCGGGGGTGCAGCGGCATCTGCAGGCGGTGCCGGCACAGCATCCATGGGGACCGACGGTGGGATGCTGGGGAATAAATCGCTTCCTTCTGTGTTGCTCATAGATTATCCTAACCGGGATAACTAACAAACAAACAAACAAATCTAAAGAAACAAAACAAACCGCACTGAGAAAGAATAGGGAAGATGTGGGACCACCTTTTTTCCTAGGGAATCCTTCTTAATGGTCTCGAGTTGTGCCAGGGGAGGTTTTGGTTGGGTATCAGGTAAAATTTCTTCATGGAAAGGGTTGTCAAGGGGTGTAGATGTGGCACCTGGGGACACAGTTCAGTGGCAGGCTTGGAAGTGCAGGGTTAATGGCTGGACTCAATGATCTTAGGGATCTTCTCCAACGTAAAAGATTCCATTATTCTACAAAATCTATTCAAGTGCTGGCCACGAGGCAATGCCAAATGCAGAGTGCAGCTTTCCCAGCCTGTACAAGGTGGCTGGCTGGTTCAGTGACCTCTGAGCCACACGAGCCCTGTGCCCATGAGCAGGGGGCTGTGGGCTGGTGCATCCCTATCTCCCAAGCCCTCCCAGCCCATGCCAAACAAAATTCCAGACCTGTATCCAGCCAGGCTGGAGGGCTCCAGCACGGTGCACATACAGAGAGCACATACTGTGCATGCCAGAAATGTTGGATTTAATCACTTAGTCTATCTGCAGAAATTAGAAGAGTTGAAGGGATATTTGCAAGTAAGAGGAGACAAAATTCTAGACAAGCTATAATTGGCAAACTTGAATGAGAACAAGCAGTGAGCTAAGATCTCCTTCACCTGATTAAATGATGCCTGGAAGAGTTTCAACGACACAGTAGGAATTTTTAAGTACCAACCATATATACTTGCCAAGTTTGCTTCAGAAAACAATGCCAAGATTTCTCATCTGGTTTCCACTGAAATAAAACTTGACTCATTCAAAGACACTCAATAAATTACAAATACAAGGTCTACACCCTTCAGAAAAGCTAGATCCTGTATTTCCCAGGACATGGGGTCCTATTCTATCCTTTGAATATCTATCAGTTCCTAAAAATTTCCTCAATTTTGCTGCAACAGGAGTGTTTGTGATGCAGTGTCCTTTCATGTTGCATGAGATGGCTCACTGGGAGCCAGGGGTGTCTGAGAGTGTCCTTGCATTGTCCCTGCCCTCCAGTTTGCAGTTCTCATGGTAGCTGGGGCACAGTGCTCCTCTCCAGCATGGTAAGAAACATTTGGTACAAACCTCATCATCCCTCCAGTACCCTTTTCTTCTGTCACCCAACTCAACTCTCATACTCACCTGATCAACTGGTTAGATTTATTTTATTTTATCTGAACTGCACTTGAACCAGCAAATTTAAACCTAGAGATTACTATTTTTCATAGTCTAGAGTGATGAGAGACAAATAAGCCTCCACAGTGCTGTCATTCAAGAGAGAATTAACACTGTGCCCTGCACACCTCACAGCTGTGGGCAGCCCTGCTCAGCTGAGATTCAGAATCAGACTCACTAAATAAGGCTTTGCTTTTATCACATTCTTTTCTCTAGACTTCCTGTTAGTGGGCGACAAAAAAGACTCATGGTGGGTGGAATTGAGGGGGGATCTTGACATTGCAGGAGCAGAAATCAGCTTTCATAATGACATCTGATGGCCCAATAATTGATACAGTCTTTTAATACATATGCTCCCTTCATGGCAATTACATCTGTAGTCTAAGCATTTCTCGACTTTTTGCCAGGAAAGAATTGGGAAATTAATGGAGGCAAATTAATTATTTGTCCCCATGGTTTCTGATGTAAGAGTACAGCTGTTCTTTACCAGCATAATTCATTTTTAATATCTCCCAAAGCTCAGCTCAGCTATATGCCCATGTTCTTCATATGCCACGCTTCTGTTCTGATTAAATATCAAATGGTTTTTAAATATCAAAATGGTTCTGTACTTCTGAGCTCTGCTATGAGTTGTGGGAAAAGGAAAACAAGGACTCCTTTTGATCAAAGACACGTGACTTTTACACGATGACACTGTGGGTGGCTCCCATGGACACAGGCCCAGTTTACACTTATTAAGTGAGGGAAGCTGGATTGTCTGCCATGGGATACACCAGTCAGCTCCACTGCAGCCCAAAGGCCAGCTTAGGAAGGCAATCAGAAGTAAAGAAAGATGCCTTTTCACCAAACTGGTCACCAGTGATTCAAGTGCATCATTTTCGCAGATCAGTCATCTGACTGTTTACAGACATTGCTTTATTTATTCCTATCTCTCCCTTCCCATGGTAGCCCCACACTCTTCATTTAACAAGCTCGTGTGCCTGCCCCAGGGGACACTGCAGCCCATGGACATCCCTGACAGGCTCCGGCTCCGTGAGGGGCGGAGAGGAGCCCGCAGGGCAGTGCGAGAGGGCTCAGGAACAGGGGAGCACAATAACCGAGGCGAATAATGAGCACGGGGAAAGGGCGAGCGGGAGGAGCTGCCCTGCCATGCCCTGCTTCTGCCACCCGAGTCGCCAAGGGCCGACTGGGTGGGTGCCAGGGCAGCTGCACATGGGAAGGGGCAGGGAGAGCAGTGTGGGCACAGCTGGGAGAGGCAGTGTGGACACAGCTGGGAGAGCAGTGTGGGCACAGCTGGGAGAGCTGTGTGGGCACAGCTGGGAGAGCAGTGTGGGCACAGCTGGGAGAGCTGTGTGGGCACAGCTGGGAGTGTGGTGTGGGCACAGCTGGGAGAGCTGTGTGGACACAGCTGGGAGTGTGGTGTGGGGAAAGATGGGAGAGCTGTGTGGACACA